>RXID01021982.1:0-607388 GCA_005019695.1 Trichopus zeylanicus subsp. travancoricus
GGCCTCGGCCTCCGTCCCCGGCACGCGGGGGCGGAACGGCCTCGGCCTCGGCCTCCGCGTGCGGGCGCGCCGGTCTCGGCCTCCGTCCCCGGCACGCGGGGGCGGAACGGCCTCGGCCGTGGCTGTCCGCGCCCGCGTTTCGGCGCGCCGGCGCCCCGGCCTCCGGCTCCGCTCCAGCCGGCGGCCTCCGCCTCCGCTCTCGCCCGTCCGGCCTCCGGCTCCGCTCCCGCCGCCGGCCGCCGCCTCCGCTCCCGCCGCCTGCCGGCCTCCCCCCGTCCCGGCCCGCGCGACGGGGTGTTATTTGCAAAAATCCGAATTTCGGGGACTTTTCTGTAAATCAGAATAATTTCAGGGGTTTATTTGCAAAAATTCTAATTTCGAGGACTTGTTTGTAAATCTGATTTCTTTCGGGGTGTTATTTGCAAAAATCCGAATTTTCGGAGACTTGTCTGTAAATCGAAATAATTTCCGGGGGTTTATTTGAAAAAATCCTAATTTTCAGGACTTTTTTGTAAATCTGATTTCTTTCGGGGTGTTATTTGTAAAAATTCAAAATCCGGAGGGTTAAATATAAAAAAGTAAGTTTTTAGGGGATATATGTAAAATAACCGGGGGTAAAATCGAAATTTTTTAGCAAAAATTTGATTAATAACAATCAGTGGGTAAATATGGGCGAATTTGAGGTGTGTGAGGGTAATTACGGAAATTAGGGGGGTTTACCGTAATTAAGACTAATTAGAGGGTCATCCGTAATTATCCCTTAAATTAATTAAGTCTAAAAATTGAACTAACAATGAGATTGACTAAGGTCTTAAATGGAGCCTATGTAATTATAATTCAATAGATTTAATAAAAAACTGTGATGAGGTGAGTCATGAAATTCGATAATTGTAATATATCACTAGCTGTGTTAACTATTTGGGCGTTATAGATTTTTTATCTTTCCAAAGGCAGTCCCAAAAAATTTAGAACTTGTTGTAATTAATTACATAAAATCTGATGGATATTTTAGTTGAGATCATGAAATTTCGGATATACCAAATCGCCTTTGCATACTATAAATAAAAAAAATATTCATTTGAGATAAGAGACAAATGCCAATTTTTTATATTTATTTTTTATTTTTTAATTACAATTGATTTCAATGTTTAAGCTACTATCATCAAATAGTTTTTGACGATTTATTTCACTCCTTCCTCTTATAAATTGATTGACAGACAACCTAATAAATTTGATCTCAATAATTCTTTTTGACCAATATCGACAGTGAATCAGACTCTAACAACCCTTCCAATGTTGACTAGCATGTCGTCAAGCATGGCTTCCAAACTAGATTAGGTTTTGTATGTAAAATATGGATAGTTATCAATCAGGATCTTGCATGGAGTTAGAAAACCAGAATTCTAGACAAAAACAGAAAAGTAACACACAAGATCACCTGTGTGATGCGCCGCCGCTACGTTGAGGAGCAATCATATTTAGGAACTTAAATATGAAACAGTAGATGCAATATCCATTTTTTTTTTTTTTTTTTTTGTGGTTGAGATAGATGTCAACATACACATTTCTTTCGTCTTTCTTCTCAATATTCCTCCTGCTCACGCTTTCTTTTCCGCGTCCCTTAAATTTCTTCTGATATCCACACAACAAAATGAACAGATCCCAAATTATCCGTAACAGTCAAGCAGCAAAATTTAAAAAATAAAAAAAGGAGAAAACATTAACAATTCGTAGACTAACCTGAATTGCGCGCCTTCCTGGGCCATCTCGGAACTCTCAGTAAAGACTAAGAAGCTGGAGCAAAAGCCAAGACCAAACATAACACCAGATGTTCTTGAATCCAAAATGGTGCTCAAGTTCATCAAGAAACCCGTGTAAACTGCGCCATGCAGGTCGCCGCCAAGATCAAACACAACACCAAATGTTCTTGAATCCAAAATCGTCGTCGACTTCATCGAGAAACCCATGTAAACAGAGCCATACAGTTCGCAGCCGAGATCAAACACAACACCAGAATACCCCATTCCCCAATCTTCTATAGTTTCACCCCAACGGAAAATCAAGAAAACAAACATGATGTCTTCCGATCACCCCTCCAGGACTCCATATTGACTGATCCCCGTGAAATATCGTCAAAAAAAAGGCCCATAAGAACACATCAACCGTCAGATCCATTGACGGGAGAAAAAGGCTTTCTTTTGAGATCCGAAAGCCGCAGATCGAGAGGGAAACAGAAGAGGCGATCGAGGAGGGGTTCTTCTTGCCTGCAGACGAGGGCGAGAAAAAAATCCGCGGGGGTCGAGGAGGCGCTGAAGTAGAAAATGAAGAGATGGATCGGGGAGGGGATTTTGTAGTGGCTGCCGCTTCGCCCCTGTCCGTCCAGGTGGCTTTGAGAATCGCGTGCGGTACGGTCTAAGCATAACCCACCCTCCATGACATCAATGGGACGCAAAGCCTGACGTCGGTCCGTTATTACATGCGGACGGCACAGATCCACCGTCCATTCCAGCATCGCGATTCAAGCGACAGAAATGGGATCGATGGAGCCCCCTCGGGCGGAGTCGAACGGCGGCGGCGCCGCGCCGGCCGCCACCGGAGGAGATCCACCTGCTGGCAGGAAGGGGAAGGTGGGGGCTGGGTCGGCTGCGCTTCCTTTGGAGGTCGGCACGCGAGTGATGTGCCGGTGGCGTGACCAGAAGCTCCACCCCGTGAAGGTCATCGAGCGGCGCAAGGTCTCCTCCGCTGCGCCTCACGATTACGAATACTACGTTCACTACACCGAGTGTGAGCCCTCGTTCCTTTCCCCTTCGTTATTGGCCTTATCGTGTGGAACTAGGGTTAGGATTTGTTGCGGGATGCAGTTAGGGTATTTTTGATAGGCTTGTTAATTCCGTGGTAGAATTACGAAAAATTGGACCTTCGACTTTTTTGGACCATGATTTTCCGTTAAGGTGCTAGAGCCTGGTAACGAATAATCATTTGGGAATGTCTTAGTTTGTAGTTCAAGGGCTTCTCTTTTGGGCAAGGAAGAATAGTTGTTTACATAGAGAAAGAAGGAATCAACTGTGAAACTAGGTTTTTGGGCGCTGTGGAGTTTGATTATTGGATTTTGGCTTTGACACTCAGAAAAAAGTGGGTGCATATGCAACTATTGATGTATGGCCTGAGTTGGCCATCCAAATGAAAAGTTTGGTCTCTAATGATGGAATCCGCACTTTAATGTTCATGTAGTCCTGTTCCACAACGGTTCAATGATATACACTAGCTTGTTGTATGATATCATACTCACATGGTAATTTTTCAAAACCAAGTGAATAGCTTGTTGATTTTACTAAAAGATGTGTAAGTTTGCAATGTACTATATTAGTTCTTACCTTTTTTATTTTTGTGCATGTCATATCTAATTATGCTCTGGCCTGAATGTTTATATAGAATAAAATTTTATTTATGGGCCTTTAGACATCCATTCACCACCTTTTATAGTTGTGATGCATTGTAACATAACATTTTTCAGTTAATAGGAGGCTTGATGAATGGGTTAAACTTGATCAATTGGATCTTGACTCGGTCGAAACAGATGTGGATGAAAAAGTGGATGACAAGGTATGTTCTCATTTGATTTCTGTCTGACAGCATTAGTTACTAGTGCTGACATGCATATTTTGGAGCTTTAGATCTTGATGTAACATTCGAAACTTGAACAGGCATTAATGTTGATGTTTTATGTAGTGTTATATGCTTTCATGATAATTTATGGCTATTTTATTGCTTAGATTTACTTGTTTATCAGCCTAATTATTATTTAAACTTTTTTATGTTTATTGCAGGCAACAAGCTTAAAAATGACACGCCACCAGAAACGGAAAATTGATGAAACGCATGTGGAGGTCTTCTTCTGCTGCTATTTTTTGTGCCTACTCTACTAAATTTTCTGTGCAATCATTGTGGCTAAGTCTATCCTCAATTTGAGCAGGCAGGTCATGAGGAACTGGATGCTGCTAGTTTGCGGGAACATGAAGAGTTTACCAAAGTAAAAAACATTGCAAAAATAGAGCTCGGAAGATATGAGATTGATACATGGTATTTCTCCCCCTTTCCGCCAGAATACAATGACTCTGTGAAGCTGTACTTTTGTGAGTTTTGCCTTAATTTTATGAAGCGCAAAGAACAGCTTCAGAGGCATATGGTGAGCTACACCTAAATTTCAGTTGCACTCTATTGGCAAACTTGAACACTTTCTAAATTCTTAAGTTGATAATCTTTTTTTTTCTCGTCCCACAAATTGCTCTATTTCTCATTTTCCAAAATTTGTCGTTTTATTAGAATCTGACAAGGTATTCCTGTAATCTTGAATTCATTGGACATGGCAACCTTGTGATACATGCTGTTGAGTGTTGTATGCATTCTAAAGAAACTGAATTACTTCTGTTATATCAGAGAGTTGGGGACTCTTGGAAGCAAACTAAGCTAGTTTTTCAATTGCCTGATATGGGACAAGTTTATACATCTGGGATCTGAAAGTTTAAAAGAGTTTGATTCATGACTTTGATGCAGCTTATAATTGGCACTGTCCCCTTTTATCATACCTCCTCCATTTTTCCAGGGCAAGTTTTTAGTTGGAGACGAGTTCTATCAAAGGAGATGTTCGTCAAATCTATTTTTGGGTTTTACAAACTACCACTAATTCTTAGCAAGAATGAGACAGGTTGCATTGAGAGTGGACAAACTATATTTTTGTGAACCTACTTAATATTCTTAAACTCTTCCGTTTCAACATCTGAACATCTGATGTTTGATAAACTTTTTCATGATTTGTCATGGAACTGAATATTCTCTTTCACAGGGATATTGTGAAGGTTATTGGTGGCCATCTTTTACATAAGCAAGAATACTACGAAAATATTAGCTTGTGTGCCATAATTGATACCTTACCTTGTGGTTTGTTTTGAGATTATGCAGAGAATATCATCTATTTTTTTTGTATTTAGACACCTTAGAAACTAGGCCATGTTTGATTTTTTACTTATTAATAGGCATAATTGCTCTCCTGATATTGGCTATAACCTTTCTTCTCATTAGATCTGAATGCACGGTTTTGAGCTTTTCTCCCTCTTGGTCATTGACCTTCTGTGATTGCTGTTCTGTATGAGTTCTGAACGTATTGTTCTTTCCCTTTCTGGATTTGTTAATGAACTCATCTGCTCTCCTATTTGTACAGAGAAAATGTGACCTTAAGCACCCTCCTGGTGATGAAATATACCGCAGTGGGACTCTGTCAATGTTTGAGGCAAGTTGAAACTATATTCTCTTGTACTATTTCCTTAAGTGTGAAGAACTAATCTAGGCTCCTTGCTGAAGAGGGGTGTTAGTTTGCTTGAGCTTATCTGACTCATATTGTGCATTGAGTTACTTTGTAATTTTCTTTTAACAATTAATGCTACAGGTTGATGGCAAGAAAAACAAGGTTTATGGGCAGAACCTCTGTTACCTAGCAAAATTATTTCTTGATCACAAAACACTGTACTATGATGTAGATTTATTCTTATTCTACGTACTTTGTGAATGTGATGATCGAGGTTGCCACATGGTTGGGTATTTCTCCAAGGTAAATATTTTCAATGAAATGCAGCATTTTTAGAGCTTTTTTCTTTTTAGCTTTTCTCTTGCAGTAGCTCCTTTTGTGCTGCCATGTTGCACACACTAGTTTCTTCTTGCACAATGGTTTGTGCTTTTTCCCTTTTTGTTCTTGTTCCATTTTTTTGGCTTATTTCGTGTCATGTAAGTGTAATTGCACGTCCTTTTTGTTGTACTTTTTGAAGTCCTAAGCTACATTATTTCACCCTCCAACAGACACATACACACACAAAACTAATAATATATGCTCTACCGCTGTTTTGACTTGTTACAGAGGCTGTAGTTAAGGTTTTTATTTGGCAGGAAAAGCACTCTGAAGAATCCTACAACTTGGCCTGTATTCTGACTCTCCCTCCTTACCAAAGAAAAGGATATGGAAAATTTCTAATTGCATTTTGTGAGTTCCTCGTGCCCATATTTTTCCCTGTTGTCATTTTTTTTCATTTCTAATTGCAATTTGTAAGTTCCTCACAACCATATTTTCCCTGTTGCTGGGAGGTTCGATATGCTTGAACGTTTGTAATGATATGTTAATGCTTTTGTTTTGTAAATATTACTCTTACATTCAAGGATGTTAGATGTCTTGTTGGTTCTTTAGCTAGATCATGAACCATCACACTCCAACTTTGCTGGGGATTCTGTAACTTGTTAACTTGTTTCATATGTATAATGTTCATTAGTAGCAATTTAATTTATGTCTTTGGTCGTAAGGGGCATAAATTACCCATGGTGTGTGAAATTTGAAGCTATACTATGTAACAGCAGTTTAATGTATGAGCTGCTTTCCATTATTTTCTTTTTCTCTACTAGGATCTTATGGTTCCCTTTTTTTGGTGAATTCTATGTTTGGTCAGCATACGAGCTCTCCAAGAAGGAAGGCAAAGTGGGTACACCAGAGCGACCACTATCTGACCTAGGATTACTGTCTTACAGAGGATATTGGACTAGAGTTCTTCTGGACATCTTGAAGAAACATAAAGGCAACATCTCTATAAAGGTAAAGTTCCCATTCTGATCTCTCCACCTCTACCTCTTCACTTCTGTTTTTTGCAAATTCTCTTTGGCGTATGCAAAAGATAATGTTCTGAAGTCTTAATGTCAAAATAAGTAATGTAGTTATTCATTGGCTGCTGTACATAAACATCATTCAGAGAGTGAAGTTCTTCCGGGAGTATTTACAAAATAATAATAATAATAAACTCTATTGCTGGAGTTCTATTCCTAGTAATGAATTCATATGGGGATCAGTGCTATTAATCAGAGTACGTAGTAGGTTGGTTTTTGGGCTGTTCGTTATAACTGAGAAACATGATTGCTTGGTATTGAAGTTAATGAGGTATCTTATTTCCATGCATATAAACTGAAACTCTATCTCTAACTCCTGCAATTGAACTCCAAACCCAACTTGTTATGCCAATAGTTGCATATATGTTTGTTATTTGATACCTGTTATGATGCAGGAGCTCAGTGATATGACTGCGATCAAAGCAGATGACATATTAAGCACTTTGCAAACCCTGGACTTGATTCAATATAGGAAAGGGCAACATGCCATATGTGCAGACCCCAAGGTTCTAGATCGTCACCTCAAGGCTGCAGGACGTGGTGGTCTGGACGTTGACGTCTGCAAATTGATTTGGACTCCTTACAAAGAACAGAGCTGATTTCAAAACCTCCAGCATTTCAAAAGTTGACTTTGTACATGTACCGTATTTGTAATAACATGAATGCGAAGAACCAGTCACCAATTGTGAGATTGTTATTTGTAATGATCTTTTCTAGTTTTAAAGCTTTTTAACAGCAATGATGTGGATGCATCTTGGTGGATAGCTTTTGGCCAGTTCATTTTTTCGAGGGTGAGCCTTCTCTGACACCTTGTTGTTAGGATTGTGCATTATTCGGTTCAAACCGAATAAATTGACTGAACCGAAACCGAATAATTAATTTGGTTCGGGTTATTCAGTTTTCGATTCGGTTCGGTTTTGAAAATTAAAAAATTTAAAATTTGGTTCGGTTTCGATTTTTGATTTTGAAAAATCGTAAAAACCGAACCGAATTACATATTATATATAAATACATAATATTAGTTTTGATTTTGATTTTTTATTTTAATTTAAATATAATTAAATTTAAATTAAAAAAATAAAATCGGTTTAAATTTTTGGTTTTCGGTTTAAATTGAACCGAACCGAAATATTTCAGTTCGGTTCGAATTCGGTTTGTATAATATTTGGTTCAGTTTAGTTTTAAATTTTAAAAAATCGAAAATTTCGATTTCATTTATTTAATTTGATTCGATTTTAACCAAATGCATAGCGCTAGTTGTGGGGAATCTAATGCAGAGTCATATAGGATTATTTCTAGAGCATACAGTTCGTGCCTTGTGCGGATGGGGCGCATTGTGTCATTGTGGTATGCGAATGTAGACGCCGGGGAGGGCTGCCTGTTTTGTTTTGTTTGACAAGTTGAGGCTAAGTTCTATTAGTGGGGTCAGAGCTTTTCATTGGCTGTTTGTGGCTTAGATCTGATCGGTCCAATTCCAATTTTGATCGCAAAATGTGATGTTGGAGACTTCTAGCGAGAAATATTTGAATTGTATTTTTTACAACTTTTTAACGGAATGCAATCTTATAATTGGATCATTTGTGTGTTGTTTTAATTGTCCAATGAAGTCAACTGATTATCAGGGGAGAAAAGTCCAAATGTTGGGCCGAGTATTGCCTCAGGGCACAACTCGCGTAGATGACCTTGCCTCTACATGCTATGTCGCTTGCAAGAAAGAAATACATATATTATGGTTGATTTTTCTAGTCTGAGTTCAATAACCAAATTTTTTAGGAGCCGTTTAGTTGGAGATCAAGATCAAGGTCCAGATGAAGACTAGTAAACCGATTTTATAAGTTAATATTTTTTTATCAAAATTAAGTCTTCAATAATTTAAAACTCAAAAAATTATTTAATTTTTTATAATAATTTAATTTAATAATAATATAAAATAATAAATATTAATTTTATAAAAAAAATTTTAAAATGAACTGATTCTAATCTTGACCTCAAAACAAAACGAAGCCTGAAGCGCATCATTACCTTTTGAACCATTCTCACCTGCAATTCTGCCATATGTGGTAACACAGAATTCTTCCATTCATTTGCTGAAGTCTATAAATACCATCTACCATATTCATGTTCACTAGGCAATGTATTGCGTCCAACCAAGTTATCGCTGCGGCCGAATATCTTATATTATCTCAAAAATCTAGGTCGATGAAATATAGGCTAATACCCTACAGCTGACGAATTAACAAGGATCCCCTCCAAAGTAGAAAAAGAATTTTCAAAATAATTACTAATTTTGCTAAAGGATAATTATTTATAATCTTCTATAATTAGTCTTAATTATCTATAATTGTCCGTAATTTTTAGAATTATCCACACCCTTCTTTTCTTAAAATATTTACCTACACGCCCTAATTGTTATTTAATCAAATTTTTCCCAAAAAATTTCGATTTTACCATCGGTTATTTTACAATTAAATCCCTAAAAACTTATTTTTTATTATTTAACATCCCGAAATTCGGTTTTCTGTAAATAACACTCCGAAATTATTATGATTTACAGAAAAGTCCCCGAAATTCGGATTTTATAAATACCACTCCGAAATTATTTCGATTTACAGAAAAATTCCCGAAATTATTGCAACGGAGGGTGGCGGCATGCGAGCGCAGATAGCCTTGGCCTTAGTCGTCTGCACTCGCGTGTTGGGGACAGAGGCCGAGGTTGGCGCGCCGGCACGTGTGCGAGGATGGCCAAGGCCGAGGCCGTCCTACCCCGCGTGCCGGCGCACCGGCGAGCCAGCATCGACCTTCGCTCTCGTCGCCGACCTCCGGCATTGTCGCCCGCACACCGCCACTCTCGCCGCCGTCACAATAATTTTGAGATTTTTCTATAAATCGGAATAATTTCGCAATGTTATTTACAAAAAATCAAATTTCGGAGTATTAAGTAAAAAAAATAAATTTTTAGAGATTTAATTATAAAATAATCGAGAGTAAAATCGAAATTTTAGAAAAAAATTTGATTAAATAAGAATAAAAAGAGGTAGGTAAATATTTTGAAAAAAATGACGTGAGTAATTCCGAAAATTATTAAAATTATAAATAATTAAGATTAATTATAGGAGACTAAAGTTAATTATCCTAAATGCGCAGATTCTTCGAGAAGCCAACGAAGAGAATTGAAGCGAAAGAGACACGCAAAACAGACTTCCCCGCACGAGGGGGTTAACAGCTCCGACGTGGCATCCGATGGGCCCCACGGAATCCTTGACCGGCGAGATGTCTCTGTTCGGTTAGGTCCCGTCCCACTGCCCGGCGTGCCCGCCATGCCCGCTTTTGACTCCTTCCCGGGAAGCGGGCAGCTCCCCGTAAAGCCTACCGCCCGTCAACCAGTAGGACAATGAGGCGTAGATGATGTAGGTTAAGGTTGCGGAGGAGCGGGAATTTTCGGACATGGAAGGAGATATTTTTCGCACCTAAAAGTTGAAAGGGGGAAGGAAAAGCAGAGGGAGGATTTGGTAAAGGGGACCGGAATCTACTCGGATCGCTTTGGAATCTCGAATCATTCGCCTGTTATCCCAATTCGGTTCCCGGTATTGATTCCGGCGATGGATTTTTGGGGAGAAATGGTGGAGGATTCGAGTGTTCCCTGAGGTTCTTTGTTATTTGTAAGGTTTTTGGATGTGTGGTTGTGCGAGGATTTTGATGATCCCGGAGAGAGTGGTGGATTGGAGGACGAGAGTTTTTTAGGCTGGAGGAATGGCGGTCTTCGAACCGGAAGTCATGGCGGCGTGGTTTGTCTGGTTGGTGCTTTTGGTCCACATTGTTTCTATAGTGTATGGGAACGTGGAAGGTGAGTTTTGCGGTTGATGTTAGTTTCTCTGTTCATGGACTGAATTCGGGAACTTCTTGTGCAGTAGGATATGGATGCACTTTTGTTAAAAGTTTTTTAAAAAATTTTTTGGGTTTGTTCTGATGAATTTGAGGATATCTTAAATGATTATGTCGAGATTGTATGGCCAGTCTATTCATCTGGAAGAAATACCTTATTGACCCTTTTTTAGCTAAGGAATAATTTACATAATTTGGGAATACAGGTTTGAGATTCGTTTGTGTCAGTGTTTGAGGTGTTCTTCGATTGCTTAGTTCTTTGATGTGTTATTTGACCACTGCATCTACTTGAAATTTTGTCTATGGTCTTAATTTTCAGTTTCTCCTTAGTATATGGTGATAGAAGGATTGGGGGAGGAAAACCAAAATTTGCTTGCATTTCACATGTTAGGAAGAGCTACTTCTGCTAGCTTCAATAAATTATTGCCATATTATGGCAACTACCATGATTTGTTCAAAAAAGTGAAGTTCCTGGATCAGGAAGTTGCACGATCATCTGGGATGCGAACACAGAATTTAGGAGAGATTCTACCTCCGGGAAATTCCTAAATTGAAAAACTAATGAAGGAAATATACACATGGATATTATATGTGTTGAGTTGTGGCAATCCTGCCCACTGTTGGAACAATAACAATGGAGTATCACATGGCAGGGTGCATTTTATTGTTTATTGTGCTTTTGTTTTTGGAATGATCCTCTTATCTGTGTTTTATTTGAGAGAGCCCTGGAACTTTTTGCTTTTCTGTCTTCAAGGGGTTCTGTGTACCATCTTGATCTTCTGTGATTAACTTGGCATTCTATTGCATCCCTAGTTATTTCATGATGGTTTTGCTACCTTTCTACAGGTGATGCACTTCACAGTTTACAAACCCACTTAAATGACCCTAATAATGTGCTGCAGAGCTGGGATCCCAGTCTGACCACTCCATGTACCTGGTTCCATGTTACATGTGATAGTGGGAATAGTGTCATTAGAGTGTATGTGATGCACTTCTCTGTTTATGATGTATTAGGTTATTATTGAGCAAACATGACATTGCTTATTAGCTTTATATGTTATTTCCCTTTCTCTGTCCCCTTCAGTGATCTTGGAAATGCGGCCTTATCTGGTACACTGGTTCCTCAGCTTGGCCTGCTGAAAAACTTGCAGTACCTGTAAGTACTTTCTCTAAGTATTGGAAGATTATTTTTGTCTAGCATTTCACTTCTTTCCTCTAATAGTTTTTGAATTAGCTATGACTTTGATGTGTATGATGAATGCTTGTTTCTTTTGATGAAGTTCAACTTGTCATACTAGAATTTACCGAGTAGTGGTTATATATATGTATTTCCAATGCAAACTATGCATATGTCTTACATGACAAATATGGCATGTAACAGTACTCTGTGCAGCTAATTTTCCTAGTTAGCTTGTTCAGATGAGGGTATTGTATTCAATTGTTTTCTGTTGATGCTTTCAAAGAAATGATTTATGATATCTCTTGTGTTGTGACAGAGAACTTTATAGTAACAATATAAGTGGGACAATTCCTAATGAACTTGGAGGTCTTACAAATCTGGTGAGTTTGGATCTTTACTTGAACAATTTCTCTGGTGTGATCCCGGACACACTAGGAAAGTTGGCAAACCTGCGGTTCCTGTAAGTATCTTTTTTTTATGGGTCAACAACTTATATTTCCTCGTCTACTTCTGTATTATCTGATTAGTTCCCGGTAGCAAGTTGTTGAATTATATTTGGTATGATATCTGTGTCAATGATTTGTCATATTAATGATGTTTAGTTAGGTGTGATCTGTATTAGGCCCTGTTAATTGTGTATCTTCCAATGCAAAAGATTTTTTTTTTTTGTTAAAAAAATGGTTATTGAAGCAATTGAATGCTGATTTTTTTGCTCCAGGGCCCCTTCTTTACATGAGCTTTCGTAAGAAGAATCTCATTTGTGGACCCAGAATTATATGTGTGTCAGTTAAACTGTGAATCAGAATTAGTTTGTTACTATTATCTGAACTGGATTTTTCTTTCCCTTTTGCTAAAATGGAGGGCTTTCTCATTTTTTATTTATCTTTGAAGAGATAAGAACTAAAATATCAAACAAAAATCTAATATTAACTCTACATAAAATCTTCTGCAGTTCCTTATGATTCTTAGATGCAATCAGTGGTATAATTTGTTTGTTCTGTGCAAGCTGTTTAGATGCCTTCTAGAACAAAAGTTTCAAGTCCCAAAATTCCTTTTTTTTCCTTCACAAACAATTCCTACATTATCTGCTTTAGTTGCAGTGCCTAAAATGCTTGCATCTTTTTTCTGAAAAACATATATTGTATAATCAGCTTCTTTGTCTTTAAAATTATGTATTCAATGTGAAATTATTTTTTTTCCATATTTAGCATGGCTAGGATTTCGTTTCCTTGTGTTTGATTCAAGTTACTTGGTATAAAAACTTCAGACTAATGCAAGGCCTGGCCATAAATTTCTCTTTTTTTGCCTCTTAAATATCATTGCAATAGATTTGCTTGCAACAGATCACTTTGTTGGCATGTAGTGAACTTTTATTTGCATCTTTCTTTGTGAGTGGGCATGGTTCTTAAGTTGATTGCTTGTGATGATCCGAGGAAAGAAGAATGAGGAGATAAATAGCTGGTGTTATATTATTCAGCTGATCCCTTTTTCTTGCTTGATTAAATGGCTTCTTTCTTATAGATTAATTCTTTTCTTTTGCTTGAAATTTCCACGTAAGGATAGCCGGCTTAACAACAATAGTCTATCGGGGTCAATTCCTCAATCTTTAACCAGCATCAACATTCTCCAAGTTCTGTAGGTTCTTTTCCTTCCATTTTTATTATGCAGTATTTTATGATGTTTATTTGGTATTTTCATAACTTGTATATCATGCTAAAACATTGTGCAGGGATTTGTCAAGTAACAACCTATCAGGGCCAGTACCATCGACAGGTTCTTTCTCGCTATTCACTCCTATCAGGTTTTCTACCAATACATTTCTCAGCATTGCATGACCCTGATGTTGATGTTATTAGCCTGACTGTGTGACTGAATTTTGCAGTTTTGCTAACAATCCACTTCTATGTGGCCCTGGTACACAAACTTCTTGTCTCGGTGCTCCTCCACTTTCTCCACCACCTCCATTTGTTCCACCTTCACCACCCTCATCTCGAGGTAATCTTTCTATAATTTTTTCAACTGTGGCTCATACAGATCCCTTTTTTCACTTGTCCAATCCCCTATTCCAAATCCAGCCAAAATTGAATGTTGACCTGTAGCCATCAACTAAACCAGATAAAGCTTTTTAGACTGTTTTTTGTGATAGTTCATCCAGTATCCGCATCTGAAATGATGCCAGAAGCCAACTCATTTGTCTATTCTAGTTGGAAGCTACTGAAAGGGCATGCATATGTTCACCCCTTCTCAGTTGACGACACAGGAGTAGCAGACCTTTTCGTTTTTGAAGCCTTTTCCTTTTTGAAGCTCTTGGGGAGTCACAAAAGTAATTGCTTTCATTGATTGACATTCATGATTCAATGATGTTTTGGTATAAGCAAGTCAACTAAAAAGATAAACAAAAGTTTTGGATTGTTTGAAGCAAATACCAAGTCTTCATGTTTCGATGGTGCCTTGATATGAGCAAGTTAACCCTGAGGTTCCTGTGCTTTACATGATATATTTATCGTTGGATTAGTTAGACATAGAACTATTTGACGAATAATCATGTACCTGTTGGCTTCTGCCAACAGGAAGTAGCTCATCCAGCATTGGAGCCATTGCTGGTGGAGTTGCTGCAGGTGCTGCTTTACTCTTTGCTGCTCCTGCCATTGGATTTGCATGGCGGCGTCGCCGCAGACCACAAGAATATTTCTACGATGTACCCGGTTAGTAGTTAATGTACATGTGAGCAATTATATTATTTAAGGTAATGATCTAAAGTCTTCCAGCTTTTATTTGTCAGCTGAAGAGGATCCAGAAGTTCATTTGGGACAGCTTAAAAGATTCTCTCTACAAGAGCTCCAAGTTGCAACTGATGGTTTTAGCAACAAAAATATTTTGGGCAGAGGTGGTTTTGGAAAGGTTTATAAAGGACGTCTTGCTGATGGTTCATTGGTGGCTGTGAAAAGACTCAAAGAAGAGCGTACCCCAGGAGGAGAGCTTCAATTTCAAACAGAAGTTGAGATAATTAGCATGGCTGTCCACCGAAATCTCCTCCGACTTCGTGGATTTTGCATGACACCCACAGAAAGATTGCTTGTGTATCCCTTTATGGCTAATGGAAGTGTTGCATCAATCTTGAGAGGTACTTCTCTTCTTTTTCACCCATCTTCTCCTGAATATTGCTTTCTCTTTGGCTTTCCTGTGAAAAATTGCAAATTTTAAAACTAACAGAGGCAAAAGTGTGCGTGTTAATAGTATTTCTTACTGACCGTATAGCTGTTTATTGCATAGTTGTTATGTAAGGGATCCGTGTACTGACTGTTTTGCTTCTATTACACTTAGTTATCCACATAGATGCAATGATCATTTACTGGTTATTTATAGAGCGCTCACCATCTCAACCTCCACTTGACTGGCCAATTCGGAGGCGGATTGCACTTGGATCTGCAAGGGGACTGTCTTATTTACACGATCATTGTGATCCTAAGATTATTCATCGTGATGTCAAAGCTGCTAATATTTTGTTAGATGGTGAATTTGAGGCAGTTGTAGGGGATTTTGGTTTGGCCAAACTTATGGACCACAAGGATACTCATGTAACTACTGCTGTTCGTGGAACTGTTGGACACATTCCTCCAGAGTACCTATCCACAGGGAAGTCCTCAGAAAAGACAGATGTTTTCGGATACGGAATAATGCTTTTGGAGCTCATTACAGGACAAAGGGCTTTTAATCTTGTTAGGCTTGCAAATGATGACGACGTCATGTTACTTGACTGGGTAAGAAATTTTTTCTTGTTCCCTTGGAAGGTAGTCCTCTCTCTATCATGTTTTCACAACATACATACATACATACATATATATACGCGCGCGTGCTTTATCATATCTGAATTCTTTATTCTCAATTGTGTTATTTCAGTATATGAATTGTTGCTGACCTTCTCACTGTTGTGAGATAGCCATAGTTTCTCTTGTTATATTGGAAGTACCGTCTTACAGGGGCAGTATTTATATGGAAAAATTATTTGAGTGTGAACTCTTATGATTACTTGGTGGCATGTGACATGATGAACAATTGGAATTTTTTATGATTGGTACGAGCATATAGGTTTTTGATGTAGAAGGATGTTTATGAATATAGCTGGGTAGCTACCAGCAGCTTTGCAGCCTTCAAATAATGGCTACTCCATATTGAACCTTAGCTGATGTTTAATTGAACTTATGCCTATATCTTCACGGGAATTCAAAAGGTTACTACAAGAGAAAACTTGATGTCTTACTGGACCTTAGGATTAGTGAGAATGCAAATTTATGTGATTTGACAATTTAAACATAGAATTTACTTATATGATGATCATGCTTTCCATTCAGGTTAAAGGACTTTTGGAAGGGAAAAAACTGGACATGCTGGTCGACCCAGATCTACAGAACAACTATGTGGAGGCTGAGGTGGAGTCCCTAATCCAAGTCGCTCTCCTTTGCACCCAAGGGTCCCCAATGGACCGCCCCAAGATGTCAGAGGTGGTGAGAATGCTAGAAGGCAATGGCCTCACTGAGAGGTGGGAAGAATGGCAGAAGGTGGAGGTCATACGCCTAGACCTGGAGATGGCACCTCACCGCAACACTGAATGGATTCTTGATTCCACTGACAACCTTAGAGCTGTTGAATTATCTGGTCCAAGGTGATTCCAAATTTGGACGCTTGGCAGATGGGGGTAAAATCTCTTATGACCTCTTTTTTTACCCCTTTTGGATGAATTCAATCTTTTACTAGCCAGCGAATTCTAATATATAATTCAATATTGTGTATGTGAAACTCTGGGCCCTCTTTATCACCTTCAGCAATTTATTGAGAATGTGCAGTTGTCTTTTTCTTGTTATGATTTTACTAGTCTTTTGCTACTGCCAAAATTCTTTGAAGAGCTGATGTTACAATATTTTGCTAGAATATCATATGAAGCCAAGTAGTCTTTTACTGACGCTATCTAATTCCTGCAATCCTGTTTTTATGTTTGGCTTTTTTTTGTTTGTTGTACCGATTGACTAGTTTCTATAGAATCTGGGATTATTTACTTGAACTGTAGGATGGATTAGTGGGATGTGGAGTGACAAATTTGCATCATTAAAACTATCTTTGGAATTAATTTTCGTTAGAGAATTGCTCTGCATATGTTCCATGATTTAACGCAAATTCGAACACAATTATGTTGTGTGCATCATGATCTCTTAGTTTGGTTATTGTGTTTTTAATAAATTTCATTACGGTAAGCAAAGGAAGCTCAAATCATCCTTGAGCTGGGTCCCAGAGAGAAAGCCCTCTTTCTTTTTCAAGTGGTCACTGAACTGGTGGTGTATGCCATGTGGGTTGCACATGCAAGCGAGGAGAGCAGACTATGTTCTAGAGATAACATCAGTCATCAAATATAGATACCAGTGTTTTCTGTTTTTGAGGTTTTGAAATGAGTACGTGAGCAATGAGATCCAATAATGGAGTTGCAGTTTGCCATAGCACAAGAGCCATGTAAGCTTTAAAGCCAGCGCAGCAGCAAATAGCAATGTATCTCTGCCAACAAGCCCAAGTCCGCCCTTCTCCTTCATTCAACGGTGATGAAACATAATTTCCAGAGTGTGAGATCCAGAACATACATAACTGCTTTAAATTTCGGTTTCAGTATTTCAGTCAGTCACCATCCACTGTAAATACACACATTGTAACACGTCAGTGTATTTATAATGAATTTCCAATTTGCTTTTTCATAAATAATTCCACATAAATGGACGACCTCATATGCTATGCTCTGCGCTTTATACGATATATTATCTTTATTCTATATCAAGAAAAATAAACCGAACCGAAACATCTCTACCGCAGCACACAAGCCAAAGCCAGCGAACAAATTAACCATTTTCATGTATAAAATTGCCAAAAAATAAGGAAGAACAAAAATAAATAACGATGCTAAAGAAAAGGAAATTAAAAACAAAACCTGAAAAGCGCCGCCCAATCACCATGTGCTGTGACTGCCCTCTTTGTTCCCAATTCCCGAACCATTTACCGTTCCACTCTGGTCCTCTCTCTCTCTCTCTCTCTCTCTCTCTCTCTCCTTCTTTTCGCTCGCTATCCGATCTCCGTCGACGAGCGATGCTGCCGCCGATAAGAGGAAGGTCTTCTCCTACCTGCATTTCTGGGGCTTCCTCCATTCCCCTGCTTTGATCCCCAAATCTTGAGGTTCAGCGAGAGAAGATCTAGGTTTTGATAGATGCTTCTCCTTCCGCTTCTTCTTCTCTTTCTTTCTCCTTCTCCGTCGCTCTCGCAGCCTCCCGAGGAGCTCCGCTCGCTGCTGGAGTTCAAGAAGGGCATCCGCTCTGACCCCTCGGGCCTCCTCTTGACTTGGTCGGCCCCGGCGTCGCCCTCCGCCGCCTCGGGGCCGCCCGGTGCCTGCGCCGCCGCATTCCATGGCGTTGCTTGTTCCCCTTCCGGCTCCGTCGTCTCCATCTCCCTCCCGGCGCTCAACCTCTCTGGGGACCTCCACCTCACCACGCTCCTCCCGCTCCGCTCCCTCCGCAAGCTCACGCTTCCGTCCAATTCCCTTTCCGGGCGGCTTCCGCCGTCGCTTTTCTCGCTTCCGGCTCTCGAGCACCTCGACCTCTCTTCCAACCTTTTCTACGGCCCTGTTCCCGATCGTCTTGGTCAACTCTCTGCACTATCCCACCTCAACCTCTCGTATAACAACCTCTCCGGTGGGTTCCCTGTGGGCCTCCGCAACCTGCCGCAGCTGAAGGTTCTGGATCTTCGCGCCAATGGCTTTTGGGGCGACATCGGAGAGTTGATCTCGGCGCTCCCGTCCGCCGAGCACCTGGATCTCAGTGGCAACCGGTTCTCTGGAGGGTTACTTGTGGATTTGGGGAACCTCACGGGGTTGGCGACCAGCTTGAAGTATGCGAATCTGAGTAGGAATGTGTTGCATGGGGGTTTTTTCTCTAGGGATGCGATGAAACTGTTTGAGAATTTGGAGGTTTTGGATCTGGGGTTTAATCAATTGAGCGGGGAGTTGCCGGAGATGGACTCGCTGCGCAATTTGAGGGTTTTGAAAGCTGGAAGAAATCAGCTGTATGGATCTCTGCCCGAGGGGTTGTTTGAGGGTGGACTACCATTGGAGGAGCTTGATCTCAGCGGGAATGGGTTCACAGGTAAATGCCTGGTATTGAATATATAATTTTATGTCAAAGATCGAGACTCTTGTGGATACAGTTTTCAGTGTGGTTGGAAAACCTTTAACATGTATCATCTATTATGCGTGCATGGGCAGTAGTTTTGTGAGATAAACCATCTCTTGCGTTGAAGTTTAGTGCTATTTGTTTGCTGCTGTCCTTGCTAGCTTTTAGGGATCAAGAAAAATGGAGTTGGTTTTGGAAGTTTCGGTAATGGTCAGGGCATGGAGAATGTGGAAATAGATGGTGTTGGATTTGGTGTTTGAGCAGGTTTTTGTTGTACATGTTTGGATTTTTCTTGGAGCATGTTTGTTTCAGTTAGTACGGTTGGAATATGCAGCACAAAGATGGTGAAATGGTCCTAACTCAAAAAAAAAAGCAAAAAAAAAAGAAAAGCGAAATGGTCTGTTTTGACTTATCTGGCATGAAATGTTGGCCACGGTCATTTGTCTAAGTGATCATTTTCATGTCAGTGTGACAATGCTCTGCTATGGATTGCTTGAATTCAAATCTGCTTCATAACAGCGGCACTCGTTATTTAGAGTTTGATGTGTTTGTGTTTCATGATTACTTATCTAATATTGGAATAAATCCAATATTGTGTATTCTTTTTTAATTACAATTATTGAGCTAAGGCATTAATTTTTTAATGTTCTGACCATTGCAGGTTCCATTCATGATATCAACTCTACGGCTCTGAAGGTTTTGAATCTTTCTACAAATTCATTGTCAGGCTCTTTGCCATCAAACATAGGGAACTGCTCATTATTAGATTTGAGTAGTAACAAGCTAGCTGGTGACCTGTCCGTGATGGTGAATTGGGGCAATACACTGGAGGTTATTGATTTGAGTTCAAATGCATTGTCTGGAGGCATTCCAAATGAGATGCCTCAATTTGAATCTCTAACATCCTTCAAGATTCGAAATAACTCTTTGGGTGGCTCAATTCCTTCTATATTAGGAACTTTTCCAAAGCTAGCAGCACTTGATTTTAGTTTGAATAAGCTCTCGGGACCTATCTCATCTAGTCTTCTCTTATCAAATACTCTGACAATTCTGAATCTATCAGGAAATCACTTGACTGACACTCTTCCACTTGAGAGGCTTCAGTCCACTAAATCAGTATCTCTACCATCTGTTTCTCAGCTGGAAACTCTTGATTTATCTGATAATTCACTGTTTGGTACATTGTCCCCAGAAGTTGGTAATATGCAAAGACTTAAGCTGCTAAATCTTGGGAAGAATGTCTTCTCTGGAGAGCTTCCAGGTGAAATAAGTAAGCTTGCTAGGCTTGAATACCTGGATCTATCAAATAATCATTTCAAGGGCAAAATCCCTGATTTGACTCTGCCAAATTTGAAAGTATTTAATGTGTCCCTCAATGAACTACAAGGAACTGTTCCTGAGAGTTTGAGTAGGTTCCCTAGTACGTCATTTCATCCTGGAAATGCTTTACTAGTCTTTGCAGATGGCATGCTTGCTGGAGAAGACAACACGCAGGTGGTTGGCAGTAGGAGTCTACATCATCATCCCAAATCTGGTGTTCGAGTAGCGGTGATAGTTGGTACTATTGGTGCTGTTATGGCTGCTGCCTTCATTGTGTCAGCAATCTTTATGGTGAAGTCTAAATTTGTTTTCCGAAAAAAACTATTTAGGATCCAACTTACAGGCAATGATGTCAATCTTGGGCAAGTCACTCGGCCTAGCATTTTTAAGTCCCCAAAAGATGATTCTGTATCAACTTCTATGAGTTTTTCAAATGATCATTTGTTGACTTCAGCTTCGAGATCAATGTCTGCACAAAAGGAGTTATTAACTGGGTCTGTTGAATATGGTTTTTCTGATTCAAAAGAGGGTGCTGCAGGATCTGTGAAGCTTGATATGCTGGAACTGTGTCCTCCAAGCAGCGAATCGAATTCTGCTCTTGGAGCAACAATGCCATCCTCACAAATTGTTGATTCTCAGATGTCTGAGAAGCCTGTGATGCTGGAAGTTTACTCACCAGATCGGCTGGCTGGAGAGTTGCTTTTCTTGGATGGTTCCTTAGTATTTACTGCTGAGGAATTGTCCCGTGCTCCAGCTGAAGTTCTTGGAAGAAGCAGTCATGGTACCTCATATAAAGCAACATTGGATAATGGTCAGTTACTGAGTGTGAAATGGTTGCGAGTTGGCCTGGTGAAACATAAAAAGGAGTTTGCAAAAGAAGCAAAAATAATCGGAGCCATAAGACATCCGAGCATAATACCATGGAGAGCTTATTATTGGGGCCCTAGGGAGCAAGAGCGGTTGATTATAGCAGATTACATTTACGGAGATAGTTTGGCACTTTATCTTCATGGTAAGACTTCTGTTTTCTTGATCATTATTTTCACGTCATCTGATTCACAATATACATGTTTTTTAACGTACTATTTGTATAGCCCAATCTTTCATATTGATTGTCCAATAGAATTTCATATTGTGTTGCCTTGTTTGAGTGTATATGGTAAATTTGTGCAGAAAATGATGTTTGAGTATATCCAACTTCATTTATATCATTTTTATGAGGTGAAAATGTTCTTATTTTGTAATGGTGTTGAAGCTGTATGTTTCAACATGTTGAGGAGAATAGAGGGGTGGAAATAGTCTCCAAGGTGCTGGCTCATAATGAAATTATGAAAAACTATGGATAATGAAGTAAGAATCAGCATCGCAGTCAGCATTGTAGGAGGGATTGATTGTCCTTTGGTTGCTTGGAAAGTTGGGCCTTGCAAACAGCATGTCAAATCCCTATTATATTAACCTTAAAATCAGAAACCAGAAATCAAGTTGAGGCACAATTGTTTTTTAGGTTCGGATATAATATGTGAAAGCAGTTGTTGAGTGCAATTCACTTCTATATATTACTATGCTATTTATTAAATCTTTTGCTCAGGCAGAATATTGATTTGTTTCTTTGGATTATATGCTTTGTAGAATCAACCCCAAGAAGATATTCCAGGCTATCAGTCAGGCAAAGGCTGAAAATTGCAATTGATGTCATCCGATGTCTATGTCATCTTCACTATGAGAGGGGCTTGCCTCATGGTAATTTGAAACCAACAAACATAATATTGACTGGTCCTGAGCTCACTGCCCGGCTGATGGATTATGGTCTTCATCGGCTCATGACACCAAGTGGCACTGCTGAGCAGATACTAAACCTCGGAGCCCTTGGTTATAGAGCACCAGAATTAGCAATAGCTGCCAAACCTTTCCCTTCATTCAAGGCTGATGTCTATGCATTTGGGGTGATACTTATGGAGATGCTAACCCGGAGAAGTGCAGGTGACATAATTTCTGGCCAGTCAGGTGCTGTTGATCTCACAGACTGGGTTCGAATGTGTGCTGGAGAGGGAAGGGGGACTGATTGCTTCGATAGGGACATTGCGGGATTGGAGGAAGCACCTAGGGTGATGAATTTGCTGCTTGCAGTGTCCCTTCGGTGTATTCTTCCTGTAAACGAAAGGCCTGACATCAAAACCATCTTTGCAGATCTCAGCTCCTTAACAATGTGAAATTTTTTGTACATGTGATTGATATTGCCATTACCATTTCTTTTGGGGTTCCACTGGGTTTCCAAGCCTCTTGATGAAGGAGTTTCCATATTTCATTTAGTGTAAAAAAATTGATCCATTTATTGATGTCTTTCAGATTGGGGTTTGGGTTGAGAGGAGTTTTAGTATTTTAGTGTTAGTCCTGTTCTTTGTACCAATTTTTTGTGATATCCGATTCCCTTGTCAGTTTTTTCATGAGTTGGTAGTTAATCTATCGTGCTTTCAGGGTATGAATAATGTTCGACACAAAGTTGTTTCATTGTTACATTCACTTTTGCAATTTATTTTTGTTTAATTTTTGAAAGGCTTGCCATTATCCACAAAAGATAATGGCATTCGTTGGGAAAGTATTGCACTTTTGACTCATTGTTCTGCCAAAAATTCAACAGTGCATTCTGATTGTAACTGATGACATTTTCTCCTGCTTATCTCCAACTGCAAAGCCAAACCATTACACAGCGGCAGCCAGTGTCAGTTTCATGGTGCATATTGAATTAATCGGATGTTTCTCCAGAAAACCATCCTGAGCTCATGCTTGAAGAATAGAGTGAGATCATTAACAGTGGACTCTGCAAATACGGTTCCACTTGGATGTCAGTGCCTCACAAGGAAATGGACTAAAGGTTTGAAAAGCAGCTATTTTCAGACAGCGGGCTTGAAAGACAGCTATGATAATGAAGTTAGAAAGCAAACCATCTCTTGGTGTCATTGTGCTGGCGAGAAGGCCACAGATTTGAAAAATACAGTTCAAAGAGGTCTGCATAATCCATTTCTCCCTCTCAATATAGAATCCTTATTTGACAAAAAGAAAAGGGAATAGATTTGTTGTGTCAACAAAACGTAACTTTTTTTTGGAATTTAAAACACAGGTGTCTTTGTCTGAATACAGTGGATCTTCAAAAAATATATGAATGCAACGCACAAATTCCAATTTCCAATTATGTTCCTGATTTTCATGAAGAATAGGATATTCCTTGCATGTTTTATTCTATATATTGTTGCATTTAATTCTTTCCATTTCAGGCCAGAAGAATATGCCAAGCAGGGCTCTATATAAGAGCCAAGGATGAAAGAGCAATTCCAAGTTCAAGGATTGGGAATGGCGGCTTTCAGATCTCTTACATATATCTATAACATGGCGAGAAAGGAGATGATTCTTTTGCTATGGTTGGGAGCTTTTGTGGTTTTGGGAAAGGAGCTAGCAACTCAGCAGCAATCAATTGGATTTTGGTAGCTTCATTGCGAATTTAATTTTTCTCAGGAAAAGGAGAAGTACTCGTCGTTTCTTGTTGTACAGAATGAAATGGAGATGTATTTGATTGTGTTGACATCAACAAGCAACTAGCTTTGTACAATCCCTTGCTCAAAAATCATGAAGTTCAGGTTAGTAATCAGATGAGTTCCACATTCCAATTCTTACTATTTAGTACAAACCAATGAGAGACTCTGTTCTATAGATTTCAAAATTTTTTCTTGATTCAGTTTTTCTATCAACTTGATTGTACTCAAAATGATGACAGAATTTCCTTCGCAGACATGCCAAACTCGCATTCAGAAGGGTTAACTCCCACACCCTTTGAGATCCAATTCTCAAAGGGTGAGCGCACCTTAGAATTCATACCAATTCTGAGAACTCCAAAGGATGCCTTATCAAGGCCCAAACTTCTTTCAATCTATCATGAGAATTATTTTTCAAAAGCCTTGCTTGATGATACGACCGAGGTTATTGATCAAGTAACTTGTGCTGACGTGAATTAGATTATGAAATAAGATTATATAGAACATTACACAGATAAGGCTAAAACTTGACGTCCTATGATTTCAAGTAGTTATATACCAAACAAATAAATTTCATTGATATCCATATAATTTTTTTATTTTTGGTAAATGGCCATACATTGTTCACTGCATTATTATTTTGGGGTAACATCAAATCTCAATGTGTATGGTGTGTGATAAGTTCCTTTGGATTATTCAATGCTAACACCAATGGGCAGCTCATTGCTGTACAAGCTGGATGGCTAGTAATGTCTTGAAACTCTCTAGTAGTTATTTTGCATGCATGCTCCTTGCAAACTTATATGCCACTGGGAATACAATGTTTGTAAGGATATATGTGCAAATAAAGCTTAAAAGAAAAAGTAAAACTTAACTCATTATTTTTTCATTGGTTGTTCAGGCTAATCCTAGTTTATTCGGAGATAGCAAAACCAGATTCTATATATATTGGACAGTGAGTGTTGAAACCTGGTCGTTTTCAGTGGATATTGGCTAGTATTTATAAGAATTTCTGACTTAATATGTATTTGATTTTGCATGCAAATGACTATCAGCATGGCCATGGTTGCTATAATCTCAGTGTCCAGGTTTTGTGCAGGTTGATCACAGCAGGAATTGGTGCTGCCATTTGGCCTACCTCTAATGTTGGGAGGGGATCAGTACGAGGTAAGACTCCAAATACTCAGGGTAATCAAATCAAATGATGGAGGAGAGTGTATAAATATTCATATTACATTCCACAGTTTTAGTATAAAAAAAATTTCATTTTTATCCAGGGTCACGCTTCAAAATTATTATCAGTTTTTATTGAGGAAATCATGTGATACGCATGAAATATTGACGCATTTACATTCCACAATTTTAGTTTGAAAAACTTCATTTTTCTGAAAAGCTGTGCTACAAAATTATTGCCGGATTTCACTGATGAGAGCATTTATAAATAAATACACATGAAAAAAATTCATGCTAAGATCCATTTGGCCGGGCCCGCCCGGGCACGGTACAAGTGATACGGTTTGAACCGTGCTAGGCATGACCTGCTTTGAGCTTTGGGTTGGCATGGACAGACAAATCAAGCAAGACCAATGAAACGAATAAATTTGACCCATTAATAAATTTTTTTTTAAAAGTAAATAGTTTGTTATAATTTTTGACCCATTATATAACGTAAAACGCACACATATCAAACACAATTTTCTATGTTAAATATATTATTCTTAGTTGTATATAATGTAATAGTGAGAAGAAAAAGATTAATACGGATCGACACGGGCAGGCACAATCCGATCATCAAAAATCGTGCCTTGGACCGGGCCGGACTGCATCAGAAGACCGTGTCAGCACAGCACCACTGAGTACGTGCCAGCGCTAGCATGAGCCCGTTAAGGCGAAAACACAATAAGCCCGTTGTGCTTGGGGCTGGCCGCTTGGGCCACGCCAGCCGCCAATGCCCGGCTCTACACACTTGCACTGCACAAAGTTAAGAGTAAAAATTTTATTTAGTTGTGCTCCAAAATTATTATCAGTTTTCACTGAGAGCATGAATAAAATATTTACACATGAAAGATTCACACTGACGTTCTACAATTTTAGTAACAAACCTTTCTATTTTTCGTACAAGCTGTGCTACGAAATTATTATCGTTAGGAGTACATTTATACACACAAAAATTTCTTAAACACGCTTTCCACCATTTTAGTATAAAAAATTTTCGTTTTCTTTGAAGTTGAGCTACAAAATTAACAAATTTAAAGATTAAAGAAATAGATATAGTTAGTCCAAAGTCCTTTTTTTTTTTTGTGAAATAACGACGCCAAGGCTGAACTGTAGTTGGTAAAAGAAAGCAAGGGGCAAAGAGGACATGCAGAGAACTCAGGCAACAGCCAAACAAACCTTCAGGCAAGAAGCCCAACAAAACGCACATGGAGTGTACATACAGCCTTCAAACTACAAATCTTGAATAATATTGGGGCGTCCTTTGAAGGGCCTTTCCATAATTTGTCACCTGAACCCCCTACAAGTTCTGGTGAGCAGATTACTAGTTGAGGGCATTAGGCAATTCAAGGGAAACTTTCACCAAAACCACCGGATAATCTGAAGTTTCATAAATGAACCAGTTTCAGAGCTACATTTACAGTCTTTCTTTGACTAGACTTCCATCTCAACGAACCAGGACATCATACGAGCAAACCAAGTTTTGGTTAACAGTCAATGCCATGCTCTCATACCAAAATTACTTTTGAGAACAGGACAAAGGCTGATACTCCAAAAGCCAAAAAACTCTCTTTCAATGACCTAGGTTTCATTTTCTGCTTCCGGTTCCAACGCGTGGTTTTGGTTTGACTTCTGCTTCCTGTTAAAACAGTTGGAAAAGAGTAAACTGGTTGCAATAGATGATCCATAAAAGTATAGTAAACAATATTAGACACCATTTGATTCGAAATCAAATCAAGATCAAGATTAAGACTAACGAACCACTTTTGTAAACTAATATATTTTTTTCCAAATTAATCCTATAATAATTTAAAGTTTGAAAAACTATTTAATTTTTATAATAATTTAATTTAATAGCGGTGTAAAATAAGTAATATTAATTTTGTAAGAAAAAAATCTGAAATGAGTTGATTCTGATCCTAATTTCAAACCAAACGTGTCCTAATTTCTTTGGCCAGCATTTACTACTGTAGTTCATTAAGAATAACTGTCAAAGTACCCATTAATTTCAAAAGAACTGAAGTACATGCGTACTTTCTAAAATAGATCACTGCAACGATAAAACAAGGAAACTAAGCTCACTTGTGGGCTGTGGAGGTATATGTATGTCTTGGCCGATGCTGGGTTGTGGTTCTCAGCTCCCTTGCTCCAGTCATAACAAACCTGTATGGTAATCTTGTTAGATCTCAGTTATTGAATGATTGTCAGGTTATGCGAGAGCATGATAATTCAGAAGCCAATAGGAGAGCATACTGCGTATGCAAAAATTGAGCCATCATTATTGAAAGTGCTGCAAGTAATAGGATAGCTGCATCGAGACATAGCCTGCAAACAGAGATTGGGAAAGAAAAAGTAAGACAATGCACTCTGTGCCATAATCAGAAGTTATTAACTCACAAATGAAAACTCATCGATTGGAGAATATTGCTAGTGTAATTATTACAAGAATTTAATTTAGAAGGCAAGGAATGTAGACATGGAATATCTCTTCATTGGGAGAATTCTGTATCTTCATTGCTGGTTGGCAATTTCAGAAGCATTACTAACACAAAAAGGAGTAGGTGTTTGGGAACAGCATGTATGCATAGGAAGAAAAAGACTCCTTTTATTCTTACTAGCTTTAAGAGACATGTAAACGTGAAGACAAAGGTAAGCTGCTAGTTAGCAGTGGGATATGCTGTTCAGTCCCTATGTTTATCCCTCATCAGACTCATGCAAGGATTATGTTAATGTATATATTGCCATTACAGTTACGACAATTTATCTAAATTTCACTGGAAGTCTCTATACGAACCATCCCAAAGGGGACCAAAATAAAAATAAAATGTTGGCAGGGTAGCAAATCGTCAACCCCATCAAACTGTTTGCAAGAAACAATTTGATCTCTTGTTGATTCTGATAGAAAAACACCTTGGGAGGTGTTTTAACTCATGTAATTTCCAGCTTATTACAGGGCAACACTGGTTCAATGTTGCATGATACAGTTATTGAAAAGTCAAAATTATGACTACACAAGTAGCAGTCAATGCCTATTACAATTAGCCAAGACCAATGCAATTTGGCCATTGGATCAGGATTAGCTAAGCAAAGGCTGATACCAATCCAATTTTATATTTTCCTTTTTTTCCAGAAAAATTCAATCTGGCCATTATATTCACCAATCCAGATTGGGATTGTCCACCACCAATAACAAAACCTACTCAAAATTTTCTAATATTTGATCAGTTTAAAGAAAAGAAAGGCTCATTATTAATTGAGCAGGTAGCAAAATTGATAGTAGAAACAGACCTTCAACCTTTGTTTACTGTCCTTGTCCCAGAAGTTAAAAGCGCCATCAGAGCCTGAAGTAGCAAATGTATGGTGTACCTACACATATAAGGTGTAAAAAAGTAGCAGAGACATGTATTAGTATGCTCTAAAAGAAATGTTGACTGAAGACAGAATATAATCTTTTTTGGTTCAAACAAAAAACAGAAAACTATTTCATTCAGAAAATTGCTACTTATTCCTTCTAAGTCAATAATTCATCATTTCATTGGTCCCATCACCGAGAGCACCAACCAAACCAATCAGAACCATTTGTTACAACATATGAAACTAACAACACCTGAAACAAGCAGGTACAAATTTTACATAAACCTATTTCCTAAGCCATACATTCTGCATATAAAAAGATTATCATGTTATATGACAATGGATAGCTCCAAAAAGGAAAGGTTAGTTCAAAGGCATTAATAATCTTTATGGATTCTATATCTTCTATGAATCCCACTTAAAAAAAAAAAAGAAAAAAGAAACCATTCTGGTTGCATTCATCTGATCAGACCAGGGATCCTCCATGGAGGTAACCACAATCTACCATTTGTGCTCATTGGAACTAGATTCACTTCTACAACATGGTGGTGCCGCTAACATTTATCACTGGAGATGCCAAAAGATTGGAGCATGTAAACTAGCGGTAAACTACTAGGAATAGTAAAAAGGAGCAGAAACTTGTAATCCTCACACTGAAAGGAATGTGTGCTGGAAAGACAAACAAAAGGCATGCATCTTACAGGGTGAAAATTCAGGGAATTCACAGAATAGATCTCAGTTCCTTCTC
This sequence comes from Trichopus zeylanicus subsp. travancoricus, assembly GCA_005019695.1. Classification (NCBI taxonomy): domain Eukaryota; kingdom Viridiplantae; phylum Streptophyta; class Magnoliopsida; order Dioscoreales; family Dioscoreaceae; genus Trichopus; species Trichopus zeylanicus. Next base: position 29,125 of record RXID01021982.1, read on the forward strand.
TGTGACATTTAAATGTGAAGTTTTTACTTTGCTGAGCATCATCCACATGTTGCACACCAACCCTTCCTTCTATCGACCCCACCTATAAATGGAAATGTGACTAAGTTATTTCAAAAACATAGCATGTAATATTTCCATTCAGATTAACCTGGGCTGAACAAATTAGAGGGGGAAACCAGTTGAAAGATGGATCATTGGTCTAAAAGCAAAATAGGAAAATAGAAAATATTAACCTCTGCTACTGCAATAGCATAAATCTTTCGAACGGATAATTGGTTTGACATGGGAAAGCAAAATGAGCATAGGAAAAATATTAATCTCCTAGTCCGATACTATAGCAAGTCATATTTCTATCCAGAATAACTTGCAACAAACAAATCAGAGAGGGGAGACCGGAACAAAACAGATCGTTGGTCTGTTGTGAGAAAGAAAAATAAGCAAGAAATAACATAAGCATATGCTATTATAATAGCCTAATACTTATGGAATGGCTTACTTTAATTATAGCAGCATATGATCCTACAAAGAGTTCCTTAATAAAGGATGAGGTAAAGAAATGGAAATTTGGTGGCCTGACAAACCATTTAGCAAAAAATCGAAGGGGCATGTCAAAGCAACAAGCCATATAACTAGTAAAAGGAAAAAGAAGAGAAGGCAAAGATCAAAATGTAAACAGGGACTCAGCACAAAAGAGATATTCATGCTAAAACTAGAAATGAACATTACCAAAAACCCTTGCTGATCAGGAAATGCAGCCACACATCTTGTTTGATACTTAAGAGGGGACAGAACCCGCTTAAATTCCATCTACATAAGACAATAAAGCTAGCATCAGCAAATGTATAATCTACAACAGAAACAGTAAAGAAGACAAAAGGCAATATCATTATGCCATAATCTGATAATGCCTCGATTTATTGATACACTCCATAGGCAAAGAAAGTCGAACTAAAAAAATCAACCTGAGGCCATGGGCACCATCAGCAATCAGCAACTAGTTTTCCAAGCAAAGAAGGGGGGGCTGACCTTCATTTGCTATTGATTAATACTATGAGAACGACATAGTTAATTCCATGATCAGTTTACAGAAGGATAACACACAAGTACAGCTAATCATGCTTTGTGGTTTTATATGGCAAAAAATGGCAGGGGACCATGGATGACCTGTGCTGAGTCAAAATTGCAAAGTCTATGAATAAACATCAAAAAAGATGATTTTCCAAAAAAGACATGATTTATGAGCACATGTAACATTTCTTGAGCCAATTGATCAAGCAAGTCACGAGTTATTTTTTTTATCTTAAATAGCATCTAACTGTTTTAACTTTCTCATTTAAATAATGAGTTTTTAGCAAACAACCACCTCCCTTATTACGAATTTGCAAAAAACCACATACTTTATCAGTGGTAGTAAAAGACCACTCATCTTATACTATAGATTTGCAAAAACCTCCTCTATCAAAATATTCAAAAAATATTTTATTTTACTTCGATTTTATTAATTAAAATTAATATAAAAGGTTCAAACTATTTTTTTTATTTTAGTTTAAATAAATATAAAATTGATATAAAAAATAACTTATCTTATTTTAGTTTCTATGATAAATTAATTGTCTGATTTTATAAAATTGAAAATTTTAAATCCAATTTTGTCAAACTGATTGTCTAATAATTATAAACCAATTGCTCAAAATAAAATTGAATGAAAATAATTTAGTTTTTTATATTAATTTGATTGATAAAATCAAATTAAAATAAAATATTTTAAAAATATTTTAATAGAGGTGATTTTTTTGTTAATAGTGATAAAATAATGATTTCCCGAAAATTCATAATAAAATAGGTGGTTATTTGCTAAAAATTCTTAAATAATAAAACATAATTAACACAAAAGAACATTAGTATAATAATGCAAACATTAGTTAGCAAGTGTATCCCAGCCTTGAATGATGGTTCATCATCTGTTACACCGGACCTATCACCTGCGGGTTTTGCAAGTTAAAAACAACCAGGTTCCTGTCTGCAGTTCCAACCACCATCAGCGGATATCGAACAGTTAGTGCATAGCATCTGTCAGGGAGTTGCTGTGTATGTACTGGCTGTGGTTGTCTGGTGTCCCAGTACCTGAACAAATGGAAAAACTGTATAGAATCAACCTGGTATTAAGTGGATAAAGAAGAATAAGAAGCATTGTTTGCTAGCAGAAGGAACCAAATCAGACTTTCATCTCAGATAACATAATACTTTATAGAAACTGAAATGCAAGATAAAAGACTCATCCCAAATGATTAGAACTAGTTTAAAAGATTGACTTAATCCAATTTATTAGATCCCTTAGGGCAGATCACAGCCATGCCTTAATGTCTTATCCCAACTCCCTGTAACAAGGAGGTTCATTTGTTCAATCCATGATATTTCTTTGATAGGCGCATCATGTGCCGCCACAGTTGTAGCTTGACCACCAGACATCAAAGGCCACATTTTGACTTGCTTATCACAGCCTCCTGAAAACACAGTTGTCCCATCATCCTTCCAAGTTGAGCACAATACCTGAGGCAATCCCACATAAAGCATGAACAATTCTGAAACCAGGATGAATTTCTTTTCTTTTTTTTTCACTTAGAAGTTAAACACTACCATCATACCGGATGCTCATGAGATATTGATGCCTTTGGCTGACAGCTTCCTGCCATAACCTCCCAGCATCTAACCTGTGATTTAAAAGATTCCATTTAAACAAGTCATGTATTTTATGGAAGTCCAACTTATCTATAATAGGTTTACCTGATTATCCCAAGAAGTTGCCACCAGGTAATTTGCTTTGGGACTAAAACTAAGGCTAGAAACTGAATCAGTAGGAGCAGGTACCACCTATTAAAGAAATTAAACACAAATGAGAAAGCAAATTACTACCAGAATGCCTTCTGAGAGGTCATTGCACTTTGGATCTGCAAAATACTGTTATCATATTCTGCATTCTATCACTTAATTTGCATTAGATTCCAGAGTGCATTAGATTACAAGTGCATTAGATTCCAAAAATTTGCATGGTAGCAAGTTTTTCATGCTATATGCATTAGGAATCCCTGAACATGCAACTGGGTGGATAACACTTGAAGAACATGGCCAACGGTATGATGCTTGATTCCTTTTCTTAGAGTATCATAGCAGACTTCCAGTTTGCAACACCCCAAAATACTATAATGTCCAACACATAACAATTGTCTATGCATATTACTCCACCAGTGAGTGTAAATAAGCACTGTCATTGAAATTGACACTAGGTCAACATCCATGTCAGTCTCCACAATGGCAGACCCAATACATGAGTACAAAACTCATGGTTACTATAAAGATTGTATCCATGAATGCATCATTAGCCGTGAGAAACACATTTAACACCATCATCTTTATGTGATTCCTTATGTATTCAATCTAATTTTATGTGATTCTCTAATATAGATTTGATAAATATATTCATGAGAAGCCGATGAATGTAATGAAAAATTTAGGAAAAATGATATTTCAGCCAGAACGTTACCATCAACTAAAACTAACAGAGCAGCAACCCCAGGACTACACGTGATCTTGTGGAGAGTCTATAATAAGGTATAGACAGGAATCCAACAATAAAAAGAGAAATAAACAACTGCATACGTGTATGCATCCAAAAACCAAGAAAACCAAGAAACAATTCGAGAACGAATAAAGAAAACATGCAAAAGTTATCCACATTGCGTGAAGTGCCATACCTCGCAGGACTTATTAGGATTCGGATTCGCATTAGCTGCTGCGTTAAACCCAGAAAGCCCAGCCATCTCTTCTCTCCTCGGATCCCTTCCGACTGAAATGAACAAGAAAACATACAAAGAATCTCACAATTTTTCAAAAATCACAGGTTATCCGGATCAAAAATAGAATTGAACCCTAATTCAACGTAGAATCAGGCGAGGATAAAGATTTTCCCGTTATGAAAAATCTAAAGAGTAATAGAAAGAAAACGACAGAAAAATCTCTGAAACTAGGGCTACGCACCAGCGGGGATCTCAGGGCTATGAAATCTCGAGCTTGGATTCCGAAAAATGCGACGAAAGGATCTAATGCAGGGAGAGAGAAAGCGATGAAGGAGAACTCGTTGAAACCCTAAAAGGAGGGAAGACTTTGGAGAACGATTTGGAGTGGGCACTGGGGTGAATTTTACAGGGAAGAGAGGCGCGCTGATCGGACGGATCTCGGATCGGGGGCTCTCTGATGGAGCGTCTGATTCACGCTCGGTCGGCACCGGACCGGAGCGTTCTATTCCGTTTTTGCCCTCCGTCCGTCACATAGACTTCTTTAGAACCGGTAAGAAAGAGGAGGGTTAACACCCGTTCTGAGTAATAAACATCACCGCAATCAAATTATATACCGGATTTCATGATATGGAAGGTAATAGAATACCTTCAATGTATGTGGGCACGAGTAACACATATATGAGAAAATAACCAATTATGGTAGTCAGTGTCACTACGAGGAGTATCATGTGAGGGAGTGTGTGATCATGCGAGGTGACGAACTACTTCTAATATATGTGTATATGGACAGCACATATAGTAACAAGTGACAGAATCACGACATGTTCGAATGGAAATCCGGATAGTCCAAATAATCCTGTAGAGTGAGCAACGGTACAGGTTGGCTAAAGTGAGCTATAGGAGTGTGTGAATAATTTGGACACTTTGGCGCTGTAAGCTGAAAACACATGGCTGTAAGTTGGAGAATCAGAACTGTAATTATCAAGGGACATGTGCCTAGTAAAGAGACAATTGAGGGCTTATGGGAGAGGTGGCTGCAGCTGGAGGGAGTCCAAAAAACTGCAAGAAGAATATTGTGGATCATGTTCTCCATGATCCCAACATGTGGACTGCAGGGAGAACATTGTGAAAAATGTTCTCTATGACCTTCAATAGTTGGACTACAAGGAGAATATTGTGGAGAATGTTTTCCATGATCTTCAACAGGTGAACTATATGGAAAACATTATTGAAGCATATTCTCCATGATTTCTATGGGTGGCTCACAATCAAATATGTATATTATAAATAGACTAAGGGGCCTATTGAGCTGAAACACAAACAAGTAGAAAAAGACTTATAATGTCACTTCCGCATTAAAGTTATATTCCTTTTATGTGAATAATAAAATGTTGGTAAGGTCACTGTACTTCTCTTCTCCTCTATACTCTTGTGGGCTTATGCAAGTTTGACGGACTGAGGTGGGTGAATTTTGGCATCATCACGGGCAAAATTTCAATATAAAAGTTTGATTGTGTGATAGTATCAATACCACATGAAGCAATAAAATATTATTACAAAAGAATAGGACCCACGAGAAAAAGTCAGAAAGTGTATATGCATAGGCACTTTAGGAACTAAATATTTTACAAAATTCTCATTAATTTGTAATGGAATATTTTATGATCTTTGGTTTTGATATCTAGATTAGGTGATTTTAAATATTATACAAAAAACTAATTTTATTTTTGTACTTTTATTTCACATCATCCTATCATTATCTCAGGGCATATTTGTTTTTTAAAAAAATTAAAATCTTCAATATTTATTTTGTAAGAAATTTAAATTCTTATGAAAATAAAATCTTTGATTTCAAGAATTCTAATTTTTTCAGGTTAAGTAAGTCACATATGACTTAAGAAAATCTTTAAAATTTTAATAACTAAAAATATTTTTGAAAATATTCTATAAATTTTAACAATTAAGTTATTTAGATATTGAAAATATTTTTAAAATTAATCTTAAATTTTTAAAAATTAGGATATTCTAGATATTTAATATTTTTTAATAATTGATGTTCAATTTTAAATAATTAAAGTTATTTATTTTTAGAGAATAAGATTAACATTAATGTTTAATTTTATAGTATTTAAGTGATAATTTGCTCAAATATTTTAAAATTTAGAAATTTAAAATCCCTCGAAACAAACGAAAGAGATTGAAAATTTAGAATTTTTAAATCTTCGAAAGTAAACATGTAAAAGAGTTTTCAGGTTTCGAAAAAATTTTCAGTGCATCAATTTCTACCAAGGCAGACGCCATCGTATAATTTTTTTAAAAAAAATTAAAAAACCGCTCTCTGCGCCCGACATGCCGAATTCCACGTCAGCCGCATCTCCCGTGGGTAACCAGCTCATAAAAAAATAGCACTACATTTCAACCCGCTCTTTGCCTTGAGATTGGCACAGTCTCAGCCAGTGGACGGTCGAGAACACAAGCCACGTCATCAAAATCTGCCAGACCCACACCCAATCCACCTTCCTAACTATATAAGATTGCAGCAAGAGGGCACATTTTCATCTGGCCATTTCGGGCGAAGCCTGTTCCTCGTCTTCTCCGCCATGCCTTCGCTTCTCCGGCTTCGGGGAATCGGTACCCGGACGGCGGAGATGTTCCGGAGAATGCTCCTCATCGGCCCTCGCGGGCTCTCCTCCGCTGCGGCGGTGGCGCCGGAGCTCCCTCATTTCGACCACGTGCCGCGACCGTACAAGGGGATGGCGGGAGACGAGATCCTCCGGAAGCGCCAGAGTTTTCTCGGTCCATCTCTCTTCTATTACTACCAGAAGCCCGTAATCTACTCTCTCTCTTCACTGTCCTCTCTGTTATTCAAGGAGCAAGTGCTAGGGTTTAGATCTCAGTGCTTGCTCCGATCTCATCTGTCGTTCTGAAATGGGACTTCTTTTTTCATTTTTCATCGGAATTTTGATGAGATCGGTGGTCGTTGATGTTTGTTTTGCATAAGAAATGAAAATCACGGTGTTACTCTTGTAAGTTTTAACATGCTATTTCCAATTGCGTTTTAAGGGAAAAAAATAATCTTCCATACAATCTGTTTTTATCCTTGGTTTTATCACAAATTTTTGAGCCAGCATTGCACTTAGATGCTCATTGTTAGGTTTTGGTCTAGAATTGATTTATTTGAAGGTATATATTGGCGAAAATGATCAAGATCTGATGTTTTTTGTTTTTCTTTTCAGCTTAATATCGTGGAAGGAAAGATGCAGTATTTGTATGACGAGAATGGAAGGCGATATCTAGATGCTTTTGCAGGAATCGTGACTGTATCTTGCGGGCATTGCCATCCTGATGTGGTGAATGCTGTGGTGGAGCAGACTAAGCTACTCCAACACACCACCACCATATATCTACACCATGCTATTGTTGAGTTTGCAGAAGCTCTGGCATCGAAGATGCCAGGGAACCTCAAGGTACTCGAAGCTGAACTACTTTCATGCTACTTGATTTATTTGTTAAATATATTCTTCTTCTTTCATCTTAATGTTCAATCGGCATATCAGCAGAGATAGAAGGGAAGAACTCTGCACTATTAGTAGGCATTGCTGATGTTTCGTTATCTAATGATATAGTTAGAGAATAGCTGCGTTTCATCTGACAGGAGTCTAGAAAGTTGTATTCGAATGTGAATTGCGAAATATTTTGCTATAAGTTGGGTCTTCTGCACAGAGTGATGTGTCGGTTTTTATAAAGCATTTATCTTCAGAGTTTATGATTCTAGTTGTTGGATCTCATCATAATTTGTCAGTTCTCAGCTCAACCTTATGGTTGATCAATCAGTTACACGGAGTTGTTCCTTTATGTTGTTGTTGGAGCTAATCGATGGAGTGCATTGAAATCTCCTTGATCTAAATTTGCTGGGTTTCTCTAATGCAGGTCGTATATTTTGTAAATTCTGGGACTGAAGCAAATGAGTTGGCAATGATGATGGCGAGGTTATACAGTGGCAATCTTAGCATGGTTGCCTTGAGGAATGCTTACCACGGGGGAAGTGCAGGAACAATAGGGCTGACAGCCTTGCAGACATGGAAGTATCCAATACCTCAGGTTGGTGTACTGTGAGTCACTATGCTCATAAAGATCAAAGAAAAAAGTATCATGCTATGCCTATGAATATCTTTGTCTTCCAATATTTTTCTTTTAGATGCAACTCATGCCATATGCAATGCAATGCTGATTTTCTTCAAGAACATATCGCAAAAATAAATTCTAAAAGCATCCAGTGCTTATATTTGTGATTAACTTTCTCTCAAAATTTTCTTCAGGGCGAGATTCATCATGTCATGAATCCAAATCCATATCGGGGAGTTTTTGGCTCTGATGCTACTCCCTACGCTAGAGAAGTGGAGGATCATATCAACTTTGGTACTTCTGGAAAAGTTGCAGGTTTTATTTCAGAAACTTTTCAGGTCTGGATTAATTGTTCAAAATAGCAGAAGAATTTTTTTTGATAGAAAAATAGAACAAGAATTTTAATCATCTTATGGTTCAAGATAGTGGTGCTCCACTTGTATTCTGAAGGTCTCTTTCAACATTCTGTGGCTCGTGTAGGGAGTTGGAGGTGCAGTGGAATTAGCCCCAGGGTATCTAAAGTTAGTGTATGACATTGTACGAAATGCTGGAGGGGTTTGCATAGCTGATGAAGTACAGAGTGGATTTGGTCGCACAGGGAGCCATTATTGGGGTTTTGAAACACAGGGTGTCACCCCAGATATTGTCACAATGGCAAAGGTATTCCACTGTCTGGTCTAAATGATTTTCACTGGATCTGCAACTCTCAGCACTTCAACAATCTGAGAGGTTCACACTTCCAAATCTTTTCAAAGGCGTTAGCTTTGTACGAATGTTACAGGGCATTGGGAATGGTCTGCCTTTAGGAGCTGTGGTCACAACACCCGAGATTGCTCAAGTGATGTCGCAAAAGATTCAGTTCAACACTTTCGGTGGGAACCCTGTCTGCTCAGCAGGTGGTCTTGCAGTCCTAAGGGTTCTTGACAATGAGAAACGCCAATCACACTGTGCAAGTGTTGGTTCCCACTTGACGGAAAGATTGAAAGCTCTTCAGCAAAGGCATGAAAGTAATTTCTATTTATGTCACCTGTCATCTTGCTTGTATGGCTCTTAAATTTCAGTTTAATTACTTTTTTTGGGTAACTAAGTTAATTACTTGCTTTATGCACAATTCCCCACTTGTATTTTTAGTAATAGGAGATGTAAGAGGGAGGGGATTGATGCTGGGTGTCGAGTTTGTGACTGACAGGAAGGAGAAGACGCCTGCAAAAGCAGAGACAGCGGTATTATTTGAGAAGCTCAAGGGTAGGAGCTCCATAGTATTTTCTCCTTTCATTCTCATTCATCTAGCTTTATGTGTTAGGCTCCTTATTGCGAGAATAATCACAGATCTGGGAGTGCTGGTAGGGAAAGGGGGGTTGTATGGGAATGTCTTCAGAATAAAACCACCCATGTGCTTCACCAAGGAGGATGCAGGTTCTTTTCAACCAATCCAGTGTTGCTTTTGTTAATAGTTTCTCTAAATTCTGATATTTTGTGCATCACCCAAAAATAAAAACTCTGATACTCTTATGTCTTGCTTTTGTTAAAAAAAGGGTTTTGTTATCTGTATGCAGATTTCTTGGTGGATGCAGTGGACTACGCCATCACAGGAATTTGAGAGGCGATGGAGGTTTTTAGCTGCTAATTATTTGATAACAAAGCGTCAAGAAATTTCTATTGCGTTTTTACCTGGAAACGGGGCAAAAGTTAACTTTGGCCTTTGTATGACCCTTTCCGTGCTCATGATTCAATAATTAAGGAAAAAAAAGAAAAAAAAATGAGACGGACACTTGATTTCCTCCCCATATTTTTTCTTGGGACCGATCTAAAATTCAGTGAACAGCGGTTATATATATCATGGTTTGAAATATCAATCAAAATCGGAATATTTCGGCAGGGTAATTAGTTTTGATTTTAATATTATTTACATTTAGATATAATATTTAATTTTCAATATTAATTTTATATTAAATTTGTGTTTAGTTTAATGGGTTAAGATATTAATTTTTTTAAAGAAGACAGGTTTGAGTTTGATTGATTGCAAATTTTTTTTTCTATTTAAAATATTTTTTAATCAAAAAATTATTTTTAACAATTTTTTAAAAATATATGTATATAAATTATTTTCACATTTTTTTTAATATTTTAAATTTAAAGTCAAAGTTTAGTTAAAAAAATAAAATATAATTTGATCAAAATCGAAATGAAAATAATTTCAAGTGATTGAAATATATCAATTTCTTTAAATATCAAAATTGATCTTGAAATTAAAATTTAAAATCTTGATATATATCCTTCCGTTTACCCTAAAGCTAAGCTTGCACAGAGTAAACAACAATGCAAGAAAAAAATAACCTCACTAGTAAAATTAAGAGTTGGCAGAGAAATTCTTTTCCCAAACAGGAGTTAAAAACTCATACTAAAATTAATCTAAGTCACATCACTTAAACATTTTTAATTAATCCCATATCAAATTAATTTCAACCAAAATTTAGTATTCTCTTCTAAAATATACGAGAAGAGAACAATTAACAGGTCAAAATTAAAAAAAAAGACTTTTTATTTATAACCCCTCAAAATATATTAAATTTATCAAAATCTCTCTGTGATTTCAATATTTATTTACATCTCTTTTTTTTCGAAATTAATTACCTACTATTTCTATTGTTATTTAATCAAAATTTTGACTAAAGATTCTTTTTATACCTTTTATAATTTTATAATTTAATTTCCTAAAAATTTATTATGTATTATTTATAGTTTTTTCCCTCTTTTCTTCACCCCGGAAGTAGAGGCTGTGCAAGCATTGGCCGATGCGTGCGGCCGGTGCGGGAGCGAGCAATGCAGCCGATACGGACGTGGACGTGCCTGCATCGGCCTCACACCTATGTCACAACACGCAAGCTTTAGTGTTGCACCGTGCGGCCTTAGGCAGGAAAACAATGCCCAAACGTACGCCTAAATTAGCCTTTATTAGCCAACTCAAAAGACCACTAGAGCAAAATGCTCACAAGCTCAAGAGATGATAAAAATAATTAGAAGGCAAGAAGAACAAGACAATGACAAACTCAAGTGTGTTGGAAATAGCTTTTATTAGCTCAAGGCTTGGTATTTTACAAATGGAGGGGTGATACCCCTATTTATAGACAAAGCCACCTCTTCAATGGACAACTAAGATTTATTTTTACAATTATCTCCTTAATGGATAACTGAGATTTTTCCTTCAAAAATATCTAAGTCCACTAAGAAATATGTACAAGATTCCTAGAAGGGTCTAGAGGCTGACCAGAGGACTCTTGGTGCTCCTAGCAATTTCCTAATCCTTCTAGAACCTTCTGTCAGATGGGTAGGGGAGTGCTTGGTGTGCCTAGAGTGTATGGTGCGTCTGGTGTGCCTAGTGCGTCTGGGACGTGGGATTGAGTCTAAGAGGATGCTCTCAACGCTCAGGTTGTGACATCCTCCCTCACCTAATCAAGCGACCTCCTCATCGTGTCCTCCTCATGAAAATGGTCTATCACCTCTTGGAATTGCCATAGTGCCTCGGTTGGTTCCCAACTGGCCTCATTGTCGGGTAGCCCCTTCCATTTTACCAATTATTCGTGCATTGGCCTATAGTTTTTCCGTCTCACCACCCGATTGGCTAAGATGCTTTCTACCTCCTAGTCATAGGAGGCCTTTGCTCCTATGGGTGCACGTTGTGATTTGTCTCGGGTAGGATCTTCTGGGTCTTTATGGAAAGGCTTAAGCATGCTTACATGGAAGACTGGATGCACCTTGAGCCTAGACGGCAGCTCAAGTTTGTAGGCCACATTGCCTACTTGTTTAAGAACTCTAAAAGGTCTTTCTTAGCGGCGTACCAACCCCTTGCGAATCCCTTGTGACGCAACACCAAGTGCAACTTAATGAGCACCAAGTCCCCTATTTATAGACAAAGCTACCTCTTCAATGGACGGTTAAGATTTATTCTTATAATCACCTCTTTAATGGATGGTTGAGATTTTGCCTCCAAAAATATCTAAGTCCACTAAAAAATATGTACAAAGTTCCTAGAAGGGTCTAGAGGCTGACCAGAGGGCTCCAGGTGCTCCTAGCAACTTCTTAGTGCTTCTAGAACCTTCTATTAGATGGGTAAGGAAATGCCTGATGCGCCTAGTGCGTTTGGTGTGTCTGGGGCGTGGGATTGAATCTAAGAGGGTGCTCCCAACGCTCAGGTTGTGACATCGTCCCCCACCTAATCAAGCGATGTCCACATTGTGTCCTCCCCATGAAAACAGTCGATCGCCTCTCGGAATGGCCATAGTGCCTCGGCTGGTTCCCAATTGACCTCGCTGTTGGGTAGTCCCTTCCATTTTACCAAGTATTCGTGCTTTGGCCTATAGTTTTCCCGTCTCACCACCCGATTGGCTAAGATGCTTTCTACCTCCTAGTCATAAGAGGCTTTTTGCTCCTATGGGTGCACGTTGCGATTTGCATCGGGTAGGATCTTCTAGGTCTTTATGGAAAGGCTTGAGCATGCTTACATGGAAGACTAGATGCACCTTAAGCCTAGGCGGTAACTCAAGTTTGTAGGCCACCTTGCCTACTCGTTTAAAAACTCTAAAAGGTCTTTTGTAACGGTGTACTAACCCCTTGTGAATCCCTTGTGACACAACACCAAGTGCAACTTAATGAGCACCAAGTCCCCTACTTGGTACTGTATGTCTCGTCTCTTGCGGTCAGCCCACTTCTTATTGTGCTTGGCTGCTTTGTGGAGACATGCTCGGGCCAAATCAACTTGTTCCTTCCATTCCTTAGTAAATTTGTATGCTGCAGGGGTTGGTCCTATGTAGGCGGAAGCAACAGTACTAGGGGTATGCAGTTGCTGTCCCGTTATGATCTCGAAGGGACTTCGATTGGTGGCCTCACTTCGTTGTAGGTTGTAGGAAAATTGGGCCACATCTAGTAGCTTTGGCCAATCCTGTTGAGTTGCACTCACATAGTGCCGGAGATATGTCTCCAACAGCGCATTGATCTTCTCGGTTTGCCCATTGGTTTGAGGATGGAGACTAGTGGAGAAGTTCAGGTCGGAACCGAGTAGCTTAAATAATTCAGTCCAAAATCTCTCGGTGAATCGTCCATCTCGATCACTAATGATGGACTGTGGACGCTTCAATACTTGACTACGTTTTTGTAGAATAATCTTGCTGCCTCTTCCGCGAGACAACTCCTTGGAGGCTGGAACGAATGTCCCATATTTAGAAAATCTGTCCACCACGACCATGATGCTTCCAAACCCATCTACCTTGGGCAACCCCATCATGAAATCCATGGAGACACTCTCCTATGGTTGTTCAGAGATAGATAAGGGCTCTAAGAGACCGGCTGGTTGCTTTTGTTCAACCTTATCCTATTGGCATACAAGGCACATTTTCACATAAGCTTCGATATCATACCTCATATGGGGCCAATAATACTGCTCCTCCACAAGTGCCAAGGTGCAGCACACCCCTGGATGGCCAGCCCACTTGGAGTCGTGGCACTCCTGCATGACTTCCCTTTGCAGCTTCCCATGGGAGGGGACGTATAAGCGATTGCCCTTAGTGTAGAGCAGGTCCCCTTCTAGCCAGAACCTTCTGGTTTTGCCTGCGACGGAATACTCCATCAAGGTTTTGATAGTTGGGTCATGAGGTAGTCCTTCCTTGATGCGTTCTACCAAAGATCCTTGGGGCCGGCTGATAATATCAAGTTTCATTTTTCAACTTAGTGCATCTGCCACAGTATTGGCCTTGCTCGTTTTGTATTCAATCACAAAGTCAAATTCGACAAGAAAGTCTTGCCACCGAGCTTACTTGGGGCAGAGTTTCTTTTGCGTTTGAAAATATCTTGTGGCCACAATATCGGTTTTTACCACAAATTTGGAACCCAAAAGGTAATGCCTCCATGTGAGCAAACAATGGACCACGCCCATCATCTCTTTCTCCTAAATCGTGTAATGACACTCGGTCTCATTGAGTTTCTGGCTCTCAAATGCGATTAGATGGCCATCTTGCATAAATACCCCACCAATGGCGAAGTCCGATGCATCCGTGTGCACTTCATATGATTTAGTGTGATCCAGAAGGGGTAGGACCGACTCCTCGGTGATGGCGCGTTTCAGCTGATCAAAGACTTGTTGGCATGCCAAACTCCACTCCCATGCTTTCCCTTTCTTGAGCATGTCTGTTAATGGAGTGGTGATATGAGAATAGCCTTTGATGAAGCACCTATAATAGTTCACCAACCCAAGGAATGATTGCAGCTTGGTGATCTTAGTTGATGGCTCCCATTCAACAATGGCCCGGATCTTGCTTTCATCCATCCGGATTTTCCCGCCGCCTACCACGTGGCCTAGGAACAGTACCTCATGCTGAGCAAAGGAGCACTTCTCCTTTTTTATGGAGAGTTGGTGCTCCCTTAGGACACGGAACACTTGCTTAAGGTGCTCCACATGTTCTCCAAGCGTCCGACTATAAATCACAATATCATCGAGGTAAACAACCATAAACCGATAAAAAAAGGTTTGGAGTACCTTGTTCATGAGAGTGCAAAAAGTTGCCGGATGTTGGCGAGGCCAAAGGACATTACAAGGAACTCGTAAGAGTCGTAGCGGGTGACGCATGCTGTCTTTGGCTCGTCTCCGTCAGCTATCCGAACTTGATAGTATCTCAACCTCAAGTCCAACTTGGTGAACCATTACACATCTCCAAGTTGGTCAAACAAGTAAGCTATAAGCGGGATGAGATACCAGTTCCTCACAGTAAGCTTATTAAGTGCCCGATAGTCGATGCACAACCATAAGGACCCATCGTGCTTCCGTTGGAATAACATTGGCGCTCCGTAGGGTGCCTTAGATGGTCGTATGAAGCTCGCTCAATGAGCTCTTTGAGTTGTTTCCTCAACTCCTCTAGTTCGGGAGGAGACATCCGATATGGGGCCTTGGCTGGTGGTTGAACATTGGGGACCAACTCGATTTTGTGATCCACCTCTCTCTTGGGTGGTAGCCTTTTAGGCAATCCCGGGGGCATTACGTCGTTGAAGGACTCCAACACCTCTAGCACCTCCAAGGGGGTCTGGTCCTTAGGCTCCAAGGACTCTTCAAGCTTCAAGGCTGCCAAGTAGGTGTCTTCATCCTTCCTCACACCCTTGGCTAGCTGTATGACTGAAATTACCTTGGTGGCTTGGCCGGGGTCATGTCTCACCGACACAATGCATTGGCAACGTGGGTTGAGGATGCATATGCAGTTGGCAAAGGGTACAAGAAGCACATTAATCCGTTCAAGAAAATTTAAACCAACTACGAATTCATAGTCATCGAGAGGAATTACCTCGATGGTTTCCTTGTCCTTCCATGCTCCAAGTTGTAGCTCAACTCTATGCGCTACTCCTATGGCAGGAGTCTCCTTGGAGTTTATTGTTTTGATCCACCCATTGCCTTTCTCCACCTTCAGGCCTAGCCTCTTGGTTGTGCGCTCAGACACAAACAAATCAGACGCACCGGTGTCTACTAGGGCACTCACCTTGTGACTTGCCACCATGGTGTCCACGAACACGAGGCCTTTGCGTTTTTTAGACTTTTTGGCCTTGATGGTGTTGAGTAGAATAGAGCCAAGCTTGAGGGTCTCTTTCTCTTTGTCGGAATCACTCTCCTCCCTAGCAATGACGAAGAGTTTGACACGTTTCGGGCAGTCACGCACTAGGTGTGGTCCTTCACATAGAAAGCATTTCAATTCTTTGGCCTTCTTCTTGTCCCCCTCCTTGGTGGACTTGCCTTTATGGAGTGGTGGCTTGCCCTCACCACCTTTGTGCTTCTTGTCCTTGTCTCCCCCACTTTTTCCCTTGTTCTTGGAGGATTCAAATTTGTCTGATTTCTTGAACTCTACCAAGGACTCAGCCACCGTCATGGCTCAAGTGAGGTCTTGGACACCCCTCCTTTGTAGCTCTTGTTTGGCCCACGGTTTGAGGCCATCCATGAAGGAGAAGAACCCTTCCTCACCAAGATCAGAAATTTGAAGTATAAGTTCAAAAAATTCATGTACGTCTTCACGTACCTCACCATGCTGTGTTAGCCTCCTTAGCTTTGTGTGAGCTTCATCTTCAGCATATTCTGGACAGAATTGCTGACGGAACTCCTTTTGGAATTTCTCCCAAGTGCTTATGGCAGTGCCCCCGCGCTTTACATCGTCACACCTGCGACGCCACCATAAGAAAGCAATATCGACAAGATACATGGAAGTAGTGCTTACCTTAGAGGCATCTTCCACTATGTTAGCACCTGGAAATATTGCTCCATGCTCCAAAGGAAGTTGTCTA
Organism: Trichopus zeylanicus subsp. travancoricus; assembly: GCA_005019695.1. NCBI lineage: Eukaryota > Viridiplantae > Streptophyta > Magnoliopsida > Dioscoreales > Dioscoreaceae > Trichopus > Trichopus zeylanicus. Next base: position 45,354 of record RXID01021982.1, read on the forward strand.
AGTCCTTGGCAGATCGTATGCCCTCGAACTCTTTTGGTTTGGGCACGTCCAACTTGTGCATGGGTGCCATAGCAAGCACACCACCACTTTGGTTGCCTTGCAAGCAGTGAGCTCCCTCTTGAGCTCCTCTATTTCAACCCTCATGGCATCTATAAGGGTGTCCATGGCTCCCCTATTTATAGACAAAGCCACCTCCTCAATGGACGACTAAGATTTATTCTTACAATCACCTTCTTAATGGATAACTGAAATTTTTCCTCCAAAAATATCTAAGTCCACTAAGAAATATATACAAGATTCCTAAAAGGGTCTAGAAGTTGACCATAAGACTCCTGGTGCTCTTGGCAACTTCCTAATACTTCTAAAACCTTCTATTAGATAGGTAAGAAAGTGCCTGGTGTGCTTGGAGTGTTTGGTGCATCTGGGGCGTCTATACCGGCCCCACATCCTTGCCACCCTTGCGTTTGCGCCTGCACCCTCGTCATCCGCGCTTGCGCCTGTGCTAACTACACGGCCCCACGCCAACCTACCACCCACTCCCACTCCCATGCTGATCGCGCCGACCTGCATCACCTCCACTCTTGAGGAGAAGGAAAAAGGAGAAAAAAAAATAACAAAAAAAATAAATTATAATTTTTTGAGAAATTAAATTACAAAATTATAAAGAATATAAGAAACATTTTTAATTAAAATTTTGATTAAATAATAATTAGGAAGTTGTAGGTAATTAATTTCAAAAAAAATATAAATAAATATTAAAACCATAGAAAAAATTTGATAAATTCAATATATTTTGAAAAATTATAGGTAAAAACCCCCCAAAAAAAAGAAGGTCCACATCTGAAAATTTGGGATTAAGAATAGCCGGCCAAAAATAGTTCAGAGCGAAGGTGACACAGCATGCAACGCGGGGCCTAGCTCACCTGCTTGCTCCAGTCTTTCATCATCACGGTAGCAAGCAATTGAAAGAGCATATATCAGCTAGTGTAGGGCATGATGCAACCAAAAGACCAGCTTGCAGACATCAAGCAACTAGGGCAAATGTTTTATCTATAATTATTCGACAAGAAACATTTGGACAGATAAATTGAAGCTCCAGCAAACTGACGAGTATGACATAGTGCCCTTTACTCACACAGCCTACAAAGTGACCAAAATATTATCCGCTCTTGAAGACTTCAACCCATAGGCAAACAAATTTAGTTACTGCAAAACGCCCAGAACAAACACAGAAAATACAACATCAGGATACATGATGCAAATATCTATACTTGCAATATTTAAGTACTACTAGTTCATGACGAGGCAAGAGCAGAAAGCTAACAAAGTCTTGCTTGAGCAAATTCTTATAATTATATTTGATGAAAAGCCTAGTGAGTAGCAGTGCTAAGCAACAACCTTGCATGTCAGCTTATGAAAACCAAGCAAAGGAACAAGAAAGCAAAGACATAATGCCCCTAACAAATATATCTGTCTATGTGAGAAAACATGCTTCTCACAAGATACACTGAAGCTTTGAGGACACCCTGCCAATATACACTTGGCATGACAAATAATTCTTTCCTGATGAAGCAAGGTTTTAGTTAATTGAATAAAGCAAACATCTACAAGATCATGGTGTAGCAGTTGAGTTTGATAGCTGACAAAAAAATACAAAAAAAAGCAAGGAAGCTCCCACTGAATTTGGTTGAAATGAGAAATTTTGAACAAAACACGGAACCTAGTAAAAAATTCAACTCCAAAATCATAATTCCACTAGATCACGAAATGTCAAGGCAATGAGTGCTGCATTTGTGAAGATCATATATGTTGATAGAACATAGAAACTAGGACTAAGGAAGAAAAAAAAGAAGCAAACACTTAAGAGTAAAAGGAGTAAAAGGCATTCAATGGTCAAATAATAACCACAAGATTGGTCTTTAAGATGTTAAACCATGAATAAACACCCAGAGATGCAAACCCACAAGTAAATAAAACTGAAGATATCAAAAGAGAAGGCTAAAAAGAAATACAATCTGAGCAGAATATGCATGAGATATTTGCCAGAAAATAAAATTGGTTCAAGTAAAACACAAAGTAGATCACCAAGCTACAAATCAAAAGATGGCATCAAGTTCCAGAATCCACGCTTAGAACATTAAAACTATAGAAAATGACAGGTCAAGGATTGCTTAACATATGCGCCTTGCACAATTATGAAGTGAAACAGAGCCTCAAAGGAACACCACAATGCTGTATCAATTGTTCCATCTTGCTTCACTAAATCTGCATACAAGTGTCAAGAACAAGTCAAAAAATGAAGAACACAAAGAATTCCGACAGGACAAGCAATTTTTTGAAGAAAATCACAGACAAGCCAAATTTTGAAATGGAGAAATTATTAGCTATTTGCAAAAGATAGATAAGAAAGACAGTTCCAATAAAAACATTGAATAATGAAAATAGCAGCATTCATGTTAACTAATAAAGATATAAAAAAAATAAACGGAATAAATTGATAAGAGTATATTTGACAGATACAAAGTCCTGAAAAATAAGTGAATGACAATCAGGTAAAAATTTGAGAAAGATAACTATTTGGCAATGTGATTGCCATTTGTCAATTGAGAATAATGTAAATTGATAAAAAAAAAACCTGCCACTACAAAAACAAACATCAAAAATTAATCACAAGTAGCATTCGAAGAATAAAAAAATCAATGAGAAGTAGGCTATAGATCAGACCAAAAACAACTGAAGAACAATTACAAGAAGAAAATCTCTCAAACCACCAGAAATCTGAAGGAAAAATGAGATATCTACAAATAGCCCCCAATATTGTAGCAAAAATTGCAAATAAGAAGAAGAAAGCAGATGGAAAGTCCAGGTCATCAAGGACACCTTCCTCATAACCACTATATAAAACTCTCGCTATTAGGAATTCTTTGCGAATAATTTCTAACCTACTAATTAAATGACAAAAATCTTACCCACCTCCTCAATCTCTTCTTTCTCAATCAAACTTTAACCTAATCCACATCCAATCCCTATGATTTTTTCCATCATTGCCTTGTTTCTACTTATTCTTCCCCTTGGTTGAAACTTCTATCTCCAATCATCAACATCACCGTCTATTTCTTCCTTTCTTTCTAATTTGTTTGTCTCTATCTTCTGTTCCTAACCCATATAAAGCTTCTTCCAATCTCCATCAAAATCTCAATACCTATCCACATTACCACCAGCACCAGCACCATCTTCTTATAACAGAAACAACTAACCAATGGCAGGGGTTATGTGCAGAACTTCTAAATAACTTGAGAATTTTACATAGTAGTGAAAGAATAGTTCTTTCATCCGTAATTGCCAACAATACAGGGGTTATATTGAAAACCATAGAAAAAATTGTGAGAAATTAATTAGGAAAATCAGTAAAAACGGATTACCACACAAACGAAGGGAACCCCCCGAGTAGCCCTGCCTGTCTTCCATCTGTAGGCTGTCCATGCTGCTGAGTTCCCTGCAAAGTCTGCAAATCCTGCAAACCCTGCAAACCCTGCATCCCTGCAGCTGTTGTTGCCTGCAAGCCGTAAGGTCCAAGCAGAGACGGAGCTCCTCCTACCAACCCTTGGGCACCACCCAACCCCTGAGCTAAGGATTGGCCCAGTGCTGGATTCAAAGCCATCATGGCTGCAGGATTGAGCATACCGGCAGTCTGATTAAATACAGCCGCAGCGAGAAGTGGATTGTGCGCAAGCAGAGCTCCATATGGCGGGTTCTGCCCAAGCAAAGCCAAGTTCTGTGCTGCTGCGACCGCAGCAAGCATTGGCTGCTGCACAGCCGCTGCAACCCCCGGTCCTCCTGCACCGGCAGCTGCAGCAGGAACTGGCGAGTTCACTGATTGGACAACGGCCTTTCCCTTCTGCGAGGAATCCGCCGCATACTGGCAGTGCAGCTGATGGCCGTCAAACATTTTGTACGGTTCCTCCAAAGCTCGCCGCGCTGCTTCTTGGGTCTTGTAGACAAAGATAGCGTACCCTCGGGATTTCCCAGTATTCTGATCGAAACCACTCGGCCCGGACTCAAGCTCACCGAACCTAGCGAACAAGGCCCTGAGCCGGTCCGGCGCCGCACCAGCGTGAACGTTGCTCACATAGATCCTCCTCCCGGTGGTGTCCCACGTCGCTCCCGCCACTGGCGACGGCGGGCCAAGTGAGGCCAGCTGGCAGGTGACAGCACGATTCTTAATCTTCTTCTGTGGCTCTTTCAGAGCCTTGAGGGCACCGGAGCGAGTCTTGAAGAGGACAAAACCATAACCTTTAGCGCGACCGGTGACCTTGTCGACGACAACATTGCAGTCCTCTACGGGACCGAAAGGGGAGAAGGCCAGGAGGAGGGTGTCGCGGGTGGCGTCCCAGGCGAGGCCGTGCACAAAGAGCTTGCGGTGGGAAACATCTCGGTCAGCGAGGTCCTTGATGCGCGCGACGAGGGAGGGTTCGAGGGGGATGACGTCGACGATGAAGGAGATGAGCTGGTCCTTGGTGTGGGGTTGCAGAAGGCGTCGGAGGCGGTCGGGGGAGGGCGGTAAGTCGGAGTCGGAGTCTGATTCCGGCTTAGGATTGGGATCGGAGAAGAAGTTGGGATCGTGGTCCTCAACCGGGGCATTCGGGATGGCGGTGGAGGTCTTCTTCTTCTTCTTGGTATTGAGGCCGAGCTTGCGCTTCTTGGCGTTCTGCTTGGTGGCGCGGTCCTTCTCGGCGCGGTTCTTCCCCATGATCGAAGACTGGAGGTGGAGCAAGGGTTAGGGTTTGGAGGGAGGCAGCCGCGGACGATAACGGACTGGATGAGAAGTCCGGCGTTATTTTCCGGTCGCAGTTGTGAAATGCCGACCCGTTGACAGGTCACGAAAAAGAATCCGACCGGACAAGGAACGGCTTGGATTGCTCCCCAGGACCGTCAGACTTGGACCTCATTAAGGTTTTTTGCATATAACACCCAACCTTCTGCCAAAATTGCAAATCAAGTAATTTTCTATATTTGTAAATCAACCCAATACTGTGAAATTTTGGACATTTATCTCCTTTGGTGTAAACACCAGAGAACGGTAAAATATCCAACAAAAATGTAGGGTAATTTACGCGAAAATACCCCCAGAAAACAAGAAGGATATATGAATCTGGATATCTAAGGTTAAGTTAGAACTATTTCTCACAAGCACAAATTATTTCATTGTTACCCAATAACACAGATCATAAGCATAAATGCTGCTCCATATCCTTGCTCAAAAAAAAAAAAAAAAACTCAAAAAAAGCTTCTCTATATCAGTATCATCACTGTACATCAAACTGATATACTGTTGCCTGTGGTCAGTATCTAGATTCTTGAACGCCTCAAGTGGATGACAATCAATAATAGTTGCCAAGGCAAATCATATAATACAATGAAAAAAAATATTCACAGAAAGAGAAAATAGGACATTAGTTGGGAAAACCGAAAAGGCAATGGCTTCCAATCATTTCTTTGTGGCATCCGTGAACATGGCGTACGTCCAATGTTCAAAATCTTCAATTTCTGATGGTGGGGGTGGGAGAGGTGGATGCTCCACAAGATCCCAACCTTCACCAAGGTAATCACCTTTCCCAGACTCAGCCATCTCAGTGGAGCAGAAAAGGCTCTCCGAAGGGTTCATAAAGGCATTTTGCTGGTAATGCAATTAACACAAGTATAAGATCACAAATTTTTATAGATTTTGTTGACAAACCATATTGAGCAAGGGGGCTTACCACAGCGGGAATTGTATGCGTCCTCTCCACTAAACTGCTGGATGAGACAACTGAGTTGTTTACATGCCAAACTGATTTGTTCCAACTTTTGGTCTTGCTTACCAGGTCTGTAGAGAAACAAGTATGCGTTGACTGCTGCTGTAGACTCCTGGAAGTTCACAAAATAATGAAAGATGTTTCCATTTGCCATAATAACAGCTGACAGATAATAAACCTAAGGTTTTTCTGGCCCTAAGGATCATATAAAACATTAAACACATGGTTTCTTGGTATTCCCCAAAGAGTTATAATGGCTTCAACTACTACATTTACCCTCTCCTGTAAAGAAATGTCATTTAAGGCCTGAAATTTCCTCTCACTAAAAGCACAGAAATGGCAACTCATTCCAAGTCAATGTAGAACTAATATGTAGTGCACAATACTAAGATTTTAGAACATACTTTTGTACCTTGAGCAAGAAAGCTTCAATGAAAGCACAGAGCACATTAGCTTGGAAGAAGGCAGAGTGGCCAGCAGATTTGCAAAGATACTTCAGATGGTACATCCAAACCTAAAGAATCGTAGCAGTATGCTGTGATGCATGCCACACTCTTCTTAAGTAGAGCTATTCCTTTCTGCAAGTATTTGTGTCTCTACAGAATGTGGAGTAGCAGACCTGTAATTAAGCTAGTGCTTTTAGCAGGATCAAGATGGGGTGTTCCTTCAGACTCAACTGAAGCCACACCAAAGTTACTGGAGCTTCTGTCAGACCATGAATTTTACCCATTGGAGGAACAGAAATTCTGCCATGGTATAAAAAACGGGTATTCCTTGCTGCACAATAAGGACAAAACTGTTAATGGAAAAGATTTAATCTTCATCTGTTAAGACAGTAGCCACTAGTCAAACAATAGAACCTCTGAAGATGGCCATGCATCTCAGTATGAATCTCGTTGCCATATACGTGAACATGAACCCTAAATCAATAGTAATCCAGATGAGTAAACCAAATAACTATACACAATTCACTTCTTGGGTGAGATGAAAGAAGGACCACTGAAAATAAAATCATTCATGAGCTGGTTACTCCAGTGGTTGGGATAACTCTCTCCAATGTAGAAGATGATTTAATCTCATGTGAAGCCACAAGCTTTGATTTCTTAGGCAAAAGAAAAGGAAGTTGGAAACAATTATCAGCATATTGTGACAGTAAATTGATGTTGATGCTGTAGGTGCAAAAAAATACAGTGTCAATGAGAAGAAGAAACAATCACTTGCATTTTATGCAATACCCAAAGGAAGCAATTCATACAGTTAGGCCACCATGAACAATTAGTTATCATAACTTTGTAATGTCCTCAAATAAGAAAAAAAAAACTTAATTGTTTTAGATTATGTAATGACACTTCTGTCATTAGTCAGTTGTTAATACATAACATTATCACCCAACTTAGCTTTACCGCAAAGCCTGAATTATGAAGTGCTGGAGCAGCCAACACTGGAACAACAAGATTCAAAAGCTGGACCATATACCTGTTATTCAACAAGAAATAACAGTTTAGGTGCAAGCAGATCTAAAAGCTGACCTGAAAATGCACGATGCAAGAAAGAACCTAAAAGCGCCTTAGATTGATTTGTAGGCATCTATAGTCAGCACTATACCAAAGGATATGATGAATGACTACCTACATCATGAACAACACTAGCCTAACAGACATGATAGAAACAAGCTTCTTAGAATGTGCCAATACTCTTTCCCTCGACATTAGACTGTCCAACCTGTATGATATGATGCATATGCAGCATATCAACATATTCAGGACGTATTAGAGAATCCTGCAAGTGGTTTTGAGACTCTAGACTTCTTTTTTTTCGTATAGCGATAGCAGGTAATGTTGCTTACCATGTATTACTGAAATTTTCATTACAAAATAACATTGCTGGCCACAAATATAGCATGGATAGAGGTTTTAAAATGAGAAAGCCTATGATAGACTGAATGTGTTAGAATTTCATTTATTCTATAATCATATGGAAAAAATTCAAGCATGAATTAACGCATTTATAATTGCAAAGCTTTTCTAGTACCTATAGAATATTAGTTCGGGTGCACTGCAAAACATGCAGAAAAAAACTTGCTAATTAATATCATCAGAAGGACACCTCCAAATGCAGTTTTTACTAAAGAAATCTGACATTGAATCAGTATAGCAATGATATAGGAGGACATAACCCAAGGGAAGCTGCAAGCTCTTCAGATGGAATGGAATGTGGATCAAGGCCTCTAGCTAAACGGGCATTGCATATTTGATCCAAACCCCTGTGACCATCTTTCTCATCATCCGCATTCACCTGGAAGATCAGGAGAATACGACAATCCTAAACTTGTGGCTTGAATTCCTATTATTACATTTGCCAGCTATTGCTGAAGTAATTCACAGGTTTATGATGATGCTTACTTGGTGCATTGGAAACAACCTACATATCTGTTTTATAATTGCTGACTGCTTATAAAGACGCTCAGAAGTGATTGGCATCTGTCATTGATAAGGTAAGGAGGCAGATAGATTAAGGAACAAAGAGGAAACAATAATTCCTCCAAAATGGAAAATTAATGAACATAAAGTAATATCATCTCAAAAAGAAATGAACATGAAGTAATATAATACATTAAGCAAGTGACAAAACTCCATTCATTTATCAGCAGTTTCATAAGTTTTGGTGATTTATTCAATCTTTAGGATTCATCAACCTAAACAAATTGTCATTTTAACAAAAATAATTTAGTTTGTGAAATTAAATGCAATCTTAACAATTTTTTTTTTGTTTGTTACAGCAAAGAAACAAACACACTTTCAGGCATTACAAATTTCCTTGTCCTTTAGCCAATCAAAATCATCTTTGAAGCCTTCTCAATATACTGGCTGCATTTAAGAGGAACAAACTTTAAGGCAAAAAGCCCAATAAGAAAAACAGACATTGTCTCAACCAATCGTCTCCTAAAGCCAAACCTGCATATCGAAGCCAAACCCTAGGCAAGGCAACATACCCTACCAATGGCTTGCTATGAAGATGAAACTGAAGGGCTTGTTTGGGCTTTATATTTGATTTTCAGATAGACAATAACGAAAACCTGACAATGACTCAAAATTAGTAATGAAACTAAGTGGAAATAAAAAAGGTTGCAAATTCTCATATAGGTAGTGCATTCTCTGAGAAAATGAAAAGTTCTGTGACACTCAAGTTTTGCCAGGTTCCAGGAGGCATCATACACAGGCTAATACCAACCATGTTACATACAAGTAGCCTATTTCGCACTCAATTGTGAGTTTCTGCAATAGCATGGACTAATTCTATCATAGTCTGACATTATTCTAGAAATAGAAACAATATGGAAGATTGCCCCAACACTAGGTTGAAATATACCCAGAGCATCAAGTAAGATTGTTAGACTTAAAGGCAATCATGCGAGCAGTTTAAACTTGATGACTTACAAGTCCCAAACTTGGTGTGCAATTGAAGTTAGGAAAGTATGTCTCCAACACCTCCACAAGTTTTTCTTCTAACTGAAAGTAAAAAAGTAATATTAGACACGAGAACAGCATGACTGCAAAACAATTTTTCAAGAAAGACCAAAACATTCTCATTCTAATTGAAGCCAAAAGGAAGCAGAATAAAAAAGAGAATGACATTTAATATAGACATAATCGTCTGACATATCCAATTACTCCACTCATTCTTAGCATATACATGGTTCCTACAACTACAGGTGCAGAGGGAAAATATGCATGGTACATTTAAGAATATCCCATATGGTAGTAGATAATTAATTGAGACTTCAGCGGACAGCACAGTTGGAGAGACATGATCCCCCTCAAAGGAAGAGTTCAATTGTGAAAATCATATAGATAGTTCTCAACAAGATAAAGTAAAGAAACATAGCTAAAGTACTTAAGCCAAGGATAGAGGGATTGCAAAATGTGCAGCAAGGAAAAATGCTAAACATTGTAGGAAAAGTTGCCTTTGAGCAACCAAGTCAAAAAAACTTCTTAAGCATATGGAGTAACAAGGCTTGAACAGAATATTTTGCATTACCATTGCAAAAGATGAGTTTAGTGAATCATATTTGACCCTCAGATAATTTGAGATTTTTCAGCCTTGGCCTTATCTGGAAAGAAAATGAAATAGCCAACTCAAGAATCTGAAAAACAAATTTTATGATATAACAGGTTTATTACCACAGTTGAATTTAAATAGACCAACCTTGTGAAAGTTGTTTCTCTAAGCAGCACAGTCGCCCCCTAAGCTTTGTGAGTTTCTCATGCTGGGCCACTCTCCAATTAAGCTGTTCAGCTGCTTTTTCTGTTGCCAACAAATGAATAGACTAATAGGTAATATCACAAAAGTCCAAGAAAGGCATCAGGATATTTAGTTTGCTTCAAAATTTTAAGAACAAAAAGGCCTCTTCTGGAAGTCATCTTATCATGATGCTATGTTTGATGTCTGGATACTCATGGCCCATATATTACTCCAGAAAACACTTGTTACAGTCTTTCTACAAATTTCCAGTGATGTGATCTGTTGCAGCATGGATTTCAACCTATATATTTTTCAGTTTTCATATTTTATTGCTAAAGAATTCCTGAAACCAAAATTGCTAAAAACACCAAAACTTCCTCAACCAAGGAATGACCAAACTGAGACCAGGAACATTTTCCAACCAGTTCACATCCCCAAATTCACAGTAATGGGACAGTACATATGCATGAAATTAAATGGGGTTAAGAACTTTGAAAAACAACTAAGCTTGAGTTCTTTGTTACGAGAAAACAATCCCACAGAAACATCAATTAATCGTTATATATGAGAATCAATCTTGCCCAGTCAACGTGATTCAATTAGGCTGCTTTGTAGATGGAAAAAGCCAGCTATTTGATCAGCAATCAAATCCTCATCAGTAAAAACCGAATGCAAATGAAATTGAATGCAGTCTACGGGCTAACGTTTGCCTCCAGCTCCGTCGTCAGCCTCGAGTGAAGGGAATCCCGCATGCTCTTCAGAGATTTGAGCGACTCTTTGTCATCATTCAACCTTCAGAAGAGAAAAAAATTCAGTAAAAATTTCTCGAATTTCCAAAAGGACTACGATTCGATAAGAAATTCAAATCACCTGTAATTGACGCAAAGGGCGCAGATGGAAAGGAGATTGGATTGCTCGCAGATGGTGCAGATGCTCTGCTTCTGCGTCATCTCTCCAGCTTCTGCGGGTCTGCTGCTAAAAAAGATAAAAATAAAAAAAATAAAAAAAAGCCCCCAAAACAGAGAATTTCAGGAATTTTATTTGTGAACAAAAAATTTCAGGAACTGTTAGTTTGAGAATCAAAGATACGAAGATACAATCAAATTCATACCCTCGTTCACAGGGTCGGGAATTTAGGGCTGGGGATTTCGAGGATTTTGATTTTGGAATGGACTCTGGAGCAAGACGAAGAAGATTCGACGATTTAGCAGAGGCGGGTTCGCTGCCCATCGGCCAACGCCTGCGGATTCGCTGCACACGTGTATTGCACGTGATACAGAACACCACTGGATCGGAGCGGATTTCCAGATTGAAATCCGAACCATCAAAAAGAACAGCAGGCATGCAAAGAAAGACCATATATTTTATTGCCTATTCCTATCAATTATCAAACTCGCCCCCCTCAATTTAAATATTTATAAAGAGGACCCGTTATTTTTTTCTCGGCGAAACACTCGTGTCCGTTTGGATTTTAAAGAGCTTATAGCATGCCATATATCAAATTTATGAGAAATAATTTATCTTATTATTATTGATAAAAAATTACTTATCATATATTATAAATTTATAAAAATTTATTTTAATTAAAATATTTTTTAAAAAATAAATTTAAATTAATTTTATTAATTAAATTAATATAAAAAAAAATAAATTATCATCATTTGGATTTAATTCAGACAATAGTACAATATCACTTGATGATCAATTTGTCAATATTAAATTTTAAATTTTTAGGTTCATAGTACTAAACAGTCAATTTTTTATACAAACTGAAATAAAAGTGAATAATTTTTATATTAATTTAATAATTATTTGAACTAAAATTATTTGATTTTTTTATATTAATTTAATTAATTAAATTGAATTAAATTAAAATATTTTTTGAAAAATTTAATTGAGCTGATTTTTTATAAATTTATAATCTAAAACACGTGTTTTTTATAATAATAAAAAGATTGGTAATTTTTTATAAACTTACCATAAAATTTGTGATTCTTTATTTTAAAAACTTAATTTTAAAAAGATGGAATGCTCGTCTACTCATCATGTTAAGCTCATCATACTCACCCAAATAATGATTAGACTTTCATTCAAATACAAATGCATCAATTTTAAAATATAAATATAATTAAAATTTTATCATGATTTATTAATCATTTTAATTACAAGTGCCAAAAAATGAAATCTCCATTTTTTTTCATCCCACTTCACCAAATCAAATAATTTTTTTAATGTACAAAAACACTAATCCGAAAAAATCAATAAATAATGATATCAATAAGAGTGAAATTAATATTTCAACCCCTTATATTAATTAAATGATCAATATGTTTCAAGAGATAAAGGTCCAAAATACTAATCACAATAATAAGTTGAAACTTGTTGTGGCCGTTTGACTCGCCACCTGACTTTGATTTGAGAAATTTTTTGAAATCACAATTGACTAAGTCATTCTTCCATCCATATGTAAAGAAGAAATCATGAAAAAATCACTGAAAGCTCTTGGATGGTGGCCACTCTAGCATTCATATTAGTTGAGATCATAATAGAACAATGGATGAAAGAGATTGATTATTAGTTTTTTTATCTTTGTGAATACCCTTCTATTTATAGTGCACAAAGGTGATTGATCGTATTTAAGACTCCATGATTTCAACCTAGATGCTCGCAAAATCTCGGTTTGTTACCTCAATCAAACCATTGGATTGAGAGTACACCACAAAGATAAATCTTTACTCAATATGAAGGTTGTTGCAATACTTCTTGAAAATTGAGTTATCAAACTATCTTCCATTCCACAATTGCCTAAATTAGTAGATGATGTTTTGTCAAAAGAACTCTGTATCCTCTTTTTGGTGATTACAATAAAAGATTCAACTTCTACCCAATTAATAAAGTAGTGGATGACAACCACTAAGAACTTTTTTATCCTGAGGCCAATGAAAATGGACCTAAAATATCCATTTTTTATTCTTCAAAGGGCTAGATAGCTTGTGTTTGTTGAAGTCGAACTGTGGAACTATAATACACTGAGATATGTTTTTGGCATTATTTACATTTGAAGACAAAATTAATTATTTTAGCTACCTTATTAAGTCAATATTATCCTTGTTTGAGGAGGTTGGATGCTAAAGCTCATCCATCGGCCTTTGTATATTTCTTCATGTGCTTTCTGGAGTGCATATTCAGCTTCAGTTGGTCTCAAACAATAAAGGAGTGGTCAAGTGAATGATTTTTTATGTAGAACCTCATCTATCAAGATGAAGCTTGGTACTAGTCTTCTCATTCTCCGAGCCTCCTTTTGAGCTTCAGGTAGCTGCTTTTCTTTGAGATAATTCACTATGGGGTCCATCCAATATGGTACTTTATCTACTATATTCACCTTAGTTGTAGGAGAGTGGCTTGATTGTTAAAGATTTTTTAGAAAAATTTACCTTGGTTGCAAGTTTGAGGAAGTTGATGCAAGTGTTGCAAGGGCATTCATCTCAATTTTGTTGTCCCTTGGTATTTGTCACACCTCCACTCGATCTATTCTTCCCATGATTTTTTATGCTTTGGCCAAGTAATGGATCATGGTCGTATCTTTTGTCTTGTATTACCTATTAACTCATACACACATGAGCTGAGAGTAACTGAATACATTTAGTCTTTTGGTCTTAGTCACTAGTGTTACCTATTAGCTAAGTAGAAAAGCTTCATATTTAGTGACATTGTTGGATGTAAGATTATGTTACTCTTCCATTTGGGCTTAGTAGTTCGGTGTTGATCCCATTGTCCACTCATGTAATGAGCCATCTACCCAATTTTCAACAGTTTGGATTCTAGAGCAAGAATATATGAGGTGATTTTCACCATAAAATCCACCAAGGCTTTGGGCTTTAATGGTCCTTCGAACTTCAAAAGTAATGTCAAACTAGCTCAACTCAATGGACCACAACAGCCTTTTCAAAGTCGTTGGCTTTTGTAGTATTTATTAAAGAGGGAGGATAGTGAGTACTAGTGTTTCGATTTCATCTTTGAGGTACCTACATTCTGAGTTTTCTTACTTGTCAATGTTGAATTTCCTTCTCCACCTTTGTGTCATTACCATAATCTCTATGGAAATGATAGTACTTAGACTTGTCTTGTCTTTGCTTGTTGAAGTGAAGATGTGGGAGTCATTTCAAGTACTTACTATTCTCAATTTAAGCTAGCATCTTAGTGCTTGAGTTACTCAAGGGCATGTAAATTTGGAAGTCAGCTCGGTGCTCTCATCAATTAGTCTTTTGCTTTTTAAGCTTAGGGAGTTTGGCTTCTCGATGATCTTTTTTGGCTTATTATTTCTCTTAGATTCCCTCTTGGCTAATATCAAACTTGTCATATCTCATTAATCATTGTAGCAAGCACTATCAAGCTATTTACCTCAGTTACCTTTAGTCCATCTTAATTAAATTGAGCTAAATATTTCCTAAAGTTTTCTCCTTTCTTATATTTTAATGTTAGAAGTGTGCATGAATCTTTTTATTGAAACACCAGTGAGATGAATTATACTATAAACTTATTAGCTAGATCATCGAAACATGTCACAGAATACTTGGGAGCTTGGAATATTAAGCTCAGGCTAGACTTGATAGCGTCATGAGAAACACTCTGCATATGGTAAAGTCCCATACTCCTTGTAGCATGATAGCATTCTTAAAGGTACTGATGTGGTCTACGAGATCCTTTAAGTCATTATATACCTCATATGAAAGTTACCTGGACTTTGGCTACATATGAAAATATGCTATTTTAGGAATTAAGGGATTGTTGTACCTCACTTGATTCATTTGAACTCTTTCCCATGATCTTTCTAGAGTTGTTTATGGTGCAAGGTCCTTGTGACTTCTTGATTTGACTCTAGCTTAAGCCTAACTAGTGTAGGTATAATAGGTGGACTTGTCAACTGAATTGTATGTAAGGTCACACCCTTTGAACTTCCTTAACATTTGATATCAGAGTGTGGCACCTGCTAAGGGATCTTGGTGGCTCAGATAATGTTGCTTACTACAATGAGCTTGGCTCGCTAGATACAGTTGTGACTCATATTGTTGGTTCGGCATATGCTCTTGAATTTGAACTTGAGCCTATTATTGGGCATAGTGAGTTTGTAGGTTTTACGTCTGAGTTTGATTCTACAACTTTGGACTTGAAGATTCTATATGGCATATACCTGAGCCTCAAACAATTGAGTCATTTGCTGAATCGCGATGGCTAGGATCTGAAACTTTTGCCTGCTCACCATAGGAGGAGTCAAGTGGTACCTCGGGGATAGTTGATAGTGGGACATTCCGAAGTTTTTATTCCACTGGTAGTCAAGTTTCTAAGTTGACTTATTGATTTAGTCCATCTAGTCCTCCTGAAGAGTTGTGAGACTTCATTGGGGTTGAGACTACCTACCCTCTAGGTTGATTTCTGAATGATGACGCTCTCGTTGCTCTTAGAAGCATGGTCAAAGGATTGTCGGAGATCTTTGGGATTGACGGAGAAGAGGTGAAGCAGATCTTAATGAAAGTACTAACCATTGTGGGAGCCCAGTTTGCCACCAATTTCGGTCGAAAAGTCTTCTACAAAATCATGATCCGCTAGGCTATCCTTCCATCGATTTGCAAGAAAAAAGTTGTGAAGAAAATTGTTGAGGACTCTTCAACGGTTGCTACTCTAATGTTTAAGTCAATCGAGGTCACAATAAAATAGTGAATGAAAGAAATTGAGCATTAGTTCTTTACCCTTATGAATACCCTCCTATTTATAATGTATATAGGTGGTTCATTATATTCGAGACTTCATGATCTCGGTCAAGATACTCGCTTAAATCTCTTGTAATAGATTATCGCAAATCTTGAAATTTTCGGATTTACAATTTAAGATATAAGTATCTACAAGCACTCGAATTGCTTAACTGAGTGATTGATACTCTGAGGTCATCGAGTTGTTACCACTCACCACATTGAGTTTCAAATACCACGGTGATAGGTTTAAAATATGAGCCTCTTGGTGGCTTGGACCATGAGTTGGATTTTGGTTTTGACTTTGTTAGTTTAGTTGAGTGTATCATCAAAACTAATTCTGTGCATTTATCACAAAAAAAAAAAATATCGAGTATCAGAAACCAAGTTTGCAATTCCGACAACATCTTGGGTATTTTCGGGAAAATGGATTGGATTGTTTTCGGATCGGCTACGAATCGGTTAGCTAGTTCATCCGACCCGCAACCCGTTTGCAGCCGTTGATTTCAGAACTACCTATAAAACCTACTCCATCATACAAAAATCACATCATTTCCCTGTCTCAGGTTTTTCTTCCCTCGTCCTTCCACCGAGCTCGTCGAGGCCTCCAATCGAGCTCGTGAAGCCCGAGATCCTCCAGTACAAGGCATTCATCCGCCAGAGCATCGCCAAGGCGCTCCTCGCGTTCTGCCAGAAGTACGTCGATGAGCAGGCGAAGAAGGAAATCCGGACATCCTCGTGCGCTATGACCCCACCGTCCTCGGACAGCCTCAACAGCAGCCAGGCCTCGTCTTCCTTCGGTCGGAAGGTAGCCAGATCCAGGTCCGTGGGCTGCGGTAGCAGGAGCTTCTTCGATGATTTCCTGGAGCGCATTTCCACTCGCTTTGGCGATTGCACCCTCCGCAGGGTGGAGCCCCAGCGACGGTGACGTGGATGGCCAGCGGGTCAAGGAGCGGGTCAAGTGTGGCGGCATCTTCACAGGATTTGGGATGATATCTGCCTCGTCCTATTGTCTTTCTGCCGCCAGTGCCGACCAAGATTATTGCAGTGATGGCCATCTGTCCCGCGTCGACAACCCGTACAGACGGAGTAGGAGCTGGGACTGGGCTTTCGCGAGCCCGATGAGAGCCTTGAGAATGACCGCGTCCGGCGACCGTCAAATTAGGGTATTTTAAAATTTTTATTTATTTTTTTATAAAATTTTATAAAAAAATAATAATTTTGGACTTATTTATAAATAAAAATATTTAATGACTTTATTTATAAATATATAAATATTAAATTTATAATTTGAAATTGTTAGTTCAAAACCTTTAATATCTTTTTTATAAAATTCTATTTTAAGAATGGTAAGTTTGGACTAATTTATAAATAAAAATATTTAAGGGATTTATTTGAAAATTTATAAACATTAAAATTATAATTTGAAATTCTAAGTTTTGAAACCTTCAATATCTTTTTTATAAAATTTTATTTAAAAAATGACAAAGTTTGGACTTATTTATAAATAAAAATATTCAAGGAGATATTTATTAATATACAAATATTAAACTTGTAATTTAAAATTTTAAATTTTAAAACCTTCAATATCTTTTTTGTAAAATTTTATTTAAAAAATAATAAAATTTGGACTTATTTATAAAAAAAAATATTCAAGAGTTTTATTTGTAAATGTACAAATATTAATCTTGTAATTTAAAATTTTAAGTTTAAAAATCTTCAATATATTTTTTATAAAATTTTATTTTAAAAATAATAAAATTTGGACTTATTTATAAATAAAAATATTCAAGGGTCTATTTGTAAATGTACAAATATTAAACTTGTAACTTAAAATTTTAAGTTTTAAAACCTTCAATGTCTTTTTTGTGAAATTTTATTTTAAAAATGATAAAATTTTGGACTTATTTATAAATAAAAATATTCAATGGGTTTATTTATAGATGTATAAATATTAAACTTGTAATTTAAAATTTTAATTTTTAAAAACTTCAATGCTGTGAAATTTTATTAAAAAAAGATAAAATTTGGACTTATTTATAAATAAAAATATTTGAGAAGTCTAATTATAAATATACAAATATTAAGATTGTATTTTTAAATTTTAAGTTTTAATCTGTTCAACTCTTTTTTGTAAAATTTTATTTAAAAACTAAAAAATTTTGGACTTTTTATAAATAAAAATATTCAAGGGGCTTATTTTAAATATACATATATTAAGGTTGTAATTTAATTGCTTATATAGGGTTTATTTGTAAAATATTTAAAATATTGAAGGTCTTTTTTATAATTTTTTATTTAAAAAATATTAACATTTGGACTTTTTTATAAATAAAAATATTCAAGGGGCTTAATTATAAATATACAAATATTAAATTTGTAATTTCATTTCTTATATAGGATTTATTTATAAAATATTTAAAATACTTAAGGTCCTCTTTATAAATTTTTATTTAAAAAATATTAATTTTTGGTTTTTATAAATAAAATATTCCAAGGATTTATTTGTAAACATTTTGAAGAAAGAGTGGATGGTAAGAAGTTAAATTTTTTAGGAATTTAGTTGTAAAAGTACATAGGGTAAAAGTAGATTTTTTTAAAAAAAATTTGATTAAATAATAATCATGGAGTTGTAGATAATAAATTTCAAAAGGAGGGGATGTAAGTCATTATCAAAACTTGGAGGATTTTTGATAAATAAGGTAAATCTCAGAGGGTTATAAGTAAATATTTTTTATTTTTTTGGCTAAAGTTGTCATCCTTAGGCCACCATTTGGTTTCAAATTAAAATTAAAATTCAGTTGATTTCAAAAAAAAAAATATATAATTAATATTATTTATTTTATATTATTATTAATTTTATTATAAAAAATAAAATTATTTTTAAAATTTTAAATTATTGTAAAATTAATTTTAATAAAAAAAATTAGTTTACAAAAGTGATTTACTAGTCTTAATTTTATTCCTAATTTTTATTTCGAATTAAACGATACCTAAGCACTTTTAGATTGAATCTTTTTTGTTATTTACTCTTTTTTTTTTCTATGGTCGAGATTCTCGTGATATTTTTATGTTATTTTGAGTTCAAATTTCGTTTTTCTATTTTGAGGATTACAGTTGGAGTTCCGAATTAATTGGAAAATAAATTATAAATTAAAGAAATTTATTTTTGTGCGCTATACTATACAACTCGACCGTATGAAATATTGAATCTTACTGGACCGAAATTTGTGTGGAGTTTTTTTACTGTAGCAATCGATGCTTCAAGATTTCTAAAAAAAATTGATAATATAATATTGAAAACCAGAAAAATAGCGGAAAGAAAATTTTTTTTGACTCATGTAAGATGAGATCCGCCATATAAATTTTTTATACTAATTATAATTAATAAAAAGAGGTTATTGAGAATTAAAAAATTAGATAAATTTTTGGAGATTTAAAAATTTTTCAGAGTATTGAAAATTTTTCTTTTATTTTTTGGGAAAGTTTGCACATAAACCCATTGTTATAGCAGAATACGGAATTTCTCATGGAAAAAGTTGCGAACGTGGCTGTGCTATCTCCATCGAGTCGGCACCCGTTGTCCCAGTTTGGAGTCTTTGGACAGCGACGCAGAAGCTTAACCGCATTTGGACTCCGGTGCCGATTGCCTCTGTTTGCGGTTCTGGATGAGGTCGAATCAGGTTAGACCCGGTTTGGACCCACCCACTCAGTTGGTGCAGCTCCAATCATGCGAAGAAACCCACTTTGATGTGCGGGAATCAATTGACCTTCACCCGTTACACGCTGTTGGATGACGTTTCGATCCGTGAATGGTCCATTTAGTGGGCTCTTCATGTATTATATTCTGCTATTTCCGAGTACGAAAAAAGAACACGAATAGCTGAGCTTGAAGGAACAACAAGTAATGAGAAAGGAAGAAAGAGAGACGTCACTGTCTGATGGTGCTTGTCTGCAATCTGGTATGATATTCTACAGGGTGGAGCTTATCTCAACTGGGAAGTGTGAACCATGGAATTCATCTCCGGTTTATCGACTGATCAATCCGAACCCGATATTTCAATATAAGTAACATTGAAGACGAAAATCGGTTTCGGAGTTGGTCCTGTTTCGTCGGGCCGAAGAAGAATGGAACCGGAACGATGGGCCGGCACCCAGATATTTATAGTCGTCCAAAGTTGCCACGGAAAGCTAGAAAAGCACGAGTACCTGTCCATTCACCCCACTTGTTCATTATATATCCATAAACAGAAAGCACCGAGGAAAAATACCAGCCCGGTAACCCTATAAAAATTCGCTTATTTCCATGGTTGCAAAGCCACGCACCACAAGGGTTCGAAAGCCTTTGGTCCATGGCTTCCGTGGGGTTCTGCTATGCTCATCTCCATGTCCAGCAAGAGCGGTGCAGGCAGCGGCTGGAGAGAAAGGAGGCGGTTCAAGTGGAAAAGGAAGGAGGGAAGAGCTCCGGCGGAAGAGTTCATCCGAGTGGCTCGGAAATTCCGAGCCCAGCCAGAGAGCTAGAACTTGGAGCTGTCGTTGCCGGCCATGAAAGTTCTTCTCAACCAGTGAAGATCAACGAACTTCTGTATTTTGTGAATTAGGTTTAGAGAGAGTGTCTGCGAGAAAACGGGAGGAAAAAATAAAAAAAAATTTAGTTCGTGATGCTTAATGTTGATGTGGCTGTTGTTCCGACAAAAACGATCTATTGTATGCCTAGGCTTGAATAAATGCGTTTGCCAGATCCAACACGGTGAAACAAAGTTCAAAAATCATGATTTGAGTTTCAGATTTGTAGACGACAATGACATAAAAATCTGTAGACAAACACCACAACAAATCCATAGTGGATCCACGTCTCCATTAACATGGTGCTTTCCATAGCAGCATATGAATTAAAACAAAAAAGTTCAAATATGATGTTTTGATTACTATCCCATATCCATAGCAAGCTTGGCACTACACAAGGATATATCTACAGGTACAAACATAAAACTACAATGATGTCTGTTAGCAGAACACAAACAAAAATACTATGGGTTAGTGCTCATTACACCAAAAAGACAACCTGCACCATTTCCTGATCCGATCTGCAGAAACACTCACCCAACAAATTATCCTGCTTACACCATTAGAAAAAACGCAAGTGCTACGGAAGTAAAATATTCTGCGACTCAAGCAAAACTGAGGATCTTCTACTCCTTGCTGCTCTTGCACCGGACTCCAAGCTTGGCTGCTACTTCTTCTTCAGACAGGGGACGGTAATAGATCCTGGGAGTGGCTTTTGTCTTCAGGAATAGATCGTCAAGGGTCATGACAGGTGGTTCTGGTTTCTTGAGAAGAGGTGGTGGTGGTGGAAATCGTTCCCTCATACGTGGAGGATTAGGTAACAGTGGAGGAAGGCTGGCAGGTTGAGGAGGAAGCAGTTGCCTAGGAACTTGCTGATGAGGAGAAGGCTGAGGATGTTGATGTTGCTGGATGGAAGGAGCTGTTGGTGTGGTAGTGCGGGGAGTAACGAGGGCTGCAGCCTGCAGAGGGGCTTCAACTTGTATCTTTACTTCTTGAGGGTCCACAAATTCCGCCACTAGAAGACGTCCACCATTGGTAGGCCACTGGAGGTTGTAGACAGCATTGCGAGTTGCGATGGCCTCCTCCACTGATGTGTACTGTCAGATAAATAACAGCATAGTGTCAAGCGTCAACAGAACTGGAGAGCTGAGTTATTTGTACTAGTGCTAGCAAGAGGCAGAGGAACTAGTCATACCACCTAGGACACTTAGTTTGATGAAAGAAAGATCTGATGGCAACCACCACCTTGTCTAAGTGAAGTAAAATTGGGTGGATATCACCAGAATGTTCTAGTATATGCTATCTATAGCAATAGGCAAAGTTTATAGATACTCAAACAGCAAAGATCCCCAATCCAGCATGTTATATGTATCCTCTGCCCGTCGCCATACCACAGTAGAAAATCAATTTCAATTCTTTGAACTACCTCGAAAGGAAGCAAAGAAGTGTCATGACAATGTTCAGCATTAGTGGATCTCTATCATTTATGGATAGATGCCTCTAATTCTGAGTATTGCTTCAATTGTAAAATATCCTTCATAGTACTAACTTGGAATGACAGAGTGGGGGTGCTGCTAGCTCATTTCACAGAAAAGATATACTATCCAGTCACATTTTCTAGGCCATTATTCATAAGAGCACAAAAAGAAGACTACCAACAAGGATATAAAAAAAGACAATAAACAAAAGTAGAAAAAAGATAAATAACTCAGAAAAAAAGATAAAGCAAGAACATACTGTCACGTAACAGTGTGTCTTGATCTGGTCCATCCAAAAATAACAAACAGAACCTGTTTTCGAGAGCAGCTCCCTTACTGCTTTGAGGGTGAAAGGGCGCAAAAAGCGATCAATTCTGAGGGAAGTTGTGGCAGGTTTCTGTGATGGTGGAACTGCAATGTGCTCTGAATAAGCAGTTAAATTCTTTTCTGAAATACATACACATTTATAAATTTATTTAAGATCCAATGAAGCTTACCAACACAATCTTTTGGTGAACCTGCACCAAGTGTTGAGGCAGACCTGGTAATTGTGTGTCTAGGAGTAGGTTGAGTAGAATACTTTGGCACACTTGACAAAACAAGGTTAGATGCTTGCAACTCTGGTGCTTTGAAGGCCTCTGGATTCCATTGTCGCTGTCTTTTGACAGGCTCTTTGATCTCAATAACTTCATGATTCATGCAAACAATGGTGTAAGAGTAGTGCAAAAAAGGGTGATAATATGTTCAATTCATGCAATATGTCCTTTGCTTAGATTCATAATGACAGTATAATTGGCTGCTGTGTAATCTGTATTTACAAGGAGAAGAAAGTACTGAATCAGAATCCAAAACCGGTGCACACACAAAAAATTTGTGAAAGATAAGATTCCAAGAAAAGATAAAGACAGCGCCTAAAGGAACTCAACCTGAAGTTCTGAAAATGATTGTCAAGAACAATAGTCAGCACTAAATGTTCACTTCCAGAGTTGAAAGATCGAATTGTCTATTTACAAATAAGACAAAATCACATGGAGATGGCACAACTATATGCTGCAGGATGAAGCATTCCACAACTGAAAACCAGAGGTTTCTTCTGAAAAAGACACAATATACAATTGCATACATATTCATAAGTAATTGCACTGGTTTGGATGTCCAAAGGAAGAGAGTACCTTCAGGCTGTCTCTTCACAGGAGCTGAAGGTTGCATTTCTTCATCAGTAATGTTTACACCAGCAAATGACCCGACTTCTGCAACAACAGTACTTTGCTCTATGACATCAGTCACCTTGTCAGCCTCAGTCTTCTCTCCAACTTCTACAGTATTTTGACTCTCCATATGCTCATTCTCTGGTACATCCTCCTCCATTGACTCATCGCCAGAGCTCCTATCTAAGCTCAATTTTCCTGGTGAACTGCCATCCATAGTCATGCAAGAAGAAACTTGTGTAGCATGTTTGACATCTATCTCTTTCGAAGAGGCTAGGTTCTCACTTGGCACTTTGTGACCATTAAATGGGTGCACATCACCATGAAAATTGCCTGATGATGAATGCACCATCTCTGATTTAACAACTTCTAGTTCTAAAGGGAAATTGTTAGCAGTGAAATTATCCTTCAATTCATTCTTTTCATTAATTGGTACAAAATCACTAGAAATTGACTCACACTTTACTTGAAACTCTAAAACATGGCTGACCTCAGATACCTGATTTTTTGGTTCTAAATGGCTGAGCTTGACATCCTCAGGTTTTGAGTCCACACTTATCTCCTTGTCTCTTGAAACCTGGTTGCTTGGGTCCACCTGGTCAATCAGGATATCTTTGATAGTCACATTCTCTCTTTTCCCAGAAACAGTGTTAACTGCCATTTCCTCAGCCATCCCTGCTGAAATTGTGTCAAGCATCACATCTCTTTCTTGAGGATTGATATCAGGTTTGTCATAGGAGGTACTGTTGTCAGCGTCAACTGTGGTTCCATCAACACTAGTTTTTTCTTCCTTGTCCATAGCAACTTCAGTATCATCTTCTGCAGGTGACTTTTCAACTTCATCTTTGTCATTATTATCCCCGATATCAGTCACAGGATCACATCCATCGGTCTGCTCCCCCTCGGCAATAGCCTCCATTTCCTTCTCCTTGCGAATGGCTTCACCCAGTCGCCTCACCAATTCTTCCTTCGGACCACTTATAGGAGAACCCCGCTTCCGAAGCTCTTCCTTTAACTCACTAACCTTCCGTTGTTCAATGGGTCGATCATCTAACACAGGGTATTCAGATGACATCCCTCTGGTCAGCTGAAAAAACTTCTCCAGGTTAGCATTCAGAACCATGAAAAACATAACAAATAACAAATAGCATGTCAACCAATGCACTCACATGCATGGATTAAACACGCCTAATCAAGAGGGACAGAAACAGGCATAACATCGATTAGGAGGAATATATAACAAAAGAACTCACCAAGCTCTTAGATTCCACTAGCTAGCAAAACAAAACAATGGCACTAGACATCAGCAAAACAAAAACTGAAAAAAAATAATCAAGAAAGCAGAATAAGAGACCCTGCGCCAATCAAAGAAATAACAAACGAATCTGTTCATAAACCCAGCATGTGGAAAAAAGCTCAACAAAGATCAACGCATGCAGGATGGTTGAAACGCAGGAGCAGGACTCCATAAAAGCCACCAACGAATGATGTCAAAATGTACAGAGAAACCCTAAATTTGCAAATGCAACAAACTAGCTTACCTAGCTATTGGATTTACAGGCTGCCGCAGGGCGACATCCCAAGTTAACGAGATAGTCGGATCAAAAACCCTAATTGCAAAATAGAAATGCAAGAATTAAAGGGAATAAACCAACCCCAATGCCAACACTTCAATGGGGATTAACGGCAAAAAAAAAGCGTTGAGGGTTGGTGGTGGTGGGAGAGGAGGGAGAAATAAAGCAGGAGACTCTCGAGGGCTTACCAGAACAATCCGCAGCACAAGCTCGAGTACAAGAAACCCCAAGACGAAACCCTAATTCCAGTACAAGAAAAGAAAGCATCAGAAAGAAGAATCAACACAAAAATCCGCTAAAAATCGAGCAGTAATGGATCCCCGAGCTCCGGAGACCAAAACCCTCGATTTGTTCTTTGGAAAACCCTAAAAGATCTAAAACAAAGACTAAAATGGCGGAAAAAAATGTCGAAAAGAAGGAATCACCCCGTGGGTAGACGAAGAATGAGGGAAAAATAATCGATCAATATGGCGGGAAATCGCCTTTTCTAGGGTTTCGACGAAACCGCGACGGCGGGCAGCGGCTCGCGTTTTCTTGTCCGACCAGATGACACGTGTGGCCCTGGGAATTTCTGGGCATGGGGCCCGGCCGGCCCTATTTAAAGTCATACTTTTTACATTTAGCCCTCTAACATATTTCAAATTGTACATCTTTTATGACAATTTACAATAGACCCCTCGATTCTGGTGAATAAGTCCCGATAGTTTTTATATCATTAGAATTTTATTCAGGGGGTTATATAAAATTTCCGGAGTTTAAACTTTCGAAGTGATAGAATTTCAGATTTTTTGAGGGGTCAAATTACAAAAATATACTCTCGCAAATGGATCCCTAAACACTCCTCGCGTCCGTCCCAGCGTCTCCGATGAGGAAGCTCTAACACCGCCGCCGCCGCATGCTTACAATTCCGAAAATGCGCCTCACATCCTCCAGATTCCCCTCCCGCTCCCTCATCCCCCTCCTGTCCGCCGTTGCACGCTGTTCCCTCTCCAGCGGAGCTGCCGTCTCCGGCGAGGCACGGTCCGAGAAACTCAACCGGATCGCTAATGAGCTTCTCGACCTAAGTGAAACCGAGCGCCAAGACTACTCTATCCTCTTCAGCCTCAAGCTCGGCCTTGAACAATGGGGCCCTGCGGGAGCTGTGGCTCAGGCCGCTGGTGGAGCTGCTTCCCCAGCCGCGGAAGCGGCTGAGGAGGTGAAGGAGAAGACGGCGTTCGACGTGAAGCTGGAGAAGTTTGAGGCCGCGGCCAAGATCAAGGTGATCAAGGAGGTTAGGGCTTTTGCGGATCTGGGGCTGAAGGAGGCCAAGGAGATGGTGGAGAAGGCTCCTGTGGTGGTGAAGAGGGGGGTCACGAAGGAGGAGGCCGAGGCGATGGCTTCGAAGCTCAAGGAGGCGGGCGCGACCGTTGTTCTGGAGTGACGAGTGGAAGAAAAGGTGGCGCCTTTGTCTTTGCTTTTCTGTTTTGATTCGATTTATCTACTTGTTTCTCCCAAGAGATACTTCTTAGGTCTCATTTTGTTGAGCCTAATGAAAATGTTGTCGTCTTTGTAACACTTCTGTATTTGCAGATAAATCTAACTCTTCTTACTGTTGGATTTTGTTGAAATTCCCAAGAAAATTTGAAATTCTGAATCTTTTTAGCTATGATGCTCCACTAAAAACATTTTTTGATCCAAATGGTGAAGTTGGCATCAATGCATCATTCTTATGATTTCTATATCTATTGCATTCTATGAAGATAAAATGTTCATCTTAGCAACATTATTTCTTTGCAAGAGCAGCGGAAGAGGGCTGTGTATCCATGTATCTCTTGTGTAAGTTCTCACCTTGCGTTCATCTTTTCTCTATGCTCATTTTTGCTTCTGCATATGGATTCAATTTCGTTTTGGAATTTCTTCACATGATCACTGAACTTAGGATTGAGGGAGTCAATTGCTTGGGGTATTACTTGTTGGATGATTCTTGGAATAATGCAACTTGACTTGTGAGTGAGTTAATTTCCTGATTGAATTCAAATTAGGAGGTATACAATTTGATCCCAGTGGAATTTCTAGTAATTGATATAATAGCCATATTGGTATTTGAGATTTCTTGCCAGGACTGTAGAAATATTTTTCTGATTTATCGAAGGAGTTTGTGACAAATTTTGTCATAGGAAGGGCAAAAAGGGGATATGCTCATGCCATTAATGGGGTAGCAATTGCGAAACTAGATTGGATACCAGGTGATTAATGTTCATCATGATTGATGTGGTGATAACATCAAACTTCAGTGTTACCAGTAAAAAGTGGTCTTGCATCATTACCTCAACTTATATATTTCCTCATGCTTCATTGTTAGCTCATACATCACCGGATGTTGAAGGAACCTCACAATGCAAGTTAGCATATTTTTTATTAAGTCGAATATGTTGTTTGCATCTCTTTTATTTGCTGATTCAAGATACGATGTCTTGTTTGCTTCTCTTACTCCAGGGCCTCCTCCCTTACATTTATTAGCGCATGTTAAATTTCTTAACCATCAATTTCTACTTCAATAAAGTGGTTGTTTGGTTTGTAGGAAGTGAGATGGCTTCCGTCTATTTGTGATGTTTGTTTGTTTAGAAATAATTTCTCGAAAATCAATCCACTTCCAACCACTTCTAATCCGGAAATAAAAGATAACTAAATATTACTTCCACTTTTTTTTTTATCCGAAGTAATTTTTAGAAGTGAATCTAATGATATTTTGAATTATAATAATATTAATAACTTTCCATATAATAATAATCATATATTTTTTACATTTTTTTACTTGTGAAAATTAAATAAATAATATTTACATACTAATAATTATATTTTTGAAGTAAATTTTTGTCCAACCAAACGTCATAAGTGGATCACTTCCAACTTCTTTTAAAAGTAAAGTGAAAATATAGAGAAATGACTTCTCCACAGTTCCATTCTTGTTTGTGCTTTCGGCAGCTTATCATTGACAATAGAATTTAGTATTGCTTTTGCTGGTTTTTAGATGTCAAGAAAAACACAGTAGGTTATGTGTAGAAAGGAGGCTATTCTTGTTGTTTTGATATTCAAAATACCTTCTTTAAAATTATTCTGTACAATCTGGAAATTCCAACTTATCTTCTTCTAGGGGAGTTTGGGTGATATTAGAACAACCCTCTCTAGCTTTTTCTTGCCTTGTCCGTCTACTTGAAGGGCAAGTGATGCTTGTTTTGCCAATTCTGGCATTAATTGAGAAGGAGATTCTTGAGAAGAAGGTCATGGATGGCCCTTTTCTTATCCATCTCCTTTCTCCATTCTATCCTTGTCTGAATTATATACTCACCCAAATTTTATTTTCTTTCTGTAAATATTAGTTTGCCTTCTTATTCTTTTCCTTTTCTTAGAATTGAGCTCATTAGAATCAGTATTAAAATTGATTTAAATGTCCCATAAGTTTGTGTATATGTAGTTAGGCTTGTATGCAATTGGAACGAGTTGTCTTCTATGTGAGATTCCTCATAATTTCAGTTGCTTTTGTCTGTTAGTTGTTCTTTTAATACTTCTTTCTCAGATGCGATGATGTATGCAAATGGTTGATGGATTTGTTCCATATAAATGTGATTGCAACAAACTTGTTCCTAAAATTTTCTTCTCCAGATTTGTCTGTCTTTAGGATGAAATTTACCCTTTTTGAGGGCAAGCTATGGTTACCACGTAGTGTTGTAGTCTATAGGTATCTACTTGTTTGGTTGTCAGAAAGGTAACATTTTCCTTCTTTTATCCTTTGGCTGCTTCTAACAGGGTTCTATTCTTAGTTCACATGGATGTGTTTTTCAATGTTCCACTGAAATATTTCAATTTTCTTTGTTAAATTCAACATTCAACAATGCTTTGTTTGGATACCGCTGTCATCATGGATGAATACAGAACTTTTCATAAATAAGATCAAGATAAATACTGGTGTATGTTGACTTAAGTACTATATTGATTCTTGGAAACTTGTATGACACATGGAAGCTTATCTGCATTACATGTCTATTGCACTATCAACTTGAATACAAGATCCTACAACTATCGTGCCTTTACATATAATGTCCTTTTGATCTTTTATCAACACTCAAATCAGTTTTTCCTTCTTGTTAACACGACAAGGATGACCAATTCTCACAAAAGGGTCAGTTTGGAAAACCCATGTCTTTGAAAGCACACATCTAGCCTTCAACATTCACATCTCTTTCTTATATGGAGTTCCCTGGGCATGTTTGGTGTGAATGGCCCTATGACTAAACTCGCTCATTAACACACATATGAAGCACATCTCACTTTGTTTACAGAAAGCATGTGGCATTAGCTCCCAACTTTACAAAACAATTATTTTGCTGCATTTATTTGAAGTAACTTTAGGATTTCTTTCTCATAGTTTGAGTGCTGCTTACTTTTGAGATTCATTCTTCTTTGTTATCTCTGTGATACTGCTTTGTGCTTTCTCCTTGGTCTCTACTGAAGCTTGGCCGTTTGCTGTAAACAGGGTAGAAAGGTGAAGAGTGGTCCTTCAATTCAATGATGTTACCGTATTTTTCTGGCTGAGCAACTGCAGATTCAAAAAACGGTTTGTCTGTGGTCCCTGTGGTATCTGTCATTTAATTGTAGTTGCATTGCTTTGATGGATCTGAATTAGATAAAAAATAACAGATACCAACCATAAAAATATGGCCCCAGATTGAGCTTTTCTGTTATCTTCGATATCTCTGTGCTGCTAGATTCTTAACCTTGTATCAGTAACTCTTTTGGCAGAGCAGAGAGCATGTCCTTTGATCTTATGAGAAGTAGCAGCTGCAATTATGTGAATCAAATAAAGGTATGTCTATTGCATGATATTCACTGTGTAAAATAAGAAAGAGGCTCAAAAAGGCATGTGAAGGATGATTTTTAATTATGAAATCTTTGGTGAAAGATCAGATATTTATTCCCCTTTTGGACAACTTTGGATTTTTGCAATTTAGAGGAAGCATGTGGTTTCCGGCCAATATCTTTTGAGGACAATTTATCTAAGACCTCTAAAGTTGGTTGTCATATGCTCTAGCATTGTACCTTTTCTCTTACAAGCAGCTTCCCTGATCTTGCCTTAACTAGAATCAAGTGATGTTTTGAAGAAGTAAGAGATATTTTGGAAATGCGAACCTACTTGGACTGCTTCCACAAACTTAGCTATCTTGTGATGCAGCCAATTACCAATGGTGTTTTCTGCTGCATTTAATTATTAGAACCCAGATGAAGCTGAGATCTTAGCACTGTCAGAAATGAGCCTTTTTATAAATCAAGGAAAATACCACGACGGAGTTAGGTGGTAGTAGTATATTTTTTTCAATCCATTGATGGCCACCAATCAATTGGTGGGCTTACATCAGGTTGAAAATGAGATATTTTATCATATTACTATAATAGTGTAAGCAGCAAAGCACCTCGACAAATGCTTCATTGTCTTCAATGGATGATTGATCCTATCCAAAAGGTCAAATAACACAGATAATAATCCCATGGCCCCATTTGGCTCCAGGTTTGCTGACCCGAGGGTTAGTAGAGTTAAAACGGGTTCAGCCTACGAATTATTTAAATTATCCCCTAAGATTTAAATCTATAAACAAATCGAACTGAAATTGAAGTAGTGGAGCTCTGCTGAAATACAGTTACTAAGGTATCCTTTGGTACGATTCTTTGAATCCGAAATCGAGAGAATAAAGAGAATTCAGAGCTAATTCTCTCTATTCTCGTGTTTGGTTCGATTCCCGATTTTCGAAATAAAGGGAATCAGCTGATTCCAACTGTTCCCGATTCCAGCTTTTTTTTTCCTCGTGGAAAGGGTAGGAAAATAAGGTTTCTAGAGGAATTTGACGGTGGGACCCACCACCAATTCCGTCTTTCTCTGTTTTCCTGGTCATTTCCTACATCTTTCCAGCTACTTCTCCCGTCCTTGTCATCCTCCCCAACGGCGCCCCGACCGCGGCTCAACCACGCCCCGACGGCTCCCGGACAGCGCCCCGACCGCGCCCGCGCCAGTTGTCCAAAAATTTGAGGAAAAAGGGCGTCGGAGCAGTTGGATAATTAGTATGGATTTTTGCAAAAAACCCTCCGAATTTTTCAGAAATTTTTTTAAATTTATCCCATTATAAATATACTAACTATAAAGGTTTTTCTGATAAATATATTTATATTGAAATTTTCTAACATCCGGTAAAGACATTATTATATATATTTTTTAATTTATTCCATTGTAAATATCTTAACGGTGAGGGTTTTTCTAATAAGTGTATTTATATTGAAATTTTGCAGCGTTTGATGAAGACATTATTTTTTAATTATTTTTATATATTTAATAATAACATTATTATACTTTTCTAATTATTTACAAATAAAATATAATAAAAAAGAAACTATTTTTTTCAAAAAATCATTTTACATGAAAATAATAATATTATATTAAATAATAATAATTAGTTAACATATTTTTTTTATAATTACAAATTTTTAAATTAAGTTTATTATATTTTTATATTAATTTATATATAAATTATTATTTTGTGTAATATGCTAATTCTCAATTCCCATGTCAACTAAAGACAAGAATTTAATAACTTATAAAATTAATCAATTTCATTTATCAACTAAATAACGAAATTTAAAATTTATGAATTAATTAATTTTTAATTTCTTATCATAAATACTCATTCATTCAGATACTAAAATTATCTAATTTTTTTAATTTTTTTAATTTCCTCGTATCAATCGATTCCTACCATTCTATCATTTCTAAAACCGAAATCTCACCAAAGGGGACTTAAAAGTAATGACTTTTCACTTTGCAAATTCACAGTTCACCCATCTCTGTTATATAGATTGCATGACAGCTCCCTGACAGCACAAATTTAGATCGCAGTGCCATCAATGATCACCCATTGAACTCTTCATATACACAATAAATAACACACCTATTCTCTGACAGTGACACCAGTTCAACTAAACAGAGCCATGTGGCTCATCTTAGACACCATTTGTCACTTCAAAGGACTAGCATGGCCTAACAGGCTAGCATCTAAAACCCACTTCCTTTTTCTCTCCCTCGAGAAGGAGAAGTCTCTCTCAATGCCTTGCATGCTTCCAAGAGCTTCCACTGTTTCACCACCTTCCTTGCAGCTCAAGGCTCTACTGTCTTAGGTTCCCTGCCTTCCCTTTCTTTTTAAGCAAAGCCTTTGGCTTTCGGTGGTGAGTGCTTTTGTTCGGTATATATAAAGCTATAAAGCTTCTTGCATCTCCTTCGTTTCACTGTATAAATCTCCACTCACATCCAGCTCTTATTAGATTTGTTTTGGATCTATCCATTCAAATAATTCATGGGAGGAACTCTGGAGTACTTGTCAGACAAACTGAGCTTTGGCCATAGCCACAAGAAGAAGAAGCAGCTCAACACTGTGGAGCTTAAGGTTAGGATGGACTGCGAGGGCTGTGAGCTTAAGGTCAAGAAAGCCCTGTCCTCCATGAAAGGTCTCACTCTGTTCCCATTTTCCCCAATCCATACTTCAAATCTTGTCCATTTTCTCAAAATATTACTTATTTGGATTTTGTTTAGGAGTTCAAAAAGTGGATGTGAATAGGAAGCAGCAGAAGGTGACAGTGGTGGGGTTTGTGGAGCAAAACAAAGTTCTGAAGAAAGCACAGTCAACAGGCAAGAAGGCAGAGCTGTGGCCATATGTGCCATACAACCTGGTGAGCCAGCCCTATGCAGTACAGGCCTATGACAAGAAGGCACCACCTGGGTATGTGAGGAATGTGGAGGTGGCGAATGCCTCAGGCCAACCAGTTAAGCAGGAGGAGAATATCACCAGGATGTTTAGTGATGAGAATCCCAATTCTTGCTCCATCATGTGATTTTAAACCTTTTTTTCCGTATTTTTTGGTCTCTTTTCTTGATGGGTACTGTGAGTTGTTATGAGAAAGCTTCATGCTATCTACTTCAGCTTATTTTAGGTTCTGTATGTCTTGTCTGTGGTGCATGTGTGGGATGCGAATCTAGGTATCTGTATGTATTTTTCCAGGTTGGGTAAGGCAGCTGGAATAATCTGAGTATATCCAGTTCACTTTTGAAAATTTGAAGATGAAGCTTCCTTCTTGTTCATACAGCTGGAATTCATTCATTTTGTTCTTTATCGATGCCTTGAACCCTAGGAAAAGGGTCATGCCATGTGGGACCCCATCCGAGAGTGGATCACAATACAAAATTATATATATATATATATATAGAAACATAAAATTAAATTTTATTACAGTAACGAAAATATAGTAGAAATTAAGATTTTAAGTTTCAGTATCGGTTTTGCCACCAATCCAAACTAATTTATTTCGTTTTGATCTCATTTTAGTTTCAATAAATATATATTTTTAATTATTAATTACGTATTGACTAGAATTTGACTATATTTTGATTTCAAATTAAAAATATAATAAATTTTTTTAAAAAATTAAAAATTTAAAAAATTATTAATAATTTTATTATAATAGTAAAAATATAATTTTAATTAATTTTAATAATTAATCACTTAGTGGGCATGTCAACCTTTAAATTTAGATATAATAATTATATTTAATTCACTAAAAGATTTTTTTATCTATAAACCCCTACGTGATTTAAGTTTAGTCCAATGTAAATTTTTTGAATAATTTATATTTGTGTTTAAGGACTTTGAATGTATACCAATTTTAGTTGGTCAATAGTATTAACCCTAGAACTCGATAGTATTAACTTCAGTTGCTCAGTAACTCAACAGCCCATTTAAGAACTCACGCATGTGAAGTAGCTCATGCAAACCTCCCGCCTACTCCTCTGACTCCACTGTCTGCTCCAATGCGGCTATCACTTTCAAAGGCCGGCGCGAGGGCGCGGTGCGAGAGCGCAGATGCGAGACCGGCGAGGGTGCAAGCAGTAGGCTGGCGAGAGCACTAGCGAGTGGGTGCAGGCATCAGAGGCTGATATGAGCGCGCGGGCGCAGAGATCATGCCTTATACATGTAAAACCGAAACCTAATTGACCAAAACTAAAACGTTTCAGCCGAATTTTCAAACCTTGTTTCAAATAATATTTATAAAAAAGATAATCCAACAGAAAGTACTAAGTTTTTTTTACGATAATTATTTAAACAAGAAAATAAAGTAATCTAGTATAACTAAAGCTTCGACCACAAATATGTATGTACAAGCTCCTATCACATTTATCAATGTCTATCAACTGCTCTCTTGTGAATTAAAAAAAATTAACGGAATGAGCCAATAATACTTAGTAGGGAGTTATTATCTCCAAATATCATATGAGGTCAACAATATATAAATAATAATAATAATGACAATGAATACAATAACAATAATAGCGATGATCAAATAAATTAACATCTACAATAAGAAATATATCAATAAAAAAGTGGTCATCACAACCATAAAAGTCAATAGTTAAAGACAGTGATTATAGATTTTCTTACCAATTTTACGGAGTTAGTCATATCTCCCATCAGACAAAGTCATACCAAACTATCTTAACCAACTTATGAGTCTAATCAAATCTCCTATCGAGCAGAATCATATGGCGTTGTACTTTCAACCGCAAAATGGAGTGGTAATTTTGTCTAATCATACAGTGAATCACGTCTCTTAACACTTAGAAGACTAGTGACTGTCACGTCTAATAGTCTTGTTAATTCTTTATCAAAATAAGAAATCGCCAATTGGTAATAACCAAATAAAGTCTTACCGTATACATCCCCCAATATACCAAAGACCCAAAGTATAACAAGCATGTAGTCAAAATTATTAATAGATAAAAAAAAATTGACTCGATCCACACAAATCAGACTAAATTAGCTATAAAATATTATTAAAATAAGGATTTGAGATCATCAATAAAATCACATGAAAAGAGCCCACCAAATCTTGAATCATCCAATTCAAAGTTCAAATGAAAGAATTATGACATTCTTAGTAAATATAACTATGCAATCTACCCCATAGATCATCAAGACTGCCAATCAGTAAAGATAATTTTTACAGAAAACTTCTTATTCTCTCTCAAATCACAATTCAGTATGATAGAATTCATATAATTTACATTTTAATCCTCGAATTAGTAATGTTATACATCTACATCCATTCCATGATAATTATTCAAATAAATCCCAAAATCTGAATTCAAGAATTAATTCACCAAATCTTAGATTAATATCTAGTTAAGCCACAGTTATAGTTAAGTCCCTACAACCGTCAAAATTATATATTATCCCCTAACGAATTTAGTTCACAATTAATCTAATTGAGCTCCAAACCAACTTAGATTTCAGTTGCTTAAGGTCCAACTCCAAATCGATATCCAATCCAAATAGATCTAAGTTAGACACCAATTAATTTACTTAATCAACTAATTTACTAAAATTATATTATCATCAAATCGTTCTAATAATCCGATAATTGATCTGATTAAATCAAATATTCCCTCAATTCACTTATTTACAAAATCAGACTTTAATTTCACAGCCAACCCAGCATGCAATTGAATCCAATCCAAATCATTGCCTCTTAAACCATTATGTCATTGATTCCAATCAAGTAAAGTCAGACCCCAACCAGAATTCTAAATCAAATGTCAAATCCAACCAAAACCAAAACCAAGACCCAACCTAAACCAAGACCCCTATTCATCTTCTTCCTTCTTCACAACCACAAACCCTAACCCTGGCTCCTCCCCAACCTTTGCACCGCCATAGCCAGCCGCCGCCGCTCCAACGCCTCCTCTGTCGGTCACTGGATGCTACTCCACCGTGTTGCCAGTGTAAGGTCTGGTGGAGTTAGTAAACAGACAGTAGGCTTATAACTGACAGCAGTTGTCTTTAATTTCACATTGACAAAGTGTCGAAATTGAGACTAAGCTAAATATGATAACTGCCGTAAACCTAACAACAAGACCTTTTTTCGGACAACTGGGAAAAACAAAATCCTGGGGTCGGGTGGACCGTGGGTCGCAGACGCCCAGAGACAATATCGTGCTGGGTTGGGGGCGTCATATAGAATTGTAAGGTCTGGTGGAACCAGTGGGCAAGTAATGAGCCTGTAATTGGCAACAGTTGTCGTTAGTCTCGTATCGACAAAGTATTGGAGTTAAGACTGAGCTCAATATGATGATTGTCATAGATCCAACAACGAGACCTTTTCCCGAGAAACTAGGAAAAACAAAATCATGGGGTCGGGTAGGCCGCAGACGCCCAAGAACAATATCGTACTAGGTTGGGGCGTCACATAGTGGTATCAGAGTCATTTTGCACCTCTTGATCGATGTGGGCTACCTCAGCGAGAATGCTGAGCCCTTAAGAGGGGGAGATTGTAAGGCCCGGTAGAGTCAGTGGGCTAGTAGGCAAGTAGTGGGTCTGTAACTGGCAGCAGTTGTCTTTAGTTCCATATCGACAAAATATTGGAGTTGAGACTGGGATAAATATGATAACTGCCGTAAACCCAACAACGAGACCTTTTTCTTAGAAACTGGGAAAAACAAAACCCTGAGGTCAAGTGGGCCGCAGGCCGCAAACACCCAGAGATAATATCGTACTAAATCGGGGGACATCACATAGGGATGGTCCAGTAGGTAAGCAGTGGGTCTATAACTGGAAGCAGTTGTCTTTAGTCTCATATCAACAAAGTATTAGAATTGAGACTGGACTAAATATAATAACTACCGTAAACCCAACAACGAGGCCTTTTCCTTAGGAACTGGGAAAAACAAAACCCTAGAGTCGAGTGGATCACGAGCTGTAGACGTCCAGGAACAATATCATACTGGGTCAGGGCGTCACATAGTGGTATCAGAGTCACTCCGCAGCTCTTGATCGATGTGGGCTATCTCAGCGAAGATACTGAACCCTTGAGAGAGGGAGATTGTAAGATCCGGTGGAAACAGTGGACCAGTAGATAGACAGTGGACTTGTAACTGACAGTGTTTGAATTGAAATTGGACTAAATATTATGACTGCTGTAGACCCAACAATGAAATCTTTTTCTGGAGAATTGAAAAAAACAAAACCTTAGAAGCTGGTGGATTGCGAGCCATAGACACCCAGAAATAATATCGTGCTAGATCGGGGTGTCACAATCAAAGTCGAAAGAACGTAAGATAGCAAAGGTGCAATGGCTGACAACCAGAAAAACTTCTTTTTTCGCCCACCCTGGTGATGCATAATTTAGATTTCATCAGATTGAAAGTTAAAGATTTTTCAATGTGGAAAGAAATCAATTCAGAGAATCTTACTACGAATCTTTCGGTAGCATGAAAGTGAGGAACAAGCATCCAATGAGAAAGTTGCCAGGATGCAGCTGTTCTTGGAAAGTCAATAGAAGCAAACAGATGTTATCTTTTTGAGACAAAAGGAAATAAAAGCTTCAATTTCTTTAATTATAGAAGACTTATTATATTAAGAAGCCTCATTTATTGTAAATGTGAAAGCTTACAGGTTGATGAATTGCAACCCAAACAGCTTTGATGACAGAAACAACGTCAGTGTTGTTTCTGAAGTGAGCAATGCCGATGAGTCCTTTCAGCTGCTGCAAACAGATTACAATGGCAGCTCCTGCCATGAATCCAACAACTGCAGCATGTGACAGAAAGTCCACCAGAATTGTCAAAGAATACATTAAGACAACTCTTGAGTTGCTAACTAAGTCATGTAGCCAAAGAATGAAAAAGATATTGCAAACCCACCTAAAAGGTCCAAAGGAAGCTTGAAAAATGCCAGTGAAAACGTTACAGTAAAAACCAATTGCAGGTAACCAGCTTGATCAATCATTGGATCTACTCTTTTCTGAATCATGGAAGACAAAAGCAGAGAAACGACCGCAACTGGGCCAATGGCTATGTCCCTTGAGGTCCCCATGACAGCATAAATGAGTGGTGGCACAATACTTATATCTGGTTGAAATAGTAGGAATCAGCCATGATCATATATTGCTTAGATCTCAAATAAAAGGTACCATGGTTTCATAAACTAATTGCAAAAAAAGAAAAAAGGCTTACAGAGGCCATATTGGGGATCTAGTTTTGCTAAGTTAGCATATCCAATGCTCTGCAAATTGTTAAAAAAGCTTTGTGAACACAAGAATGGAAGACAAAGAAAAGATGAGAAGATTGTAATAGCTCATGTACTGACTTGTGGAATGCCAAGGCTTGCAAGAGTAAGACCAGCCATCAAGTCGCTCCAGAACATTTTCACCTCATAGTTCCTCGCCCACTGGAGAACCGGAAAAAAAACTATGAATGGCTGAGATGATGCACTTAGAGACTGAAGAAGAAGAGGACTTCTCCCCATGAGGAAAGACTGCTTCTTTCACAGCTCTAGCTAACTCGCGCCATGGCTTTGGAGGCTCCGGCGAGTTGAGCACCAGGACCGTCTCAGGCCGGCTTGTCTATTATCTGGCCCGGTGCTCCGCCATGAGTGCAGACTCGTTTGGTGGGCAGGCCGTGGATACATGGAGTGTTTGGGGGGAACTCTGAGAGTCCTGCCATCAGCAAAAAGAATTAATGTTGCTCGGATAAAGATTCCTGTCCATCACAGAACATGCAGGCGAGGGAAAAGATAGTTTCCATGGCTGGGAATGAGGAACCTTAAGCAGTGGGAGAAGGTGAAGAGACCTGAACCCGGCCTGTTGCATCAATGCTCGCGTGCCATTTATGGAAAAGATTAGTTCTGGAATCTTGGGGCGGTGATCTGGATAGTGTCATTCACTTTCCATTTGAGGCTTCATAGTTGACTTCATCATTGGATCATTGATGACCTGATGATGGTTGAAATCAAGACTCACTTCGACATTGGAGGAAGTCCAACTTATCATCAAACACTTTTCCTGTTGGGATTTGGATATAAATGTTTCAAAAGTTACTGTTCAATATGCTACTAGTACTGCTTATGCTTACCTTCCATTTAAGCGAATGACCGCTTTTTCCCAACACTTCTGTGATATGCATATTTTTTTTACCTTAGAATCTGGTCTTGAGGAAGGTTAGATTCAACTTGAAATGCTGTACCAATCAAGCAATTAAATGTATGGTAATCAACATCCTTACAGACAAATCTCTGCAATAATGCTTCTCCCATATTTCCAAGTTTGTCGCTACACCCGCAATTCAAATCCATTCTTATATATCCATTCACGCATTGCCTAGCATAGGTAGCTTATCTCTTTGTGGTTGAATACGCCTTGCATTCATGAGAAGAAGCAACAATGCGTTGCTGGGCGTGCTCCAAAAAGAGTTCTTTCATATGTCATTGAAAAAAGATCACTTTTTCAGTTGGCAAGGAGTCATATCAATACCTGTTTCTCTTGCTATCCTTCCAAGGATAAGGTTCAGAACACATCAAATCCAGCATCAGTAGCTACAGGTAGCCAAAACAATCGCCATCTGACTAACAAGAAGTCCAGCTGCATATTTCCACAAACAGTTGGCAGAAAAACTGAAACTTACAGAGATTCTTCAAAACTCATCAGATTTGTTGGAACTATTTCATCCTCACAATCAGGTCTTAAATACAAAAAAATTAAATTGAGAGGGTTATATATAAATCTACTATTAATGAGGAAAATCTGGTTTTGAAAAAATAAAAAAAGAGCTGCCAAAAGGCATAAGAATGGCTTGGTTTTCATTCTTTTTGAAATTGCTCCATTTGGAGTTTACAATAGGGAAGTGTCATGCTCCAAATCTGAAACCTCTAGCCTTGAAATAGTAGCAACGCCGCTGAGACCGAAATCTTATAAGTATATAAAATCAAATCATTAAACTTGTACATATAATAATTCATAAAAATTACGCTTATAACTCTTAAGATTAAACGTCAATAATATCACTATAAAATTCTCAAATTATCTTATCATATTTTTACACATTTTTCAAGTACTGAAATAAATAAATTTAATTTGAATGTTTACATCACTTTACAGTCTAAAAAATATTCAAGAACTCTCATCTAAATATTAAATCTATAAAATAATGAATAATATTATGTTAAGCCAATATTTTCATATTTATGCTATGTAAATTTTAAAAATCAGTTATAAGTAGAATCAAATTCATTCAACCTTTAGACAAATATTATAAATATAATTCTGCCAAAACTTAACAAAAACAGGGGATTAAAACTCATGAAATAAGAAATCATTCAGATAATTACAATTCAAGATAAAAAATGAAGTGGCTAGTGTTCAATATAACTTTTATATATACATAAATATATAATTTTGAGATTTAATTCAAGTAAAGTTAAATTTCTTTTAAACTTCAAGCAAATGAAACAAAGATAAAATATCCAAAACTAATAATAATAATGTTTCCAAATTCATCAACAAGAATTTATTCAAAAAATCATAAATCAAGTCAAATAAGTAATGATTCGTATTTTCAAAATAAATAATGGATACACATATAATGAATGACCTAAATTATGCACAAGTAAGCACACTTAAAATTAGTAGCCGTAGTAAAAATCAGAAATTTCTTATGAAATGAGTTTTGTCAATAATGTCTCATAAAAGAGGTCTTATCAAGATTACCCTATGAAAAGAGTCTTATTAGAAATATACCACTACTTTAACGTCCGCGAATAATAGCGAAATCGATTTCTAAGAGGAATATAAGTACATAACAATATGATCATTTAACCTGAATGATAGAATAAGACAGGAATCAAGTGAGAGACAACATAGTAAAATTAAAAATACAATACCATGATCTAATAATATTTATAAATCAGAAAGTTCTTATACATAAACACTTGCATAGTTTTCAAATTTAATACAAGAATCCAAATAGATATCAAAAGGCAAATAATTTTTTCATAAATTCCCATGCATGATTTTTATATTTTCAAGACAAGTAAATATAACATAAATACAAGATAAATATATAATTCACTCAGAATATTTTCAAATTATCAAGAAGTATTTAAAAGTAAATATAGCATATAATCATAATTCATATTTATCAAAAAATACAAATTTATCAAACTAGGACGTTAACTTAACATTATTGAGAGTCACTTATTCTCTTACATGAGAGAGAATCATGATAAATACAAAAAAAAAATAGCTCAAGTTTTCTCGTCTGAATCTAAAGCATAAAATGAAAATAACTATAACTATCACTATCAAACAACTATATCTAACACGTTAATTCAAATATAGTTTTAGCTAGTCTCTTTGAGCTTAACATATACTAAGGATAATACCCAAAATTTGATCAAAGTACGTACCACAATAGCTTTATTTGAATTTGCCTCCAATATATCAATTAAGTATAATAATTTCGAGATCAAAACTTATAATATACATTTATTATACCTTGATAGTAAGGCTAATGAACACATATTACAATGGGCCTAATTTGATCCCATATCTAATGTCACAATAATCTCAAGATTGAAAATTTTAATATGTATAATTAATCTTCAAATCATGTACATGAGGTTCTACAATTTCAAAATAGAATATTAACTTAGAAACACAATAGCCTCTTGACCTTATTAATAATATTACAAATCATACTTGTAAATTTTATTTTTGAGATGATCATATTAATCGTGCTAGATTCTAAATATCAAAATAGGTTATAAATATTCACTAGAAAAATTTGGATTAATTTTTAAAATAGAAATAACTATAATAAGACTATAATTGGGTAAAGAAAATCTATATCCTAAAATTAGACATGTTAGTCTATAAGAATTCTCAAAAATAGAGAAAGAATTAATACAATAATGGAACCAAAATTAAAGTCTCAAATTTAAGAATATGGAGAATATAAATTAGGGTTTGATTGAGAGCATATATAAAAATAATATCTAGTTGGAGAGCCGAAGTTTCATCAATATAAAAAAACAAAAATCTTGACTTCTTTCGCGCGTTGTAGAGCTAATCGCCATCTAACTTTGCCATCAAAACTCTAGATCCGCCACTACTTTTCTCTTTGTTTTTTTTTCCCGAGCAGCTTCCACCTTACTCCGTGAAAATAATTCACACG
Source organism: Trichopus zeylanicus subsp. travancoricus (assembly GCA_005019695.1). Taxonomy (NCBI): domain Eukaryota; kingdom Viridiplantae; phylum Streptophyta; class Magnoliopsida; order Dioscoreales; family Dioscoreaceae; genus Trichopus; species Trichopus zeylanicus. Next base: position 87,035 of record RXID01021982.1, read on the forward strand.
AGAAGTATATTGTGGTTTTAAGGATTTTTTTAAGGCTATTTGCAAAAGCCCCCCAAACTAAGGAAATTTTCAACCGTGTCCTTTTTTTTTTTTTTTTTTTTTGATTTCATGGCATGGGGAGTAACGAAAAGGTCTCAGGTAAATAAATAATAAAGAAAGAAAGAGTGAGATAGAAAGAGAAATAGTATTACGATACAGTAGTGTTGTATTTATACTATTTAGTAGCTTTTTGTGTCTCGTGATTTTTTTCCTTTCTCTTAAGAAACTTTTTACATAAATATTATACTTATTATTTATTTTATTTTTTTTTTTGTTTGATATATTTTATGACTAGCACACCTGGGAAGTTTTTATTCCCAACAATTCACATGTTGCTTTCTTCTTTTTTTTTTATTTTTTCATTTTATTTTTCCAACACGATGTGAGGTTGATTGTAGGTGCGTCGTTACAGTATAAGTGGTCCAAATTCTGTTTGGTTGCGGTGGAATCACATTGGTGGTTCACCTGACATTGCGCATTGAAAAGGATCTCAATTCTCAAATACATATAGCGAAATTACCAAACTTATAGTATTTCCTCGCGCTTGGCGCATTAAATATTTATTTAAATTAGTAGGTCCTTGGGCGAATCCCACGTTAGCCCTAAGACGTTGGTCTCTAACTAGAAAAGTGAATGCCTCAATTTGAGAAGCTTCTGGTCCCGTGGGTCCGTAAAATCATCTCCCCACTGCTTTTCATTGCAGAGAAAAAAAAAAAAAAAAAAAAAAAAAAAAGAGGTTCATTTATACTATTCTTTAGATGGGAAACTCAATTTGTTGACTCGACTCCACCATTTTGTCGTGAATGAATCACATTGGCTTTTAGATGGACTCAAGACGGCCGGAATAAAGGCCTTTTACAAATACCCCATTGACTTATATGGCTAAAAATGGTATTGAGAGTTTTTTCTGAAAATACCAATGATTTCAGGGACGCATTTGCGAAAAACCCTAAAAAAATGGAAAAGTACGAATTTGAGAATATTTGGGACAATTGCATATAACTCCTTCTTGAACTTTTATCAAATTATATTTTTTTTCTCTAAATTTAAAAAATTACATATAATTTCTTAAAATCTTGTCAAATTGTATATTTTTCATTGGAACTTAAAAAATTACATATAATGCCTTGAATTTTTTTCAAATTATATATTTCTCTTCCAAACTTAAAAATTAAATATTGCTTTTACATTACTGGATATATAATAAATATTTCATTAGATATATATTTTTTTCATTAGAATTAGAAATATTTGGAGAATATATATCATTTAATGTCATGCAAATTAAATTTAAAAAATAAAATACTTTTTACTTACTTAAATAAGATTTTGATACTTAGATCATTATTACAAAAAATTCTTCTTTTTTTCAGTTGAAAGTTTTATTTCATATTAAATTTTAACCCAATATATAAAATAACTATTTTTTCTCTCACTTTAGTTTAAACTCATTTCTATCGACCTTGAATTAAATTTAAACCCAAAATATAAAATGATAATATTTTTATGACTTCATTTAAACTCATTTCAGCCCAATTTTAAGTAGAATTAGAGTTCAATTTAGGTCATATCTAAGACATGATATAAACCAGACCTGGAGCTGCTTTTTACTCAGGTTCTCCATTATGTTGATCTACATTCAATTAAAGTATTTTCATTTTTTTATTTAAAGCTAAATGATGTTAAAATAATATATTTTAAAATATTATTAATTTTAATAATAAATTTATATTTAAAATTTTTTAGATATATCGAGTAATCAATAAAATTATAATTTTCTAAATTTAGAGAAAAAAAAATGCAATTTGTAAATTTTTTCAAGTAGTTATATATAATTTTTCAAGTTTTAAGGAGAAATATGCAATTTGATAAGATTTCAATGAGTTATATATAATTTTTTTAAGTTTGAAGGAAAAATATGTAATGTGATAAAATTTTAAGGGGCTATATACAATTGATCCTTTTTGTTTTGGTTCAATACATATAACTCCTTAAAATCTTGTTAAATTACACATTTCTCTTCTAAATTTTAAAAAATTATATATAACTCTTTCAAATATGTTCAAATTACATTTTTTTTCTTCAAATAAAAATAATTATATATATTTTTTGCATTATTAAATATATTATAAAAATCTCATTAGGTATATATTTACCATTAGAATTAAAATTATTTAAAAAAATATAGATTGTTTGAGGTTATTTAGGTTAAAATGAAAACACAAAAATACATGAGAAAAAATGTATCCTAAATTTGGTTTACGTTGGACCACAAATCTAATATAAATTGAGACTTAATTTTAATTCAGATCAGGCTGAAATAAATGTAAACTATGTCAGGAGCAAATTTATTATTTTATATTTCATGTTCAAATTTACTATAGGATAAACTGAAATTAGTTTAAATCAGAAAAGAGAGAAAATTATTATTTTATATTTTGGATTAAAATTTAATTTAAAAAATCTTTTAACCAGACGAAAGAGATTTTTTATAATAATGACCGAGACATAAAGATCTCAAAGATATTTTTATTTTTTACTTCAACTTAAGCAACATCAAATGATATATTTTTTCAATTATTTTTTATTCTAATGAAAATCTATATACGATGAGATTTTTATAATATCTCCAGTAATAATAATATATATATATATATATATATGGAGAAAAAAATATGTAATTTGATAAAATTTTCAATCAGTTATATATAATTTTTAGAATTTTAAGGAAAATATACAATTTGATAAATTTTTTAAAAAATATATATCATTTTTTAAGTTTGAAGTAGAATATATAATTTGTTAAAATTCTGAGGTGTTATATGCAATTGACCCGTTTGTTTTTCCGAGACACTCTCCATCCCGGGGGGTGGAGTGACAAACAGCAAATGGAAAAACCAATTTTCTTTTGAAAAAAAAAAACAGCTAACGGAATCTCTTGCTGGCAATTGTTATAAATGTTGAAACGTATCAAAATTCTCCAGCAAGAGACATGAGCTTGTGAGACTTGATATCAATCTCAACTAAAAAAAAATTTGACAATTGTTCAAAGCATCCGACAAAATTCTAAACATTATGCAGCTGTTGCTGAAGAATTTTCAACATTTATAACAAATTTTTTTGAGCAAATCTGGCGTGACATTTGATACCTCATCGCCTCCACAGCTGTGGCTGTGAGCGACATTGACACCAGTGGCATTCAGAACTAAAGCATTTGTACAATAACCTTCAAATGCAACATGTTCAGCTAAAAAAACTCAGTTCTTCACTACTCCAAAATGAAAGAAGATCATCTCCCATGACTTGTTCTGCGTAACAAGAGATGAACAAGAAAGACGTAACCAAAACTCAATGGATAAATAATAATAATAATATTGAAATCAATGAATTTTTACGTCGAATGAATGATAAGCTAAGTTGGGTCGTCGGTTGTTTATGCGTGTGCTCTTTCTGCGTGCGTCTTCACTGAGTTTCATGTACACCATTTGATCAAAAGAATAATCAAGGAAGAATTGGGAGATTCCTGACGTGGAACTTGCGTGGAGAACGATAAAGCTTTACTTGTATAGTGTGCCGTGCAGTGCTTGAATCTTTGATTTCATTTGGCTTTGCAAATCGTGTCTTGAATTCTAATATGTTCTTCCATTTTTTTTTTTTTTCTTTCTTATCCGCTTGAAACAGTCAATCTCCACCAAAAAGAAAAGCTGATAAAATTATGACCAATTCATTTTTTTAAGATTCAGCCTGATGCAAGATATAATCGTAAACTGAACTATAAAAAACTTTCAATTTGATCGGTGTTTTCCAAGCCTTTCTTGTTCTGTTTTGTTTTTGGCTCTTTCGAAATGGATACCTGATTTTTGTTCAGCGATGGTGGAATATAAATTGGCGTTCTATGGAATTAAAAATAATTTTGGGGGTCATCTGCAAACAAGCGAGAAGTCGGTCAACTCGTATTTGTTCCGTTCAGACCTGTGAAAACACGTCCCAATAAAGAAGAATGAGACCCGATCACGCGCGACCGAATAAGTAAGATTGCGAATAGTATTACGCCACGTGTATTACAAGGAAAAATGACACGAATATTGCTTATCTCCGATGTCCTCCGTGTGGCGCGGCTGAATCCGTCCGGACTCGTTCAACGTTCAAACCCAACCGCCCAAAAAGATCGAACCGGTTGACGTTTACGCGCCGCATTATTTGAGATTAAAAATATTTTTATTGTGAAATAATAATTCAGTTTTAATTTGAAAATGACATTAGTTAATTCTATTTTAATTTGAAATTGATGTTCGGTTAGTTCAATAAAATTCGAATTAGTCTCGGTAAAATTATTCTCCACCGGGCAGAATTACATGGGCCCCACCCAGACTTCCACATGTGGGCCCCACGACAAACTCGGTCGTGGTCCCTGTCGAACCACGGTTTCAGCTTAATCATACTTTTAGTTTTTTCCTTAACGGTTAAAAATTCTGATAGCAACTAATTATTCTCATCTCTGGTGGGATTTGAGCTCTGGCGATCAGCTTATGCATACCTACATGAGCGCTGATGAAGTTTATCCCACAAAAGTTTAAGTCCATAACATATAAATTTTTTTTATTATATATATATATATATCAGATTTTAACTATCGAATTATTTGATATATAATTAATTTATCATACTTGATATAAAATAATAAAATTATGCTGATTTTAATAAATAATATTTGAAAATTTAACTTGAATCAGACGTTGTACGTCCATTAGCGTGAAAGCGCAAACTCTCTCTCTCTCTTCATTTGTCAACGTAGACCCTCGGCCAATGAAGTTCGAGCAGCGTCAACCCATTGCCCCTGACCTCGTGCTGTTCTGGTGGATTCATTGAATGTGGACGCGTTTTGACTTGTCGTCGACATGATTTTCTAGTTATTGTATCCATATGTGTACATATTTTCCAAGCTGCTTGCCACCGCCCATGGTGATGATTGGGGGTTGGATGGGCCCTACGTTCCAGATGCAATGGAAAAGAAATTTTGACAAACGAAAAAAAAAAAAACCTCTCTTTGGATATCTTTTGATACCTTTGGGTTGGAAAAAAGGACTGGATTTCTTCTTTTTTTTTTTATTTCTTTTTAGATTTTTGGTTTTGGTGGGCACAAGATCTCTGAGGGAGCCCATGTTCCATGGAGAGAGTGAGGAGCTTTCGGGAGCTTTTGCAAGGTCAGTTCCCATCCAATTACTTACATGGCTTTTTGGCTTTTCTCTCATGTCATATTTTGATTTTAAACTTTTTTTTTTTTTTTTTTGGGATAACGGAATCACAATTCACAGAACACTCGTTAGGATTTCTGCAAGAAACTGAGATTTCTTGTTATTTAATGGAGAAATGATTGTTTTATCCGATTATCTGTGAAGCAAAGAAGAAGCCTTGAAAAAAAAAAAAAGGTTTTTCAGCGCGAGATGTGTACTTCCCTGTATGGATTAGCTCTTTTGGTTAAAAGTATTAGATTTATCATTCTATCAAGTCTATATTCCTGTACAAACCTACTCAGATTTTCCCCTAAACAATTGCTGCTTTGTTTTTTTAGCTGATTTGAGTATAAAAAAGCTATATTACGTGATCAATATTGTCAGTAAACAGTAAAATAAAAGAACTCAGGAGCACATAGAAATTACGAAGGATTTCAATCAAGCATTTGGGATTTCGGGGAGAATGAAATCATCTCCTTTATTCAGAAGGAATGATTAAATTTCAAAGTTTAGCAGATAAACTAATAATGCCTTCTTAGAAACTGAAAGGGCACATGGGGAACAGATCAAGTCGTGCGATTACTCGACAGAACTCTCAGCTCCATTAAAAAACTAAGCATCAAGTTATAAATTGAATGGCTTAATCCAGAGGAAATCCTATAAGCATCCGCTAAGTCAACTGCCTTGTAAGGCATCTGCACCAATCATTAGCTTTGAAATTAACAATTAGCAGCTACTTGTTTTCGTCAGCTTGAATGTAGTTTGGATGTGATCTACATTCATAGCTTCATATCATGCCAGTATTTGACGCAAGGTCTGACCTTGAAGTTGTAGTAGATCCTATATAAAAAAGGCACTTGTACTTATTTCCATGCAAGGATGAAGGATCCAGTTTCAAGTGTTCCTTGCCTAGGCTCTTAGTTCTCGTATGCCTTCATCCGAATTTGTAGTCTTATAATCGAATGATATTGTGTTTTACCTTTTAGATTGGACTCTTGTACTTGGACAAGAGAACCTACCTCATAGAATACTGTTTTTGCCTGCAACACTAAGTTTAAATCTTGAGAGATACATGGATGTTAACTTGATAATGAAAGTTGATTGGCAACTAAATATTTGTCGGACTCTTCTGTTTTTCTCTCTATGTTGTTGTTGTATGACCAACTTATTGCGAAGGTGAGATTTTTTCCCATCTTTGCTTCACAGCTTGATCCCCTAGGTTCCCCAGACAGACAAGCCAAACGATGGTTCATCCAGTATCCAATGAGCCTGCAGCCAAGGATTCCGAGATTGCCAGCCTCTCTGCCTCGCAACGCAATGCAGAGAACTTGCCATCGCGCCACACGGTTGGTTTTCCTCCGAAGAGGAAGCTCGTTTCAGAGTTTGCTGACAGGTTGAAGGAAACATTCTTAGGCGATGATCCTCTACACCCTTACAAGGACCAACCTAGATCGAGAAAGATTGCACTTGGCCTGCAGTACTTGTTTCCCATTCTTGAGTGGGGGAGAAGCTACAACCTAAGCAAGTTTAAGGGTGATCTTATTGCTGGATTGACCATTGCAAGTCTATGCATTCCTCAGGTATACATATTCGACACACTAGTTCATGGTTCGATTCTCATTGGATCACAGTTGGTAGCTAAGTTTTTGTACTTCGGAAAACTAGGACATTGGTTACTCAAAGCTCGCAAACTTGGATCCCCAGTTTGGACTCTGTAAGTTTGCCAATTTCAATTGCCTTTAGAAAGTTTATTGCAGCTTCATGCATGAACTTTTCTTATGATTGCTTATTTTACTTTCTTAGACTCCAGTTTTGTGCCACCATTGATTTATGCAATTATGGGAAGCTCAAGAGATATTGCTATTGGGCCTGTAGCAGTTGTATCGTTACTGCTTGGCACCCTGCTTCAGGATGAGCTTGATCCTGTCAAAGACAAGGTGGCTTACCAGAGGCTTGCGTTCACTGCAACCTTTTTCGCAGGCATCACTCAAGCGGCACTTGGTCTTTTTAGGTACCTCCAGTGAAAGCTCTGCAAAAATTATTGTAGTTCTAGGAAATACCTAGTGTTTGAGTAGAGATTTTTTAGTAAAAATTTTACAAGAGCCATTAGATTTGGTGTTAGTTCCATATTGTAATAATTGTCTGTGTCTGATTCTGTATTCAGATTAGGTTTCCTGATTGACTTCCTATCACATGCTGCAATTATTGGTTTTATGGCTGGAGCAGCCGTTACAATAGCCCTTCAACAGCTTAAAGGTTTCCTTGGTGTACAAAATTTTACAAAGAAGACAGACATCGTATCTGTCATGCAGTCTGTATGGGGTTCAGTTCATCATGGAGTAAGAAAATTACGACAGAAAATTTTCTTCTATGTTTTTCCCTTTTACTGTCAAAGTTTTATTAGAACATCTTATTCGAATGTCTTTTGCCTTCTAGTGGAACTGGCAAACTATACTGATTGGGGCATCCTTCTTGGCCTTTCTACTCATCACTAAGTATATTGTAAGTCTTGTATACTGAGAGTTATTTTCTCTTTAATTTTTACCTTGTAAACAGTAAAAACTAGTTATTCCATTCATGCTAAAGAACTGAACTAATATGCTTTTAAATGCTAAAGAGCTAATATGCTTTGAGACGAACAGGGAAAGAAGAAAAAGAGCCTTTTCTGGGTTCCTGCAATAGCTCCATTGATCTCCGTTGTTGTGTCCACATTCTTCGTTTACATTACTCGTGCTGACAAAGAAGGTGTTCAGATTGTAAGTGCAGGATTTCAGCAACATTCGAGCCGGGCTACACATTTTTGAGCTTAAAGGGTATAACTGACAACTACCTTGATCTGTGTGACAGGTGAAACACATAAGGAAAGGCATAAATCCTTCCTCTGTTCACCAACTCTATTTCAGTGGTTCATATACTTTGAAGGGATTCAGAATTGGTGCGGTAGCTGGCATGATAGGCTTGACAGTAACAATCCTCAAACTCAATAAGTTGCAATTACAACGAGAATATGTTACACTGCTCACTAAAATGCTACAAATTTACAGGAAGCAATAGCGATTGGAAGAACATTTGCTGCTATGAAGGACTATCAATTGGATGGAAACAAAGAAATGGTGGCACTAGGGTCCATGAATGTGGTTGGTTCAATGACTTCTTGCTATGTTGCCACAGGTAGAGAAGCCAATCTACTCACTCCGAAAGTGAGGAAAAAAATGAGATCTGATGACATGGACTTAATTCAAATCATTGTCATGTTATTTCAGGGTCTTTTTCTCGATCTGCAGTCAATTACATGGCTGGCTGCAAAACGGCTGTCTCCAATATTGTCATGTCACTAGTAGTACTTCTAACCTTGGAAGTAATAACACCTCTCTTTAAATACACCCCAAATGCTATCCTTTCATCTGTCATCATATCTGCTGTTATTGGTCTCATCGACTTTGAGGCGATGCAACTTATTTGGAAGGTTGATAAGCTGGACTTCATTGCCTGCATGGGAGCTTTCTTTGGTGTAGTTTTCAAATCTGTTGAGATTGGCCTCTTGATTGCAGTAGGGAAACTGTTGCTTTCTAATGCTTTGGAGAACCTGCACTTCTTTGTGCGCCTAATTAATTTCTTTTCTTCTTTTTTTGTTTAATCTTAACAGGTAGGAATATCATTTGCCAAGATTCTACTTCAAGTAACTAGGCCAAGGACAGCATTACTTGGAAATCTTCCTAGAACTACAATATATAGGAACATCGAACAGTACCCGGAGGCAATCAAAGTGCCAGGAGTACTTATTGTGAGAGTTGATTCAGCTATCTATTTTTCCAACTCCAACTATGTTAAGGAGAGGTATTGTCTCTATCTGCATTCATCATAAAACAGCAAAACCTTTTCTTGTGTTTCAATTTATGAACTTCAGAATTCCCAGGCCTAAGGGGACGTCAGAATCAACTGATTCTGAAAGTTTTACTATTTCCTTTTTCATGATTCCTGATGATAGTCATGTGAGTTCTTTCTTTCATTTAAGGATAATGAGATGGTTGAGAGATGAAACAGAGATATTGGAGTCAAACGACCTACCAAGTATTGAGTACTTGATTGTTGAAATGTCACGTAAGTATTCGTGAATTTTTGGCCTCTCTTCTCATGCAGTAATCAATATATAGCTTACAAACTCATGACTTTTGCAGCTGTAATTGATATTGATACAAGTGGCATTCACGCCTTAGAGGACTTGTACAAGAGCCTCCAGAAGAAGGATATTCAGGTGAATAATAAACCTTCTGCATACTCAATATGTATACCGTAAAAATCTCCAAACAATGGGACTATATTAGAGATGGGAGCATGTCTTACAGAATCTTTCTTTATGCTTATTGTTGTAGCTCGTACTTGCGAATCCTGGGCCGGTGGTGATGGAGAAGCTCCAGGCATCCAAGTTCACTGAGTTGATAGGCCAGGACAAGATCTTCCTCAATGTCGACGAGGCTGTGATGACCCTTGTTCCAAAGGCCAGGGAAGAAGTTTGATGAACAAAGTAAACGTTAGACATGGTTTCAATAACTCATTTAGTTGTCTACAGAGCTCTTGGCATCATTAGTGAAAGGAAGAACAGGAAGAAGAAGGAGATGATTATAGTGTAATTGTGTTGATCCTTGGGGTTGTATAGTTGGAGAGGGAGGGAGAGGGGAATTTTTATGCGTACATCACTGTGAGCAATGAGTGGATGGTGGAATGTGCGTGGATAGCGCACTAATAAGTAATAAAGTTTGCGCATTTTGAAAGGAAACTTTAGTGAAACTCTTATTCCAATTACATTTTCTGTCAAAAAAAAAAGGAAAAAGAAAAGATGTTCCAATTACATTAGCTGTTCCTATCACTAAAATTACACAAGTTTATTAGTGATAAACTGCGCTGGATGTGTTGCTATGTTCAATCTCCGGAAACTGTGAAATTAGATTGATTGTTAAATGACCATGGGAGAAATTTAAGGTTACTAAAAAAAAATTGGAGGGGTTTTTGCAATTAGATAATGCAACGGGGTTATCTGCAAATGATCCAAATATAAGCGGCTGTCTGTCAAATAAAATCCTATAAATTATAGGCTATAATATTGCTTGGAATTGGCTTGTTGAAGATTCATTTTCTGCTGTTGCTTCTACCTTCATATTAACAAAAAAGAGAGAGAGAATCCCACATTTTTATTTTCAACAAAATTCCTGGAAAAAGTTACACAAATGACATTCAACTTCGCAAAATTCTTCAAAAAAGAAGAAATCTATGGTCAGTCCAGTTTATAGTTCAAGTTAATACCAAATAGATGTTAGTTTAAGTACATTAAAAAGCATAAATAAGGCTAATTGATTGAAAAATTATATTTGTAATCTGGTACAAATAAGCAACCATAACAAAGGACCGGTTGTTTACATGAAGAACCCTGCTTGCTCACATCTCAAAAATAAATAAATATCACTCGGAATAAAATTTACAGGTCGGTCTCACAAAGGCATTCACCACTATATACACTTGCAGCAGCAGAGACAATAGATAGATACAGCTTCACCGAGATAATGTAGTGAAGCTGACAAACAAGCATTATTAAGAACCTTGAATCTGGTGGAATGCCATTGTCCTGTAAATATTTCCAGGAGAAAACCTTATTGCTCAACTAGAAGCTACTCATCAGGAAGAATATTGCACTGCAGATGTCCAAGCCTACCACAACTGATTCTAAAATTGAATCGTATTGATGAATCCTGTATACTTTCAGCTAAGTACTTGTCTAAGCTCTTCTATCAATTTTGTTTTGCTAGATGGCTCAATCTGTGTCAATAAACGGAAAAGCAAAACGTTAGGAAAATTAAAGTGATTGTGAAACTTGAAAAATGAGATGAGATGGGACTGCTAACTAACCTTGCCGAGGAGGGTAGCAAGTCCCTGAGGAAGTGCTTGTCAATCTGAGGTGGATTCTGCAAGGCTTGAATGCTGTAGACATCCTTTCTGAACTCTCAACTGATTGAGATGTTTCTCATAATTCGTTGGGTATCCTTCCAAGCAAAGAAACTTTCATCATCCTGCCATTTTTCTTCGCACATCTCAACTGGTTCAGAAGCCAAGAACCACTTCTTGATCAAACCCATAGCATCCCTGTGCAACAATTGCTCGCCAGCTGCATCTCTTACAGTCTTGACAAGAGAGCCCTCTGCAAGTCTCCTTTTTAACCTTCTGTAGAAGAAGGATCGTGGGTTTTCCCAATCAACCACTTGTCTGATCAGCCCTTTCACAGCCATTCAGAGGGAAGTATCATGCAACTCAGCAAACCGTGTTGCAAACCGTGTGTAAATTGGTAATAACTTTTTTTCTTGAGATTTTATGCTCTTCTGGAGAGATTCCACATCCTGGTGAGCACCTCTGGCCTTCGCTTCTTCAAGCTTTGCTTTGTGGCTGACAAGCTCATGGTCAAGTCTAGACATGCAGTCGAGGAGATCCTTTGTCCTAAATTTAATTTCAATTAATCCTTCTGGCTCAAGTACGTTGCCCTTCGCGTTCTTCTCAACATACATCTCAATCCGATCAGGATTTATCTTGCTGTCAATCACAACCCATGCACCACCACGAAGCTCCCGGACATTGGAATGTACACAAAGACAGGCTGCTTGTATGTTCGTAGGCTCTCAACAGTCATGGATCCTGCCTGGAGGATCCCTTCAAAAAGATCTCTTTGCCCGCCTGAGAAACCTTGCCAGTTGGCAACAATGAAGAGTGGAAGTTCTTCGCGATTGAAGTCTAGCAATGTCTGAGATGTCTTTGTTGGCGGAGTCTGGGAACCAGACCTGTCCTGCTTGCGGTCCAACTCGCTCATGAGAGTCTAGCTGCTCAGGGTCTGCAGGAATTACTTGCATCATTGTCTGTGTTTCCACAGCAATAATCCCAACAGGAATTCCTCTAAGCTTTGCCCCCTCTGTGACAACAGTTTTCGCCCAGCCTTCCAGTGTCTCAATGAAAGTATCCTTATCGAAAAGGCCCCCTAGCCACTTGCCATTGCCATCCTGAATACCACAAAGAGCCTCACGAGGATCACATGAGTTATCTGAAATGTATGCAACAGGCCTCTCTGGTGGATCTATGGACCTCAAGATAGGAAGTGGCCCACCAACAAAAGGGGGAACAAAACTAAGCCACTTGAGAATTGACAAAATGCCTTCAAGATCATCAGATGCAGCAAGATGAACAACACCATTTGTTGCCATGATCTTTGGGCCACACAACTGCATGTGGGAACTATATACTTCGCGTCCAAGAAGCTTGTTCAAATCTGAGAAACCAGTGAGGATGAAAGGCTGGTCAAGGCGTTGAATGCACCGCATACCAAGTCGCGCAAGATATGCACCTATACCCACTGTACGCCCTGATACATAGGTCAAGGGTGAAGGTCTCCTTATAGGCCCTAGAATAAGCACCAGTGATGGCACCACTTCCTGTCAAGTTCTCCACTCCTAGCCCATCTTCTTTTCCTACTATAGTATCCATGACCCACCTCACTTCACCATTCTCTAGTTTCAGCTCATGCGCTATGACAGATGAGCCAACACAAGAATAATCTTCAGGAGTCAAATAAACATACTGAAAGCCACGCTCTGGATTTGACTTGTTGGACCAACCTACTCGAAAGCAAGCTTTTATTTCTTCTGCTACTCCAATCCGAACACCAGAGTTGCAGGCAAATAAACCAAAGGAAGCTTCTTCTCACAGGCAAGATCGGTCACTGCATAGAAGAATGCATCTTCTCTTGGGCCAAATAAGCCCGCCTTGAAGGTCACATCATTTGTGTAAGATCTAGTGGGACTAGTGAGTCAATAGGTAAATAATGGATCTGTAAGGAGTAGCAGTTGTCTTTAGTCTCACATGGACAAAGTGTTAAAATTGAGATTGAACTAAATATAATGACTATCGTAGAATCAATAACGAGACATTTTTTCAGAAAATTAGGAAAAACAAAACTCTGGATTCGGATGAATCGCAAGTAGCAGACGCTCAGAAATAATATCGTGCAGGGTCAGAAGTATCACATAGTGGTATCAGAACCACTTCGCACCTCTTAATTAATATAGGCTAACTCAATTATATTAATGACAGCAATTGTCTTTAGTCTTACATTAATAAAGTATTAGAGTTGAAAATTGAAAAAAATAAAATCCTAAAGTCAGTTGGACAGTGAGCCGCAGACATTTAAGAACAATATTGTACTGGATCGAGACATCACAATTTGCCACCAAATTGTCTTTCCACTAGGAAACTCCGGTGTGCTCATGCACCAAGCTATCATGCCCACATCATTGAGTCCTGCAGAACGCTTTTTGGCAAACATAAGTTCTGTAACTCTTAGAAGATCTTTGTTATCTTTGGCTTCAATATTATGTGAAACATAATAATCTGACCACAATAGTTGTAGTGCAGTCTCAATTGCCTGAAAATAGATTAATTCCCACTTAAGCACCACAATGCAAAGAAAATAATTTTACAGATTCCTTAAGAAATATAGACTATAGAGACAATGAAGAACAAGCACTTCACCAATGGAAAATCATAAATATGTGGTCAACAGACGTTTTTGATCAATAACACCTAATGGCTGATATCGAGCAGTCAACAGCACACCATGCAGACGACCAGATACTGCAGAAGCTGAATGATGAACCACCTCATTTGTCTTGTTATCCTCTATTTCTCAGTATATCTGCAAATAAACCCAAATGTGCTGTCAGAAAATGTAGGTTGAAATGAAGAAGCAATACAAGAAACAATACAAGCCGCATCCAATTCAGTCATAACGTATTAAAGGCAGTCTCCTAGATATATATTTTCTTGAAACCAACCAGCAAGCTTGAGGTAAACTAAAAGAGAATTTTAGCTGAGGACATACATGTACAGTGCAAGTATGCCCAGTAACATTTGTCACAACAACTCTCCATACATAATTTTCTTGATTAAGAAGTTGGTTAATATAAAATACAAGGATGGGAGTCTTGTTGCCAAGTACTTGAATGAGATTCAAAGTATCATTAATGAATTTACTTTTATGAAAATGATCTTGGATGATGAACTTCAAATATTATTGTTGCTTAGTTCTTTATCAGATTCGTGGGAGATTTTGGTGATTTCTCTTAACAATTTGGCTTTAGATGGTGTAATTTATATAGATCATGTTATAAGTAGTTTATTGAATAAGGAGACTAAAAAAAACTAATAAATTTTCTATCTCGCAAGCTCTTATTTCAGAAAACTAGGGAAGGTCAAAGTTAAAAAGCATGGTTATCGCTTCAATTCAAGAAATAAGTCCAAGTCTAAAAAAAATTTCACTTATTTTTATTGCAAGCAAAACGGACATATCAAAAGCTATTATCCAAAGCTTCAAACAAAGATCAAGAGCAAAGGACAAGAAGAAGGTGTGAGTTCTTCTATTGTGATATTTAATAGTGATGCGAGTATCATTAATCATTATTGTGATTAATGCATCAATGTTGTATCTTTTTCTTCAGATGTTGAGTGAATTGTTGATACATGTGCCTCCTTTCATGTAATTCCATATTGGCATTTTTTTATATCTTATAAAATGACCAATTTTGGCATTGTGAAGATGAAAAATAGTGGTTATTCTCAAGTTATTAGAAAAGGAAATGTACATATTAACACCAATCTTGGTTTGAAGCTTATGCTATATGATGATAGACATATGCCAAATCTTCGTCTTAATCTTATCTCACCGAGTTGCTTGATGATGAAGACTATGATTTTTTACTTTAGCAAGAATTCTTGGAAACTTACTAAAGACTTGTTAGTTATTGCAAAAGGCAAGAAGTGTTGTTCATTATATAGGATAACTTTCCAAATTCTTGGTGGTGAAGTCATTATAGTTATGAATAATCCTTCTCCAAATTTGTGATATAAAAGGTTCTGTCACATGAGTGAAAAGAGGATGAAAATTCTAGCAAAAAAGGGGATTTTACCAAATCTCAAATGTACATCTTTAAGATCTTGTGAGCATTGTATTTTTGGCAAACAACATAAAATTTCTTTTGTTAGTGTTACATCAAAGAAAAACTGAGATATCATAAAACTTATTTATTCTGATGTATGTGTCCCCTTAAGGTAAAGACTCTTGGTGGAAATGCATATTTTCTTACATTCATTAATGATGCATCTAGAAAAGTTTAGGTTTATGTGATTAAATCTAAAAATGAAGTCTTTGACTTTTTTTAATACTTTCATGCCAAGGTGGAAAGAGAGACAAAAAAACTTTTGAAGTATCTTCACATTGATAATGGGAGAGAGTACATTTCGAAGACATTCGACCTCTATTGTGAGAAGTATGGCATTCGGCATGAGAAGATGGTTCCACTTACTCCTCAACACAATAGTCTCGCCAAGAGGATAAACCAAACTATTATTGAGAAGGTTTGGAGTATACTATCTATGTCTAAGTTATCCAAATCATTTTGGGGAGAAGTTGTCTGGATGGTGGTTTATTTAATCAATCAATTTCTATCATTTTCATTAAATGATGATATTTTGAAAAGAGTTTGGACAAGGAAAGATTTTTCTTATTCTCACTTGAAGGTATTTGGATGCAAGATATTGTTGGTCCATATGGTAACCTTTGAGAGGGGAAAATAAGTTTTGAACACAAATGCATTTTTAATACGATCCAAGGCCCAATAATAATATAATTATGAAGAGATGCAAAGTCCATATCATACACTAAAATAACAATACAAAGAACTCAAGCAATTTCAATCAATTCCATTCAACCACAAGTGTAGATAAATAAAATAGGTAAAGAGAAAGTATGCTGTGATTTTTACGCAATTCGGAAACCAACTGCTCTTACTCCATGGCCCTTACCTCGTTCTTGAGAACTTGGATTACTCTGCTAGTGATGTCGTTTCTTGAGGCAAAATCAAGTCTTTACAAATTACTCCAAACTGGAGTGTTACTTTCTTCGAGTGAAGCCAAATTTGCATTATTAGGATGAAACCACGTCTGTACAAATCGATCTTTTTCTTACCAAGAAGATATACTATATACTCGAGTATTTGTACTCTTGCACTTTTAACAATTTAGGAGTATTTACAACTGAAAAAAATAAAAAAATAATACAATTAAAGCTTACTACATAGTTTCTCAAGATTAAGGACAAGGGCTAGAAGATTTATTTGAGATTAGAAGGTTTAGAGCAATCTTGGGGTAGTAGGCATGGGGGACTTCGATATCTTCTCTAAAATGATAAATGAAGTTATAAAATATGTTTTAAAAAGTACAATCATGTCTATTTATATCTTTGAGATCAAAACAAGCCGTTGAGAGTAGAATCCCACCATTTGGTTTACTTCAACAGTCAAAAAATTAGTCATTAGTCATGCAGATTTCACAAATCGAATATCCATTTTAGACAACCGGACATCTGATTCATAAATTAGACATTCTGTATTGTAGCATACAATATTACTGTTGTAATACTATACCAATTACTACAACACCCTATGCAAAATGATTTCAAAGTAAATCTTCTACACGAATAAAATAAATGAAAATCTAAACCTAATCGATATCGATCTTGATCTTTTGAATGTTCTTTGAGCTCTTAACTTAATCTTCAAGCTTTATTTTCAAGTTATAATTCTCTTTATCTTCAAGTCAACATATTCAAGTTTTAATCTTGAAACTAAGTTATTTACAAGCATAGATGATCATTAGAAACCTTGAAGTTTATCAAAACTTAAAAACTTATTAAATACTAATTTGAACATTATCAAAATCTAAAGGATAACATATATTTGTTTATGTTCCAAAGAAAATAGAGCCAAGTTGGATGAGAAAGCATCACCACATATATTTGTAGGTTATGCGGATGATCAGTTTGGCTATCATTTGAGGGATCAAAAAAAGAGGAGAATTGTGAGGAGCCGTGACGTCATCTTTGTTGAAGACCAAACCATCAAGGATTTAGAAGAGCCAATAAAGAAGCCACAAGCTATTTGCGATGAACTATCGGGTAATTCTTCACTTACTCCACCTATGATACATGATATTAGAAAAGAAGTGGAAGAAGAATATCATGAAGAGGGTGATCCTAGTGATATTGTTGGCTATGAAAATGGTGATAGTCAGCTAGAGCAAGAGCCAACTCAAGTTGGTCCTCCTCAAGACCAAGTAAGACATTCCACAAGAAATCACATGTCATCTACTAGATACCCTCCATTTTAGTATATGTTATTTATCAAAAGGGAAGAATCAAAATCTTTTTAGGAAGCCATGAAGAGTGAAGACAAAGTAAAATCGTTGGAAGCTATGGAAGAAGAAATAAATTCTTTGCATGAGAATTATACATTTAATTTGATAGAATTGTCAAGTAACAAGAAAGCTCTTAAGAATGAATGAGTGTTCAAGTTGAAAGTTCATAATAATAGTTCACAATCAAGATACAATGCAAAACTTATTGTGAAAGATTTTGGCCGAAAGAAGGGTATTGACTTTGAAAAAAATATTTTCACTAGTAGTGAAGATGTCATCTATCTGAGTTGTGTTAGGTTTAGTTTCTAGCATAGATTGAGAGGTTGAGCAATTAGATATCAAGACGGCATTCCTTCATGGTAATTTGGAGAAATACATCTATCTGAAACAACCTAAAGGATTCAAAATCAAGGGCAAAAAGAGTATGATTTATAAATTAAGAAAAAACTTGTATAGATTAAGTAAGCACCGCGACAATAGTACAAGAAGTTTGACTTTTTCATGAAAAATCATATGGTATAAAAGAATTAACTCCAATCATTATATGTATGTGTAAAGATTTGATGATGGTGACTTCTTTCATTCTCTTACTTTATATTGATGATATGTTGCTTATGGGTAAGGATGCTAACAAAATTTATAGGTTGAAGTAAGAGTTGAGTAAATCTTTTGCAATGAAAGACTTGGGACCGACATAATAAATTCTTGGGATAAGAATCTCTCGTGATCAGAAAGTTAGGAAATTATGATTATTACAAGAGAAGTATATTGAGAAGGTACTTAAGCGATTTGATATGCATAATGTCAAAGTTGTTGGTTCACCTCTTACTTATCATTTCATGTTGAGTATCAAGCAAAACCCTTCTACTCAAGAGGAGAAGGATAAGATGAAGAAAATTCCATATGCTTCAGCCATTGATAGCTTGATGTATGTTATGGTTTACACAAAACCGGACATTGCACATGTAGTTAGCGTGATTAGTAGATTTTTTGCAAATTCTGAGAAGGAGCATTAGACAGTAATGAAGTGGATATTGTATTATCTTAAGGGTTCTTTTAAGATGTGTTTTTATTTTGGTGGAAAGCTTGAGGGTTACATGAATTTGAATATAGTCGGTGACGTTGATTTTAGAAGTCTACATTAAGTTACTTAGTTACTTTTACCGGGGGAGCCATATTTTAGAGTTTCAAATAGCAAAAATGCGTGGCATTGTCAATCACGGATGCCAAATTTATAACCGCTACAAAAGCTTGCAAAGAAATAATATGAACAAATTTTTTGTTTAATAAAATTGAACTTTGACAAGATAAGTATGGTGTTTTGTGATAGCAAAAGCGCTATCCATTTGTGTAAGAATTAAAATTTTTCATGTAAGACCAAACACATAGATGTGAGGTATCATTGAATACGAAATATGCTTGAGATAAAATTTTTGCACATCAAGTAGATTCATACCAATAAAAATCTTTCGAATATGTTGACAAATGCTCTACCCAAGGAGAAGCTTGAGGTATGTAGAACTACGGCAGGTATGACACCAAGTAAGGTATCATTCTCTTCCTCATGAGTTGGAAGGGGAAGTTTGTTATGGTGTCCCTCTTTATTAGGGCACCATGATTTATATAATTGGGTGTAACTACTTGGTGAGCATGTGAGACTCACATAACCTACTTTACGTAAAGGTGGTACATGAAGGATTAGAGATTTGGGTTAACCTAATAACTACATTTTCTTTAACTCCATTTTCTTCATTTCCAAGTTTGAGAAGATGATAAAGAAGAAGTGTTTCATTGTCATCTCTATTTAGTATGTTGCTAAAAAAATTTTCATCTCCAAGTTAGTGAGTTTCCATTTCACTACTTGTATTCTTGTGATCTACAAGTTGTCCATTTTGAATACTCTAGTAATCATGTGTGGGAGATGAAAAATTTTTTATTTCTTCTTATTTTTTATTTTATGATTTTTTTACTTATGAGGATAATTTATAAAAGTTTGAGTGTGATCCAAAAAGCTTATATTCTTGATGAATATATATCTCTAATTAGTTGGAAGAGCCTTGTTAGTGTTTATAGTGGAGATTACTTGATGTTTAGTTTTGTAATTTTCTCTCCTCTTATTGAACAAATTTCTATGTAAATCTTGGTGTGCTTTCTCTTATTAATTGATAATTATTTGATTTATTTCATTGGTGATTTGCTTGTTTTTTATTTCATATGATTCATCTTATGGAGGAAAAATCGATTTCTCCTAACATCCATTGGTTACTCCCAACATGCTGTGCAAGCATCCCAGTCGTGGTAAAGACCGACCCTGACTGCTTGTGCGAGGAATGAAGCTAGCGACGCAGATGAATATGCAAGTCGACATGACTCGCGCCATCCCCTTGCACCTGGCTGCAATGTTCCCGCGCCCAAGCTTGACTGTGACAGTACGTTCTTGATTGATATTGATGTATTTTTCACAGAATATTGTCGGTTTTGATCAATAGTAAGGGTATTTCTTCGATTGCTTTTTTAGTCCTGAGTCCAGGGGCAGCATCAGGTGTGTATATATATATATATATATATATATATATAATCTATTATGATGGCGTATCTGCAATCACTTGTAATTCCAACTTGCGAGCATTTCTGATTATCTGCTTTTTTCGATGTAATGCAGCTCCTATTTCATCGCCGGCCCCATCGTCCCTTGAAGCGCCAGCACCTGCCGCTACTGAGAAGTCTGGTGCGATGAACCTGCAGACTTCGTTCACGGCTGTCATAGTTGAGCTTGCAGCTGCTTTTACTGCCTCATACCTGTAAATTTGGGGTTGCTGGCTTACCATTCTGGCTTGTCACTTAATTGTGACAATGATATCTGTTGAAGGATTGTGAATGATTGAATAAAAAGTATTTATCAAGTGACTTTGATTTTTAGTTGATCATGTTGATAATGAATAAAAAAATTATCGCAGTTAACAAAACCAAAAGAGAGACAAGCGCGAAAGAATCAATTTGAAAGTTGTTCGAAACTGAATCCATCTCGTTTCTTGAGCTTGACCACAATTAAAAACACAATCCCGATGAGCAAAACTTCGCGCAGAACAAGACTACCCCAAGTGCCGAGTGCCACCACTCCATGCGATCGGGTCTAGTTCAGCATCAGGTAGCTTGGTGATTGACTGTAATTTTGTTTTGGATTACGATTATGTATCCTATTTTTTGTGCAACTCCATCTCCAGATGCTTCAGTTTCTTCATCCTTTTTGAAAGTCCCAGCCCCTGCTCCAGCCACAGCTTCAAATGCCATCCTGCTGATGCCATACATGTCCCTGCCTGGTTATATTGCCATTTCTCTGTTCTTAATCTGGCTTGCTTGGCTGTTATAATCAATCTCAGCAGAGCTTGATGTGTTTTGTTTGTTTAACTCTCTTCAAGTGTTTTCTTCTGCTAGTGCTCCTTGGTATTGTGAAAATTGAAATTAGAATATCTATCTTTTATTTATTTGAAATAAGTATTTGGGAATTCTTCAAACAAGAGAATAATTACAAGAACCAACAAATGATATTAGTTCATGATTTACATGTACAAGAGCAAAAAGAACTAAGACGTAGAGTTTGATTCCTCCACTATGGATACAATGACAGTCACATCATCAAGCTTGCCTCCTGTGAAAGCCGGGTAACCAGCAGCATTGGCTGCATCCGCAAATGGGCTCCTGGTTGATGATGATCTTCCTACTTCCTGTGCTCTCAATGCCAGAAACTGTGCTATTTCCTGTGCCAAAGGAACAAAAAAAACACAGGAAAAATGAAAGAAATGCTCATACAAAGAACAAATTTTGAGCCATCTCAGTGCACTTACAGCAGGTTTGAGACTGGCTTGCAGTGACTCGGATATGATGGATGCCATTTCTTCCTCGTATAGATTGTCAAAGAGACCATCCGTGGCAGCTACAATCACATCGCTTTTTCCTAGCTCAATTCTGTAGTCCTGAGATGGAGCAGCCATGCAACTATCAAATGCTGCACAGAGATTACATACTTTGTATAAGGACTAAACAGTAGCCACTACACCAAAGAGCACGTATTCTACCTGAATAAGCTTTGATGGGTCATCTCCTCTCTGAATCTGTAAAGGGAAATTAAACCCATAGAGCATTGGATAAGATCTATGCAAGACTTTGCCGTCCCTTATCACAATGAATCCAGAGTCTCCAATATTTGCCACATGAAGAACCTGTCAAATATTCATATTTTAACGAATATAGTGGCTACAGCCCAAAAATTAAGATTCGGTGTAGTCAAATGCAGCCACTAGGTTGTTTGAGATGTCTTGACTGCCGAGGTAACTACATTTGAAGTCAACAGTTTCATATGCCTTTTGACCCAAATTTGATATATAGCACGGACTAGTTTAGCAGAACTGATAATGATCCCCTGAACAGGATGAAGACAGAAAGATGTTGTCGTACTTGCATCTTAAGAGACTAGTGATTTATTGATCAAAAGGCTTGAGTTGGCAAGTAGAGCTTGAGTTTGAGGCTCTATATAATTTTTTCCTTCAAAAGCTACATTATGTGTAGATGCTCAGGCTAGGAATATAATATGTTTTTAAGAATTATAGCAGTGCATGTAATAGCAAAAAAAAAAAATTATATGCACCAACCTGACCAACAAAATAAGCAACCAAAACAGTAGAAGATCCCGGGGAGTGTGCTTCAGCTGCACTTTTGATCAGAATATGACCTGGTTTGGTCGCTGGATCCTCTTTACATTCTGATATAAATCTTTCACAATTCTTCATCAGCTCCCTAGCATACAGCCCAGCATTGACCCCTGAAAAGAGATGGCGAAACATCATATTTTGAATTAACACTAGTTTAAATACCTGGTTGCACCAGGATAACTTGTATCACTTCAAATTTTTCAGTTAGAAGTTGCTAATATGAACCAAAAGCATGTCAAGTAGTACGAAGTTAGCTTCTGTATATGAAAGCAGAATTTAGTTCAAGTTTGCAGTATGGTAACAAAGACATCTCTATACCTTCAAGCGACCACTGACCAACTCCATCAGCAACACCAAACGAATTCCTGCATGCCAAAAAGTATGCATCCTCACCACCTGTCAATACCTGACAGCATTATTCCCCATTAATTGCACTGAATTGAACAAGTGGTCGGAATTTTTTTACAACAAATTGTATAAAGCAGGAAATAGAAATGGATGGCAACAGCTAAAACTTGTCCCCTTGGTATTAGGAAACACATTTCACTTTCGAAACTTACAACATGAACTGCAAAGTAAATTCGATTTTGCAGACTAGATTTTCATTTCTAGACTTGAACACAAGTTTCCTAACTCCTTTGAAAGATGTAAAAAGAGTATATATATCATATGTCAGTCCACTTTAACTGAAGGCATGTAAAATAGAACGGTTCTCTTCAGGAACAATAAAAGGGTTCTATGGACGCAACATTACTGTTTTTTACTGTACCTTTGAAGGATGAGGTAACATCGCAGCACCGGATGAGAGGAATAATCTGGGTTCCAATACTCCTGCAGGCAAATAACTCGATTCTGAATCGACAGCAGGACCCAGCTCAACTGCATTAGACACCTCCAAAGGTTCGGTATCTTCTGAAATCATTCTGTCGGAAGTCAACTGACCATTATCTGATTCTTGCTCTGTTTTACTATCACTAACTTGAAGAGAATCATCACCCCTATGCTCCACCACAACTGAAACAAGAAGAGATGCTCCGATAGATGGATCTGTTTGCTCCTCGATCACATGACAACTCTTCTCCTCTTTTGTGGAATCACCTGATCCCTCAGTTATTGGTTTCCCATCTTTGTCATCGCCGGAAGAAATTGGCTTCTTCAACTCTCCGGTGCCAACAGAACTTTCCTTTCCTTCTTGCACTAACTCAGTAGTCTCGGCAATTCCTATCCCTTCCTCCAAGCTTCTGCAACCTCGCAAATCATTAGTTTCCCCTCCAAAATCAGAAATTTTTTCATTATATCGCAAAGGATTCCCACCAACTTCATCCAAAGAACCACTCGGCCCCAATTGCTCTGCATCTCCGAAGCTCCTTGGCTCCAATTCACTTGCAACTCCACTTCCCACTTCCAAACTGTCATCACTTTCCAGTTTTTCCACTTCAAGATGGTCGCTTTTCTCGTCTCCTCCCCTTCCAAGCCCTAGCACAGGATCCTTCTTGTCGTCTCCAAAGCAAAAGATAACGCTGCCGTCAGAGCACTCTGCCCAAACACCCACCAAACCTCCAATCAACAACAACAACAGCAAGAGAACCGATCCTGAGACACAAATTCGACCCATGTTCCTCGTAAATTCAACAAGAATCGAGGTTGAAGCGACGAGGAATACCTGTAGTGGAGAAGAGCTCCAGGGCAGGCGGCCTTGTGGAGCACCGGACTGGAGTTCTGGGGATTCGCGACGGCAGCCGAGTCCAGATGGATTGGCGGCGGAGCTGGAAGGAGTGGAGGCAGGAATCGGGGATGCCGGCGAGGAGGATATCCGCCATGAAAATTGAAAGAAGAACAGAATTCGCAGGAACAGGAGAACGTGATGAGGTCAGAAAAAAGCCACGTGTGGAATTTGACGGCACGTGGCAGAGAATCAGATTGGAATCATTGGATATAATCGTATCAAGTTCTCTCCTTGGGCCGTGGGCCGTCCAATCGCGGTCCGATTGATATCTTTTTTTAGGGAGTTTTGCAAATAACAACACCCTATAATTATATAAAAGCAAATACGAAATCGAAATTAAAATACAAAATCGAAATTAAAATCATAAACTAAAAGTTTTTATTTTCAAAATAAAATCGAATTGAAAATCGAATAGTACGAATAGAATGATAGTGCCCAGGTCTAGTAATGTGAAAATTTGACAAGAACTGATGCAAGACCAAATGTCAATGACAAAGAGAAAACAACCAAACCAAAAAAAAAAAAAAAAATCATACATGGTTTTTAAGTATTAAACCTTGAAAACCTTGAAAACCGTAAATTAAAATCTGTTTTTGTTGCTGCTCCCTGGCATTTTGCAGGAGATTACTGTGTGAAGATTTCCAAAAACACAACAGAAAATGATGGGGCAGAGGAAGCCCTGAAAGCTACTCATTAACAACTCCCAGCCACTGTTCTACCTCCCAACATTGGTGTGGCTGCAAAAAATTAATCAAAGATAACTATCTTTTAATAGTGCCATTAGCATAAGATTACCACTACTAACTTAATTTCCACTAATTGGCAGAGAGCAGATAATCACATTCCTCTGCTGTATTTTCCAATTCATTTCACCAACTGAACAAGTCATCCACAAGAGCAAGGGAGCAATTTTGGCAGAAAAAAGAATTTACATCCATCAAGTTGTTGAGCAAATGTTCCACTTAAGCAAATGCCAGAAATCCATAAGAAACATCAGCAGCCTAGAGAAGCCGCTGCCTTCATAGACATTTACAGAGAGATGGGACTCTGATTAGGCTGCAGCAGCTGTTCTGCTGCTCCCTGAGGGTTGGGATTTTGATGTTGCAGGTGGAGCTTCCACCTTCTCGGATGTCAGCATGTTCTCTTGCCATTTGTCAAGTTCAATCCGCCACTCACGGCACTCCAAGCTGCAGAAAACAATTTCACCCCTGGTAGAAATAGCAGAGGTCACATAGTGATCAATAACACTGATTTGAATGCTAAGTTAGAGAAATGGTAGAGTTCTAAAAACAAACCCTGTCAATGCGGAAATGAGAAATTCATACTGAATACTGGAGAATACATCAGGGTCTCAATAACAGGGGAGGTTTCATAAGAGATTTGACTGTAGGTGCAGACTTCAAATCTTAATCCAGCAGGAAACTGAATTCCAGTGCATGAAACTATTTAGTACAATACTAAACCAAAAATCAGAAAATAGCAAGCATATTTTGTGTAAAATTCAAAAGGCCAATAATACAAACAGTATGCTTAACTCATTGCATTTTTAAACAAGTCACAATCAGAATGAAATTAAGACTTGGTTCTGCAACTTAGTTTCAATAAAAAAATTCTGTCATGCAATTGCTAAATAGGATAATTAACAAATTTCAAATTCTAATCCATTACCAAACACAACCTAACCTAGTATGTACCAGTTTGTTAACCCAAACAATCTGTTTGATGAAGGGTTAAAACTTTTAAGCCCGTTTTGAATCCATTTTTTCAAGACAGACCCGCTACCCCAGTTGACAGCCACTCCAAACCAATTACAAAGCATATCATCCAAAGTACCACTTGTAAAACAGAAACAACCCGCCCATCACAAATGTATCCTGCTAGTGAACGCGCATGAAACAAGTCTCTAAATTAAAAATTGGAAATCTAAAATTTATATCCCTGCAAATCCGTTTGGGTTGTAATCAGATATACTATTTCAACAGAAAAACCATGAAACAGATGCAATTTCATACCCAAAACTTAATCGTTATACAGGTCCACATAAACTTAGAACAATTGCTTATTGGCAAACTCCAACTCACCACAGGGAGGTGCAGAATGTCTTTGACTCTGAAAATTCGAGAGTAATGTGATGAAAATCAAGGATAGTTGAAAACTCGCAAGAAGAAAATCACCATGAAAACAAAATAAAAGCATGTTAAAGATTATCCATTATTTTACAGAAAAGGTAGTTGGCAAATATAAATGGCAAAATCTAGTTGACTGTCCATTTCTTCATTAAAGAAGCATTAAGCAGACCTGGTCCAGATTCATTTAATTAAAAAAGCGAATGTGTAAATAGAAGAAAAGACATCAATAAACCACATCTAAACTATATCAAAATAGGGGTTTCCAAACACCAAATCAATAAGAAAGATCCAATTTTTCAGCCAAGAAAATACAAAAAATGGATCCCACCAAGCTAATCAATAAGACATAAAATGCCTGATCTCCATGAGATGGATGATACACGAAACTTTCGCAACTTTGAAGGAGAAAAAGCAAAAACCAATTTTGACCACCATGGCCCTCATAAAATATCTGTAAATGGGTACACATTATTGTTTTGATTCCCTTTCTGAACAAAAATTTAAATGAAATATATGAGAGTTGGAATTCAATTTTAATGATTAAAAACAAACATCTAAAGGTTGCAGAAAAGCAAAACAAAAACGCCAATTTTACCGGAAGCAAAGCCATTTTCTTCCGGATATGGCAAAAAGGAAATAAATGGACCAAATCTAAGGAGAAAATTTCTCCTTTATTCGATATCAAACCAGATAATCACGATCACCGACGCACAAAAAAAAGAGAGCGAAATCAGAAATTCTCCAAAAACCAAACAAGAACCCAATCAAAATCACCGAGAATCAAATAATAGGAAATCAAATAAATACCTGTATATGAAGATATCAATCCCAGGCCCTAACCGACGCCCGCAGAGCCCACAGGCCATAAGAAAGCTCGCCGTCTCTGCCACCGCGAAGTCAGCGGATCCCCTCCGGTGAGTTCGCCTGAGCCCTTTGCGTCCTCCAGCATCCTGCTGATCGGCAGGCTGAGCTTCGACTTCTGGCTTGTCGGCGACGAGGTTGGTCACGCTCGTCGTCCTCCTCATCGCGGCTCTCGGTCTCGTCCCCAGCAACATGCTTCCTCAAAGGAAAACTATTAGAGTTCAAAAATCACGAAAAAAAAAACCCCTAAAAATATAAAAAAATTACAAAAACTCTTAGAATTTTAAAAAATTTCAGAAAGTATGAAAAATTATAGAAAATCTCCTAAAAGTTCATAAAATTATCATTAAATATATACAAAAAATATAACAATTTATTTAATTATATATATTTTTATAAAAATAATATAATTGTCACTAATAATATATAACATCTATCAAAAGTCATAACATGAACTAGAGGTGTAAATAAGCCGAGTCAAGTTGACCCTCGCTTGAGTTGGGCTTGATATCAAAATCATCGACGCTAAGCTCAAGTAGCTCGATCTCAGCTAAAATTTAAATTCTATAAATTAACTATAATAATTATTTTCAACTAGTTTATATTAAAATAATTCCTAAAATTAATATTAAAATAAGAAATTAACATCATCACATCTAAATATTAATTAAAACTAACATTATTAAGGTTTAATGATGTTAATTGATCTAAATATTTACATGCGATTATGTTTTATTAATTATTTTAATGTTAATTTCAAAAAAAATATTTTAATATGAATTAGTTGAAAATAATTATTAAATTTAATTTTAAAATTTTAAATTTGAGTCAAGATTGAGATTTTTTTAAGTTTAAGATATTTTTTATGATTTTTTGAAGTTTCAAGTTTTTGCGATATTTTAGGAGTTTTAACAATTTCATGAATTTTCAAAAATTTTCTATGATTTTTTATACTTTAAATAATTTTTTATAATTTTTGAAGTTTCAAAAAATTTTCATGATATTTTAATTTTTTAATTTTTTTAAAATTATGTACTTTTAGAGATTTTTCAAGTAATTTTCTAAACTTTTAGAAATTTTCTATGATTTTTTAAACTATTAGGGATTTTTTTTCTTCCATTTTGTGGACTTTCAGATTTTTAGTCATTTTGTATATCTTTAGAGGTTTTATGATCTTTGTTCTTCCATAGAATTGTCTATGAATTTTTGAACTTTTATAATTTTTATTTTCTATATTTTCAGTGATTTTTGTGATTTTCTATCATTTTAATATTTTTTATCCAATTTCTATATTTTAGGAGGTTATAGTAATTTTTCTATACTTTCAAGAATATTTTGTGATTTTTAAACTTTTAAAATTTGTTATGATTTTCTTAATTTTCAGAAGGATTGACAATTTTCTATATTTTTAGATATTTTTCTGCAATTTTATATACTTCCAATTTTTTTATAATTTTTAATATTTTATATGATTTTTTTATTTTTTTGTTTTTTATTTTGTATAGGTATATAACTTTTTTTATTGTTAGTTGTTTTTATTATTTTCTGACCTTTTATGAAATTCTGAGCATTTTTTATTTTAAAATGATTTTTTAATGGATATAATATATAGATATATAGAGATATATATATATAGATATATATTATATATATAATAATTAAAATTAAAATTTTTTTGTTAATTTTAGCAATCAAAATTAATAAAGTTTAATCAGAGGGGTATTAGAAGGAAAAAACATTTTGGGATTTATAAATATTACAATTTTTGACAAAGATATATAGAAATTACTACTAATTTATATGGATGTACTGAAATTTTTTTTCTAAATTTAATCCCATTTTTAGCTGTTGTGATTAACTTTAGAAAAGGAAAATACAAAGTTGATGATGCTAACGTAGGAAAAATCGAGCAAAAAATATTGCTAGGTCTTATTCTTCAAAACGCAGTAAAAATCTAAGATTGCATTACAACTACAATGAAATGTAGCCATTTTTGATCATCCACTCCAAGCTCCAATGGTTCTCGGCATTCTTCAGCGTCCAATACGCCCACCCGAACGTCGCCCGTAGGTAGACATCCAGCTGCGCCGCCGCAAACCTCTGGTAATCCGCCTTCGTCGCTCCGGCCACCTGCCACTCCGCCACCCATTCCCCTGCATATCGCAAAGCGCTCTGCTCGATAAACAATCGCTGACTTGCAAGACAGAGAAACTAGAGAAAGAAGTAGCTAATTACCGACGAAAACAAGAGGCCCATTGGAAGAGATGAGCGAGCTAAGCTGTGTAGACCTGTTGTTGTCGACGAAGTCGATGTTCTGCTGAACCGTCATGCTGTTGAAGACGTCGGAGAAGAGATTGTAGTAATGCACATCGATGACAGAGCCGGCGAAGCCGCCTGCAAACTGGAGGAGCTCTGTAGCATCAGCTGACAACCTGCTCGACAGGATCACATAGGCGCTGGATGTGTGATTGCGCACGGCGTTGTACCCGGCTTTGTAGTACTTCTCCAGACTATCAAGTGTAACTCTAGGCGCCCGAGGCTCGTTGATCAGCTCCACTGCCATCAGACTTGGGCTTCCAGCATACCTGCCTGCCAAGAAGTCGACGATGGTAACTGTTTGATCGATGTTCTCTTGCGTCTTGCCCCATTCCTGTGAGCCATCCCGCGAAGCACTGTGCTCGTCGCCGTTCTGCGACCCAGGCGCTGCGTGGAGATCGACGATGACGTTTAGTTTGTACTTCCTGCAACAGAAAGGAAGATCATTTTGATGAATTGCTGAAACTGATGATGTTTCACAATGACGTACTCTGCCCATGCGAACGCATTGTCCAAGGCTTGCAGCGAGCCGCCCACGAAGGGCCACGGCGGAGTAGGATCGCTCGAGATCCACCATCCAACCGGAATCCTCACTGCTGTGAGCCCGTTCTCCGACATGAACCTGAAGTCGTTCTCCACAATGAAGGTGTTCCAGTGCTCCTGTCCAAATTAGTCAAAATGGATTAGACGCGTGCATAACAAGTAATCATTGCTAGTTCTGCCAAAGCTCATCATCGTTGACTCTGACTAATCGACATGATTGATGCCCACCGGCTGAAAAGTCAAACAGGTTGGTTGCACTAGGCAACTCACCTTCAGTACGGGCGTGGCCTTCTCCGTGCCATAGCCGTTGGTGACTTGGAACTCCCCTCTCATGGTGCTAACAATTGTGACCAAGAACACAGACGGGTCGGCATCACCCCAGTCGGTACTCTCCAGGTAGTCAGCCGTCACCGCCGCCTCTGTCTTCGCCTGAAGAAACAACCCATTTGGTCCCCTGATTCGAACTCGGCTCGTGTCATTGACATTCCTCACAATCCCAAACGTCTCCGACTGGCCAGGCGTCGTCGCCACCGCCACGGCGGCGTTGCTTTGGCTGTCCAAGCCTATGAATTGCCCGTCGAATACTCGAAACTGGAACGTCGTCTCGTTGATCCTCCATAGCTAATCAGTCACATTCAAGCAAATGAACTCCCGCAATTCTGAATCCAAAGATGAGGATTAACAACAGAACAAGATGCAACCTTGAAGGTCTCCCAGCCGGAGGCGCTGGACCTGTTGGCGACGATGATCGTGCCGCCGCCGCTCTCGGCGGAAAGATACTTCCCTTTCGCCACAGACTTTAACTGGAGTTGCGTGCCATCCTGTTGATTCAACAAGCATTTAATCCAAATTCTTGCACGATAATTGATTGAAATTCTGACATTGGTAGCATGCATGCTTACCAGGAGATCTTTGTTTGGGATGCCGTCGAAGAGCGAAGGCTTGATCCAGCCCTCGGTGACGAGCCAGCCGCCGAGGTTGACGGCCTTGAGCTTAGAGAAAGGCATGGACCTCGCCGCGGAAGAGACGGAGAAGATTAGAGGAAGAAGAAGAAGAAGAAGAAAAAGGTGTTTCATGGTGGTGGTGGTGGTGGTGGAATTCTGATGAAGCAACATCATGGCATGCACTTATAGATTTTTTTTGCAGGAAAAGGTTGGCAATTTGCTTCTCGAAGATTGAAAAGTGAGCCAGTTGACCCCAAAATTGTTGAAAAATTATTTGTCTACTCAATTGATCTTCGTCGCAATCTAAATGAAAATTAGAATGAAATATGTAGATTTACAGAAAGCTTGACCCCTTTTGGAAACGGGTTGGGGTCAGAGTCAGGGGTAATTTTAATTTTTTTAAATTAATATTAATTATTTTATATTATTATTAAATTAAATTATTATATAAAAAATCAATTAATTTTTTAGATTTTAAATTATTATAAGATTAATTTTAATAAAAAAAATATTAATTTATAAAAATAGTTTATTTATTTTGCTTTTAATGATATTGACTTATTATCAAACAGGCCCATATTGAAATCAAACCCTTTAATCCGAAAATAGTCAAAAAAATCAAGGCGTTCCTCCTCCGGTTTGATTGATTTGGGACTGAGATTCATGCTCTCATTAAAGGGCTCGAATTTGCTTTGACAAATTTGCGATGCAGAGATGAAGATCACAAGGTAACTTTTATTTCTGATTTTAACCATGACAACCATTTCTTAATCTTGTGCTGCTGAAATGCTTTTCTGCCCTGTAAAGTGGAGCGATCAAAATTGGTTAACAATTTAACACTGGCTTAGTGCCAGCCCACTGGCCGTCATGGCTTGTTTGGGTAATTGCATTTGAGTCCTTGTAAACTGCTAAAATTATATATATTTTTTAAAAATTTAAAAATTAATATTTCTTTCGGTTGAATTTTACGGTCAAAAAAATATTTTAAAAATATTGTGTTAGACACCACCATTATGGGACATATAAGATGTCCAAAATATCTTTCTTTTAGAACAAGAGATTGTTAAGATTAATGTATTTTTAGGAAAAAATACTTAAATTTTTTTGAGAATTTTTATTTTTTCTAGAAATTCTCTCTAATTTTTCAAATATCAATCTGTTTATGACAATGTACTTTAAAATATTATTGTACCTATAACTCATGTTGCTATACCTATAACAATACTATAATATAATTTTTTTACTTATAACAATATATTTTTGCTTATGTGATCAAAATCAAATATATATTATTAAAATTAAATAATTATGATTAATATCAGAAAATTTTGATTAGAAATAAATAAGTATGATCATATTTGTTTGATTTTGATTATAAAATATTTAAATATAAAATTTATACTGCTATATATACAAAGACAGTTATTATAAATATATAAATAATACAAAGTACAAGATCATGTGATGAGAGTACAAAGACTGTGTGATCAGCTGAATTTTTAGTAAATTAAAAGTGTCTCAGAAGTACTGGGAATTTGAAAAAGTCAAGATAGTTTTTAAAAAATTAGAAAATTCTCACTAAATTATAAAAAAAAAATTCCTATTTTTATGTTAGATTATAATTATGATTAATTGATTTCTAATGATGTGTCTTGGATAGATCTAACAATCATAATTATAGTCAATCGAATTATATAAGAAATTGAAGAGTTTTTATTCGAAATCTACGAACCAACATTATTTTTAATTCTTTAGTTTGTTTTCCGTAGAGCTCCATTGCCCCTCACCGCATTTTTCCAAATTATTTTTAGAAAATTTTGTATTAAAAATTTATCCAATTCATATTTGATGATAAATTGAAATTTTGTACTGAAAGTCCAATTAAAAGTGTTGGTGGCTAAAAAAAATGCATGTAATTTTGTTAAAATATAAAGACTTCAGTAACAATACAATATTTTCATATCTCATGTTGAAAAATTAACCCTCTCTCTCTCCCGCCTCTCCACGGCCTCAACTGCGCCGTCACAGGCGCCACCAGCGGCATTAGTCTCCAGATCGCCAGGTAGAACCCTAATCCCCTTTGTCCTTGCTCCTTCCAAATCTCTCTTTGCTTCGCATTGTTCAGTTGCCATCAACCAGGCAACTCGCGGAGGTCGTGATGGTGGTGCGGAAGACCAAATTGTCACACGAATTGGTACAGAAATGGCTCTAAGGGGCTCTTTGGACACCAATGGATATGCTTATGGAACTCTTCCTTTGGTTTGGATTGAGACTAGTAGTATGATCAATAAGTGATTATCATATTACTAATCACATTATACTAATCATCGACTGCGTGA
Source organism: Trichopus zeylanicus subsp. travancoricus (assembly GCA_005019695.1). Classification (NCBI taxonomy): domain Eukaryota; kingdom Viridiplantae; phylum Streptophyta; class Magnoliopsida; order Dioscoreales; family Dioscoreaceae; genus Trichopus; species Trichopus zeylanicus. The sequence goes on from RXID01021982.1 coordinate 120,154, forward strand.
CCTAGGCCCTGCTTCTGTTACTGTAGCTTGAAGCTTCTGCTATGGTGGGCCTTATGAGCTATTTGTCAAAGATCACACTGCAGTCTTTGATGTCGCTAGTGAGCTTTTGGACGGGTTCCTCCTAGCTTCCTTTTTATATGCAACAAAGTTGATGACAAGGTTTGGCACCCTCCAATAGTGATGCCAACAGCAACAGGGTTTCGTTTTTGGCTTCTCTGCTCTCAAACGTAGCAAATGAATGGCAAAAGAATCCTCTGGATGCTCAAGAAAAGCAATGCAAACCAAAAAGACTTCTGCTAGAGTCTGCTTTTGAAGAAGAAAAAGAAAATCACTTGTCTTCAGCGACCACGTTGGCAAGAGAGAATAGATTCCTCTGTTCTGCTCAAACTTAAATCAGGTTTGATGATCAACTAATGAAGATGATCATATATGTAAATCGGAATTCCCTATTGGGTAACTCAAACCATCCCTTCTACAAAGCGCAGGTAGCATACGGAAATCCACAGTAGAATTTAATGCATGGATGGTGGGGAGGGACATTGTACACAATCGGAAAAGATTGGTTGGGCTAGGAGCCTGAGCCATCTTGGCTTTAAGGTCACACCCCTTTTCTGTAAGGAGATAGATGTTAGTGTTTTGCTTGTCTAGCACAACCTGAGATATACAAAAAATTATAGAATTTTAGTCCTAAGTTTGGAACTCCATCCATAAAACTAGATCATTGTCTAATGCCTTATTAATGTGATTAAACAGCCTTAAATCTTTGCTTGTGCATCATATGGATGCCATAGTAAGATGGGGGAACGGAGGCCTGTACGTAGGCTTTCTTTTGGTCTTACTCCTCGTTACCGTACGTCCCATATCGAATCTCTTGTTTTACCCCACAACTTGGACTTCCTCCATAGCTTCCAAGCATAGTATCAAAAGAAGGTGGTGGCGGTGGCGGTGGCGGAGATGGAGGGGAGGAGAAGAGCGAGCCCGGAGAGGGGAAGAACAGTGGCTTTTATGCAGCAGCAACAGGGGAGCAGGCGGAGAGGAGCAGGGCCGAGCTTGAGGAAGGTGCAGGTGGTGTACTACTTGAGTAGAAATGGGCAGCTTGAGCACCCTCACTTCATGGAGCTCTACCACCTCCCCGGCCAGCACCTCCGGCTCAAAGGTCCTACCTTTTCTTTTAAAAGTTCAATCTTTGAGGTTGTGTTCTCTTACTGTCTGGGTTTTCGCAGATGTGATCGATCGGATGACGGTTCTCAGGGGCAGAGGAATGCCTTCTCTATTCTCCTGGTCCTGCAAAAGGTTTTCTCTTTCTTTCTTTCTTGCTTTTTGATTTTTTTTCTTTCTTCTGAATTATGCATCAAGAATCACTTTCTTGGAAAATTTGAAATCACTAGGAGCTACAAGAATGGCTATGTCTGGAATGATCTATCGGAGAACGACATCATCTACCCGGCCGATGGCGCTGAATATGTACTCAAAGGCTCTGAGCTCATCCATGGCTCTTCAGGTTCCAATGTTTTTCTCTAATTGTTTCCCATTTGTGTTCATTTTTTTAAAATATTTGCAGCCATTTTGATTTATTGATTGTATAGTTTCAGAGAGATTCCAGCAACTCCAAGTGAGCCCGAGGCTCTCGCGGCCGCGGCAGAATCCTCCAAGCCGATACGTAGAACTGGAAGAAGAGGAAGCAGAGCAGGACACGGAGGAGGAAGACAAGTCCGTTAACCTACGAGTCGATGGCCGCACTCCATTCTTCAGGCGCTCGAGAGGCGTCGCGACTGACGAGTTGGACTCAGGGGGTGACCACACTACGAAGCAGCACATCGAGTGGCAACTCGGCGACGACTCGTCTTCGCCCCCGTCTTCGTTTTCCTCCGACCCAGCCGCCGATCCGGAAACGAGTCGCAACTCGGTGCTGCTCCAGCTCATCTCGTGCGGCTCGGTAGCCGTGAAGGGTGGCGGTGGCGGGATGGGGCCCGGCGTCCACTTCAGCTGTGCTGGCGGCTCGGCTAGGCGGAGAGGCGAGTTGAGGCAGGAGGTGGCAAGTCGGCTGGCGACGGCGAGCCGGGGGGAGGAGGAGGAGGTGAGGTGCAGGTCGGAGAACCCGAAGGTGGAGGAGAAGGAGTATTTCAGCGGGAGCATCGTGGAGGGCATGGCGGAGTCCGGCCGAGCCTCGGCGGAGCCAACTCTGAAGAAGTCGAATTCCTACAATGAGGAAAGGTATGATCGAGTCGACTCAATACTCGTATTGATCATCCTGCTGTCGCGAAAAATTGCATATTATTCTTAACAATTATGCCGTTCACGATACACATAAGCCCCTTAAATCTTCCAATATCATATTAACTCCTTCAATGTATTGAAACATGCTTTAGATTTCTGCATATATGCCCCTTTAAGATCATGAAATTTCATGTATTTCTAAAGAATCAGCATTTCCTCTTTTGTATTTCATTAAATTCTGACAAAATCATGTAAAACGACTGACAAACCCATGTAGCATATACCTAAATGAAGGATGTACGATACAAAAAATAAATTACGTAACTTATTTTTTCAGTTTATGCTGTAATATTTCTGAAATCATTTTTTCAATGAAAAAATTGGTGGAAAAAAAAGGAGCACAAAGCTAGGAATTGAAGAAACAAGGGTGGCGGGCAGAGGTGAAGAAGGAGAAGGAGCTGTGAAAGGTAACTGCATTCCAGGCAGAAAGAGGACGAAGCAGCAGCTGCAGGCAACAAAAAAATAATCTCATTAAAAATTTAAAATGAATTTAATGGCCTTCGAAAGCCGTTTTTTGAGTTTGATGGCAAAGCAATTGGACTCGCTTTTCGCAGGGCCCCGATGGCTTTGTATGTATTATGTGATGTACTTGGTGTTTGACTTTGACTTGTTGAGGGCGCTGACAGTTGTAGCATTTTGGTCAGCGCAGAGAATCTTGCATGGAATCCATGTTGGATTCCGTTATCTGCTTCGCTTCGCTACATTTATTTTGTTTTGACAGACCTTGGTAGCGAGGACTAGCAGGGACGGGTAGGGTTTTGTTTATTATTTTCCGCATTAAATGCATATTAATATATGTGGTTATAGAAAAAGATTTAATCCCTGTCTCGTACATAAAATATTTTATTATAGATTAAGTAATTATTTTTTGGTTGTTGGTATTTCAAGTTATTGGTCTTATTGTACCAAAAAATTAAGAACCATTTATGCATGAAACAAATATTGTCAAAAAGATCCTTGAGAATTTCGTACAATTCAAGGGATGCCATTCAGTAACCTTTACAGCTTATAGTTGATAACTAAGGGGTTTATATGCAAGTATTTTAGTTTTTTGCGTGTACGCTCCTTCAGGCCAAATTTGTTGATTTTGCAGGGTTTAAATGATAATATCCCTAAAACAACCGGCTCGGTTCGGTTTTCATCGAATCGGCCGAGGACTTAAAAAGAACCAGGCGTTGACGCGGGTCTGAGCCGGACCCAGTTATTCTTTAGTGGGCCCCACTCTACCCTGTTGTTGAACCTACTCCCCGTTCCTGCCCGTGCGCTTCTCTGCCTGCTTTTCTCTCCTCTCACCCTCGTGGACAATCTAGGGTTTCGTTCAGCGCTTCGAACCGCGATTGGTGGATGCTCTGGTATGCATCAAATCCCTCCTTCGAATTCTCTGGCCTTCGATTTTAGCGTTTCTTATGCTTCTTTGGTCGGTTCTGGACTTCCTTTTTCCGATTTTTGTGGATATTAAAATGCTTCATTTCATGATAATCGAATGGCACTGCCGAAGATTCCATCTGTGTGGGCTTTTCAAGGCTTGAATTTGCAATTTTAGGGTTTGGATTTGGTAAATCTGTTGTTGGTACGCTCCATTAACGTTGAGCTTCGCAAGGTTTGAGAGGAAGATGGAACTTGTCGAGCAACTCAATAGGATTAGAAATTTAAGGATTCCTCTGCTCTTGAATTTGCTTCAAGAGAAGCTTGAGGGCTGGAACTATGATATCAATAAAAAAATCCTGTTGTTTTCTGGTTGCATAGAATCTGGGAAGTATTCCTTGTATAAGTTGTCATTGTTAATTTCTTGAAGTATGAACTACATCCGTTTATGGCTATCTTATGCTGCTAATGATTTTAATAATCATGGATCTTTTCAGGAAATTCACCGTCTTTCTTGACATAAGGATAAATCATAATAAATAGGAGGTTATTGATATGGCTGCATCTTTACTGGGGGGCTCTGATAATGCTGGGTCTGGATGTTATTTCACACGCAAGGAAATTGAAGAAAATTCTCCTTCTAGAAGAGATGGCATTGACTTGAAGAAAGAGACATATTTTCAGAAATAATATGCTAAATTTTTGCAGGATCTAGGCATACGCCACAAAGTGTAAGTTCCTTGTCACATTTATTGTTGCTTTAGTTATAAAGTTTACTGTGGAAGAATCATCTCTACCCAAATAAAGTAGATGGTAATAGCATCAAAGTTAGGATAGTTATCTTTTAATTTTCAGTAACTTTATTAATGACTTTGACACCTCAGTTTACTTGTTGAACCCATGTTCTTTGAAATTACCATGCTGCATTGAATTCAATCTCATTACAGAAGTCTGCACTTGTTTTTAAAAGAAAATTCACATGATCTGAAATGTTTGCAATCTTTCTCAGGTGGACTGCTGTTTATCCCATTGGAAGATAAGACACCTTTCTCATCTTAATGAGACAATAAATGTGCTGTGTCTTGCATGATAATGGGCAGTCCACTGCTTCTGTTTGGTTAATTTCACCATCTTCTGAGTATGTCGGTTTAGGACTGGATTGGTGGAAACAATGTTTCTTCAGTAACAAGATGTATAAATGGGCTGAGTTGGCTTACCCTGCTCAAATAAACTACGCTTCTGCTCAGTATTTTGGTTCATGTGCCTGGTTTGATCTTGGAAGCTCAGTATTTTGGGCTTGGTCCCTAACAATATGTGTACCTTGTCTTTGGACCTGCTGTAGCCTAAAAATTATATATTGTGGTTGTGGTTGGTTCTATCTGATGGACTGGCTTGAGCACATCTAGGCCTCAATCCTATTTTTTTGGGTGCTGCTAATCACTCTTGATCTCAATCCGGAGATTCTTGCACTTAAATTTTGATGAATTGATCTATTCAATGCTTTGAGAACTCTTTTGCAAAAGATTTATTGTTTTAACTAATTATGGTTTAGTGGACTAAGAAACCATTTACTTGGCTTTACTTCCCTTTGGAGTTGATCTTTCTTTGGTGGACTTTTTGATGTATTTGACACTTCCTTTTTTTGATGGATTTGGGCTGCTATTCAACATCTGAAAAATTTTGGAACTGCTGGCCAGGGGATATGTGCATATAGTTTAATCTGTATTGTTTACCTGGTGCAAATTTTTGTTTTTGCTTTATGAACTTTTCTTCTCACAATAAAGGTATGACACAAAATATCATTTTTCTTAAATAAACAATAGCTCTTTTCTTTCTAAGGAGAAAAATGCCTATAATGTGGTTAGCTTGTGAACCAAGTATTTTTTCATGCTGTTTTAATTATTGTAGTAAACACCTATTGGGCCGATCGGCCCTTTTTGTATAACTTTTGAATCAAATTCAGAGATGTGAAAAGAAATACCAGTTTAATTAGATAAATAGTGTTTGGTCAGCATGTTTTGCTGTTAGCCTGAACTTTGTGGAGAACTTGTGAATGGTAGAGTTTTCAGTCCTTATTTTCCAAGACATCTTATTCCTATGGAATTCTTAGTCTGCACAAGTTGACAAAATTTTATGTAGCCTGAAATTGAAATTTGGCCACATGACTGTCTTGTCTTGAATGTGTAACCGCAATCACGCGTGTTGCTTTTGGACTTGGTCACACTTTCAGCTGGTGCGCTCGTTTGGATATAATAGAGATTGTTGCGGAAACTTCTCATTTTCAGCTTGGTTCTGTATTATTGTTATTGTGTTTTTATTTTTGGGTTCCTTTCAAAAATGTTATTACATTGGTTGGGAGAATTTGTAATGGTTTGCCACCTGATTGTATGACCCTTTGGAAATGATCATCAAGGGGAAGGAACAGGATCTTTTCATATTTTACTGTTGTTCTTGAAAGAGAATTTGACTACTATAACTTGCTATCTGCAGACAACTGCTACTGTGTTCATGTTCCTTGCTTGCAAAGTTGAAGAAACTCTTCATGCATTAAGGAATGTTATCGTTGTTGCCTATGAGATGATACACAAAAAGGATCCATCTGCTGCACAAAGAATTAGGTAGAAGGTGTCCTTACAGTGTTGTCATCCGGATGGATTTGATTACTGTCATTTTGTACACTGTTATAGACTATAACCCAGGACTGTTTGTCACTAGTATCTAAGTTACTTTTTTGTCTTGATTATCCTATTTTAGCATTACATCTTTTCTCATTTGCTTATTCTTGTGTCTTAGATGATATTCATTTTTGTGTAGGAAGTGACGAAAAGCAAAGAGAGCTCATTTTACTTGGTGAAAGACTTGTCCTTGTTGCACTTAACTTTGACCTGAATTTGCAACATCCATACACACCCCTTGTACATGCCATAAAGAAATTAAAGGCTACTCAGAATATGGTTGCTCAAATTGCATGGAATCTTTTGAATGACAGGTAGAATGCTATACCTCACTTTTTTCCATCCATCCTAATTTTTAAATTTAAGTATATTAGATTTCTTTTGTTATTGTTTCGCTGTTGGTTGATTAGGTTGAAAGGGGCATGCAGGCTGTCGACATCACTGTGGCTGCAGTTTTAAGTCCCACCATAATTGCTGTTGGTGCTATTTTTCTTGCGGCTAACTTTGTCAAAGTGAAGCTGCTATCTGATGGTGATAGGGCATGGTGGCAAGAGTTTGATGCCACCTCTTGGCAGTTAGAAGGTTTGGCTTCTTTGCCTTTTCAATCATAAATGCTAATCATTGCTCTCTACCCAAAAAAATGCTAATAATTGCTGTGATGTATTGTTGATCCATTTTTGTGCATCTCTTTTCCTACAGAGATTAGTAACCAAATGATGGAGCTTTTTCATCACACTACAGCTCAACCATCAAATTTGGGTGGAAACAATGTGAGCACAGATGGCAGCTTCAATAAACCAGCAGGGTCGTCTATGACTATAGAGCATCCAAAATCAGCAAATATGATTCTGAAGCTGTAGAATCTGTAAGTGCTAAGAAAGTTGCTAGCTCAGTGTCTTGCTTGGAGCGATCAGCGGTTGAACTAGCAATGGTTGTGGTCTAGCGATAGTGAAGCCATGAAGTCTTGCAGAGCTGCAGGTGATTTCATTGATAAGAGCAAAACTAGGATTGCAATCAGGAATGTGAGAGATAACAACAATGCGAACAAAAAGGAAATAATGAATGGAGATGCTGCAGTTGAGGGGGATTATGCAGGAATGGTTGATTCAATGATGAAGAATGCTAAGGTGACGCAGGATAGTAACCATGGTCCGTCCAAGTCTGTCAGAAAGGTCAATTTCAAGATGGGACAAGGGAGATGGATCTTCTTCAGTGAATCATGGAAGCAACATGAGAAAACAACCGGAAGTTATGGAGCAACATGGTTTCCCTCTTCTGCTGGAGGAGCTGAAGTGCATCCCTATTGAATGCCATGGCTTCAGCGGTGGCAGTTTTCAATGGGGTTTCAGCTTTGACTTGGAAAATTAGGTGTTTTGTAGGCAATAGCAATCTATTGATGACACGATATATATATATGGGTCCACGATGCATTGCCGTTCGAAATCAAGAGGTTGGGATTGGACTTGTCAATCGCTTGCTAATTTTCCGAGCACGACCAATATATATTCGAACCCCTTTTACTTGTAAAAGTACATGAAAACTCTTCGCTTCATTTTTTATGTCTGTGTTTAGTTTTGGGTGTCTCTAATTCAGATTAGAATTTGAGTTAAAATAATAATTCAAAATTGAATTTAGGTTTATGATTGATTTATAATATTAGGAATTGTAATTAGAGTAAAATTCAGATTCAATAAGTATCTATAAATATACTTAATATATAGAGTTTAGGTGTAGTATAGTATTGATGTTGAAATAGAGAGAAATAAAGAGAGAGGAATAGGAAAAATAGAGAAAAGAAAAAGAAAGAGAGTGTCGGCTCTCGTGTGTGGGTCTTTTTAGTATTTTTCGGTGGTTTCTCATGGTGTTCGCTTGGAGATTTTTTTAAAAGGTGGAGGTATTGCTGAGCCTTGATGAAAGAGTTTAGTTGAATAAAAAAGAGTACAATTTTTTTTATAGACTATTGTAAAGGTTTTTTGATAGTGGATTTCTCGTTATTTTTTCGTATTATTTTTTTTATCTTGTATTATTTTTCATTTTTTGTATTGTTTGAGATAAGGTGATTCGTAAATCTTTCGTTGCGGATTCTAATAATTAGTATCAAAACTTAGGAACAAATAATTAAGATGAAAAAATTTTTATTCGAGATGGAGAAGTTTTACTGTAAGATGAATTTTATCTTATGATAACAAAAGATGAAGATAGTTCTTATTTGTCAAAGTTTGCAAAAGACGTTAAAGAAAAAAGAAAAGAGGTGGGTTAAGATAAATGATGAAAATTGGGAGAAAATATATCAAAAGATATTGAATTTAATTGTTCTAAGCATAACTGATGAGCTTTTATATAATGTCAAATAATAATTGTACGGATTACGTATGATCGAAGATATAATTATATTATATCACACAAATATTTTTAATAAAATTATTAATGATTTATTAAAAATTGATATGAAATTTGTAAAAAAGAAGAGAGAGAAAAAGAGGGAAGAAGGGTTTTATGGTTCGTGAATGGAAAAATGGCTTTTGGATTTCATCAAATAGTGGAGCTAGTGGAGCTAATAGGCCAATGAATGAGCGAAGGACAAACAGACGCGGGGGTGACGAGTGGCGGGATGAGCTGGTGTTCGGATGAGTGGGTGAGTGTACACAACAAAATGTGAGGGGTGAGCAGTAGAGTATACAAGCAGGCACACATGACAAAATAACAAAAAAGAATGCTAAGAATAAAAAAAATGAGAAATTGGAAAGGAATTATAAAATTCTTTTAGGTTGATTCAAAATTTAAAAAAATTTGAGGAATTGATAAGAAATTAAACATTTTCTATTTTCGTGTTTGTATACGTTGGTCAAAATACATGATGAATAGTTACCAAATAAAATAAAATGCAGGAGGAACCTGCAATTATGAAGATTGGAGTGATTAATTTGGAAATACCAAAAATTTCAGGGATGCATTTGTAGATAACCCTTCTTCATATCCTATTCGTCGTGACATTATTAAAACCTATCTATGTTGACCAGATCTCGAATTGATTGAACTTGCAACCATGTACGGTAGAACCCGCAAAAATCTAGTGAAAAATAAACAAATAAATCGGCCACAAATCCCGCCGCGGCCCCGGCTCCGCATGAAGCGAACTATGAAGCCGAGACTTCAAACGCGCGTCGGCGGTAACCTCACCTTGCTGCCAGCTGTCGCATCACTCGCATGTCGTCTCCACCGACATCGCCAGCTATGACTTCATTACTTTAATCACTTGCTGTTCCAATCACCGCCTCTCCCGCTCATTCCATTTCTTTCCTCCCCCAATCCATCTACTTCTCAAATCTCTGATTCTCTTTTGTACCTGTCGGTGACCGTAACCACTCCTTGGCTATAAACTCCGCTCACCTCCTTATTTCGCCGCACATTTGCTTCTCTCTCTTGATTATCATCTTTGCCGGAAGGTACGGCAATGGTGAACCTACCGATCTCGCTGGTAGTCCTTCTCGTCTTCGCCGCCGTCGTCCTCCCGTCCCACGCCGCGCGGGAGACGCCAAAGAGCACCAAGTTCGTCGTGCATGGCCGCGTTTTCTGCGATACCTGCCGCGCTGGCTTTGAGACCCCGGCCTCCACCTACCTCGACAGTAAGACCGCCTCCGCCTTCCCATGTTCCTGCTTTTTCTTGATCTTAAGCTGTCGGTTCGTGCTTCTTCCGGATCTCGACGGGTTTCTCCGTCAGATCTGGTTTAGGGGCGATCTGCCATCTTTGGGATGGGAAACGCCGTTTCCCCTCTCGGAGACGATGGTCTCGCTAGATTCCCGTTGCCTTGTGAACAACATTTGAGTTCATTGTTGCATTTATCACAAAGCAAACCAAATTAAATCGATAAATTTCGAAGTTAAAAAAGCAGAAAGTTAAGTCAAATGCGGGATGATCTCGTGGTAAAGAGTTTGCGGATGTCTTTTCTCTGTTTATCTTTTACTATATTTTCTTGTCAATTCTTTGATCTATTATTCTTCGATAAATGCGGAATTATTGGCAAAATGAGACCTACATTATAATTCTGACCAATATTTGACTCAATTTAACTTGGTGATTGGATAAAATTTCTGAGCATCAATGGTCTGGTCTTTATCTGTATCATGGGCTTAAATCATTGAAATCTTAGTTGCACAGGAGCAGGTGATATTGTGTGTTGTGCACAACGCAATCTTTTTTTCACTAGCAACAATTGTAAGTATCAATGTACATGTTCACATATTTGTTTATTTAGAGGTTATCCGATGATCGTAGGCAAGGTAAGATATTTCTTTTAGTGATGACAAGGGTTTGACTCGTGTTTAGTTGTCTAATGATATATGGACGTGTCATGACTAAAGAAGGTTCAATTCTCGATGGTTTTAATGTTTCTAAATTAGTTAGTGTCATGAAGTTGCTGATCTAAGTCAATCCATTTTCTGTATTCCTTATGCACAATAAGCATAACAATGTAGTCAAAGGCTGATTTTTTTAATTGGCCGTACACCAAACAAGAATTAGTGATTAGAAACATTCCAACTAACAAGGTTCAGTTTCAATTATTTTCTAAGAAAAGGTTCATTTTTCAATTGTATGAAGTTTCTCAATTAGTGTCCCGAAGTTGATGATCTAAGTCAATCCATTTTCTATTGCCTTGTGCACAGGAGAGGTAGCAATGCAGTCAAAGGCAGATTTTTAATCACCCCTAATCCAAACAGGGACTTGCTATTAGAAGCATGCTGATTGATGTTTTTCTTTCTAGGGTCATAGGTAGATATTTCAAATAAATAATTCTAGTTATAGCTTTTTTGATTTAAATAATCTTATTGGAATAGGTTTTTGCTTTGTGGTATGTGTGCCAATTTGTTTGCTTTTATCAAACCAAATTACCTTACAACACTGACAAGATTTGGATAAATCGGTTCAACTAGTTTTGTTTTTCATTGGATTCAGTCCTAAATGTGTTTTTCGTCAGCTCTTTGATCTTAGTTTCTTTGCGTGGAAAAAAACTGAGTAAACAGATCGTTTTTATCAACTTGGTTTTGTCCACCTGACCCTGTAACACACTTCCGTTGCCTTTCTCTGTTCAACCTGATTCATACCTCTTTTGGTATCTATTTGATTTTTGGTTTACCAACTGAACCAACAATGATACAAATAACACGGTTGGTTCTGATTTCAGATCAGTAAGATTTTCCAATATTGAAATGCTCTGATTGTCTGAGTTGCTTGGTTTGGTGAACCGATATAATCAACACCCCCAGTTTGGCAACTGGGGAATGTGTGAGATTTGCTGCACTTTGAGTTCCATGGATCTAGCCTAGTCTGGAGCCTTCGCAGATTTTGCTTATACTTCAAATACATTGTTTCTGCAAATGCTGATTGCCGGCTTTTCTCTCGATCAGTTTGCATTTTGTTTGCGGTATACACCCAGAATTTGGTCACTGACAATATGAATATGTTGGCTGTGTGGTTTTGTTAGAATTTTTTAAGATACTGTTATACAATGCTTTTCAAATCTTGCCCAATGAATGCTCTAACTAATTACGAATACTTTTGATGACCATGTAGATGTCAAAGTGAGGGTTGAATGCCGGAACAGGAAGACTGGCTCTAGGACATGCAGCTTTGATGGCATCACAGATCATACTGGCACGTACAACATACCAGTCACTGATGAGCATGAGCATGAGATCTGCGAATCCATATTGCTGAGCAGCCCGGATAGCGAGTGTGCAACTCAAGTCCCAGGCCGTGAAAGAGCACTTGTGTTCCTGACTCACAACAATGGCATAGCCTCTGACAAGAGGTTCGCTAATGCCATGGGTTTCCAGAAGAACACTCCTTTGCCAGAGTGTGCGCAGCTGCTACAGATGTACCAGCAGGAGGATGTCTAAGCTTCTCCTCTAGTTTTATGTAGTGATTTCTCTTCCTATACTATTATTGTTGTCTTGTTGTACTGTGGAACCTGTGTTCATTGAACAACCGGCCTATGTTTGTGGTTATGGTTATAAACTTCATGGGCAGAGTCAATAAAGTTTGATGTACTATGGTTTGATGTATTTTGTTTGATTTATCAGGGGTTCTTTACATTTACCTTGCTTCAAATTTGTACTTTTTGTTATTTTTGTACTAGATATGTGTGTTAACAGGGAAGTTTCTACTTATATTCTGATTAGTGGGAACCGGAACGGCATTTGATCGCCACATAAACATCAATACAAAATTCTCAATCACGACCTCAAAATCTAACTGTATAAGAATTCCATATCTTATACCCTCTTCAACGTGCATCTCACCTCATATATTATTACATGGTAATTCTACGAAAAAGACTACCTCAAAAGCTGCAAACGCGTTCCCCGATTGTGCTCCATCAACCAAGTCCAAAGTTCCAAATTGGTGTGCTCTCCTGCAATGGCGGACAAGCCAGCTGGTCTTCTTCTTTCTCGAACAGCCGCGCATTCAGCTCCATCTCCTCCAACTGCTGCTCAAACGCTATTCCCATCCCCACATCCTCCACCATCCTCTCCTCTTCCTCCTTCCCAATCATCACTCCATTCTGCTTCATTTCCGGCATCGCCATTTCTCCAGTTTCCCTCGCATACATCTCCATCAGCTCCTTTATAAACCTTTGCCCATCATTCGGTATATCACTTCCCTCCATCACATTATCCTGTCCTCCGTCCTGCCGTGAGTTCTTCTCCCTCGTGGCTCCATCCTCTTCGAACTCAAACTTCCGCTTCTCAGTGCTCGGCTGACCTGTCTCCTGCCGCTCGTCGGAAATGTTCAGCGCTTTGTTCGCGAGCTGCAGCAGAGCTTCCTCTTGGTGAACCACCCTGGACCATGTCTCGATCTCCCTCGCGGTCAGCAGCCTCTTGGACTGCCACACCAGCCGCCGCATCCGGTCCAAGTCTGGCGCCATGTGCTTGATCACCGCCGCCAGCAGGCTCAGCTTCCACGCCTTCTTCAGATCATGAGGCTTCCGGTACGGTGGCGGCCCCTGTGCCTCCGCCACCCCCTGCACCCCCCACCACGCCTCCTCTCCTGTCGGCCACCACGGTGGCGCCAACCCTTTCTCCAGCGGAAACCGCCGCTGCTGCGGCTTGCAGTGCTGTATCAGAGCCGATAGCAGCGACCCCATCGTGCTATCTTGCAGCTCTTGCAGCTCCTGTATGCACGACACCACCTCTCTGAAAAAGAAAGAAAAATGAATAAGATTTTCTGTGAAACTCACCCTAGAACTCTGAGGTGATGTATTTATGGGCAAATGGTTTACCGTCTAACCACCGCCGCCTCCTGGTCATCCGCAGTTCGTTCGGTGATCGCCCGAGGCGCGTTGCAGTCAAATCTGACGGTGTCCTTCCACCATCCACGGAGACTCTCCGACGAGCCGCTGACCGGTGGGCCCCGCTCCGGCACGATGCCGTAGACGAAACCCTTGGCCTTACACCCTTCCATGATCTTGAGCATGTATCGAAGGATCCCGTCCCGCGCTCGCGACATTTTTTTCCGCCTCGATTGCTCCTCGGCGGAGTTTGGGTTCTCCTTTTCTGGCTTGCTTTGCTCCTTGAGCTTCTTCAGTAGGAGTTTGTCCTTCCACATGCGCTTCTGGAGCTCCAGAACGTCTATGTCCTCATGGGACTCGCCGTCGGTGAAGTAGTCGTCGTCGTCTCCGGAGGGATTTCCGGCGTGACGCACCGGCTCTGAGGCCGATGAGCCGTCCACCACGTCGTGGAAGATCACCATCGATGACTCCAGTGACTCCGACGGAACAAATTTCAAGGGGTTTATATTAGGTTCTAGAGAGATCCTGGCGTTTGGAAGAGCAGAAGAGACGATTTTGCAAGTGAGGTTGGGGTTTCTTCGAAGAATCGAGAATGGGGCCGTCTTACGATTGCATGGGTGGGATAAATCCGACCGCCGAATAGCTCGTCCGCTGCATGGATGCCACGTGTCGGGCTAATCATTCGTCGTCGGATTTTCGGCTTATATTTCCTGGATTTGAGGGACGATTTTGCAGGACAAGGCAAATGCAATGGTTGGCATCTGTCGTTGCTCGCTCATGTCCGTCTCCCAAGGTTTGATGTATTACGATCGGTGGGAACTGACCATACTATCTGAAAATCTTGCAGCTGTTACCACTTCGTTATAAAACCAAACGCATCGCAAACAATGACTATCATCAAGTAATTCACAATTCGCAATAAGAATCTACATCGATGTAGCTGTATTACATTGGTTGAATTTTGACGCAGATTGCACTAGCGCGGTAGAAGAATTTATTGAAAAAATTTTTAGAATTGTTCAGTTACGAAAAACTATTTTAATTTTTTAAAAAATATCTTTACAAATACAAAAAATTAGAGATATTATTTAAAAATAATTTTTTTAAACTTGAAAAATTGTGGATTACTTTTGTGTTTCCTAAAATTATATTAAATTTTTTAAAAAATATTTTAAAGTTATTTTCTAAAATTTTTTGTAATTTATTTACATGACAAAACACATGTTTCTCATATTTTTATTTTTTTCACCTTTCAAATTCCATTGTTACTCTTTGTATCTTTTTTGTCGTTTGTTATTTATCTTCACCGATTAGGATAAAGAGAAAAATCTTGGAGAAAAACTTATAAATAATATTCACAAAATTTACTGAAAATTAGTTTTATATTTTACTGAAATAAACACAATTTTTGTTCTTTTTAGAGTTTTCTATATAAACAAAAACATAGAAATAAAAATAAAAATTAGAGATAAAAAATAGAATAAATTTTCTGTAACTAAACTTATTCTTTATTTTCGCCTTTAGTTCTCTCAATTTAGAAGTAGAAAGCTAAAGAACAAAGTATTAAACATTCTTCAAATTTATACCGGATGCTAGGCAATCTTTGGCTTGAAGAAAGCTTAGTCTAGAGGCACAGAGTTAGTAAATAATGCACATCAAAAACCCTAATTCATCCTTCTTGAGAGCAATCCACATTTGCATTCCATTGCCATTATCATTGCTATTTGCCTCCATTAAACCATGTTTTTCTGGTGATCGTAGACCATGTTCAAGCTTTTGTTTGGATTCATCAGAATCTGATTTAGAAATCCATAAATTGAGGTAAGCTATGGGGGCTGAGGATGGTTCAGTTTCTGAAGAGTTCTTGCAGTTCTAGAATATAGACATTTTATTATCATCTTCTCTCATCATTTTTTCATAATCATCAATGTTGAAGATTGCCTTATTATTTCCCCAAAATGTCCTCTCGAGTTCATCCATATTAAAAAGGTCCTCCATGATCTTTTTTGAAATGCCATTGTCCGAATACACAAATTTTATCTTGTTCTAGGTCTTGGACTCTAGAAAGGCTTTGGCAACTTGCAAAGAAACCTCAAATTACAAAAGTTTCGTCTCTTTATCATCAAGAACAACACGACAAAGAAAGTAATGATATTAAGTTTTATTTGTTGAATTTAGACATCTCGAACTTGGAGTAGAGTTTAAGTTAAAGTAAGAATTCAAAATTGGATTTAAACTTATGATTGATTTTAAATACTTATTATATAATATTAGGAGTTATAATTAGAGTAAAACTCAGACTCAATAAGGACCTATAAATATTCTAATAATACATAGAGTGTTGGTGTGGTATAATACTGATGTTGAATTAGAGAGAAATAAAGAAAATAAAGAGAAAAGAAAGACAGAGAGTGTCGGCTCTCGTATACAAATATTTTTCATTAATAAAAAGACGATGATAGACGTCTGGACAAAACTTGAGAAGTTATACGTATTGAAAAATTTCACAAACAAGTTTTATTTAAAATAATAGTTGTATAGACTGTGTATGAGTCAAGATACAACTATATTGTATCACCTAAATATCTTCAATAAGATTATCAATGTTTTACTGAAAGTTGATGTAAAATTTGAAGAGGACAATAAGGCGCTAATTCTCCTAATTTCTCTTCCTATTTCATATGGTCATATTATGACCATAATTCTTCATGGTAAAGAAATTTTTAATATGAAAGAGATGACAATTACTCTTTTTTTTAATAAAAAAAGGAAAAACTCCAATATCGATATGGAGATTGATAAAGAATTGGTGATTTATAAAAAAGAAAGATCAAGAGAACGTAGAGAAGATAAACAACGGTCCAAATTAAAATTAAAGATGAAGATACAATATTATTCATGTAAAAAGTATGACCACATTAGGTAATATTGTCTGGATTGTGGAAAGATAGAATCTTCAAATATGACAACAATAGCGACGGATAATACTTTTGAGAATAGTGTGGATGAAGACGTTCTTACGGTATCTGCAGAAATGATACTTATGATGAATGAATTTTAGATTTTGGTAGTTCTTACCTATTTACTCTAGGAAGGATTAGTTTACCTCTAATGAGGAGAATAAAAAAGAATGTACTATTTGATTAGGCAATAATTCGACCTATGATATCACCAGTATGGGAATAGTATAAATTTAGATATTTGATAGAGTGGTTCGCACTTTTACTGGGGTGAGACATGTTCTCAACATACAGAAGAATCTAATTTACTTGGTGTACTGGACTCAAAAACTGTAATTATTCAGCGAGAAATGAAGTCATAAAGGTGACATGCGACATTAAATTCCTGATGAAAGGTAGGGAACACCATTGTAGGTGAAGTTCCAATGGCTACAGTGGTGAATAGCAAGCATGATAATCGGAGTGATTCAACGGGAGATAAATGTTTTTTTCGAGTTACTTTTGCTATAGTAGTATATATAGGTCTTTCAAAAGACTTCTAGAAGTACAAGCATATATGCATGAAAACTGAGTTCGAGGTTGGTTCGAGCTCGCGTCTTGCAATTAACTGAATAAATTAACTAAGAGATGGTGACATTCCTAAGTTTAAGCCAAGGTGGAGATTATTAAATTTAGATGTCTCAAACTCGAATTGGAGTTTGAGTTAAAATAAGAATCCAAAGTTGGATATGAACTTATGATTTATTTTGAATACTTATTATGTAATATTAGGAGTTGTAATTAGAATAAAACTCAGACTCAATAAGGGCTTATAAATATTCTAGTAATACATAAAGTTTGGGTATGATTTAGTGCTGAGATTAAACTAAAGATGAATAGAGAGAATAAAGAAAAGAGAAAGAGAAAGAGTATTGCCTCTCGTGTGTAGGTCTTTTTAGTACTTCTTGGTGGTATCTCATGGTGATTTCTCGTGGTGTTCTCTTAGATTTTCTATTTGAAAGTGGAGACGTCGCCAAGGTTTGATGAAGAGTTTAATTGGGTAAAAAAAGGTGAAGTTTTTCTTATAGACTCTTATAAAGCTTTTTGATAGTGAACCTCTCGCTCTCCACGTAGACGTAATACAATTTTAGGTGAACCATATATATCACTGTGTCTTTTTTTATATTATATTATTTCTCATTTCTTGTGTTATTTAAGAAAAAGGTGATTCGTGAACCTTTCACTGTGAATTCTAACAATTATTCATAAGAAAGATTGCCCATTGGGAGAGAGCAAATTTTTGTAATGATGCTGAATAAAGGAGATTGTGATGATGCATTCGGATTGTGTACAAGCTATATTGAACACAAATTTCTGTTTTGGTTCTTTTATTTTTTTAATGAATTCTCTAGGTATTCAACTTTCAACCATCTTTAGTACAATATTTATAATTACTCTTGTTGAAATATGAAATAGCATACCGTCTAGAAAGGCTTAAAAAACTTTGAGGGGTTGTAGAGAATTTCTACCCCTAGTCTTTTAGGGTAGTGTTCCTATAAGACATGGATTGCTTCTTTTATAACTTTGATAGATATATTTGATAGGTTGAACTTGTGGAAATTAATGAGCCACACCATTTGCTCCTGATCAACTGGAAGATTTGAAATTGCATTCTCCCTATAGTACACCAAATACCTCATCTGCCCTTTGTCGATTTTGTGTTCTATTAACTTAGTTATATCTCGAATTCGGATTTTTCGAAGAGTCCTAATTAAATTAGGATTCATATTAGAAAATAATTTAGTGGGTCTAATCCTTTTCTAAATTTGTCTCATATTAGAAGGCTTGAATTAGTAGGATTTTTATTTGAATTAGTTTTCTATTTTAACTCAAATTTAATTAGATCATTTTTATAAATATCTTATTCATCTAAAGGTTTTAAAACAGTGAGATAGAGAGACATAGATCAAAATTATCAAAATACCTTGTGACGGATAAACTAGTTAGTTTTTTATGAGAGTTGGTGATATTAGAGTTTCGTCTCCATCATTATAATCTCCTCTTTTTTCTTATCAATACAATATCTCTCGGATCACTTTCACCTGTAGAGTAGGTTATAGACTGAACTATGTAAATATCTTATATGCTATTTTTCTTCTTTTCTTTTCTTCTTCTACAATGTGAATTACGGTGGATATCGGTATTTCACACAATAAATTAGTATCAGATCTTGGTTCAATATATCTACTATGAAGTTTGATGTAGAAAAATTCAATGAAAAGTAAGAATTTTTTATTTGATAAGCAAGAGTTCATGTTATCCTTACTCAATAAGAGTTGAAAAATACATTGGAGGATGTCAAGTCTAGAGATGCCACCGAAAATATTTGGGAGAATTAGAAAGCTAGTGCACCTAATACTATAATCTTCAGTCTTACTGATGAAATATTCTATCCATTTCTTGATGAAATATCACCTTCAAAGATATAAAAAGAGTTAGAGAAATAATATATGAGCAAGTTTATTTCCAATCAAGTTTATTTAAAGCAAAAACTTTTTAAATTTTGAATGAAAGAAGGTACGACTATAGTTGATTATCTTAATATTTTCAATAAATTAGTCTCTCAATTATTAAGTATTGATGTTAAAATTAAAGATAAAGACAATACAATTATTATATTATCGTCTCTATTTGCTTCTTTTGAGAATCTGAAAACTACTCTCATGTATAGTAACGATTTAAAATTTGACGATATTTTTGCTGCACTTTTATCTAATAAATATTTGAAAAAGATTAAAGGAGATAAGTCACACTCAGAAGCATTGATTACCTGAGATCGTATCAAAGAAAGATTAAAGATAGATCGTTCTAGATCCAAATCCAAAGAAAAAATTGCATGTACTGTAAGAAAATTAGATATGTAATTGAAGAGTATTGGAAGCTCAAAATAAAGAAAGAAAAAGAATCTTAATATAAAGAGCAAGTTAAAAAATTAAGTGTCAATTAAGAGAGTTATGATAATGATTATGGTAATATTTTTTCTATTAGTTTTGATTTTTATCGTTATCATGATACTTAGATTCTTAATATAAAAAGTAAGTCAAAAAATTAAGTGTCAATTAAGAGAGTTATGATAATGATTATGGTAATATTGTTTCTATTAGTTTTGATTTTTATCGTTACCATAATACTTAGATTCTTGATTCTGGTTATTCTTACCACATGTATTCCAATAAAAATTAATTTCATGACTACAAGTCTTATAGTAGTGGTTTAATTTTGATGGGTGATAGCAATCTATGTAAAATTATCAGAATTGGAACAATCAAAATTAATATTTTTGATAATATTATCAGGACTTTTACTGATGTTAGACATATTCCTGATTTGAAAAATGATTTAATTTTTTTGGGTGCTTTAGATCTCTGGTTGTAAGTATTTTGCTAAAGGTAAGGTTCTTAAAGTCACTAAAGACTCATCGATAGTGATGAAGGGTTTAAAACATGTAAATTTATATATGTTAGTAGGAAAAATCGTTGAAGGTAGAATAGTAATTCTTAAGTTTCTTCTGATATGTCCTACCTATGGCATATACATTTCAGTTATATGAGTGAGCAGAGTTTGATAAAACTCAACAAAAGAAATTATTAACAGGCCTCAACTAATGCAAATTAAATTTATGTGAGTATTGTCTCTATGGTAGACAGTCAAAGATAAAATTTAATATAGTATTCATTGCACAAAAAGTTTAATTGATTATATTCATTATGATGTGTGGTACTCTCCTATTCCATTAAAATCTGATACTTGTTATTTTGTTAATTTTATTTATGATTTTTTCAGAAAAGTATGAATTTATTTTTTGCATCATAAAACCAAAGTGTTTTCTATTTTAAATAGTGAAAAACTTCAGTCGAAAAAAAGACTTGCAGAGAAATTAAATACCTTAAAAGTGATAATAGTGAAAAGTATAAATTAACAGAGTTTCTCAAATTTTATGATGATGAAGGCATCGAATGTCACTTTACCATTCCAAAAAAATCTCAATAGAATAGTGTAGCTGAAAGGATGAGCAAAATTTTTTTGGAGAAAGTACATAGTATACTTAGTGCAACCAATATGTATAAGAATTTTTAGATAGAAGCAGTCAATACAACATATTTCATTGTAAATTGCTCTTTTAGACAATCATTGGTTACAAAACTTCTAAAGAGGTATGGACCGGTGAACGTACAAATTATTTTTAAAAAATTTTTTTTGATTGCTCTACTTATGTACATATCGTCAAGAATAAGTTAGATACATATTTTAAAATGTGTAGTTTTCTTGTTATGCTAAAGGTATTAAAGACTATCATTTATGACATCCTACTATTTCAAATATAATTATTAAAAGAGATATAGTGTTTGATGAAAGTGTTGTATTAAAATCTCTCAAGAAAAGTTCTAGTGATATAATTCAAGTAGAGGTGGAGCTTGTAGTTTCTTCATATGAAGATATTCAGAGTGTGCTAAACTTTAAAGAGAATTTCAAGGGTTAAATTAAAATTTCTGAGAAGACTTCATTTTGAATATCTCAAAGAAATATAAAGTCATGTGAAAGATATGATTTTGAGTATATGATAGCTTTTGCTTTATTTACTGACAATAGTGATCCTTCTTCCTATAAAGAAGTAGTGCAAGGTAAAAATTCATTTTAGTGGCAAGTTATTATGAATGAAGAGATGAATTTTCTTTAAAAAAATTATACTTGGCACTTAGTGAAATTACCAGAAGGTAAAAAAGTAATTGGTTGTCAGTAGATATTTCAAAAGAAAAAAAATTATTTTGAGATAGATTGTGTTAAATTTAAGGCCCATTTAGTTGTAAAATGGTATTCATAAAAGGAGACTATTGACTTCAATAAAATTTTCTCTCCTATAGTTAAACACACATATATTCATTTTCTACTTATTTTAATTACTTTTCATAATCTTGAGTTAGAACAGCTTAATATCAAAACTGACTTTTTGCATGGAGAATTAAAAGAGCAGATTTTTATACAGCAGTCTAAAAAATTTACCCAAGAAGGTAAAAAAAATTATATATGTAAGTTGAACAAATTACTTTATGGTTTGAAATAGTCTCCAAGGTAATGGTATAGAAGGTTTGATAGTTTTATATTGGGACAAGATTTTGTCCATTGTAAACCTGATTGTTGTGTCTATTTTAAAATGCATAACAATAATTCATTCATTATATTATTTTTTTATGTTAATGATATGCTTATTACTACTCAAGACATATCTCTACTTAATAATCTAAAACTTAGAATAACAAAATTTTGAGATGAAAGATGTAAGGCCCGGTGGGGTCAGTGGGTCAGTAGGCAGGCAGTGGGCTTGTAATCAACAGCAGTTGTCTTTAGTCTCATATCGACAAAGTGTTGGAGTTGAGACTGAGTTAAATATGATGACTGTTGTAAACCCAACAACCAGGCCTTTTCCCAAGAAATTGGAAAAAATAAAATCCTGAGGTTGGGTGGGCCGCGGGCCGCAGACGCCCAGGAAGAATATCATGTTGGGTCGGGGGCATTACATAGTGGTATCAGAGCCACTCTGCACCTCTTGATCGATGTGGGCTAGCTCAGCGATGACGCTAAGCCTTTGAGGAGGGGAGATTGTAAGGCCCGGTGGGACTAGTGGACCAATAGACAGGCAGTGGTCCTGTAACTGACAGCAATTGTCTTTAGTCCCACATTGATAAAGTGTTGGAGTTGAGACTGGGCTAAATATGATGACTGCCGTAGACCCAACACGAGGCCTTTTTTCGGAAAACTGGGAAAAATAAAATCCTGGGGTCGGGTGGGCCGTGGGCCATAGATGCCCAGGGACAATATCGTACTGGGTCAAGAGTGTCACATAGTGAAGATTGTAAGGTCTAGTGGGGCCAATGGACCAGTAGGCAGGCAGTGGCCCTGTAACTGGCAGCAGTTGTCTTTAGTCTCACATCGATAAAGTGTTGGAGTAGAGACTGGGATAAATATGATGATTGCCGTAGACCCAACAACGAGGCCTTTTTCCGGGAAACTGAAAAAAATAAAATCCTGGGGTTGGGTGGGCTTTGGGCTGCAGACGCCCAGAGACAATATGGTACTAGGTCGGGGGTATCATATAGTGGTATCAGAGTCACTCCGTACCTTTTGATCAATGTGGGCTATCTCAGTGAGGATGCTAAACCCTTGAGGAGGGGAGATTATAAGGCCCGGTGAGGCCAGTGGGCCAATAAGCAGGCAATGAGCCTGTAATTGACAGTAGTTGTCTTTAGTCCCATATCAACAAAGTGTTGGAGTTGAGACTGGGCTAAATAAGATGATTACCATAGACCCAACAACGAGGCCTTTTCTCGGAGAACTGGGAAAAACAAATCCTGGGGTCGGGTGGGCCGCAGGCCACAGACACCAAGAGACAATATCGTGCTGGGTCGAGGGCGTCACACATATGACTTCCATAGTTTAAAGATTTAATAAAAACATTTAATTATTTGTTATTCCTACCTTACCAATGAGATGATCATTTTGGTCTCTCAACCATAAAGTATTCCTCTCCATATAAATCTTATAACCATTAGCCTCTAGGAGTTGTCCCAAACTTAAGATATTGCTCCTAAACTTTGGAATGTAATAAATATTAAGAAGCAACTTATGATTCCCATTTTTTAATTGTAATAAAATCATACCTTTGCCTTTGATCTCCATCTCAGAATTATCATCAAATGTCACATAGCCACAAACATTGGTGTCAAGGTTCACAAACTTGCTTCGATCTCCGGTCATATGGTTGCTAGTGCCATTGTCAAGGTACCATGTGCTGTTGTTTAGATATTTAGCACTTTCATTATAAGCAAGTAATAATACTTCCTCTATTTCATTGCATTCAACAATATTAGTTTTTTCTTTGACTTTCTTGTTTCTGCACTCCCAAGAGAAATGACTAAGTTTGCTATAAGAATAGCATTTCACATCTTGCTTATCATATATTTTTTTTTCTCGTAATGACCTTTGCCTCTTCCTCTTCCACGACCTCTTATTGATGTTTGGCTTCTCTTGTCATTAAGAGAATTTTGCACATCTCCTCTTCTGCTTTGACCAACATCTCATTCTCGACCATGAGCTCTTTCACGTGATTGATGTCTTTTATGTCTAACATCTCTTTTGTTGTTGAGGATAACTTTACTTATAAGACTTACTTCACATTTTCTTATTTACTTCTATTCAACCTTCCCTCATGTGCACTTAGAGAATCATTCAATTGATCAATGGTCATATCTCTAAGTCCTTAGACTCTTCAATAGCTACCACCACAAGCTCAAATTTGGAGTCAAGTGATCATAAGATTTTCTCTACCACATGAACATCTTAAAGATCTTCACCAAGTCTCTTCATTTGATTGATGATCACCAACACATGTGAAAAGTAATCTAAGATGGACTCCTTGTCTTTTAAGAAAATTTTTTCAAACTCAACCCTTAGAGCTTGAAGATGTACCTTCTTCACTTTATCAACTCTTTTAAAGGAGTTTTCAAGAATCTGCCATGCTTGTTTGGCATTTGTTGCAATAACAATCTTCTTAAACATATCATCATCCAAATCTTAATGGATGATTGTGAAGTGCATTGATTATTTTTTTTCTCTTCTTCTCCAAAGCTTTTTTCTGAATTTGATTCAAGGCAGTCTCATTTAGAGGCTGTTCATAATCTTTACTCATAACATCCCATACACCTTGAGAATTAAGGATGATTTTCATTCGGATTGCCTAATTATCAAAATCTTTGAAGAGATGTAAATATTGGAAGGAAAGTGAAACTTTTAAAGCCATTATGACTATGATACCACTTGTTGGAAGTTAGTAAATACTCACATAACATTCAAATAAGGAAGAAGTTGGAGAGGAGTTAGAAGAAATACTTCATATATAATATGAATTTACAACTCTCAAATATTACTTTGGTGGTGATTACCAAATACCTAGATACAACAACTATTTATACTACTTCAAATTTAGATAGATACATGCACCATTAATCAAAACTCAAAACATACAATAAACTAATATCCACCTTTTTGAATTCTGAAATTATTTGATACTGTTTTATTCAACTGACAATAACTTCTTTAAAAAAAACTCCATTTTATACACCGTTTATTTTTATAGAAATTAAACTCTTCAAATTTTCCAACAAACTATTACATTCTCTCGTACATTAAAAAATAAATAAGTCATCCTTTTCAAAATTCATTCCTTCTGTTATAAATTGAAAATTCAAGTTTATATTCCAACATCAAATTCTACGGAGAAATAGCATCGGTGTAATGGGCAAAGTGACCGCATTTTAAGAAGGTTATGGTGGCTAGTGGCACACAGTTTGGCATGTCTTTGCTCAGAGGAATTACAGAAGCCTCATTTCTTGTAAGCATACGAAACCCTAAGAATGATGGAACTAGTCACCCTTCCTCTGTTGCTTATCTTGTTGCTACTCTTCTGATCATTTCTTAAAGAAAGCCCCATTCTCAGAAGCAAAATTTAGAATAAATTTGTTCTCTTTCTTGTATACATTAATCAACCAAAGAACAATCTTTAACGCAGAAGCGAATTGGAAATACCAATAACACTGTCACACAACTACTCATTCAAGTCCAAATCTTGAGCCATCCAAAATCTCTCTTTTTTCATTTTGGCAACGAATATCCAAAATTCTCAACACACTCAATCCCCAATCATTTCTCTTCTGAACTGCATTCATCAAAGATCCTAAACCCGCATCCATTCCATCCTCGCCGAAAACCAAACAAAACCAAGCAAAAATCCGCCACAAAACTGAAGACATCAGTAAAAAAATCAGCTTAAACAATCCAACCAAAATTCAACCACGTCGAACAATCTCGATACGATCCAATATTACAAAAAATAGGAGAAAACCGAGGCGGTGGAGGGCTCCTCACCGTCCGGCGGATCAGGCGGCCGCCGTTGACCGGAGGGATCGGGTCGGCGGGAGAACAAGATTCTCTCCGGAGGACCCGGAGAAATAGAGAGAAGAATGGGTCTTCGTGAATCACTTCGCACTGATGCGCACCAGGCACCATGGAATGCCTTTGATCTCCCTTCTTGACAAGCAGAAAGTGATTTTTGCCATCGGACGGATCCCTGACGCTTCAGCATGTTTCCAAAAATTACCTGTAGAGCTTCAAAGCAATGGAGCATAAAAGCTTCATTGCAAACTGATCTCCGTTCATTTTTCTGAAAACATATTGTACAGGATAAACACTGTAATAGTCGATAGACATTGATGCTACTGCAGTATTGCATATCTTTGAACAAGCAACTATTCCAAGAATCTCCAGTGACAATAAAAAATCAAACAAAAAAGAAGTTAGCCAGACTCCATTTCTGATGAGAGTTGTTTATCCTAGTCGCTGCCTTCTTCAAGAACAGTCAAGCCATCCAACTAGTCAAGTATGTCAGTGATCGAAAAAACATTTTCCTAAATCACGCGAATGCCAGGGAAATGAAATCAGGCACCAGTCCTCAGGCATTATGTTAACTGTAAGTTTCATATGAAAGAGGCAATATAACAGTATCAGACTCGATTAGACCTCTCTCCCAAAAGGTGCATAAACATGTTGCCTTCTACTGTATGTTATCATCCATAGAAACCTCAGTTGGCTTTGGATTTCTGTAGCTATAGATCCTGGTAAGGGACTGATCAGAATCCACATTGTTCTCAGGATGGTTTGGCCCGGGAAGCATATTTGTACATCGTGGCCTATAACAACCAGTTCTTGAATTACTTGTGCCATCAGAGGATGAGACATTATGGTGTCCCTTACGAAGAATGAACTCACCGGGGACATCGTCCATGCTTATGAAACATTTTCTTCCAGGCTTAAGAATCCCAGTCTCCACAAGGCCCACAGGAACAGTTCCAATGCCTCCAATCTGGTACACGTCCTGGAGGGGAAGGCGCAGAGGCTGCCTGAGGGGCGCTTGGGCTCCTGGATCTGGTCCAGAACCTCAAGGAGAGTAGGGCCCTTGTTTCAGTCAAGGTTGGTTGACCTCTCAATCATGTTGTCACCCTCGAAGCCAGAGATTGGGACGAAGGGGATCTTGTCAGGAAGAGACCTCCTTCACGGTTTCATCATACCTTGCCTTTGAGTACTTGGGCGTTGTAGCTTCCATCTGTTATCACATTCATAAAAATATTGATTATTCAGAAGAAATTGACAAGGATAATGTATGGGAAAAATATAAAGTGGCACACAAATTCTAGCCTTGTTGCAGCAGCAGTTCATTTGCTTCACCCCAAGAGTGAAGGCTAGAAGGGAATGCTCACGAGTCTGACCATCCTTTGAGATGCTTCAAAAACCACCAGTGGTGGAGTCAATAATGAGGACAGCACAGTTAGCCTGGGAGGTTCCAATAATCATGTTCTTGATGAAGTCACGACGGCCAGGAGCATCAATGACAGTGCAGTAATACTTTGTTGTCTCAAAACTTCCACAGAGCAATATCAATGGTGATACCGCGCTCACGCTCAGCCTTCAGCTTGTCAAGCACCCAAGCATACTTGAAGGACCTCTTGTTCATCTCTGCAGCTTCCTTCTCAAACCTCATGCTTGTCGACATGACCAATAACAATAATGATATGTGGATTATAATATTAAGTGTGATGAATTAATTTCATATTTAATATTAAATAAATAGAGTTCAATATATATAGTGAAAAATTTATATTTTATGAGTTTAAGATTTTGAAATGATTTTGTATCTAATTTGCCACTCTTTCGACTCCCCCAACAAATATCAAATATTTAAGTTCGAAAATGTATAAACTCTTAAGATCGAAATTATCATGATGATGCGACTGAATTGAGTTATATGTTAGTTTCTCTTTAAAAAAATTTGAGATAAAAATATGTTAGTATAGGTTACACGGTAAAATTAATTAAGCAAAAGAGTAACGTGATAATACAACTGAGTCGAGTCTAATTATAGTTTTTTTAAAAAAAAATAAAAATTGAGACAAAAATTCGTTAGTATTAGTTACACGATGGAACTGATCGAATAAAAAAAAAATTTGATTAAGAATATTAAAATTGATGTAGTCAAATCACACATGAGGGGAGATATTATAATATTGTTAGGTGTGATGAATTAGTTTTACATCGAATATTAAATAAATAGAGTTTAATATATATAGTGAAAAATACACATATTCCATAAGCTTAAATTTTTGAAATTGTTTGATATCCGGCCTAATATATTAATTTATTTTAACACTTTTTTGACTTTCCTAATAAATATAAACTTTTTCCTTCCCTATGGCTGCTTTCGAGTACTACTAAAAGCTGAAATATATTTTATAAATATAACATATGCATGATTTTTCACCTAACATAGTCATGACACTCAAAAAGAATAGCTAGTAGAAAAGCTTAACGACAACTGCTAAATATCACGCAAGGTAATATCCCAACAGGTAATAGAGAAGTGAAACAGTCAGAAACAAAGGCAGGCCAAGTCCTCGCAGCGATCGACAATGGCGAAGTTCTGGGATTTATCTTGCATTTTGAAAGATAATGAATGAGCTCAAAAGAGTTCAGCAAGAATCAAATTGTAGAAAACAAGAGACAAGTGTGACGCAATTAGCTTATTTAACCTTATTTTAAGCTGGTTTTACTCTAAAAACAAACATCTAAATATACAGCCATCGGACAAAGACAATGTCTTCATGAAATGTCAGCTTTAATTCAGGTAGGAAAATCAAATCACAACGCAGTGTAGGCATTCTCTCCTGCCTGCGGAATCGGAATGACCTACAATCAACCTAGCTGATTTAGGAAGCCCATGGGATTAAAACCAAGGATAAATGAGAGCGCAAGAGCGCAAGGAGCAAAAACAGAATAACAGGCTACAGACAAGCGAGTAGATTTCTTCTCTTTCCCTGTGGCTATGATTTTCTGATTTGGAAAATTTTTCTCTTCAATTCTTTCTCATCAAAAAGTGGTAACAACTTAATATGGATCAGCTGAAATTTATAGAAAAAATTTTTGAATTTTGATTCAGGCTCTAAGGTATATAAATTTATTTAATTTAATTTTAAATTTATTTTTTCTCCCGGATCTTACATTAAAGGTAATATTGGAGCCCACATTAGTAAAAGGCCATATGAATATATTTTCTAAATAGACGTATATCATAATTTTTAATATTCAAGATTATGATTGTGTCTATGCATATTAAGTTTAGGGTTTTCTATTATAGTCAAGTCCCTTATGTATTCATATTTGTGACATTTTCGTCTAACACTAGAATGAATACTTTGTCAAATTTTTTAGTCGCATACAAGATCAAAATTTCCTCAAAATCAAGATAAAGATAAAAAAAAGTTAGTTAACTGCAAATTGTAATCTTCAAGCATGGAATAGAGACCACTATTTTGAGAAAAATTTAATTTAGAAAAATTATTTCTGCAGCATAAAAAAAAATCTATTTATAAGGACAAGAATGAGAAAGGAACTGGCTTGTGAGGGACGAGTATAGGGTGGATGAGTTGATGGGTGGGCTATATCTTTCAGATAGGATGTGACAAAAATCCGGAGAATTGAAGGAGAGGTTTATATAGATGGGAAGATATTGCTCAAGTTTTTTAATACACATGATGATCTATCTCAACAAAATAGTGTGGATACTGTTCTTCTGCTGCACCAAACCACCAATTGTTAGAATGTCATGTGTTATAGACTCCAAAACTGTCTTTTCACCGCTGGAAACATGTTGCTCCATTGTATGCAAGGGGAGTTCCAGAGTTGGACTAGTTCAGATTATAGCCTTGGGAGTTCCAGAGTTAGACTAGTTCAGATTATAGCCTTTCAGGGTGTCAAACTAGGGTTGTCAAACAAACTAGGGTTCCAGTGATTCGTGTTCAACTCGTTTAAATTTCAAGCTCTCATTTTTTTGTTGAACAAACTGAGCTTGAGAGTTTTTTGAGGTTGATACATATTCAGCCAACCACGAGCATTGTATAGCCTGTTCAGGCTTGGTTTGATAGACTGATGACATAAACATTATACTTTGGTATTATGTGATAACTTTCTTGTGATCAAAATAAAACATCCGACTACAGTGTTGATCACATCCAAGCTCTAATCCGCTCTGCAAAACCATTGAAAATATCTATAGAACAAGTACAGTTCCAGCCCTTACTGAACAATTTTAGACGTAATTACTCAATTAGTCAATGCAGTTATTTGCACCACAAATTCATCAAACTATCACTAATTTTGTAATTGCCTTGGAACTAAATCTGATCAACTTCTTAACAAACATGGATTCACGTTTGTTAAATTATTACAAACACCAGGGTAGTGTACTGACACAATACATGAGATAATGATCTGCACAATCAGACTGTCAAGTTCATACACTTAAACCGAACTACTTCGATCCCAAAAAAAAAATCACCAGGAACCCAACTTTCCAAATGATCAAGTTTTAGTAAACTCCTGATCAACACTTCAGGAAAACAAGCTCAGAACTAAATTTGGCTGCTTTTCAGAACATGGCTATCCTCATCCGATATCAGGCAAAGTTCCAGCTTTTGACACATTGCTGCAAATCTTCAGCACAACTCAAACGTTTGTCCATGATCTTGGTAACTTAAATACCTTCAAGAGAAAAAGAACACTCAAAATCTGCCCCATCCTGACCCGTACTGGTGCAAGCAAATTCAAAGTTTTGCCCTGGACTCAGCACTTAATTATGTCTTAATCCACTTTATCATTCTGTAGCACATGAATAATGTATTTATGGAAATTCAGACAACACTATAGAGATCAAGTTTTTGTTAAACCAAGCAGCTTCATCATGCAAAAATATTTGATTGGCACCCTTGCACCAGCCTGAGAGCATAGCTCCACCACAGCTGGTGCATGCCCATAGAAACCTCGACCACTATCCAAGAGCACTGGAGGATCATGGGGACGCCGATGCCACACAAATTTTGGAGGCACCAAGTCATCCACCTCCACTTTCTTCCATATGTGTGATTCCTGGATGCTTTGTGCCTTGCGCGAAAAACGCCCAATATGAACTTCCGAGCAGTGCTTGCATACCTTGGATGGACACACAGATAGCAACTTATGCACACCAAACCTGAGCCGCTCCCAAGAGTCCAATGTTTTTTGAGCTACGGAACTCAGCTCTTCAACAGACAAAGGTGCAATAGCAGAACTAGCACCTCTGCCACTGCTTGCACTTATGCTATCATGTAACTGAGCATTGTATGGGACGTCAACTCCTACTTGATGACATAACTCAAGAATGGCTGGTACTCGATCCAGATTGGACCTATTGTGGCTGTTAATGAAGTCCTTGGGCATCCTCTGAAATTGAGAAGACTGCACCTGGACAAGGACATCATTCAAGTTGCCATTGATCCATTTGTGTAACTGATTTTTTTTTATTCCTTTGGGACCATGACAAGTCTTTATCTGATGCCCAGTATCACCAATATATACCTCAGGACAGAACCTGGAAAAAACAGAAAAAGGAAAAAAGAAAACAAAATGATCAGAACAAATGATCCAGCAAGAATGACATGTAAAAAATGCAAAGCATTTCTAACTAGAAAGCAAATAGAGATAGTTTCTGCTTGAATTGCTTTGAAATAACAGTACAACCACCTATAAATACTTTGGAAGATGTCATACAAGGATAGACTAAATTCAGTCTACAGCTACTTAATTAAAACATTTATAGGTATGAACTCCTAATGAGATAAAAGCATCTTAATGAATATATTCAGCAATAACAAAGTATATTGCACCTTAATTCAGTAAACAACATTGTTTTAGTGAGCAGGAGCAACTAGGTGAGTCAATAGTGAGATATGCACTTAAAGCAATCGAATTGCATGAAAGTTGGTGTGGAGCAAATATTTTAATGCACTGACTTCTAGTAACATGCAGTCAAATACAACTCATGTTACATGTTTGACCCAATACTTAGCAGTTATTTGGAATCAGATTATTTGACCCACTGACTTCCACTTTAAACGCTTCGGCACCGAGGAAGAAACAGGAGGCAATACAGGGACAATACAGAAGGAGAAGAGGGAGAGCGTACGAGAAAAAAACAAGGGAGACATGAGGACTTTGGTATAGGAACTATCATTATTTTATGAAAAATGTGCTACACCAATGAAATAAGGAAATATAAAGGGAAGAAAGAGAGTTGGACACAGTTACAAAAAAAAGACAGCTACACCACAGTTGGCGAAGAGGAGGATGGACATATATATCAGCTAGGGAGGAGCTGAATTCCATCCTCAAAAAAAGAAGAGATATATTGGGCCCAAAGAGCCAGAGTTAGATGGCTAAAGGACGGGGATAGAAATACAAAATGTTGATTTTCTAGGGTTTTAGAACTCAAAATTACAGTTTTGGTTAATGATAAAGTTGGGAATTATTATTCAATACTTCTGAGATCTCAAAAATTCTTACAAACCCTAGTATTTTATTCCTTAAATAAACAGAATCCTTACTGAACTTGGACTCTAGTCCGTTTACATAAGTTTGATTTCTATGTGGGCTTTTGGTTTTATAGGCCATGATGAGTCCAAGCTTTCAAGTATTAGAATAGTAAACTAAAACAATCATGTTTCAAGTTTTAAGTCAACAAAGAATATTCTAAGTCTTTTCTTTTCTTTTAAAATCTCTTTTCAAATTGGGTTGTATATATTGTATATGCCCAATTTGGTCTTAATTCTTTCCAACTTCTCTGAATTTATAGTCTTTGTGAGAATGTCCATCAATTGATTTTCTATTCTAACATATTTTGGCTTCAATTTTTGGTTTGGTGTTTTTTCTTTGACAAAATAAAAATTCACCTTAATGTGTTTGTTTCTTTCAAGAAATATTAGATTATTTGTGATATGGAGAACTGTCTGATTGTCAGATGATAACTGTGGAGGGTCTTCTAAGGATATTTCAGTTCATTTAGAAATAATTTCAGCCATATAATCTCACATGTGGACAAAATAAAAGCCATGTCTTCTACTTCTACACTTAACCTGACTACTATTATTTACTTTTTACTCTTTCGACTAATTAGATTTTCACCAAGTTTCACAAAAATTCTAGAAGTAGATCTTCTATCTACAAAAAATCTTGTCTAGTCTGTATTTGAATATCCTTTAATATTCACTTTTTCTTATTTACTATACATCAAGCCAAGTTCTATGCACTCTTAAGATACCTGAAAATCTGATATACAACTTCTCAATGAGATTTTCTTAAATTTTGCATAAATTGATTGACAATTCCTATAACATAACTAATATAAGACCTTATTATAATTAAATAAATAAGTTTTTTCACCATTTTTTTATACGTTTCTTCATCTTCAACAAGTTCTCCTCAATCTAGATGCAATTTGAGTTTGGATCCATGAAAACATTGGTTATTCGACTCCCAAGAAGGTATGTATCTTTTAACCCTTTAACAAATGTGCTACTTCAATCCCAAGAAACTAGTATAATTTTTTTCAATTTTTCAATTTCAAACTTGGTGTTCAGAAACCTCTTAAGAACATCCATTTCTTTTACATTGTCTCCTGTTAGGACAATATTATTTACATATAGAAGTAAGATTGTAATCATATAAGAATTTCCTTTTACAAAAACTGAGTCATCAGTCTATATTCTTTTGAAACCATATTCTACTAGTGTTGAGTTGAATTTTTGAATCAACTCTTAGGGATTACTTCAGTTCATTCAGGGATCTTTTCAGCTTGCAAGTTAACCCACTTTTACCTAAGCTGAAACAAGGTGGTTCAGTCATATATTTTTTCGTATGAGTTTCTATGAAGGAATGCACTTTTGATATTACGTTGCTATAAACTCTATTCTTTATTTACAACTAAAGAAAGAATGGACTTTACTGAAGTAAGTTTAGCAACTGGTGAGAATGTTTCAAAGACATATACAACATGTGTTTGAGCATATCATTTGGCCACCAATCTAATCTTAAATCTTTCTACACTTCCATCAGCATGATATTTCATACTAAATATCCATTTACGTCCAACCATTGGTTTGTTGGGTGGTCTGAATACTATCTCTCATATATTACTTTTGTATAAAATTTTCATTTCATTTTTCATTGTCTTCCTCCATTTTTCATCTGCAAGATCTTCTATTCTATCTTTTGCCAAAGTTTGTACAAACTTTCTGTATATTGGTGTTAATGAAGCATACGAGATGTACCTTCCAATTGGGTGTTTTATACATTCTCTAATTCCTTTCCTTATAACAATTGACCAAGCCCCATCATTCTCCTCTCTGGCCTCAATTGGCTCTTGTTAAGTTTCAATAATTGCGGATATTTGATTTATCTGCCCACTTTGTGGACATTCTGTGAATTCTTCACACGAGTGTTATGATCGGTTGGGATTTTGATTCAATAAATGATATTATTTTTTTCTTCTAGTGTACACTAGTAGTTTCTTTTGCTGATTATATGCTGGCTCAACAATATTCTGTGTTGCTTTTAAAATAACAACTAATACTATATGTTGTTCTAAATTATGATGAACCATCATATCTCCCAAAACATCTTATTTTTATTACTATAATAAGTCAATTCCTCATAAAATTTTACATCAACAGATATATAAATTTTATTAGTTTTACGATCATAACATGTATATTTTTTTTTAGTTCTAGAGTATAGAAGAAAATTATACTTGATTGACCTATATTCTAACTTATCTTTAAAAGAATTGTTATTGTGTACAAAATATAGACATCCAAATAATTTCAATGACAAATTAAAATGACTTTCATCGGAGAACAAAACTCTAAAAGAGCTTTTGTTACTCAATTTTAATGTAAAGATCTTATTTATGAAATATATAGCAATGAGAATTGTATCACTCTAAAAGAATGATAATATACTTCTCTTAGGGCCCGTTTGGAGCGAGATCAAGGTCAAGGTCAAGGTCAAAGTCAAAGGAAGGGATAAAATGTAAAACGATAATGCGATCAAGTAAATCTTATTTGGTTACTGATTTGGCTAACGAATAGTTTAAATTTTTTCTGGACAAATTTGTCCCTCGGTAGCCATCTCCGCTGCTGCCGCCAACTTCGTCTTCTCTGACGAGGTCCGGCGAGCTCGCTGGGCAGCTTGAGCGGCGAGCTCGCGCAGGGAGCTCGCCGGGCTAGCTCGGGGGGCGAGCTCGCGCGGAGAGTTCGCCAGCCAACCTCGCCGGGGAAGACGAGGACATTTTAGTCATTTTTTATTTATAATTAAATTAAATTAAATAATGTTAGTCTGGTCAAATTTTTGGTGTTTGGAAGATAGTTTAATCAGAGCGAAGTGACCCCGTTCCAAACGGGCCCTTAAAGAGTAACTGTCTAACAATATCAAATAAATATTGATTCTTTCTCTCAATTTCTCTATTCTGTTGAGGTGTACAAATACATTAAGTCCGTAACAAAATCTTATTATTTTTCAGATACTCATTAAATTTTAGGGATATCTATTCTTTACCATTATTAAATATGAGGGTTTTAATAATTGCATTTAACTGATTTTTTATTTCTTTAGAAAAAATTTCAAATAACTTTGATTTCCTTTTGCTTAAATTCAGCCAAGTCATTCTAGTAAAATCATATATAAATGTTATGAAATACTTGTAATCATTTTAAGATGATGTTCTAATAATTCACACATCAATGTGAATAATATTAAAAGGAATAGTACTGATTATATTCAATTATGACAAGTACACTAATGTGTAATGTTCAACACTCACAAGATTAACACAGTTTATTACTAAATACCTTAATACTAGAAAATAGTAACCTAAGAATATGAGAAGATGCATAGCCGAATTTGCAATGCCACTTGACAAAATCTTTTTGTTGAGTCAACATACGTTGGATTCTAATATTTCATTTTTTAGAATGTACAGTCCTTTATTCTTAATACCCTCAAAATCTTTTAGTCCGTTTATTGACTGAGCAAAAACTTACTAGAAATTTTGGTACATAACGAAAAGAGTTGAGTTTTAGAATGGATAATTCAATATCACTATTTCCAATTATTCGAGAAGTTATCCCATTTGCTAGAGTGACAAACTTTGTAAAGAAAATTTAACTCAAATATTAGAATAAGAAGTTGTTACCTATCATGCGGTTAAATGCTCCGAAATCAATGATTCAAAGATTACTCTGTTTGATTAAATTATTCTTATTTTATGTTGTGAGCAAAGTTATTTTCTTAATCAGCTCGTTATATTTTTCTCTTGAGATGGTCACTTATAAATCAATGACTCCTCCCAACTAATTATTGCTTGGTTTTGACTCTACATAATATCCAATCTGAACATTAGTTGCCAGGCTGATTTACCTACCACCAACCAACACTCATCAACAATATGACTTGATTTTCCACACTCAGTACATCTTAGATTGTTTCTAGCTCTTTCTCTATCAATAAATCTTCCTCTTTCTCTTCCTCTAGTTGCATATTTTCCTCTTCCATGGGAGATAATTCTAAATATCTTTCAATTTTGTGATTGTGATCTGAAAGCTTTCTATGCTATTGTAGGACTTGTACTCTTCTCTTTCAACCATCTTCTGTATACTGCAGTCACTCGTAGCTTCCTATAGCTCTAATACCATATTGATTTTCTAGAATTTCAAAACTCAAAATTAAGATTTTGGTAAATGATAAAGTTGAGAACTATTATTCAATACTAGTGGGATCTTAAAAACTCTTACAAACCATACTATTCTGTCCCTTAAATAAACAAAACTCTTATTGGATTTGAACTCTAGTCCGTTTACATAAATTTAATTTCTATATGGACTTTTGACTTTATGGGTTATGATGAATGCAACACTTCAACTATTTGAATGGTACGCTAATACAACTATGCTTCAAGTCTTGAGTCAATGAGAAATTATGAGCCCGTCTTTTTTCTCTTTTAACACGAAATACATACAAAATTCCAAACGAAATGCATTGCTCCAACTGGATAAATACTTTACAAAATAAGCAGCGGCAATTAGTTGAAGGTTAGGCTATGAAGGACTTGGCAATGAGCTACTTTAAGGAGCTCTTCTCTGAAACTGATATAGTGAGGATAAATATTTGCTTGGAAGAACTCTTTAATTATGATGAGAAGCCTTTCACGAACGAAGAGATTCACGCAATGTTATTTCAAATGAGAGCTGATGGTGCACTAAGGCCCAATGGCTTTACAGTCCAATTTTCCAAAGATTTTGGCACTTATTTGAAGAGGATATCATCAATCTATTCATGGAATTTTATCATGGAAGCTCGGAGACCATCAAGCTCAACAAGGCATTTACCATTCTTGTCCCCAAGCTCCAAGGTGCTTCAAGATTGACAGATTTCCAACCCATTAACTTGTTCAATTGCAAAGTGTTAACTATTAGGGTTTGCCAATAAGAAATAAAAGATTGCTTAACCAAGATTGGTTGCCACTCATTCATAAGTTCAGAGACCAACTCACATCATGGAAAGGTACCTCACGTTCACCTGAAGTAGACTGACATTACTCAATTTTGTGCTCACCAATGTTCCAGAGCACTATATTGCATTTTACCAAATGCCTAAGTGTGTGATTGTAGAGATTGATAGATTTCAAAGTCATTTTTTTGTGGCACGGCAATGACCAAAAGGATTGCCATCTAATGTGTTGGAAAAAAGCATGTAAACTAAAGTCTATAGGGGGATTAGAGGTGCTTAATTTAGATATTTTCACGTAGGCCCTAAGAGGAAAATGGTGGTGGCAGGTGATCAATGATATGCATCTCCCTCTTTTAGAATCACTGATGAGAAATACTACTCAAGATGGAAACCATGGGACATCTCCAGAGGGTATCCAAGAAATACATCACATTTTCGGAGAGGTATTTTGACAGTAAAAGATGTTTTTTTTTCTTGGGTTGCAAATCAGGATAGGTAAGGGGTGATTTGTTTTGGTTTGATGCGTGGTGTGGGAACACTACCTTCAGATGGGATCATCCCAACTTGTTCAATGTCTGCTTGAACAGTCATAATGTGGTAGCCAATGCTCTTGGTTGGCAAGAGGGACAACTAGTTTGGCAAAAACAACAGGTACAGACGGAAGGGGAAATGGCACAGATAGAGGCTGAGATGCTTGAGGCAAGGCTAAACCAAATTAGTCTCTCACAAGAGAACACTAGCGTTCGGAGATGGGAAAGCTCCAAGATTTTCTCCACAAAGAGCTTCTACTGGTTTCTTGCGGATGGAGCGCAGAGATCAGAATTGCCAAAGAATTATTGGAACTTTTCAACTCCCCTCAAACTGAAATGTTTTAGATGGTTGTTTTGTATCAAGAAACTACCAACAAGATTACATTTGCAGCATAGAGGATGGCATGAAATTGACAAAAGATGTGTATTGTGTAATGTGCAAGGAGATAATGTGAAACAATTATGAATAGTCAAAATGCATCATATCCAAACTGCTTGTAGCCACGGATGTGCATGATTTTCCTTCATCAGTTATTGATGTATGGGGCAATTGGTGAATGAGACAAGCTAGCAGGGGTATTGGCAGTGTTGTGGGATTTATCTTGCTCACAGTGTGCTGGGGAATTTGGGAGGAAAAGAACAGACGAGATTTCCATGGAAAAGTAAAGAGCAAGAGGTGGTTCAAATGATAATCAACAATCGTATTCTTTCTTTGGCAGAAATCCTTGGTGGGGAGGACTTCTTTGAGGCAGGTGGCCAATGCAACACTTTGACAAGCTTCAGTTGTGGCATCACAACCTGCCTGCAATCTGGTAACTGGCTTAGGAGTGCTAACTCACCCTCCTTGCTCTTATTGCTTCTTATTCAGTTTTGCTTCTGTGTTGTAATTTAATGATAGTAGCTCCTTCTGCATTCCATATAGACTTCTCCTTCAGGTGTCAAGTGTTTAGTCCAAGTGTGAATTCACCAATGTAATGCTGGTCCTTTTGAGCTAATGAATTTAGCCATTGCCAAAAAAAAAGAGAGAGAGAGAAATAGAAAAAAGTGAACTGGCTCAAACATGTAAAACAATCAAACATAGAACAGAGAGAGACCGTCAAGTGATGACAAACTTTAAAGATATAACTAATCCATAGGCTTCCTGCATCTAGTTCATTGTTAATTTAGGCAGCATAAGGCGTACTATCTACAAATTCTAGAGCCTCCCTCTCTTTCAAAACAAGTCAAACTTTTAAGTAGATCCTACCACTCTGAAAACACGATACCTGAAGTTAATTTAATAACATAATCAGTGTCAATTCTGAAGTTGTATTCAATCCATAGATTTTTGAAAGGTTTCGAAATCTTATTTACCCTCAATGATAGGGAAGCTAATTTTATTAGAATTTCTATAGAAGACAGAATAGAAAGACAGTTCAGAACCCTAGAGGCTAGCTCCTTATATACCTTATAGAGCTGGCTCTCTTATTGGGCTTAACTTATGACCCATTCCACAAGTCGGGATTCTAACAGAATCCTACTATAATTAACCAGCAATAAGAAAAGGAAATAAGAGACACAGAACAGCCTAAGTATGCAGACAAAATAAGAGAAAGAAAATAACTCTCAACATAGATTCCAAGGCAAATCTAGAAAGTTTTCGATCTATTCCAAACAAGGAATAAAGCCATTCCTTGGATTATTCTCAATTTGTAGTAAGTAGACCAAATGACTAAATTGACTATAGGGGACCAAGATATATTGCTAATTGCATCAAATCGATCCATTCAAAATCATTGGGTTTGTGCAATGTACAACTGGAGCAATATAAACAGATATACTACAGAACAAAGATAATAAAGATACAAAATAAACCACCCCTACTAATAATAGTAACTCATGAATTTTATTGTAGCAGAAGAACATGTGGAGATGTTCATTCTTCTCCAGACATGCTGGAGAATTGGACAGCAGACATTGATAGAATAGGCACAATGAAAAACATAAAGATTATTATGATGAACTTTATTAATATATGACTGATGACTCTTTACTTGCTTTGTCTTGACGCAATGTATTAGACATCCTTACACTATAAAACATGAATTAGATGATTTGCAAGACAGTAAAAATCATTATCTTCAAAGAGTTAAAATACTTTATATAAGTTGTGATGTTGGAATGGCCTGTGAAGGTCCAGTGCCTAAAGTCTAGTTTGACCTCTATTATCCTCTGTGTGTTCTTTTTGGCAAAATTTTCTTCAAACATGCTAATCATATCATGGTCTCACAGCAAGACTCCAAGTCCAAGAACAGGAGTTCATAATGAATGTCTGTCCATCCTCATAAATTAGTTGTAGATAGTCTCATAATAGCCTAAAGATCAGTTTCTTATTCTGGCATTAGCTTCCTCCTTGCCCAGGTTGCAGCATTTTTGTGAGAAGTATTTTCTTTGTTCTAATGTTAAATGTTAAAGCTTGACTCTTAAGATTTTGGATAAGGCTCAGCTGCCTTAGCCCAAGTTCAGTTCTACATGCTATAAAAGCGAAGGACACTATCTGTCCATTTAGAAATGTTAAGAACACAGTACAAGTTGAAAAAATCCACCACATTCAAGGTCCTCAAAATATTGCTGAAATCATTAGTCAACACAAGTCACAGATAAGTGAATCAGACTTAGTTTTAGTGCTTGTAGGTCCTGTTACTAAAACAATATCCAAAACCATGATGTCATAATTATATGAAATCCCATCTTTACAAAGTTTTGCTAGCAGACACTGTTAAATGGGATCCCCAATTGTTCCCCATAAATAGAGTTCTATGACACATGATTGCACAATTGATCAAGTAGTATGGTATAATTACATTTAGAGCTCCTAGTTTTTTCCACTGCAACTTGCACACTAATTTTATGTTAGCTACAGCTCTAAGCATGCTAAGAAATTTAAGCATCAAACTGATTTTCCAAGGTATAGCTAGATGAACAAAGATATGTAAGTGAAAATAACAATAAACAGGGGACCTACCTGCAGGATTTGACTGGAATAACTTTGAGGAGGGAAGAAACACCTTCTATCAGAAGGTCTCTGGCTCTGAGGACATCATATGCTACAGGAATCCTGTGCCTCAAAGGATAGTCTCTGCACCTAGTTTTTATTCGATCAAGAATTAGAGGCCGTAGCTTATTCCAGTTTATTTCGTTACTACAAAATCTCATCGGAATGAGATAAGAATCAAGCTCTTTCAAGAGACAATATTGACTTCTATGTCTGAAAACCATGAAACCTGCACTACGTAAGTAATATTGAAGGTCAGACCATACTTGGTTGAGATTGGATATCAACCAAGGAAAAGTTAAAATCAAAAGTATTAACAATTTGCAACTCGATAACAAATATCTTCTTCTAAAAAGAGTAGAAAAAAAAAGAAATTAAAATAAAAATAATATTCAAATATCTTTTATTTGGTTCAGGTCCTAGTCATATTATTTTAGTCATCAAATAAAAAGTTTCAATCATTTCTGATGATTATTGTGTGGATGCACATTTTGTACATGTGAGAGTTTCTTAACGTAACAATAGATTAAAGAGGAAAAAGAATCTCAAACAGTTGGGATTAGGAAACAACAGCTAAATTGTTAAATTGGTATGCAATGCATGACGCTCTTGTGAAACTAAGTGTTTGAGAGTATTATATTTGTCATTCAGATTAAGAATTCATACATGCTTTTTTCTTCCCCTTAAACTAAAATGCAGACTTATTACAACTGAAAGATGACTTACTATTTCCTACCAAAAGCATTTGATTTTACAAGAAAACGCACGAGAATCCAGACCAGAAGAATATG
Source organism: Trichopus zeylanicus subsp. travancoricus (assembly GCA_005019695.1). Lineage (NCBI taxonomy): Eukaryota > Viridiplantae > Streptophyta > Magnoliopsida > Dioscoreales > Dioscoreaceae > Trichopus > Trichopus zeylanicus. Next base: position 161,589 of record RXID01021982.1, read on the forward strand.
AACTGCTAAAGATCCTTGTATTCCATAGTAAACTACTGCATTAATACATAACTAACAAGATGCTACAAGTCTCACAAACCCTAACAACTTGATGTCAAGACTGTCATGAGAGATCCAAAAATTGAGGCCAACCCCAGACATAGATTGAGGCATTGGAGGTGGAGGGTGCAGGGCTAGAGGTGAAAGATGGAGGGCCTGGAGGCCAAAGCAGAGATGGACAGCGAGAGTGGAGGTGGATGGCAGAGGGCGGATTCAAACTCAAAGAGATAGAGCCAGAGGTTGGCTTGTCGAAGGGTTGGCACTTGATGCTTCAGCAGTCACTCCTCGCTCACAGAGAAGAAGAGGAACTTTCCAAGAAAGTGAGCACAAGTGCAGTTTGCATGACAGACAAACCCAATCCCTAATCCATGAACCAAAACTGATAGGCATATATATATATTTTTTATTTTATTATTTTTTTCAGTTCGGTTTAGTTTTAACAATTTTCAAAAACCAAAATTGAAATCAAATAACAAAAGTTTTATTTTAAAACCGAATAGAACCAAAAACCAAATAATCTATATCAGATCAACTATTTAATTTTGATTTAGTCGATTTATTCAATTTAAACCAAATAGTACACACCTCCAGATGATGGTTTCAAGTGAAAGCAGCAATTTAGAGAAGGAATAAACTTCTAAATTATAACTGAAAGACTCAAGTGAATAAAGAATTATCTTCCTTGGACAACAGTCATAAAAATCTATCTCAAAGATAGAAGAAAACACAAGTATCTCACAAATAATTCACCAAAAGATTAAGCCAAATTTGAAGACTAGGAGCATGAAGACTTAGAAGTCATGATTACACTTATGACTTAGTTCTCATCTTTTTCATATAATTCACAATAATGTATGGACAGTCAAACACCATTCATTGAATGATTACAAATATTTTGTAACCTTCATTAATAATTATTCAAAAGTAACATGAATTTATCTTTTAATAAAAAATCTAATGCATATGAGGCATTTAAGCATTCCATAAAGAAATTGAAAATCACTTTCATGCAGGCGTCAATATCTTAAGTTTTAATAATGAAGGAAAATATATTTCTATTGAACTACAAGATTATCTAAAAATACATGACATTATTCATAAATATCATATGCATATACTACTTAACAGAATGAAGTTGTTAAGAAAAAACTTAACATCTATTGAAGGTAGTAAGGACACATGTTCAAGAGAAATGTCCCAACAGTCCACTGGGATGATGTTGTTCTAATAGTATCATTTTTTTTATCAATAGAACACTAACACCATAGTTAAATAACCAAAATCCTTTCAATATCTTATGTCTTGATGAAAAACCCTTTCATTTGCGCTTAGGAGTTTTTGGTTGTTTATGTTATGGACATAATCATGATCCCACAATAGATAAGTTACAATCAAAATTAATAAAATGTATCTTCTTAGGATATCCCAAAACAAAGAAAGATTACAAACATTATGACCCTAAAACTTACAGAACCTAAATATGATTTTAAATCACATGAAAACCTAACTTACTATTAAGAAAAAGTCGAGAACAATAATAAATACCTAGCACCCTTAGATGAAATAGAAGATGTTCCTTTATTTGTATCTTGTGACCTGTTATCTGTTAAATCAAGCTATGAAAAAAAAAAAAAAAAAACACTTGTGTATATTAGGAGAAGAACGAAGGAGCAACCAGCATAACCCTCACCTTCTGATATTCCTAAAAGAAGTTCATCAATATAAGAAACACGAGAACCAGACTAAGTGGTACAGAAGCCAAGGACCAGAAGCTGATCGACAACTAGGAATAGAACTAGCAATAGAACAATTAACAAAAGATGACAAAGCTTGACCCATAGCCTTGAAAAAAAGCATGCACCCAACATCTTATCTCAAAGTGTGTCTCTTATAGCAAATTGACTCGGGCATACGAATCATTTTTCTTAAAGTCATTAGTCACAAAAATACCAAACACAACATAAGAAACCCTAACAAACAAAAAAATGATATATGGAAGGTAATTCTAAAATCAAAGGACAAATCCATTATAGGACGTAAATAGGTATATATTGTAAAATGCAAGGAGGATGGGTTTATTGAGAGATATAAGACCAGACTAGTTGCAAAAATATATACTCAAACTCAAAATATTGACTATTTTAAAATCTTTTCACTTGTAAACAAGATAAATACAATTAGAGTCGTCCTCACTTGCAATTAACAAAAGATGGGAGATGTGTCAACTTGATGTCAAAAATTTCTTTTTACATGGAGACCTTCATAAAGAGGTTTATATGATCAAACTTTTCGGATTCAATATAAGTATACAAGCACATATATGCAAACTAAAGAAAGTACTTTATGACATAGAATAATCTCCAAAAATTTGGTTTAACAAGTTCAGTACAGCTATGAGAGAATATGGGTTTATAAAAAGTCATGCTGACTATTCTTTATCTATAAAAAAATGGAAAAAACTCATTCTTTTTGTATATATAAATGATATAATCATCACTAGTAACAATACAGTTGGGATATAAAGACTTAAAAAATTTATTAAAACAAAATTTAAAATGAGACTTGGGAAAACTACAGTGCTTCTTGAAAATTGAGTTAGAATGTTTAAAACAGATTAATATGACACAAAGAAAATATGCATTGAATTTGTTAAAAGAAACAAGAATAACAAGGAGCAAAACAACTAAAATACCCATAAATAGTAACTTCAAGTTATTGACAGAACAAAAGGAATTACTTAAAGACCATGAAATGTATAGAAGGTTGGTTGAAAAATAAATTTGCCTGACCATTGCAAGATCAAACATAAGTCAAGTTGTGAGTCTGATTAGCCAGTTTATGTAGAACCCAAAAAAATATCATCTAGAAGCAATTTATCAAATCCTAAAATATATTAAAAGAGAACCTAATTTAGAGTTATTATATAAGAACAGTGGAACACTGAAACTAAGAGCATATTTAAATGTTGACTGGGTTGGTTCACCACTGACAGAAAATCAACTATAGAGATATACATACAGCTTAGAGATAATCTAATTGCATGGAAAAATAAAAAACCGAATATAATGACCAAATTAAGTGCTCAAACTGAATATAGAGCAATAACAGTGGCAATATGTGAAGTATTAAAGCTGAGAACTGTATTAACAGAGCTAGGATTCCCAGTTATAAAACCAACAATATTATTTTGTGATAACCAAATAATATTTCAAATTTCAAATAACTCAATCTTTCATGAAATAACTAAATATATAAAAGTGCACTTATATTTCATCAGGGAGAAAATTCTCTAGCCTTAGATATTAGAAATTCATACATTTTATTTGAATGTTGCCAACCTCTATGTCACACTCAATATTTTCCCTCCGTCGGTGAGGAATGAACTCTAAAAAAAATCAACAGAAGTAGCATGATGGGGAATGCTAACCATCATTACATTGTTCATATGAAAAGCAACACGCTACACAGATTGATCAAAGACGCCAATTGGAATTCACCTAACAGATAATCACTACACATCAGTGGAGTAGATAGCCACATACTAAAAATCACACCTTTGTCCACGAAGTTAGAGTTTATAAGATGGAAATCGTGTGGTTCATCGATCAGTAGGTAAAATTATTCCACAAAATTATCAACACAAAAGCAAGAGGACGAATTGAAAAAGAAACACAAAATCTATCATGATAAGATGGATCCCCGAAAATCCCGATCGAAACAAACCAAAAAAACGACAAAAAAAACTCAAATTTGTCGAATTGGTAAGGGAAAAACAAGAAATCTAGGGTTGCAAAGGCGAAAAAAGACATGGGCGACAGGATACTCACGGAAAAGGGGTTGGATCTGCGCGAGAGCCTCGAGCTCGCGACCGGAGTTCCGGTTCGATTCTCTATTTTTTTGGTTTCCTTTGCTCAGGTAAAGGAGATTAGGATATCGGGTGGCGGCCGTTCGATGTTATCGAACGAATGTGGAGAACTAAGAGCTTGATGAATGAATATAGCCGTACGATAATCAGAGAAAGGTCTGGCAACCGTCAGATCTGCTCGTTATATTTCTCCTGAATTCAAGATGTTTCTAAAATATATTAAACTAACTACAATAATTAAAAACTGAAAACTGGCAAAGTTCTGATAGAAATAAGTGGGTCCATAGCTCAGTGGTAGAGCAATTAAAGTCCATAAAAAAAAAATTTAATTACAGCACAAATAATCTCAATTAGTTTTCAAACTTTTTAGTAATTAAAGATATAAGTTAAAAAATTATAATAATTTTAAATATTTAATAATTAGATTATTTTAAAAAATTTAAATATTCAACGTATTTTTTACATAATTAATTTTAAATTTTTAATAATTAAAACATCATAGATATTTAAGATATTTTGAAGTATAAAATTAAGGGATAATTACTTATAAGTCCCTGTAATTAGTCTTAATTACGTACAACCCCCGTAATTTTCGGAATTACCCACACCCCCTCATTTTCGAAAATATTTATCCACACCCCCTGATTGTTATTTAATTTTTTCCAAAAAATTCCGATTTTATCCTGGGTTATTTTACAATTAAACCCCTAAAAATTTTTTTATTATTATTTAACACCCCGAATATATGCTGATGGAAGTGTAGAAAGATTTAAAATTAGATTGGTGGCCAAATGATATATTCAAACACATGTTGTATATGTCTTTGAAACATTCTCACCAGTTGCTAAACTTACTTCAGTAAAGTCCATTCTTTCTTTAGTTGTAAATAAAGAAAAGAGTTTATAGCAACGTAATATCAAAAGTGCATTCCTTCATAGAAACTCATACGAAAAAATATATATGACTGAACCACCTTATTTCAGCTTAGATAAAAGTGGGTTAACTTGCAAGCTGAAAAGATCCCTGAATGAACTGAAGTAATCTCTAAGAGTTGATTCAAAAATTCAACTCAACACTAGTAGAATATGGTTTCAAAAGAATATAGATTGATGACTCAGTTTTTGTAAAAAGAAATTTTTATATGATTACAATCTTACCTCTTTATGAAGGTCTCCATGTAAAAAGAAATTTTTGACATCAAGTTGACACATCTCCCATCTTTTGTTAATTGCAAGTGAGGACGACTCTAATTGTATTTATCTTGTTTACAAGTGAAAAGATTTTAAAATAGTCAATATTTTGAGTTTGAGTATATATTTTTGCAACTAGTCTGGTCTTATATCTCTCAATAAACCCATCCTCCTTGCATTTTACAATATATACCTATTTACGTCCTATAATGGATTTGTCCTTTGATTTTAGAATTACCTTCCATATATCATTTTTTTGTTTGTTAGGGTTTCTTATGTTGTGTTTGGTATTTTTGTGACTAATGACTTTAAGAAAAATGATTCGTATGCCCGAGTCAATTTGCTATAAGAGACACACTTTGAGATAAGATGTTGGGTGCATGCTTTTTTTCAAGGCTATGGGTCAAGCTTTGTCATCTTTTGTTAATTGTTCTATTGCTAGTTCTATTCCTAGTTGTCGATCAGCTTCTGGTCCTTGGCTTCTGTACCACTTAGTCTGGTTCTCGTGTTTCTTATATTGATGAACCTCTTTTAGGAATATCAGAAGGTGAGGGTTATGCTGGTTAGCCAGATCAATAACCAAACAGGATTTACTTGACCGCATTAGCGTTTTACACTTTACCCCTTCCTTTAACCTTGATCTTGACATTAGCCCCATTCCAAACGGGCCCGTAATGATCAAGCAAATTAATTTTTCAACCAACCTTCTATACATTTCATGGTCTTTAAGTAATTCCTTTTGTTCTGTCAATAACTTAAAGTTACTATTTATGGGTATTTTAGTTGTTTTGCTCCTTGTTATTCTTGTTTCTTTTAACAAATTCAATGCATATTTTCTTTGTGTCATATTAATCTGTCTTAAATATTCTAACTCAATTTTCAAGAAGCACTGTAGTTTTCCCAAATCTCATTTTAAATTTTGTTTTAATAAATTTTTTAAGTCTTTATATCCCAACTGTGTTGTTACTAGTGATGATTATATCATTTATATATACATAACAGGTGGTTGCATAATAGATCCAACCACTAAATACAAAAACATAATAATTACTGGACATGGAAGACAGACAGAATCCAAGCAACAAAATGAAACACTATACATCAGCACATTTACATATACAAAATGTAGTCAAAATTGATGAAAAGCAAACTCATCAACAGAGAAAAATCAGCTTGATTCTCAACGTAGGAAGCATATAGAAAATGCTCATTCAATAGCAGTACTTAATTTCTCTAGCCTTAGATAGTATAAACCCATACATTTTATTTGAATGTCGCCAATCTCTATGTCACTCAATATTTTCTCTCCATCGGTGTCGAATGAACTCTAAAAAAAAAATTCAACAGAAGTGGCATGACGGGGAATGCGAACCATCATTAAATTGTTCATATGAAAGCAATACGCTACACAGATTGATCAAAGACGCCAATTGGAATTCACCTAACAGATAATCACTACATATCAGTGGAGCAGATCGCCGCATAAAAAAAATCACGCTTTTGTCCACGAAGTTAAGAGTTCATAAGGTCGAAATTGAGCGGTTCATCGATCAGTAGGCAAAATTATTCCACAAAATTATCAACACATAAGAAAGAGGGCGAATTGAAAAAGAAACACAAGATCTACCACGATAAGATGGATCCCCGAAAATCCTCATCGAAACAAACCACAAAAACGATAAAAAGAACACAGATCTATCGAATTTGTAAGAAAAAAACAAGAAATCTAGGTTGCAAAGGCAAAAAAAGACATGGGCGACAGGAGACTCACGGAAAAGTGGTCGGATCTGAGTGAGAGCCTCGAGTTCGCGACGGGAGTTCCGCTTTGATTCTCCATTTTTCGGTTTCCTTTCAGATAAAAGGAGACTAGGATATCGGGTGGCGGCCGTTGGATGTTATCGGACAGAGAGCTGGAGAGCTCGATGAATGAATATAGCGATGATCAGAGAAAGGCCTGGCGTTAGGGGTGAGCAAAAAATTGAGAACCGACGTCGTACCGGTTTGGAAAAGAATTGGTTTTTCGGTTCCGATACTAAACCGGTTCTAAACCGATTCTAAAACCCGGTATACCGGAGCTCCGGCGACGCGACGACCGGCGATGGGGAGGCGGCGTCGCTGCGAGCTCGGGGGCGAGGGCGAGGCGGCGTCGCTGAGAGCTCGGGGGCGAGGGCGAGGGCGAGGGCGAGGCGGCGTCGCTGAGAGCTCGGGGGCGAGGCGAGGGCGAGGGCGAGGCCGAGGCGGCGGCGTCGGCGCGTTGCTGAGAGCTCGGGGGCGAAGGCGAGGGCGAGGGCGAGGCCGAGACGGCGCAATTAAGGCTAGGGTTAGGGTTTTATATATACAGAATTAAACAGTAACGGTTTGGATTCACCGGTTTTTCAGATAATGCAGAACCGGAACCGGTTTTCCGACTTTATTAAATTTCAGAACCGGAACCGTACCTATTTGATCTGAGAACCGATTTTTCGATACAATTCTCAACCGGTACGGTTTGATATATCGATTTTTCGATTTTTTTGCTCACCCCAATCTGGATACTTCTTCTGGATTCAAGCTGAATCTAAAATATATTAAACTAACTACAATAATTGGAACCTAGGATATTCAAGATCTAAATAATAGTAAGTGGGTTCATAATTCAGTGGTAGAGCAATTGACTGTATATCAATAGGTCACCGGTTCGAACCCGGTTTGGCCCTTTTTCGGTTTGACAAATTAACTAAGGGTGCATTGTTTTTAGAAAAAATCAATTTCTACAAAATTAGAAGTTCTTATGGTTGTCTTTGATTTTTGAACAATTGGCCAGAAATTAAAGTCCATAAAAAAATTTTTACATCACATGAGGCGACTAATGTCAATTAGTTTTCAAACTTTTTAATAATTAAAGAAATATGCTAAAATATTATAATAATTTAAAATATTTAATAATTAGAATATTTTAAATATTTTAGACATTCAATGTATTTTTAGGAATTAATTTTTAAAATTTTAATAATTAAAACATCATAGGTATTTAACATATTTTCAAATCATAAAATTAATATTGATATTCAATTTTTTGAGTATTGAATCCTAGTACACTCAAATATTTTCAAATTTAGAAAATTAAAATTCCCCGGATGAAACAAAAAATTTAAAAATTTAAGATTTTCAAATTCCTCAAACTAAAGACACAAAAAATTTCAAATGGTCAAGATTTTTGAGTCACCAATTTCTTGCAAAACAAACATGGCCAAGGATAAGAAAATAAAATAAAATTTTGTGTATTGTGAATTTTGAATTTTTTATTTAAAACCTCTTTTCTGAACTACCAAAAACATTTGGGAACAGTTGTAACCAAGGTTTTATAACTCGGTATCGGTTTCGGTTTCAGGACCCAGTAAAACCGATATGTTTCGGCCGTTTCGGTTTCAGTTTCGGCCGTTTCGGTTTCGGTCGAAAGATTTTTTTAAATTATTAATTGGGTGTTGACCAGAGTTTGACCATATTTTGACTGTACTTTGACTTCAAATTAAAAATACGATAAAATATTGAAAAAAATTTAGAAAAATTTGAAAAATTAAGAATGAATTTATACTTAATTTTACCATAATATTAAATATTATTTTAGTTAATTAATATTAATTTTAATAGTTAGTCACTAATATTGTCTACTTTTAATATATATTAGTATATTAAAAAAACATATAAGAAATAATATGAATATGATTAAAAGTTAAAATTAGCATAAGCACATTTAACTTTTCATTAAAATGTATTCACACATACATAATTTTATAAATTATAAGATAATACAACTAATCATCATAATCATCATCAATTGGTTTGGAACATCTGGGTGTGAAATTATGAATTCAGTACTTAGATAATCCAGACGAATATTTGTAGGCATATGAGACAGAACAACTAGCGCTGCACGATCTTGTGGCAGCGATTTTAAAGTATAATCATATATCGAAGGTCCAAAATAAAAAATATATTTTGACTAAAATTTAACTTTATTTCAATTATTTTTTAACTTCAAATTAAAAAATTATAATATGTTTAAAAATTTTAAAAAATAATGAATAATTATGTGAATAATATTATGTACGTGAATAGTATCTGACAGAAACCGATAAGGATATTGAAATCAAGTTGGCGATAGTGATAGTCTCAGTGTAAGGCCGACCTTATCTTTCAAGAGTACGGGTCAGGTCGGTAAGGACGCGAGATAAGCGATAGAGCGACGACAGACTAGCGAATGCGTATGGCCTTTGGACTCGGACATGAAGCCGACGCGAGGTCCTCCCTGCGCCCTCCGCCAGATAGCACACACCCCCCCCCCCCCCCCAACAACCCCGCGGCGAGCCGTCCCGCCCACCACCCGCCCCCCCGCTCGCCCGCCCGGGCTCGAGCCCGGCGAGCTCCCGCCCGCCCGCGCGCTCGGTGAAGATGAACAGTAACGATGAAACAGTAAATCCTAACCGAAACCCAAAATAGGGTTTCGGTTCGGATTCGGCCAAAACTGTAAACCATGATTGTAACATGTCATGTCTTGCAACTTACAATAAAACAGAAACTTTTAAGGTTTATTATGATGATTTCATTGACATAATGTACATTTTCAATTGGAAGGAGCATAAATACAAAGATTGAACAATAAGAATCATGCAGGAAATGAATGATGTTGAAAATCACATTGAAACTGAAATGTGATGTGACTAAGATAGTCATGGAACAAAATCATATTATTGTTTGCTTTCTCAGGACCCAGAATGTGAAGATTCAGCCCGATCAGATTCAATCATGGACTTGATGTAAAATAATCTGGCTTTGTATGAAGACCTGACCATAGGACCTGATGCAAGCAGAAGTTTCAGAAAATGTCTGAACATTGGTAAATTCAGACATGTGAGAACTGAGAGACTGATCATAATATAGTCATGGAACAAAATCATATTATTGTTTGCTTTCTCAGGACCCAGAATGTGAAGATTCAGCCCGATCAGATTCAATCATGGACTTGATGTAAAATAATCTGGCTTTGTATGAAGACCTGACCATAGGACCTGATGCAAGCAGAAGTTTCAGAAAATGTCTGAACATTGGTAAATTCAGACATGTGAGAACTGAGAGACTGATCATAATATAGTCATGGAACAAAATCATATTATTGTTTGCTTTCTCAGGACCCAGAATGTGAAGATTCAGCCCGATCAGATTCAATCATGGACTTGATGTAAAATAATCTGGCTTTGTATGAAGACCTGACCATAGGACCTGATGCAAGCAGAAGTTTCAGAAAATGTCTGAACATTGGTAAATTCAGACATGTGAGAACTGAGAGACTGATCATAATATAGTCATGGAACAAAATCATATTATTGTTTGCTTTCTCAGGACCCAGAATGTGAAGATTCAGCCCGATCAGATTCAATCATGGACTTGATGTAAAATAATCTGGCTTTGTATGAAGACCTGACCATAGGACCTGATGCAAGCAGAAGTTTCAGAAAATGTCTGAACATTGGTAAATTCAGACATGTGAGAACTGAGAGACTGATCATAATATAGTCATGGAACAAAATCATATTATTGTTTGCTTTCTCAGGACCCAGAATGTGAAGATTCAGCCCGATCAGATTCAATCATGGACTTGATGTAAAATAATCTGGCTTTGTATGAAGACCTGACCATAGGACCTGATGCAAGCAGAAGTTTCAGAAAATGTCTGAACATTGGTAAATTCAGACATGTGAGAACTGAGAGACTGATCATAATATAGTCATGGAACAAAATCATATTATTGTTTGCTTTCTCAGGACCCAGAATGTGAAGATTCAGCCCGATCAGATTCAATCATGGACTTGATGTAAAATAATCTGGCTTTGTATGAAGACCTGACCATAGGACCTGATGCAAGCAGAAGTTTCAGAAAATGTCTGAACATTGGTAAATTCAGACATGTGAGAACTGAGAGACTGATCATAATATAGTCATGGAACAAAATCATATTATTGTTTGCTTTCTCAGGACCCAGAATGTGAAGATTCAGCCCGATCAGATTCAATCATGGACTTGATGTAAAATAATCTGGCTTTGTATGAAGACCTGACCATAGGACCTGATGCAAGCAGAAGTTTCAGAAAATGTCTGAACATTGGTAAATTCAGACATGTGAGAACTGAGAGACTGATCATAATCATAGCATCAAGCATCCTCTTAGATCAGAAGCAAAAGAGACACATTGCATAATGAAGCAAAACAGGAAAAAAAATAGCTTGATTCTGCGGAATCTAATATGCATTACATTCAATGTTTGGAATGCTTCATAAGATATTTTCACAGAGAAATTGCATCATTTGCAGATATAACACCAATACATTGCTTCCATCACAAAGGGAAAATCACTGATGCAAATGTCAATATTAAAAGCAACACCTTCAATCAGAATATTTGGCACTACGCCCGTACCTTATGCAGCATTCAAAAGCATAAAACCCAACACCTGCAAAGATATGTAAAATTTAAAGGACAAAGGATCAATCATCATATCAGACAGCAAGTGCAAGCAATACCATTTCTATACCAAGAGTTTGGTATCTATCAAAAGCCTCTGGTGTAACATATTCAGATACTGGCATGTGCCTTTTTGATTCTCTCATGTACTGACCAAAGGTCATGACATCAACTCCTGCTGCTCTCACTTTCTCCATTGTGCTAATTACCTGATCAGACACCTCCCCACAACCCAGTATTATAGATGTCTTTGTAAGCGTCCCTGCCAGAGCACAAGCTTTTGCCATTTTAAGAACATCAATGGACTGCTTGAAATTAGCACGATGATCTCGCACCATACTCTGCAGCTCTTACACTCTCAATGTTGTGAGCAAAGACATCTAATCCAGAGATGGCAACTTTTCTACACAGCTAGGATCTCCTTAAAAATCAGGGACTGCACATAAAGCAGATAAATAAATCAATAACTAGTGTTTTCAACTCATCAATTGCCATCTTCAAAATCTAAAGCCTATAATTCATGAGCGAGGAGAAAAAAAAATCCCTTTGCAGCTAGAACACTTTGGTTCCCACCAGTAGACCTGCAGCCGCACTAAACATATTTTCAATATTCACATTCACCAAAATAGAGAGCAAGGGCTCCTAGTAATCCCACCAAGTTATAGATTAAATGATTATGAAAGTAGAAAGATCCTAAGTCATTTGAATTCAGAAAGAGAGGGAAAAAAGCCAAAGCACAAACACAATCAAATATCCACGGCCCAAAACATTTCAGCAATTTCAATCCATGATTACTGTGACAGAACTCGTATTACCCAAATCTTTGAATGACTTTGACCTCGCACATAAGACCATGTCATCATGATAAAATTTTCAAAGTCACCTTCCAAATTTATAAATTCACCATGAAATGAACTTTGATGGCATATTGAATTATGTCTTTTCACTAAATAACAAAAAAAGTAGAACAAAATTCCGACTAAGAAACTAGAGAATTACTACAAGTGTGAAAACATATATACAGAATTAAGTAATTGAAACAATTAGGCTTTAGGATCAAACCCAATGCTTCGATTAACATCTTTGGCTTCAAAGTCTTCATTTTTTGCACTGTTTCAGCAAAATGACCACTTCCTTGATCAGGCAAGTCATCTCAATCCACACTAGTAATTACAACATAATCTAGACCCCACGAAGCATATTGTTTCAGCAACATTAGAGGGTTCGCTGGGGTCTGGTGGAGGAGGGGTTCGTGATGTCTTCACATCACAAAACGTAAAAAGGAGCAGCGTGCAAATGACACCTGTCAATAGATCAGGACAACAGTCGGATAACTTCCAAAATCTAAAACATTCAAAGCCAGTAAAACTACCGAATTTGTAAAAAGAGAAGTCCAGAAATCATAGTATGCGATGACTCATTCTTCTTGTCCTCGATCCTGTATCTATTTCTCCTAAATTCGCATAAGCATTCACAATCTTAAGAACAAAAATCAACAAAAATTACAGAAAAAATAGCTTTTTAGCAGAAATTTCTCTGCCTATTCTATTCGTCATGGAAATGGATGTTGACCTAGTGGCTTCAACAAAAGAATCAGACAAAACACAAGTTTTTCTCCAAAGAAACTCGCCTGCAACCGCGGGTACACGTATCCCCAAGTATCATGATAGTCGCAGTGGCCGTCCCGGTCTCCCCTCCGGACCAACACTCGCCAACATTGGGACACCTCGCCTCCTCGCACAACGTGTGAAGCTTGAGCTCCCTCAGCTTGGCTTTGATAGCAGCATACTTAGAACCCCTAGGAATAGTCTCCTTCATCCATTTGGGCTACGGGAGATGCTTCTTCTTCGTCCCCACATCGACGGAATAGACGAAGTCAGACAGATCCGGGGCCTCCGCCGCCAGGCTGCGAGACGACGGGGGACGGGGCCTGGACTGAGGGCGCGGGATCTAGGGTTTTGGAGGAAGTGCGGAGTAGAGGAGATGCATCGATGGAGGGGAATTGGGGATTTCAGGGTTCTGGCGACGAAGAAGAATCCATGGCGCTGCATCTCACCTTCCTCGCTTCCTCTGTCCCTCCCTTTTCTTCCTGGTTGCGACGCGGAATCCTCTTGGTAGAATTTGGTGGAACGAACTGGGCTTCGTCACCAGAAAACTCGGCCCGGCCTGGCCCGAAATGATCGCGATTTGGTTTTTATTTTTTTCGGTATTCGCATCTGATGTGCTGAGCAAGGTTTTAAGTTTTTACCGAAATCGGATTGTTTCAGTCAAAACGATTCGATTTCGGTATCAAAACGAAATCATAAATTTGTTTTTTCATCGCGAATTAGGTTTTAAGTTCATCTTTTTCGACGAGTGCAGAGCGCGCGCGGGACGAGCTTGGCGTGCCCATGCAGGGAGCTTGCCGGGCGGCGCACACAGGGAGACCCGCGACGTCGCCTTCCATTCAGATCATGACGGGCAATAGCATCGCAACCGCCATGGGCGCCATGTACATAAGGAGGTTCATGGAGTTGAGCTTCTCGGCGTCTGAGGTGAGAAGGATGCCCTGGAAGACGGACTTGAGGGCGCGGCTGGCCATGGAGCTGAGGCAAACAAGGAAACCGAAAGCATGGAACAGGAGCTCGTTGTTGCTGGCGAGGACGATGTCGAGGACAACGAGGAGGAGGAAGAGGTAGACCCGTGCAGACTTGCAGCGACAGGTGATGGCAAGGGTGAAAATGGCGGTGAAGAAGGGCATGGTGGCACCGACGGCTTGGTTGAAGGAGACCGGAAGGTAGCGTAGGGAGGTGTTGCCACAAACGACGGAGAAGCAGAAGATGGTGGAGCTCGTCGGGTGAGCTCAAGAGAGGAGCTCGAGCGCGAAGCTTGCACGGCGAGCTCGGGCCGGCTTCGTATCCGAGCCTGCACCCTCACCGGATTGGCCCGCGCACTCGCCAGCCTGCCGCCACTCCCTCGCCCGCTTCGCACCCTTGCCAATCTAACTCCTACTCCCGCAAGCTGAGGTCGGTCTTACATCGGAATCAGCACTGTCGCCAGTCTGGTTCCGACGTCCTTGTCGATTTCTATTAAATACTGTTCACGTACATAATATTATTTACGTAATTGTTCATTATTTTTAAATTTTTTAAAAAATATTATAATTTTTTTAATTTGAAGTTAAAAAATAATTAAAATTAAATTAAATTTTAATCAAAATATAATTAATAAAAAAAATATTTTGGTTAAAACTAAAATGAAAATAATTTTGATTGAAACCGCAACTATAAATCTCGATGAAGACACCATGGCATTAGTGTTTGATGAAAATTAATTGAACTCAAATTTTCAGAAAATTTGCTGTTTCACCACGAAAAATATTCGCGGCTCTTTTTTTCACCTGCATTTGACATTTTCTGAAAAGGGAAATCAGAGATTAAAAAAAAATCATTTTCTAGTTTTCCAACAATTCTCGCTGCTTTAAAAATTGCGACTTTAACTCAGGGGCATTACAAAACAAAAGGAAAATTTAGGAACATACATGGTAAGTTTCAGAGACACAAGAATCCAAATCCAATACAGCCCCCGAGCTGAGATCAAGGCTGCTCTCTCAACGTGAACCTGCAACACAGGAGCACCGTGAGCTACTCCCACCTAAGTGATTTCCCAACGGTTCTCCGAGGATTCAGTCAATAAACAAATATAACTATTGAAATAATGCTTAATGTCCGAAAACACCAATAAACTGAATTGATAAACTTGTTTATCGATCGTCAATGGCCGTGAGTTCTCACTCCTGGCGGATCCAGAACATTCGCCGCGGCATATCATTGGTCAACCTCCACGACAAATGGAGTGTGACTCTGCTCCCGATTGATTGACCGGATGAACACGAACATGGCACCTTCTCATTGGTCCTCCTCCGTGGACTCATGGATGCTGACCTCGCCGCTACCGGTAGTAAAAGTCAAACCGAGCGTGTTATATAGCTCCACCTCGAACCACTCCCTCTTCTCCCAAAGTTGACTTCTTTGAATTTGCAGAAGCTTTCGTGGAAGCTCTCCAGCCTTCTGTCGTGGCAACCCTCTCAACCTTGTCCGAGTTCTGTCCTCCTCAAAATCACGTTTTGAGCTCTCCCATGGAGTGGCAGCCCAGACTCCACCACCAACACCACTGTTTGGGCCTCCTCGGGCCGAGGCTGCAGCCCATGAATCGAGCTGGCGCAGCAGCCAAACCGAAGAAGCTCTACTGGGGGGTTCCGGCAGCGCCGCTGGGGAAAATGGGTGGCGGAGATCAGGCTGCCGCGCAACCGCACGCGCCTCTGGCTTGGCACGTTCGACGTTGCTCACGAGGCTGCCTTGGCTAAGGATACTGCGGCCTTCATGCTTCGAGGAGAGGCATGAAGGCTCAACTTCCCAGACCTCCGGTACAGCGCGGATAAATTCGGATCATTTCTTCATGCTTATGTTAATGCCAAGATCCAGGCCATTTACGAGAGCACGGGCAAAGCGGCGGTTCAGAAAGAAGTGGAGCCGGAAAGATCATTGCTGGAAGGCGGGAGCGGGAGTTCGTCTGGGTCGGCGGAGGGTCCGGAAGAGGAATCTGCAGTGATGCTACGCAAGTTTCATTCTTTGGAGATTGACTGGGATTTGATACTGTCATGAACATATAAGGGAGCTGTTGCAAATGGAGTGTTTGGCATTTGCAGTGGTGCAGTTGATGGTGTGAAGCTCATTGCTTTTGGGGTGCATGGTTTGTTTGCAGTTTCCAAAAATTCCTGGTTTTCCATTTTTTTTTTCATGTTAGCATTGCCAGGGTGTTGCTTTGAATTTTGTCTGTCATTCTGATTTTTTTAAAATGTAATAAGTTAATTTTCTTTAGCTCCAATCTTGACTACGCCATTTGCCCTGTATTATTCCCTTCGAATCATTTTTTGCACAACTCCAACACCACATCCACATCACAATTTTTTTTTAATCCCATTAATAATCTGCAGTGGTCAATAAACTCAAAATAAGAAAAATTCAGGACCAAAGAGTTCTTTCCCTCATATAAATAAAGATGACTATGTCCAGTAGGTGAAGTATAAACAACAGAATAATTATACCATTACTAGAAATGGCAGATGATACGGCGAGCATCGAGTATTGCCGTAACGATTAATTAAGGGAGGAAAATAATGTGATCGTGCAGCATATTGACAACATCAAGTGCATCATAAGATAATGTTACCAAACAAGGCATACACTATAGCAAACTTGGGTTGATTAAGCATAGATTATTATTATGGCCATCCAAACGAAAAAGGACAACATCATCTACGCCCTTCTCGTTCAATCAAGAAAAGTGCTTCATTGTTATAAAACAAAATTAGAATCCATCATTGCAGATAGACCACTACTGTTTACATTACAAAAAATTTTTAAAAAGAAAAACATGAAAAACCTAATATGAATAATCTGGCTCTTGCGCAACATATCCACAAAATTTTTCTAACATTTTTTTTTTTTGACATGAATACAACAACTATAGTACCCTCTACAAGAAACTGGACTCGAAAAGCTAGATTACAAAGCGATGAGAAAAATAAAAACCTGCCTTCATCGCATCATTCTTAGTCTTCTTTTGGGAGAAAAAAAAGAATGACCTCATGTGAACTGCTAATGGTACACGTTATGATCCACGGAGAACTGATGCCCGTCTTCTTCTGCAAGTAAGCCTCCAAAGCTAATGCAAGAATTCAATGATCAGCTGAATTTGCCTAACTCCATCTTCTTCTTGATTGCCCTTTGGCCATGATAGACAAATGAATCTATGATCCCTGATACTGTAAAGACACCTGGACGCAGCCATATGAAAGTGAGCATAGTTAAATTCTGAGCAGTAAAGATAGCCAGAGGCAATATTGTTGAGATAAACTGGGAGAAAGAGTGAGTTTCCCTTGGAAAATGAAGGCTCTTTTTGAGATTCAGACAAGTATTGACATGCTCAGTTAAATAAAAGCAACATATCTGATAAGGTCAAATTAGTTTGGAAAGCTAATCTGATTTAGTATGCTGGGAATTAGTTACCAAATTTAAAAATGGAGAATAAAAAACCCAAGCAGGAAAATAAATTAGCAGCATCATCTCCAAGCGTATGATAAAAAAAAAAAGAAAAAGAACTATATATTACCGCCAACTATAGCGCAGACGTTAGTCAAGAAGTGTAGGAATGGCACATAACCTTCGGCAGAAATCACCTGCAACATGCAATTCAATCATAAAAAATAAAGGAAACCATTTTGTTCAGTGCTCTGAAAGCTACAGAATATAACAATCTAGTGATTCAGGAAAAGAAACCCCATAGTGGACCAATAACAAATAAATCAGCTCATTGATTTTTCTTCAAGCATTATTACTTATAAACATGCAAACCTTAATTGGCGAAAGATCATAGAAGAAAAATACACCAGGGACAGACTGAATTCGACCAATAGCATCAGCCCTAAAATGCTCTGTCACTGAGAACTGTAAAGTGGAACCTCCAGTGTAACAACAAGATGTTTGAAGGTAAAGAATAGTTACTGCAATCATTTTTTTCTTTTACCTGGTTAGACTGGATTGCATGCCCATTTATGTCAGTGTAGACAGTGGGAACCACCTGAGGAAAAATTAATTTTTTATCTCCAATTAGCATGGACTTGTATAATGAATAAAAAAAAAAGGGTAATGAATGAATCAATAAAATGGATACAATAATTTTGTAGGTTCCTGCCAAGAGACCTTCAAAATGGACAGGAAAAAACTTGACTGTTTATGTTTAAAATATAAAGCCTCAGATCATATTCTTAGATAACTTAGAAGACTGACCTTAAGGAAATACTGATATATCCCATATGGCAATTGTTGTACCCAATGCACCCTGAGTACTCAAGCAATACACTTATCATTTTGTGCCACACAAGTAAAAGCAAAATATAAAAAATTGTGCAAGTTATAAAAGGGTTGAGGACAAAGACTTACCCATCAAGAGGATTTACAACCCCAGGAAAATATTCACCAAAGGCTAACTTATTGATTTTGTGGCTTATCTGATATAACAGGAAAAATAACAAGGTCATATTCCCAATAATTGATGACAGATGGCAGACAATAGCTAACCATTGGATGCAACATCCTAAATAGAAAAGTAGTCATTTAAATGAAAATTTATTGGATTATGACAATGATTTCTTACATTAAAACTATCTTTTTGAAATGGAAGTAAATCATGGACATGCATATTTGACTGCTGGAAGCTTTTCCCTGGAGCAAAATGAAAGTTCCCAGCCACCTTATTCACTTCAAAAAAACCATAAATGTTGCATCCTTCACCTTCCTCATCTTTAATCCTTTGAAGAAAACCTTCCCTTTTGCACTGTAATACCACATTGGAAGAAAATTCAGAAAAGATAATCTATAACGTATTTACAGAAATCGGTAACACCCTGCCGCTGATCCATGCAGTAAACATATTTTCAGAAGACATAAGAGAGGATTTGCCCAGGGATTCAATAAACAACTTGATACATGGTTAGAAATGGCACTGCCAGAGAGTACAATATGCATTTTGCAACTTGATTTATCCTATCTTATACTACATTGTCATGACTTATAATAAAATTTTTATACACAAACCAAATAGGCCTTTATTTTCTTTTTGGGAAATTGCACTTTACGATGTTAGAATATGAATTCACATCTCGTTTGGATTGACTTATCTATATCACTGTGTTGGCTAGTTAAAGACTTGTTTCTGATAACGGCAACAGGTGGAACAGATGCTAGAATCAGACTCAACTTATTTCCAGAATTTTCAGAATGCAGGTGGTTCTGGACCAAGCCTAATCAATTTCAGGAACCCAAGCCAAGGGATAACTTGATTAAATCTACTAAAACATGTAGTCTTGGATATTCCTTTTGTTGACGGCTAGGGTTTACACTTCGATGATGAAAGAGGTTGCTGCTCTACTTTTCTGAGAAGTAATTCAGTTGCTTACAACCCTAGAACAGCTCTCTATTTAATATGCTGCTTCAGCAGGCTTGGAACCCTAATTGGAGTCCTAGTGGCTCAACTCATGACTCAATTAAACACTGCTTTCTAATGGGCTTGCAGACCTGTTTTACTAGGCTTTGATGATACAAAATGGGACTGCTAGTATAGGAGGGCACTTGCTGCAACCATACTAAGCCTAATGGTCCCTGATCTGAGCCTATATTCTTTAACAGCTTTTCCCTTTCTTTTTCTAGTCATAGAAGCACGAAGTCACTACCTATACAAGGAATAACCATTCCATCACTAAACTAGAACTGTAAGTAATGAACAATGCTTACTGAAATTTGTAATTGTCATGACAGAAATAAAAATTTCCATTATTGAATCCTCTGGGACTAATGCAACCATTCAAGGTATGTGCTAGGTTATTCAGACTGCTAAATAGAATCCTGATACATACCATGGAATGGTGCAAGAAGGGATCAGTATAATTCAATGTATTCCCAGATAAATTGTATAAAGCCACAGACATGATGGACATAGCTAATTAACAATGCAAAATATGAACTACCAAAATGTACTAATATAGACTACACTTGGCATCATAGATGTGACATAAGTTGTTATAAAGCATGAAGTTTTGTATGTTCATTTATAAAACATAAAGTTTTATATGTTCATTTATAGCAGGATATGAGAACAGATATCAAAGCATAAAATGAACTTCAGAAACACAACACATGCAATTGAAGGCATTGATAGCAAAATGAAAAGACCTGATCAATCAAATCAGGGTTTGATAGCCCCCAACCTTTCTTCCTATAATTTTCACAGACTTCTTCACAGGAATTGCAACAATCTTTGTCAGACTATAACCAAAGATAAAATATTACAGGTTAGTGAGGAAATAAGAAATACAACAATGTGTAACTAAAGAATGTCCCAGAAACATATTTTAATCTCATTCGTGAATCCATACTTGTAGTACGAGTCACATGCATCATTTAGATATGATATCCTAAGCATCTTCTATCACCATAATGTAACCAGATGTCAAGATTGCAAGCATTTGAATGCTTTTTGAGAATTATGACATGGTCAGAAAGCTTAGTAATGGAAAGTACTCCAGGCAATAAAATTGCATTAGCAACTACTACAATAACTGCAGGATGTGCCACTAGATACTGAGATCAATTGAGACATCATGCAGTTCACATAGTGCCGAGGATATTATCTGTACAGAATATTGCATAAAATATCAAAGAATATCATGTGAGTTAAATCATGTAAATCCACCTCAAGTTTCCTATTAACATTTGCCATTCACATTTCAGTGTGATTCATATGGATGCTTTCAGTTGAGTTCAGGTCCAAAAAATGTAAAGTTGGTAAAGTAGGTAGTATAAGATACAGAGTCATTTAGCAGACAAATTGCCATACTAAATGCACTCGACTGATCATCCCAAAATAAGTAAAACAGAAGTGGCATAATATCTTAAAGGTGCCTACAGTTAGGCGTGTAAGCAGGTTGATTGAAAAGGTTGAATAAATATGATAAAGAGGAGGCATATGATTAACCAAAAATAGTCGATATGTTGGACATCAAAACCGTGCAGGATGGGAGATTTAGTCAAGGCATACATCAAGGATGAACCTAAAGATCATAATGGAGATATACCACTTCTGCACCATAGCAAGAACCACAATAAGTCTCATTGTGTTCCAGCCTCCCACCGTGCCTTTGCAAGGGCTTTTCAATCTGTAGAAATGTCAAAGAACATGAGCAACATAAAAATAGGATACATTTCCCAAGTACAAAGAGTTAAGCATCTCAAATTTGCAGACAATAGCACCACGTTACAAAGATTCATCCACTAGGACTGTCAACAATGGAACTGGTACAAAAAATCCATGCTTTCACTTAGGATACAATTGCTTTGGAATAGGCATGGTCCAGGTTCACGGACAACAATATGCTCCACATGGAAACTACAGCATATGACTCATGCCAGGCCTTGTTTATAATTACAATCACCATCAAGTCATTATTTGCGACCCTTCACTTAAAATTATCCTAATTTTCACACCTACATGGTGAGTTTAACTCAACTGTATCCAATGGACCCTCACCCTATTGTCCACAAAGATGGTGTCTCTACAATATATAAAGAAACATAGACAAAAAACAGTCAATCCATCAAAGAGGTACAGTTTATAATTTCCACACATCGTGCATGTGAAAAAAGAAACAATGAAAGAAGTCTAATGCGACCAATTGTGATGTATTGTGTCATTCAAATGTTAAACTGCAATATAAATAGTACAAAACTCTGTATGCATTTTGAAAGGTCAAATGAAGCAATAATGTATGGACCTTTGGTGAGCCAATTCCATCTTGTCTAGCTTCAATGACATTGCCATGGGTATCTAACCGTGTCTTGATGATATCATGCTTCTGAGAGATAGAAGGGGGGCAGAAACTGTTATCCTTAATGATCAGAAAAATGTGATATATCAAAAAAAAAAAAAGACGCCAGTGAGTGATGAATAATAGGATTAAAGTGAACATTTGTAATGGTTATAACACATACCACATCCAGATGCTCCTCTCCACTGATATCCATAGCATCAAGACTGACCATAGAACATGCTAGAGCAGGAAAGGTAACATCAAACTGCACTTAAAATGATATATATCATCAAAGATAGTTATTTGGCCAACCTAAGAATCATTATTCCTCCTACACTTTCTCAGAAACAATACAGTTTTAACACATTGATACTAAGCATCAACAGAATAATACATGGGTTGGAGTAACTAGTGCCTTGCAAACTTTTGATGACGGGAATGTTGCTAAAAGCAGAGAGCAGAAGAAAACCATCAGTGGATAAATTGTTAAAACCAAGTAATGAAATGGCATGAGATAGGAGAAGGAAATTGCAATACAATACGTTCTGATACATAAAGATGAGGAACCAAAATTTTCCCTGCTTTTTTTTTCTTTTCTTTGTTCAAAGTTTTAAAACCCAGAGAGCTACAACATGCATGAAAAAATACTGGGATAATTGCAGAAATTGTGCAAGGTGTGGAAATAAAGAAATTAATGTAAAACAACCAGGGAAAAAATTCTTCTTCTGAACAATTGTACCAAAACACATGAGATCAAAACATCAAATTTGAAAGCAATTTAATTAATAGGTGAAGAATCAATATGTGCAAGCTTCAAAGGAACACCCTAAAATAACTAAAGAAAATTCCCTGTAATGAAATGGGATGTTACATTGATGCGAATGGTTTCCCCTCTCGATGTATCGACCACAAGTTGGGTTACTGTAACAGGATGAAGGTATAGTCCTGCAACCAGAAATATACATATCAACAATCAAAGAAGCAAAGGCAAACATATCATGTTCTCGAGTGCAAAAGACACATACATACATGCATGCACACATTATCTACATAAAGTGCTAACAAATCAATGGAAACACAACAGCAAACTAGGTATCAACTGCCCAATGTCATAACCATCGACTGTCAGAATTTAACGCAAAAAAGCACAGAAGCAAAATTTCAAGAGCATCATCATTCAATTCACTCCAAATCAACTAAAAGGTCGCCCAAAACAAGGACAGCAAAAAACAAACACCGTAAAGCATCCAAACAGCAAACATGTACGAGAAGAGCTAAAGATCCGATCTTATAACAATAAGAATCAGAAATGGACTCAAAAACCTATAAATTAAACCACTTCATAATCTCGCTCTTGATCCAGTCGAAAGTGGAACCAATCGTTCATAAAAGACCAAAAAAGAATCACTAAACTCAAAAAGCAACTACAAATCCAGTACAACAACAATCAAATATTGCGTTCCCTCAAATTAACTGAAAACCAGTGTAAATGAACAAACAAACTAAAGTCAGAATAGAACACGATGAAACGGGTACCAGAAATCCGAAACAACAGATAAGAAGGACCCAAAGATTGAGTCTTTCACGACCACGCTCTCTGATCTCGAATCGTAATCATGAGAAAAGAAGATTAAAGAATTAAGAAAAAAAAGAGAAATAAACAGAAAGGAGAAGTCCTTTTCGACATACTGAGCTCAGAGAAGAAGAGGAGGAACATGACGATCGACGAAGCCACCGTGATGATGCCTCCGGAGAGGGTTTTGCTGGAGAAGTCCTCGTTGACCTTTGGGTAAGCGTCCAGGTTCCTCAGCTTCCAGAATAACCCTTCCATTCCTCAACTCCTCTTCCTCCAAGCTCTCAAAAAGATCTAAATTTCTATGTAAAAATACAGATAAAAAAGTCTGAAAATTTTCGAAAATTTCTACGGAAAGTTTATTTATATCGTCAAATCACTTTATCAGTTTTTTTTTTTTTTTGGCGTATCGTGATTGGGTTCTCAAAATGCTGTTGCTGGCCCATGGCTTGGGCCGGGCTCTTTTTATCAGAAACCAGAGCAGAGCGCCAGCAACAACGCTTTAGTTTATAATAATTAGCACATATGGAACTTATTACAAGTTAAACTTCGAATCATGTGCAACTCGTACGAGCTCTTGGATCATTTTTCGCAAACACAAAAAGAAAACAAAAAAAAAAAAATGACAAAACAAGGCAGTTCATTTATGCTAATATTTGCCTGGCTGCCTCTCACGCAAGCAGACACGTACCATGTTCAACTATAAACTTAACTGTCAAAGAAAATATTGGCAGACAAGAATAAATTTCACGAAATGGTAAACACAAACATAAGCGAACTGTCAGTTGTACCAGAACAGGATACTGAAGGTTCACACAATATAATAACTTCAATTGATAAAGTTCATTCGCATCACAATTATCTATACAACTCAACACTCACGTTTTTGAACAGAAATAACATACACTGCCATTCACGCGCACACAAACACAGATGAGTTCCATGCCTTCAAAATTAGAACTATTGAAGCTATACAGAATACAAACCATCAAAAACATAATTCTGAATAAATATTGCTGCCTGATTCCAATCTCCGAAAATATACAAAATGCATTTTAGTTGAGTATATCTTAACCCAACGTCAGACCAATAAAATTAGAATCTAATGAGAAGGCCATGAAATAAAGCAGCCCAAAATTGATGATTACAAGATGGCTGCTAATACAAATAAACTTACTATGTCATTGATTACAAGCAAACTGAATGAAAAGTGACAATTTGATTGCACTTGTACCTTAGCACTTTGAACTGCAAGAGAAAATTTTTCCTACAGACTATAAGCCGAAGAATGAGCTATTGTACTTCTCTACAACAACAGGGGAGGCTCAACAACAACAAAGCTAAGCAAGGTATGCTAATTAATGACCATAACCAGGTGGTGGTGGCAGCCTATGGTTTGAGCCTCTATCTAGCGTTGAGAAATGATTAGTAGGCTGATGGTCAGCAAATGGCCTGCGAGGAGGGTTTTGATTTAATGGTGCTCCCCTCCCTTTTGGCTGCCATTGTTGGGTGACGAGAGCATGGTAGGCACCAAAACCGCCGTTGTATCCAGACCTTGGAGGACGACAAGGTCCAGGAATTGGTGCTTGGGTTGCAGGTCTACCTGGTGGATGGTAATGATATCCGCTGTTGTGGGGGTAGTTGTAAGCAGAGTTCTGATTGTGGTAGCTTCGTGTTGGATTTCTTCTTGGACCTGAATAGCTATCCCTTCCATGCTCATGATGACTTCTTCCATGATGGGCTGAGGCTCCATACTGATGACATTGAAGATGCATTTTGCTGCCCTTGTCAGTAATCCAAATGGTTTCCGGAAGAACACCAGTGTGCGTTACCAACTGAGTTATCATGTCTAGGTTGCAGTCCCACATTACCCCACGAATTGTGTCTTCCATTCAGATATGGTTCGCCAACTCTACTTGCATCATATGGTGCCATTGGCGAAAAACTTGACTCACCACCATTATGATTCATCCCTACCTGTAAGCTATTCCTAATGCCTCACCAAGGGGTTTGCCAGCATTTACTCCTGGCGGATTGTTTCTCAAAATGCATAGTAAGCTAGAATTAGTCTACAACAATTAAGGAAACTTGATTTAGTCGAAATAGTGCAGAACCATGATAGCGAAGTCAAGAATCCATGTAAAAAGCACATCTGCTGAAATACCTTCCATTTTCCCATGGCTTCCTCCCTGTATCTTCATGCCATAGCACAGGTGGCAGCTTTAAATCACCAACTGTTACAATCTGAAAGAATAGATCATTGGGACTAAGACAAGCTCCATATGATAAGATAACAATTTCAGTATTATGGAGAACTACTCATCAGAATGATCAAATCTTAGCTGTTGAAATTACATGTTCCTCTCGATAGAAAATAAGAGAAAATGCTTGCTTTTCACATGGATAAATTTCTGAACAAAGCAATCTAACAGAAAAAGGCACCCTCCATGGCAAGCGTAAAATATGCAAATATTTCTATTACAAGTACTACAAATTCTCAAATACTTGCTGGTTGATAAAACTCCAATTGAGTAGTTCACAAAAGTATGCAGATTCATTTGATGTCAATCCTCATGATATCAAGCAAAAAAGCCAAAAATATCTTGGATGTATCACTATGCGTTGATGCCGTTTTATTGTTAGTTCCATAAAATATAAATTAATTATGTACTTTAAATGACACCAATGTTCTTAGTGGCTTGGATACTCTACATCAAATATCTAGCAAGGATCCTTTCAAATAATTTTTAATTGAACAATCAAGCTTCTTTGCTAGGCATATTATAACTGACAGTCTATGGCCTCTAGTGTCCACAGAATTGGGGCATGACACTTGTTGCAACACAAAACAGCTGGCATGCCCTTCAGTGTCATCCGCCCTCAGTATAAAGATGATGAATGGAACCATGGAAAGAACAATATAAAAGCCCAAACTCCCATTAATGCACCTGAAGTTTTGATCAAGACCCTTGGCCTGCCCCACTCCACTGTACTAGAGGAAATGCTGAGTCCAATGGAAAAATGAATATCTGTAGGCAAATGGAGTGAACCAGAAAATAACTACAAAAAATTTGCTCAAAGCCAAATACATGGCCTAAAACTTGAAACAACAATAGGCCCCAATAATCCAGCATTTTATTTGACCATTTTACACAACAGGCTAAACAAAACTTAATGACTATTTACCTAAATGAAGATGGAACATACCATGTACACACTTAAAAAAGAGCATTGACAGACCACCCCAAACATCAGTGACCAATGTAAACTTTGGAATGAACAGAGAAATAGGAGAAATATTTGAACATAGAATAAGCCTATCAATTTATCAAGAATAGAGTGGTGAACAACCACAGACAATGCAACAACATTTTTGGAATTATGACACTACATATCAGAGCCAAACCTTTTTGGGGACTACAACTCCTGCAGGTGGCCATGCTATATGTTGATGTGGATCTGGAAGTTTATATATTGAACATCTGTAAAAGAGAAAAATTATAAATGATCAGTATGTGAGCATCAGACAAGACTTCATGCTAATACACAAAATAACTTACATGACTCAATTGTCCATTATATCTTCCATTCCCATAACAGGAGAGGTGAATACTGGAGGACAAGGATCCCCACCACAAAGGCAGAGGTAGCCATTCGTTCCTCCACTGCATATAAAGAGAGCCAAAAATCAATTAACAGCATGATTTTTTCTTAAAGTTTAAATCGTTAATAATTAATTACAAAGACAACCAATTAACAAAAGACACAAAAAATGGTACCAAAAAATAGCAGCAATTAGGAAATTCTAGAATTGTCAGAAGAAAAGCAGGTACAGTAAATAAGCATGAAACATTAAATTATATATGTATATATATTAAAAACAGCAAATGAAGAGAAATGAAACTAGTCTGTAAATTCTATTCTACATTTTTCTCTAAACCATAAGCAAGGGAAAAAAAACATGTGCCATTCAACGATAACAGAGAACTGTACTTCAAGCAAATTCCAGAAACTAAAAAGGAAATCAAGAATTATCATAGTTTCTGGTAACAATATCTCATTATTGTCTGTATTCTAGTGATTTCTATTTATTTATTTATGGCTTTCTTAGAGTCAGACTTGGACAGGACTTCTACCAAAGGTAAGTTCCAATCTCCTGTAAGTGGGTCATGACTTGAGACCATTATTTATTCTATAAATAGCTCATCCAGAAAGCTGTGTATCTATGATTTAGGGTTTCTGTTCCCTGCCATAATAAGAGCTATGGTTTCTCATCATCTTCTCTAACCCTAGGATCATATTCAAGCCTGTCTACCTGCTATAGTCTTGACAGTTTCCATATGTAGTGAGGTTGTCACCTTAAGCAATCCTCAAACAAACAAGACATCAAGAATTATCATAGTTTCCATGTGTGATAAGGTTTTGTCACCTTTAGCTATCCTCAAACAAACACGACATATAGAATTATCATAGTTACCGCATGTGAGAAGGTTTTGTAACAAACAGGGAATAAAGCATTACAATAATTTTCAAACAGCACCCTTAGCTTTAATGCAATCATAGTATTATTGTTTGTTGGAACAGGCATTTTGTCTATACACAGCTTTGCAAACAATATAAAAAATAGTGCATTGCCTGATGTCATGAAATCAAAACATATGATCAAGTCAATAACTCAGTCAATAAAAGCTAAATGGGAATTTATGTACGAGATAAACAACTCCATGGGGACAATGACATGCACCTGACTAATGGAGTTCTGAAGAATATACCTGGCAGAAGAATATTCCTTCTCCGGCAGATGTCCAAACTGGTTGTGGAGAAAGTCTACAAATGGAGCAGTGAATGACATGTGTTCACAAAAAGCATGTCAGGCATTATGTTGTTTCGCGGGACTTCCTCAGGCTACATTTTGAACACAGTTGACTTCAGATTCGTAAGAATATTATCATAAACAAGCTTCAATTCAAACAAATATGTTGTCTGACAATTACATTAAGCATAATACCGTAAGCGAATCTACAACTTTTTCAATCTCAGCCAACAAGTGAGCCTCATCAATAGAAGGCAGTTTTGCAACACCCTTCAGAATGCATAATGATGAATATTCAATCAATCAATTGAGCTAAATGTTCAAACTGTGACTATGCATAATATACAAGCCTCAAATCCAGGAGATTAAAATATATCTACCTGCCAAGCGTATCTCTTTCCATTCATGTCCGCTTCAAAGTCTAAAACAAGCAAAAGAATAAATATCATTTAAGAGAATAAAGCTGAGGGATCATACTGCAATATTAACGAATTAGAATAGCAGCCAGTGATAGGCAACTTTGGACCATTACCAGTTGGATAGAAGCCGATGATTGGTGAATATGTCTCTCTCATCAGTAGCTGATATTTCGGAGGAAGTGCATGGACACTGAAAATGATAATCTCCAGTCAGACATAATGAAAAGTAAGGCTATGATCATGAATCTAAGAAATTCAAACCTTGCAGCTGGAAACATTCCCATATGCTGATTGAAAGGCTTGAAAGGTGCACCAAATTTGAAGCATATTTTAAGCTTTCCCAGATCCCTCAGATCAGAAGCAAAAGGTGCATAATGATAAGGGTAGAACCTGAAAACAAAAGGTTCCAATAAAAACAATTCCAAAAGGCTATTTTGTTTTCCATTATGAGATATTGCGAAGGTGAACAGCTTTATACAAAATGCTGCTACACTGACTCCATGTTGACATAGAAATTCATTAGGTTTAGGCAACAAGCTAAAACTCAATTGTGAGAATACGGTGCCTGCCAGTTAAATTCAAGAGCATCCAAAAGCTCATGTAACAATCAGAACAATATGTTTATACTATAAAGGGAAGTGGATATTTTGCTATTAAGCAATTAAGTTAATGAGTTTTGACTAAAATGATAACATACCATTGCCATGAACAAACACCTTCAAAGTAATAGTGCATGACCCAGCACAAGCCTTCAGTGAATTTCAGAACCAAAGAATATGAAAATCAAAACATAAACCTCCACACATCTCAAAGCTAGGGAACCAACCAAAATCAAGAAAAATCAGAAAACAAAGTAGACATGATTAAAATGTAGTCCAGTGAAGCCATATGTGAACAGATGTATAAAATACACACTTGCAACAAGAAAAATTCTCATGGTAGAACATCTCATATAAAGTCAATAAACACACAGAAAAACAAGTATAATCCCAGCTAATAGCTACACCATCAGTATACATAACCACGTTACTGTATTCACCCATAGAGCCATATTTAATGCAGGCAAAACTAGAACACATACCATGATGATCAAAATCTTTGTGATAGCAGGGGAACATGATCTATGATTACCATGGAAAATCTCCCACGTAACCTGAACATAATTCTCCCGAACTATAAAAAGGCATGTTGCCCATGTGGATAAGTACAGCAGCATAACACCAAAAATGGATAAATACGAATGCACTCCAACAAGCTAAAAGAAAGCCATCTTTGGAACATGAAATGATATTCTAGGACAAACCAAGCTAAAAAATTCATACCAAACATGCAGATGATTGAATAGGTCAACTCTGCTCATAAATAAAAATGAGGAGGACATGTCAGCTTTGACAAAGAATGAAAAACCACATGATTTCAAATGATTTTAGATGGGACATGTCTTCAAAAATTATCAATAGCAGATAACTTACAACATATTTTCGTACTGCTTCAATTTCTTCAGCAGTTTTTGCAGAAAATTTTTCTTCATAGTATCTTTCTTTCCATCCCTGCTCTCCAAGTTTAACCTGACACAATTAACATAGAATCTGTCATGCAAAGATAAGAAATAAACCACACAATAATATTTACCAGCATTATATGCATTTTCATGAATATTTACAAGCTTTACTCAATTTGAAAACAGCCACAGAGCAGTCAGAGCCATCCATCAACACAACTTCCTAGTCAAATACAATCTAGAATGGTCACATGGTTAAGATATAACTACACGAAGACCAATGGGTAATATAGGATTCTAACGCATCGCATCGAAGAAGATGTACATGAATGGCAACGACTTGCACAAACAAACAGCGCTTAGTCACTCACAGAAGAACAATCACATATTACTAATTGAACAAATAGGACAGTCTGACAAGCATTAGTCACTCACAGAAGAACAATCACATATTACTAACTGAACAGATAGGACAGTCTGACAAGCATACAACCGCTTGACTTTTTTTGGCGTCCATTTTTCACTTTCATACTGTGAAAGGCACATACTGGAAGTGTGAAGCAAAATACATTTATCATGTGCAACATATGTCCATCTGTTCCACTATAAACATATGAATCACTAGGATTCTGGACTCTTCTGTCAGAAACTCAGACAAAAATGGAACAAAGAAAGAATAATAAAGAGGTGAATCAAATTGGAAATGCATGATAACTGGCTAACAAAGTCCTTTAGCTTGGTGCAGCTACAAACCTTGTCTTCTTCTGGATTATTAGAGTTAAAAAGATCTGACTTTTCTCGTAATACTTCCTTAAGCTTTGACTTCAAATCCTCTTTATTCTCACATATCTGCAAGGAACTCATTATCAAATGGACATATGTTAGAAAAACTGATAAGATAATAATAATCTCCATAAAGCAAGCTGAAATCAATAAGAAATTACAATAACAGAGATGCACCTCTACTTCAAGGCTATTCTCAGCCTCAATGATGGCTGAAGCAACACTTGCTCCTTCTGAACACAAGCAGGCCACTTCTGGGGCATGCAAATGTTTTCTCCCATCCACTTATGTTTGTTTGGTCCTATATCGCGCATAGACACAGAAGTCATTGTGTGTCCAACACACAGATGTCCAGTTTGCTGATATGGTGAAGGAGAAGGACCAGATGCAAGACACAAACCATGACTTGGGGGCAATATCATCTCCCTGTTTTGCTTGTGCCTTTTCACGCTTTATTTATTCTCTGAGATTGACGCTGAAAAACTAATGTTAATTTTTCAAATATAAAGTAGCAAAGAAATCATAGCAATAAAGCCAGATTAATGGGTGGCCACCACTCAAGGCAAAAATAATTCAAGGGAACAAGAAGATCAGGTATAAAAAATGCAAACCAGTTGCAGATGAGCTCTTTTCTGAAATATTTGATCCTTGTAGGACCCTACAGCTTGAATAAAATGCTCAACCCTTCACAAGTTTGGCTGACAAAATATTCAATATTAAATGCTGTCTTTTGGGTTAATAATGGAAATATTGTATGTTGATTAGAAAAGGGAAATGCAAATGAAGAACACCAGTTACCTTGCTTGAGTCTGTTAAATAGCCACCCATTGCTCTAAATTCCTTCTTATAAAAAGCCATCAACAAATTTATTGCACCCTGGAAAGCATGCAAACATAATCGGGAATATATCACTTGTTTAACATAACTGAAAGGAGAAGAGAGGATGACTATATATTGCTCATTTAGTAGCAGGGCTACATGATCCATGTTGCAACATAACAGTCAGCTACAATTACAAAGAACCAGAAATACCACTCCTGTAGTAAATAGAGAAGCAAGGCAGTTGCCACATCCAAGAAAAAACCACGCCCAGTCTGTTAAGATCAACCCAAGCCCATTCACAAAATTATTTTCAGAATATGTTTGCTCTGGCATTTCAGCAAATGAAAGACTGAGTGGGCCTCCATTCCAAGCCGTAGTCCTAAGCCCCTAATGCCAAGGTTGAGCCCAGATTTTAAGGGACAGCCCAGATAATTATATCCCCAACTATGATATCAAATAACATAGCAGAAATATAATATATGCAAGTATAAGATACAAATTAGTCAATTTTTTAAATTCCATAACCATAATCAACTAACAAGTAACAAAAAGGGTAAAACAGCGGGTAGCAGCAAACCTCACAAATTTCTAGTGTAGGCATGTGCGGAAGAAAATCATTGCCAGCAAAAAAGCAGATGAAAATGAAATCATCCACAATGCACTCAAAATCAACCTCAAAGGGACCATTAGGTATTCTAAATTCATAGTCTAAATATTCGCAGAAAGTCCAGATATTGAAAAACTGCAAAAAAACACAACTGAGGTGAAGTACAACACATGAAAATGGGAATATTCAGCATAACAGGGAAGATACTGATATCGTGCAAAAGACCTGATAAGGTTTTTTCCCAACAGCCGCATCTTCACTTTTTTCATCAAATTCTCCGAATTTTCTTTTTTACAGTTCCTTGGCACTCAGTTGCTAGATGACCCATTTGACCACAAAGAAAACATTTATCCTGTTGTCCAGGGGTGAAAACAATCTGTAGTGCCATCAAAATCATTGGCAAGCGTAAGCAGATCAAGTTGACACAAAAAAAGAGTTGTTTTAGCAATATGAAGAGTGTAAATACAAAAAATTTAATGCAGAAAGGCACACACAACACAAACTATACAAAGTGTCCAGTCTTTAGTGCAATCAATAGTTACGAAAAGGTTGCAAGAAATGCAATCATTGTTCATGAGCATGTGAAAATGTGAAAACAGCTTGAAGTAAGTGAACAAAATACATGAGGGACAATAATGATAACATCTAGTACTATCAGTGTATATATGGCATCAGATGCCTTTGTCAAATAACATGCAGATTGACTGACCTCTCTCAAAATTGAAAAATGAACTTCATGTGTAGCCAACACTAACATAATCAAATCCACATCCTGCAATATACAGATAAAAAGGAACCTGATCTAAGTACAAGAAAATGAAGAAGGGAGAAATCCAGTCATAGTTCACAAGAGACCAAAAATATAGAAGAAAACTTGAGGTTTATAAGAATGATGAATAAAACTATACACAAATGAAGGGAAAATAAGTTTCTTCTTACATACATTCAAGAGACATCAAATATCAAAATTAAACAAGGACCTGAAAAATAAAAAAAAGGACATACCAAACCATGCAAACAATGGTGAGTGTTCGGATTATAACCAGGCAGATTGCGTTGAAGACGGATGTATGACATATTTTGTGTTCCCCTTCACCAGGAACATTTGCATCAGAAAGAATAACCTTCAAAAGAATGGAAAGTAAGAAAAATCTCAAATGTAACCATTCAATTGTAGAAAAAGAAAAAAGAGAGAATAATAACTAGCAGGTGAAATTATAATGGATGATGCCAAATAAGGGAGAAAAAAGAACCTACATCTCAATATTTTTCCAACCAGCATCATAATTTAGTCTCACATGAGTGTAATACTGCAATGCAATTGATAAAACTGCCATAAATTCAGTTCCAGGGGTAATGACATTCGCGTCGAAGAGCTGTGTTTCCTGCTTTGGAGGAAGTTTTCTTCCTTCGCTCTCAACTCTGCTCGTAACCTTTCTTCTTCTGCTTTCTGATGCAAGAGAAAACGATGTCAAAAAAATTCTGGAGAACAGTATCACAGACTGCAGAAATTGCAAGTATTTTATTCATGAACCTAGATTGTAGAAAAATATGATGAATGATTACCTCTTTCTAAAGAGATTAAATCATTCATTTCATGCATGAAGGGGAGTACGCAAAGATGTCATATTCATCTATTGTGTCTGTGTGTATCTCGAATCTAATTATAAGAATGAGAAAATAAATAAGCACTACAGTGCACAGCGCAAGAAACAATTAGAAGAAGTATTCACCGCATCAGCAGCATCTTTGGCTGCTCTGAACCTTCTAGAACATTGTTGATTCATTTTAGCTCTTGAAGTAACACCGTCTGTGATTGAATTTTTAAAAAAATTACGAGAGAAACAATGAGAAATGCAGAAAAGACCAAAGATATTAGCATTCTAGAATATAGCCAACGATGACAATTCATACAATAGAACATACTGTTTACACCCTGCAAAAACCACCTCAAGATACTGCCCAAACAACAATATCCCACATGAATCTCTCTATTCCAATTTTTAAGCACAAAAACCAACACCTTCCTAGGGAAGATCCAACACAAACTGGACTCAAAGTCCTTCTCACAATTAAGCACCCCTAAGCAATACCTTCACTACCTCCACAATAGCCCACCAAAGTACCCAACTCATATCACCACTAACACCCATTTTTCTAACCAATTTGAATCAAAATTGGCAATCAGCGAGTGATAACTATGGCATAAATAACAAATTTTAAAAAAGGTATGAATGAGGTGGCCAAATTGATTGATTCTAGGAAGGAGGACAGATAGGAGTGTTGAACTCAGAATATTGAATGGAGTTTGAGAAGCTCAAGAACTTGGTCCCAAGAAAAAGACAAGTCCAAGAAACATCAGAAACCTGTACATAAATAAATAAAAAGTCTGCAAAGATGTTTCATAATTTCACTCACCAATGGCCATGTATAAAAGCTTCCGAGGGCACACCATGACAAAATGTCTGTCAATGTAATCAAACATGACTCGGAAGACCTCATCAAATGTTGTTGGAGCAGGCTGTTGGAGACAACCAAAAAGACATTAGCTGGATGATATAACCTGATGAGCCAAGACACAAGATCACATTTGACAATTAGGTTCCTTGACTCTTAAGATGCACAATAAATAAAGCTTGACTTACAAACAAGAATGTAAACAATTTTTTCTTGTTTCACAAAATAAGACCATTGTTACACAACCTCAGTCACAAATGACTAAAATTGAGCCACTTTTGAGCTATATATGGTTGGTAAGATAAAAGGAGACTAATCAAATAAAGTATTTTAAGAGATACACCTTTGAAGATTTTTCTTGGACCAATTACAAATTTGGATTAAGTTATGATTGAATATGATTAGTATAATGAGGATGATCTACATATTAAAATCAGGATTCAGGCTAAGTTTGTTTGGAACATGAGAACTTATTTGACCTAATTAGATCGGGCATATGCAGGTTAACTTAACCAATCCTCTGACTAAAAGTAAACCCAATCTAAATATCCTCCACTACTCGCCAAAACAAATACAACCCCAGACTGACATTTCTAGACTGAATTCACAGACACATCACATTAGGTAATGAGTGGGCTACCCCAAGACTCAATAGAAACTCAAACCAAATATTAGATAGGGATTTAGATTACCAAGCCATACACAGAATGGATAGGTTGAAAGCACATGTTTATTTCATTTTGGAAAACATTATATGGAAGTAGCAAAATTGAATAACCATCTTTACCATTGGCATTGAATAACATTTCATGTTTTTGAAATTTAAAACAGTTTTAATTATACATCTAAAACATCCAAGTAAGCTCATAACTTCCAGCATCTAATTATTCAACCAATTGGAAATTATTTTCACGTTCATACATGACTCTGCCTGGAGAGATTATAAATTTCGGAAGAGTTGTGATGCAGCTAATCAAGTATAAGAATGCATTCAAAAGCGAGAAGATAAAAAGTCCTAGAACCAATAAATGAATGTAAAAGACCCACGAGTCGGTAAAACTCATTCCAAATTCAAGCGTCAACCTTAGAATTCAATCGCTTGCGAATTTCACTCCACGAAGGCAAAAAAACGTCCCAAAGAAAGCAATTATCATCACATTGAGATCTCTAACATCAGAACCAGTCTGAATCACAAGAAACGAGCAGCTAAAACGATCAAAAAGGGCACTAAGGCGAGAGATTGCACGGTCCACAGGGTGAAAGCAAGGATGAATGATTCCATTCATATCGAGGTAAAGATTATCGAACTCGAGGCCATTAGGGTTAGGATTGGAGGTCTCCACAGGGATTGAGACGCCCTCAATCTCCACGGGCTCCTCTTCCACCACGTCCACGACCACCATCGGGTACTTCTCCGCCAGCCACCCTTAAAACGCCGGAACTCCCATAGAAGCCCGCGATCTCAGGATCCCGAACTCGCTCCCGGAATCGAGATTCCGATCTCTGGCGCTCACGCGACCCCGAAAAGAGATAAAAAGGAGGTCGAGCGGGAATGAGATCGACATGGAGCGGAGCATCCCCTACATACCAGTGCCTCGCATTCCGGATGCGGATTTATGGGCCGACATAAATAGGAGGAAAATCTGGAAGGCAGCGGTGGATCGGATTCGGGTAGACAGATGTCGATCCGATCATCCGAATGAGAGAGTCAAGTTGCCACGTTCGATTTAAAATAATTAACATTGAAATAATAATAATAATATACGTTCATAAATTAATATTTTCATTAAAATTAATCTTACAATAATTTAATATTAATAAAATTAATTTTTTATAACAATTTATTTTAATAATAAGTTAAAATAATTAATTTTAATTTTTTTAAAAAAAATTAATCAGACTATTTCTATCTCTAATTTCAAATCAAAGGAACCATAAGGAAAAAAACACAGATGATCAACATAAAGTAATTTGCCCACGTGGCAAGAGGATAAGAGAGGAATATTTCATGACTTTTATTATAATAAAACCAGGATTAATGCATGGCTAATTTTTCATAAATATGTCAGAACATAGCGCCACAGATTTTCCTAAATTGTTCTATTTTTATTTCATACAAAATTTTATTTTAAATAATTTCAGCAGCCTAGGACTACTTTTCTCATGTATTGTATTCCATGAGGAAAAAGAAAATAAATAGATTTACCGATAAGGAACCCTAAAAGTGGCTTCACAACAAATCCACCATTTCTTGCATTTTTAAATAAACAATTTTTAACAAACAATTACATATCTTATTGTAAATTTACAAAACATCATTTATTTTATCACTATTAACAAGAAAATCACCCATCCTATATTATAAATTTACAAAAAATCATTTCCATTAAATTATTCAAAACATATTTTATTTTAATTTAATTTTACCCCTTAAAATTAATATACACAATTAAATAATTTACATTTGATTTTAATTTAAATAATTATTAAATTAATATTAAAAAAATTATTTTATTTAAATTTCAAGTTCCCTTAGTAGAACCCAGCATTCGCACTCAATTCATGATTCTGCAAACCAAAAAAGTACTGCAACCAATACAACATCCCTCTCTATAAGCCTCCGGGACAAGACCACTACAAGAAAGAAGCAGTTGATCACACAGCCGGTGCACACCTCCGTTCAGCTGATCCGCAAGGAATGCAGGCCACCCAAAGCAGAGCCAAATCTACACATTAATCCACATCACCTGCAGCAACTCCTCAGGCTCCAATTCCTGGGCCAGACTCCATTTCTGTCAAACACTCAACTATATAACCACTTTGTTTGATGCAGCTAGACATCATGCGGACTATCTTAAAGGTTCTTATTTGATGGCACTCCCTTCTGGTTTGGCTATCATTGCTGGGTGCCAGTGTGCATTACTGACCAAGTGATCGGACCCAGCTTGCAGTCCCATATAATTCTGTGAACAGCTTCCTCCATTTGGATATGGTTTGCCTACTCTACTTGCATCACACTGTGCCTCATCACAATTTCGATTCATACCTATCTGGAAGCTGTTCCTAATAAGCCGAAAAGCTGCCTCAGCAAGCTGTTTGCCACCAATAGTTCCAGGAGGATTTTGACTGAAAATGAAGATTGAATTAGAAACTAGTCTACAACAATTAAATAACCATTCACCTTTTTTTTTTAAAAGATCTTAATCAAGATAGCAAATGCCAGTATTCCTGTGTCATGTGTATTCGCTAAAATACCTTCTGCACTTTTCCAACCTGCCAGTCTCTTCATGCCATAAGAGAGGTAATGGCTTCAAATTGCGGATTCTTACAGTCTGAAACCATAGATTGATGGAATTAAGACAGAAGCACAAAAACAACAAGAGAACAGTTTCAGCATTACAGGAAACTCATCCATATAACCAAATCTGATCAGTTAAAATCACAAGTTCCACCCAACAAAAACTATCATAGAATGCTTACTTAGTAAATGCATATAAATTTGTAAAGTGACATAGCATAACAAAAAAAATATGCCCCAGCATCAAATTTTCAATTGTTTCTTCTACAATTACTTGGACTTCTCAAAATAGTCAATGGTTCACAGAGATCTAATTGATTAATTTCCTATTTGACAATAGGCGCATTCATTCAATGTCCATACTCAAGATAACAGGCTTAAAAAAGAAAACATCTAGGATGTATCACTTTGCATCTTGATGTAGTTCCTTAAAATATGAATTAATTCTGAAGGTCTGTCTTAACAATAGTTTAGCTTGGATAAAAAGAATCTTCAGAAAGAATCACTTCAATTAATTTTGTTTGGACAACTAAGCTTCTTTGCTTGGCTGGTTATATCTGAATCAAGTTCACAGAACTGGTGTGCCACAATTTTGTTGCAATATATAAAATAGTGGGTTATAGTCTAATGATCGTCAGTCTTCAATCTAAAGATATGCAACATTTAGACCTACAAGCAATACAGAGTGAACAAGAAGTCCATAACTATACACAACAGATAAGGATAGGAACTAACATAACAAACTTCCTATTAATGCATATTAAGTTCTGATCAAGATCCTTGCCTCCCAACTACCAGTTGGGTTGAGCTTTTACCAGAAAACTGGTGAAATGTACCACACCAGAAAATCGGGTCTAAACACAATCCAATACAGTTCCGGTTCTAAAATATGGAAGAACCAGAAATTCAATTCTGGTTCCGGTTCAAAGTTTTCATTAAACCAGTATATACCGAAACTATACTGGTTATATACAAAAATATATAATACATAATGTATGTGTATATATATTCATCCCTGGTGAGCACCCCCTTTCTCCATCACTTCCAGTTTAACAAAATGTTAATCTTCTCTCTCTCTCTTTCTTGAGAACTGGAATGCCAATTTCAGAAACGCTTTACAACCAGAATTGGAAATGCAGTTCTCAAATCAATCTGGTACAATTACATTTCTTCAAATTTCTAGAACTGGAACCAATAAGTTCACCGGTTTTGCTCACACCTACCAACTAGTGTCATAGTCCTAAAGCAAATGATGGCTCCATTACATACAGAGAAAAAAAAACCTCTAGAAAAATGAGATGAACAACAACATAGACTTCAGCTAGTACTAAATGCAGGACCAAAAGCTTGATAAAAATGCCCATTCTGTTTGCTTGGATTGCACAACATCTAAACAGAACTTAGAAAACAATACTTACCTGCGTAAAATGTACTTATTTACAGTTTTACACTCCTAGTAAAAGCATTCAGTGGAAATTCAATAGCTAGCTAGGAGAAATAATTGCTCATGCAACGAAGCTGTCCATTTGTGAAAAAAAAACCTAAATAGGAACACATACCTTTTCATGGAATACAACTCCTACAGGTGGCTGTGCTATGTGTTCATGTGGATCTGGATGTCTGTATACTGAATGTCTGTCAAATACATAGGAACAAGTGTAAATGAATTATACAAGGATCAAGCATCATTTCATGATAGTACACCAGAAAAGTAGCTTACATGACTTTATTTTTCCGTATATCTTTCATTCCCTTGACAGGAGATGTAAAGACTTGAAGACGAGGACTCCCACTACAGAGGGAGAGATAGCCATTCATTCCTTCACTGAAGATAAAGAAAGCCAGACATCAACAAGCAGCAGACATTTTCTAAAGCGGAGAAAAAGAAACACAGAGCCAGAATTGTCTGCTTAGTCATTAACTTGAGTCAAAAAAATAACCTCATGGCATGGTTAACGCATCAAAAGTTACAAAACCAAACAATAAAAACAAACCGGAAATCACACAAAAAAGACAACAAATTTGAAAGTCAAGATGAAGTAAACCATAGACAACACCACAATTTCTAAAAATGGAAGGCCTAACCAACAATAGGATGAAAGTTTCAGAAAAGTAAATGGCAGCAAAAGGAACAGAACCATATTGAAATTCAACGGGAACACCTCAAGCAAGGTTGAACATAAGATCCTAGAAATTCGTCCACATTTTTCTTTGACATTCCACTGAACTATAAATACAGAACCATCTATCATTCCTTGATTGCAAAACAATCAATGCACTGCATTTCAAGCACATTCCCAAAACTAAAAAGAACATGAAGAACTACCATCATTTTAGACCGTGATCAGGTTTTCTCACCTTCAGCAATTTCGTCAAACTAATGCATCCATGAGTTATAAAGTTTGATACCTTAGCTTTAATCCAATAGCTCACTTTCTTAGAAGCATTTAGGCCCCATCAGGATCAAGATCATCCTTTTTCAGAATTATTTTTTTCTTGTAAAATTAATATTACTTATTTTACACTGTTATTAAATTAAATTATTATAAAAAATAAAATAGTTTTTTGAACTTTAAATTATTAGAGCGTTAATTTTGATAAAAAGATATTAGTTTACAAAAGTGGTTCACTAGTCTTAATCCTGATCCTAATCCCGAACCTAACGGTGCCTTAAAGTCATAAACAGTACAGAATATTATTTTTTTCTTGGAACAGGCATATTGTCTATACACAGGTTTGCAACCAGATCATAAGTAATATATTTGTCACTTGTGTCCTGAAATAAGATATGATCAAGCCAATGATTTAGCCAATCTAACCTTAATGGAAAGCTGTGAAGAATATGAACAACAAAATGGTGACAAGCAGATGCACCTCAATAACTGAGCCTCAAACATACCTAGCAGCAGGATCAATTTTTTCCTTCACTTTACTTCGTTTCTTGTCTGAAAGATGCCCAAACTGCTTGTAGAGAGAGGATATAAATGGAAAAAGGGAATGACATTTATTCACAAAAAGTATGTCAAACGTCACACTGTTTCGGCGGACTTCCTTATCCTACATGGAAACACATGTACATCATATTCTTAAGAGTGAGCTTCAATTGAAATAAATATATCTTCTGACAAATATGCTAACTACAGTACCTTAAGAGTATGTTCAACTTTTTTTATCTCAGCCAGTAAGCAGGATTCATCAATAAAAGGAAGTCTGGCAATACCCTTCAAAACAGAATAGGATGCAAATTATATCACTCAACACAGTTAATCATTTAAACTGTCACTCTGCATATTCTATATGCCTCAATTCCAAAGAGTTAAAATAATTCTACCTGCCAAGCATATCTCTTCCCATTCATGTCAACTTCAAAATCTGAAACAAGCAAAAGAATAGATCTAATTTCAGAGAATAAATATGAAAGACCATACTGCATAAACATGAGTCAAAATAAAAGCCAACAATTTGCAAATTTGAATCCCCCAATACCAGTTGGATAGAAGTCAATGATCGGCGAATTTCGATCAGTCATCAATGATCGATAGCACCGAGGAAGTGCACGTGAACTGAGAATGACAATGACCTGTCAGACATAACAAAACCCAATATCTTGTTGTAGAATTTAAGAAATCCAAACCTAGCAGCTGGAAGCACTGCCATAAGCTGATCAAAAGGCTTGAATGGTGCACCAAGTTTGAATTTTATTTTCAGCTTCCCCAGATCCTTCAGGTCAGAAGCAAACGGTGCATAATGATAAGGGTAGAACCTGAAAATAGAAGGTTTACACAATTGAAGTGGCAACAGTGGAAATGAAATCATAATAATAATTTCACCTTGCTGAAGGATCAGGAAAAATGAAAATATATTTATTAATTTAAAAAATAAATTCAATGGTTTAATGATGCATCTGCATGATAAACAAGATGCATCATTAAACAAGGCATAATGCAACAGCCAAAATGACAATACAATAAACATGGGTGAACAATACATAACACAATAAGGTATAAATTATAGAAAGAAGCCATGCTAAACACCTTCAGCATTCTAAACAAACTTTGCAAGGGCTTCATCAATCTATGACTCTATCAACCTAGTTTGGAAAAATTAGGAATTTGGAATGGTTGCACAAAAGTTTAGTGATTGGCAAGAAAAAAGCAAATCGAACTTTTACTTTAAGATGAGCACCTTGCTAAATAGTGAAAAAGGATAAAGGCCATGAGCAACAAGCAATACATAATGTGATCCATATTACCTAAAATCAAAATAACCTTAGTCATCAACAAGCTCAATTTTAAGAAAAAAATTACTGGCAAAAGTGAAGAGATTTATCCAAAAAAAAACTGTTACAGTAACTCCAAAATTATTTACATAGAACCTGTTTGGGTTTGATTTGGTGCCTTTTCTATCTTCCAGGGAAAAGGCACCAAACATTCTGTTGACATTTTTTTTCCACAGTCTATTAGGGTTTTGACAACACTGCCACTATGTTGTAGCCCATAATTGGCAGGGCACATGTATAAGCAATCTTCTACAGAAAATCTACTTACTATAATAGGCAAAAATTATCAGCACTATTTTTTGGGTTGGTCCTGCTCAAATTTATAGGTTTCATCTCTTCCAGAAAGTTTACCATCACAGATCCCTTGCAAAAGTACAAGACCAATTTGAACAGGACAATGTGCAAGCACATGGTTCCTGCCACTTAAATTAAAAAAACAAAACTAAAAGCTCAAATAACAATGAACAATGAGAACATTACATTTCACATTGTAGAGGGAAGTGGATTTGAAAAGATACTTTATTATTTTAAATGTAATTGAATTGATGAAAATGAAATGGTAGCATACCATTGCCATGAACAAACACCTTCATAGTAATAGTGCATGACCCAGCACAAGCCCTCAATGTATCTCAGAACCTAAAAACATGGCAATCACAACATAAACCTCAAGACATCTAAAATGAGGAAATTAACCAAAGTCAAGGAAAACCAGAAAAAAGTAAACATGGTTATTTCTTGTTTCAGTGAAAATGAACCAGGAACAAACTGAACTCCAATACAAACTTCATTTTTCAGGAAAAAAAAAAACCAGTACACAACCAACGTACAACAACATAGTCAGTACAAGTAAACAGGTTGCGGTTTTCACACATGAAGCATCCACCTTAGGTTAAACAAAAAGAGTAAGATGATATCTCCCAAACTAAAAAGCCATTTTCTCTATGTGGAGGATGAACTTTCACAGAAGCATCTAAAACTTTCAGAAGTATGGCAAAAACACAGCAAAAGAGAGATGATATTTTAGATCATAACAAGCTGAAAAAAATTAAACAAAACTTTAAATTATAACAAGGTTAGCTTTTTCCATATTTAAAACTGGTGGAGATAACTCGTCTTTAACAAAAAAGAAAAAGATGTCCTAAAATGATTGTAAGGGACACGTCTTAAAAAGGATAAAAATAACAAATGACTTACAGCATCTTTTCGTACTGCTTCAACCTCTTCTGGAGTTTTTGCAGAAAATTTTTCATCATAGTATCTTTCCCTCCATCCCAGCTCTCCAAATTTAACCTGACATAATTAACAGTAATTATGTCAATCAAAGATCCATATACATCAAAATTAAACCCACAAAGTAAT
Source organism: Trichopus zeylanicus subsp. travancoricus (assembly GCA_005019695.1). NCBI lineage: Eukaryota > Viridiplantae > Streptophyta > Magnoliopsida > Dioscoreales > Dioscoreaceae > Trichopus > Trichopus zeylanicus. The sequence continues at coordinate 205,500 of RXID01021982.1, forward strand.
ATGTACTAGCCATCATATAGATTTCCCAGAATATTAAAATGAAACTAGAGAACATGAAATTCACCACAAACTAGTTTGTGCCTCAGTTCGAAATCTGCCATTTAGCTGTCAAAACTATTCGTTTACATGACTTCCTAGACAAAGACACTATCTAGCAGTCCTACAATAAGAAGAGCAGCCACTTATATACTATATCGATGGCTATAATATCATCAAACAAACAAATAGATTTGAACTATAATGTTTTTAAAAAAATCAATAGAAGTTCAAGCACATAAGTAAATGCTTTGCCCAAAAAATTACAATTTACTGTAGTGATTCTAGTGAACAGGCAAAAAAGTGTGACAAGTATACAGCCACTTCACACTTTTTTTTGTTAGGAATCCACTTTTCACTTTAAGAGTGCAAGACAAGCATAGGATGTAGACACATAAAATGCATTAGCATTAATCTATGGAACTGTACAACTACAAACATCAATGACTTAGTAGTCTTCTGGCTTCCTCTAACAGCACATGGAACAAGGGCAAATGAATAACAAGGTGTATCAACAAGTAACCAACTTTTCACTATTATAGATTGTTTGATCAAAAATGCATGAAATCTAGCTATCAAAGCCCTTTTTTACCTTGTCTTCTTCCGGATTGTCAGATTTAAAAAGATCCGCCTTTTCCCATAGTAGCCCCTTAAGTCTCAGTTTCAAATCCTCTTTATTTTCACGCATCTGTAATGAAATGATTATCAATGGAAATTTTTTTAGAGTAAAACTCATAAGAAGTTGATATTCTCTGCAAAGCACGCTGAAATCAACCAGAAATTACCATAACAGAGACACACCTCTATTTCAAGCCTATCCTCAGTCTCAGCAATGGCTGCATTGACACTTGTTTCTTCAAAAGACAAGCGTGCAACTTTCCAAGCACGTAAATTTTTTCTCCCATCTAATTTTTTTTTCTTGGTCTTACTATCTCGCATAGACATTGCAGTCATTGCCCGTGTATCATGCTTTTTTCTCTCAGATTGACGCTGAAAAGAAAATAAAAGTGTTAACAGTCAGAATCCAAATGAGAAAACTTACCCATCAACAATTCTGAGCCAACATCTTGATTTGTTTGTAGCAACCACCGCTACCACAAAAGATACAAGTGGATAACAGCATCTGGAATAAAAATACAAACCTGATGCAAATGAGCTCTTTTCTGAAATATTTTATTCTCATAGGAACCTACTGCTTGAATATAATGCTCAACTCTGTGCAAGATTGGCTGGCAAAAAAGGGTAACAATTTTTTATCCAATCTAAAATGTAATACTTAGTGTAAAAGAATAGATATCATATGTTGAGAGTCAAATTAGAATTAAGACAATGCAAATGAAAAACATTTTAGTCACCTTGCTTGAGTCAGTTAAATAGCCACCCATTGCTCCAAATTCCTTCTTATATACAGCCATCAACAAATTTAGAGCACCCTGGAAACCATACAAACATAATAATTGGGAACATATCACTTGTTAACTCTAACTTAAAAAGAAAGGAGAGCAAGAACGTAAACTGCCCATTGGGCAGTAGGACTAAATGAAAAATGTTGCAACATAGCAGTGAATAACAACAAGAAAGGAGCAAGCTCTGAGCAGTATATGGATGGGTAAGGCAATCATCAGAACAAGGACCATTTGTCAGACTCAACCCAAGCTTATTCACAATTATTTCCAGAACATGCTAACTCAGGCATTTCAGTAAATGCAGGTCCAAACAGCCTGAAGTGCAACTCAGTCCTAGACTTCCAGAACTGAAATCCAGCTCATTATATCCCGAACCATGATCCAAAAAACACAGCAGATTATATGAAGGTATAAGATACCAATTAATCATTTCATTAAATTCCATAACCATAATTAATTAAAAATAACAAAAACAAGTAGAACAGAAAGGAGTACCAAACCTCACGAATTTCTAGTGTAGGCATGTGTGGAAGAAAATCATTGCCAACAAAGAAGGACATGAAGACAAAATCATCCACAATACGCTCAAAGTCAACCTCAAAGGCAGGATTTGGTATTGTCAATTCAAAGTTTAAATATTCACGGAAAGTCCAGATATTGAGAAACTGCAGAACAATAGAAGAGGTCAATTACAAAACATGAAAATGGAAATCATTCAGCACAACCAAAAAGCTATTATTTGAGTTAACTAATATCTTCCAAAATACCTGATAAGGTTTTTTCTCAACAATCCCATGCTCACTTTTCTCATCAAATTGACCAAATTTTCTTTTTAAAGTTCCTTGACAATTATCTGCAAAATGACCCCTCTGACCGCAAATAAAACACTTATCTTGTTCTCCAGGGTCGAACACTACCTGTAGCATTGTGAAAATAATTACAAAGCTTAAACAGATGTGTTGACACAAAAGAAGTGTTTTATGATATAGGTTTCAGCAACAAGTGAAGTACAAAAGTTAAAAAAAATTAAAAATAATAGTCATAGCACATGAAGTCATACGCAATACACACTAACATTAAGTGTTGAGTGTTCAGCGCAATTAATGGTTATAATAAGAAATCAAAAAACACATTATCTTTTTTTTGAGATGAGCAAAAAGCACATTATGAGTATGTGAAATTTGAAAAATAGTTTAAAATGAGTTAACAAATATTTGCTGTAATACCATATCAGTATTATCAGTGTATATGGTTTAAGTTGTCTGGGTTTAAATAGTATACAGATTCACTGACCTCTCTCAAAATTGAAAAATGAACTTCATGTGTAGCCAAGGCTAACATAATCAAATCAGCATCCTGCAAAATAGGGCAAAAGAGAATTTTGAATCGAGAATTTGTTTAGAAGTAGACCAAATGAACAAATAACCTTATGGCAATTCCTCACAAACGATCAAAAGTATAGAAAAATCTATTAATGTAACCATGATGATTTGAATAGAATAATAACCAAAGCAAGGGAAAAAAAATTCCTCTGCATAAATTACAGAGAAATAAATCATCAAAACTGACAATGACCTGAAAATTAACAGACGTACCAAACCATACAAACAATGGCGAGTGTTTGGATTGTAACCAGGTAGATTGCGCTGAAGGCGAATGTATGACATTATTTTGTGTTCCCCTTCCCCAGGAACATTTGCATCAGAAAGAATAACCTTCAAGTATGAACAGCAATAAAAACCCAAATGCATCCATGCAAGTGAACCAAAAAAACAAGAAGAGAGAACAACAACTAGCAGGTGAAATTTATTCTGTATGATGCCAATAATGAAAAGAAAAAAGATCTATACCTTAATATTTTTCCATCCAGGGTCATTATTCAGTCTCAAATGAATGTAATACTGCAATGCAACTGATAATTTTGCCATAAACTTGGTTCCAGGTGTAATGACATTGGAATCAACAACCTTTGATTTTTGTTTTGGAGGAAGTTTTCTTCCTTCACTCTCAAACTCTTGTTGTAACCTTTCTTCTTCTGCTAACTGGTTCAAGAATGAAAATATTCTAAAAATACTGATAGTGTCAAAGACTGTATTCACGAATCAAGATGGTAGAACAACATGACGAACAACTTCCTCTTCCTATAGAGATTATCACAAGACATTTCGTGCATAAAGTGAACAAAAGTCGCATACAAAAATGCCATGTTCATGCAACCTGTCTAGTGTGTCTCAAAACATAAGCATGGGAAAGTAAATAAGCACCACATTGCAGAGTGCCAAAAAAGAATTAGAAGAAGTATTCACCAAATCTGCAGCATCTTTGGCTGCTCTGAACCTTCTACAACGTTGTTGATTCATTTTAGCTCTTGGAGCAACACCATCTGTCATGGAATTTTAAAAATTAATTAATGAAGAACACATGAGAACATTAACAAAAGATCAAAAGTTAGAACTATTAATCAATCGTCCAGGACCATGACAGACCAAATAAGGTTCAGGTCCGGGTTGGGCTATTATCATCAATGGGCTCAAGTCTAGGTCCAAATGTTAAGGTTTAACTCTAGACCTGGTTCCAGAGGGTGGGGCTCCCAGCAGTGGACCCAAATCCAGAGTGTATGTTAGATATATCATCTTTGAAGTCCAGATCAGAATTAAAAGACAGTAAATAGGATGAGCTGGTGGACCCACATGAACTTAGATTATAGATCCAATATACAAAAAACAACTGCCATATAAAAACAACTTATCAAAACTATGTTGATTCAGACTCAGGCCTGGGCAGGACCTCTGAAAGTCTTGCTCCAGCTCTGAACTCAATTGGGCTTTTCCGAAAACACAGAAGTCCACCCATTGGGCTACAAATGGATTCCAAACCTGCCTCAAAGCCCGCTGGGCTTTTTCAGACCCGGGCTGGATCCGGGTCCATTGACAGCCTACCAAAATATTAAAATACAAACAGATGGGCCATTGCAGCAATTCATACAGTAGGATGTACTATTTGCACACTGAAAAACCCACCAAGAGATGCTACCAACCAAAAATATCCACATCAGTTTCTCTTCCATTTTTTAAGCAATCGATCTGATGCCTCCTATAAAAAGATCCAACACAAATTGGATACAAGACCTCCTTACAATAACTCCACTCCCATTATCCACAAGCCCGTCCAAGTACCCAATCGATATAACTACTACCACCTATTTTTCTACCCAATTTGAATGCAACGAACATATTCTAGTAAATTTGGAAATCAGCAAGTGACAACTATGGCTTAGATGACAAAAAGTAAAAAGAAGAGGCTGCAAAATTGACTATTTTTATAGAGGGCAGACAGGTATTTAGAACTCAGTAACTGAAATTGACTTTGAGATGCTCAAGAACCTGTTTTCAACAAAAAAAAAGAAAATGGTGGAAACAATAGAAATATTTGCATTAATGAATAAAATGTTAGCAAAGAAGTTCCATTTTTCACTCACCAATGGCCATATATAAAAGCTTCCGAGGGCGCACAATGACAAAAAGTCTGTCAATGTAATCAAAAACGCATTGAAAGACTTCATGAAATGTTGTTGGAGCAGGCTGTATGACGCAAGGGGAAGAGAATTAGCTGGATAACAAAACCCAGCGAAGAAAGTCCCAAAATTGTGCTTTGCACATAATTCCTTTGAGACTATAAGATGCAAAACGTATAAAGCTTGTTAAAAGTAAGAATGTAGACAAATGATCTATTGTGCTAAAAAAGATCACTATTAGGTACAGAACCACCAACGACTACAATATGCACAATGAATAGAGCTAGCTACAAGCAAGAATGTAAGCAAATGTTTTTCTCATTAATGTGATATACAAGATAAAAATTATGTAAAACATCTCTGATGCAACTGCGACTAACACTGAGTAGATTTTGAGCTATCTTTAGTTAGTGAGATAAAAGAGACTAATGTGACGTGAAGTTTCTACGAATTAGTTAATATTTTCTAGCATTCACCAACTGCTCGTGAATTACTAAACCAACTGCAGACTGTTGTCTGGTTCGTACAAAACTCTCAATGGAAAAAACAGTAAAATGTGAAAGAATTGCGAATGCAAAATCAAGCGTGGGAATACACTCAATAATTTGCTATGGAATAAACAAAATGAACGGAAAAAGCCGAAAAGTTAGTAAAACCATTCCAAGTTTAAGGGATTACACGGTCCTCCGGATGGAAGCAGGAATGAACGATTCCATTCATATCGAGGTAGAGATTGTCGTACTCGAGGCCATTAGGGTTAGGCTTCGAGGTGTCAACGGGGACTCGAACACCCTGGATCACGGGCGGCTCCTCCTCCACCGCGTCCACAACCACCATCGGGTACCTCTCCGCCAGCCACCGGTAGAACGACGGAACCCCCATCCCCGCTAGCGATCTCAAGCTTCTGAGCCCGACCTAGGGTTTCGGATTCGGATGGCCGGGACGCTCCGGCGGCGACGAGAGCGGAAAAAATTTTGGCGTCCGGCGGCGACAGGATAGAAATAGAGCAAACCCTAGGCGCGCCCCTTGACATATTTCTAATTTTGTATTAACCTTGATTTGAAAAATTACTGACCCCCATAAAATATGCCCTCCTTGATAAAATCATTGTCCAGGGGTTATGCGTAATTTACTGATGTCAGGATGGAAGATGTAAATATAACATATTTCAGGGGATTTAGCGTAAATAGGAGCAATTCGCAAAGCTGCAAAACCCAGTGACGGCATGTCGGACAAAAATTGGATCATTCTAATAATATTGACCCGTATTTTTCAGAAAAAAAATAGGAAACAATGCTGTCTTATTCTTGTTTTAATGAAAATTTAGAAAAATTTTCCTAATAAAGTTCCTTCAGAAAATATTTTTTAAATTAAAGTTGAAATATTATCCGCTATTTTACTTTAAGAAGCCTATGATTGATTTCTCGTGAATAAAATTTCAAGAAAAACAAGAAAAAAAATTGAATGGCCACGATCACATGTAAAAATATAATATGCGATCCTATTGTTAATTTAATTCAAATTTAATTCAAATTAAATAGATTCGAATTTATTATAATTAAACTTAAATTAAAATTTAATAAATTCATATGATTTATTTGTAATTCAATCAATCCATTTATTTAATTGGGTTCATAATCAAGTTGTGTTAGTGAAATCAATCCCTTTATAAATTAACTTTTTATGAGATAATTAATTAAAATATATTAAAATTAGGTTAATTTAGATCAAATCAAATTTTTAATATATTTTAATGAAACATGTCTAATTAAATTGGAATAAATAAATTTCTCATATCAGATCGAATAAACCACTTAATAAATTAGTCTAATTTGAATTTAGAAATTTAATTTATTTAATGAACAAATCAAGTTAAAATTAACTCATTTAATATAATAATACGAGTCTGACCTGATCCGAGTTCATTGGGACGATCTGAATCGTCGGGTCTAACCAGCCGACACGATGGACCTGAAAGTAAGGGTGTGCACTATTTGGTTAAAACCGAATTAACCGACCGAACCGAAACCGAATAATCGATTCGGTTCGGGTTATTCGGTTTTCGATTCGGTTCGGTTTTGAAAATCAAAATTTTGTTATTCGATTTCGATTTCGGTTATTGAATTTGAAAAACCGTAAAAACCAAACTGAACCAAATTATATATATATATATGTGTACTGAACAGTTGGTTTCGGTTTTGGGCTAATCGGTTCAAACACAACTATATATTTAGCTATCAGCAGCGATCAGTTCGCTGCTCTCTTTCTCTGCAAATTAAATTGATTTTTGCTTTCCCTTCTCTTAATCTCATCTCTCTCTACTTACTCAGAGATGGCCGACCGCTTCACCGACGGAGATTCTGGCTTCCCATCGACTTCCTCGATGATGACAATGACCTTTTCCGAGAGAGCGAACCGGAGATAAAAAAAACCAGGTCGGCGTGTGCTAGCCTATTAGGGTTCCTTTCGCTGGTGAGATCTGAAATGATTTGGGTTCAGATCTGAACTTGCCGACCGACATCTAGACGGAGATGGAGCGCAGAAAAGAGAACTATATGTCCGGGTTCAGCCGTCAAATGGCTCACTCATTCCTCGACGACGAAGAAAATATCGTTGCTTTCCTTGGATCAAACCCTAAGGTATCTATTGACCTTGGATCAAACCCTAAATGACCAAATCTAGAGTCATCCTTGATTTTCTTCTCAGCGATTTTGACACAAGCTTGGCCTTCACCACGACGGGCTTCCCCTCAGGCAACATCCCCTTCCGCAGGACCTTGGAGTACCCGAACTGGGTGACGTCCACCAGCGGCGCCATCCCGGAGGCCGTGTCGGCCTTGGCGGCGACCTCGCCAAGGACAAGGGACCAAATGCGGTCGAGATTGATAGATGGGTAGTGGAACTTGTTCCGGAGGTGGTGGAAGTAGCGCATCCCGACCTTGCCGAAATACCCCGGGTGGTACTTGTCAAAGCGGATCCGATGGTGGTGCATACCACTAGCATTACCACGCCCATCGGGGTGCTTCCGATGCTTCCCGATACGACCGTTCTTCTCGACGATTTTTGACACAAGCTTGGCCTTCACCACGACGAGCTTCCTCTCGGGCAGCCTCCCCTTCCCCAGGACCTTGAAGTACCCGAACTGGGTGACGTCCACCAGCGGTGCCATCCCGGAGGCCGTGTCGGCCTTGGCGGCGACCTCGCCAGGGACAAGGGACCAGATGCGGTTGAGATTGATAAATGGGCAGTGGAACTTGTTCCGGAGGCGGTGGAAGTAGGGCATCCCGACCTTGCCAAAATACCCTGGGTGGTACTTGTCAAAGAGGATCCGATGGTGGTGCATACCACCAGCGTTACCACGCCCCCCGAGGTGCTTTCGGTGCTTCCCGATACGGCCGTGTCCGACACTCACGTGGCCCCTCTTTTTCCTGTTCTTATTGAATCGCGTCGTCGTCTACGCCAATAATGGCCAAAATTGATTCAGTTGTAAAAAATTCGGTCAGTTCCCTTCGGTTCGATTTTAAATTTTAAAAATTTAGAAATTTCAGTTCGATTTATTCGATTCAATTCGATTTGATTTTAATCGAATGCGTAATCCTACCTGCTGGGTCAACATTTTCTTTGTTTTTTTGTCGTTGTTTTGATACAAGTCATTATCTGGCATTTGCGTGTACTCTTAAATGGTTATTGAAAATTTATCCCGTACTATAATTAACTTTATGTACCCTACAAACCTAACAAAATTGTGTTTTCGAAAATAAAAATGCATTTTGTTTTGCATATACCCCCTACACTCGAACATATTTGTCTCATCCAGTCCATCCAAATAAACGAAAGTCTATTTGAAAACAATATATATTAGACACTTAAGCTGAATGACTCGGCCAAAATCGTTAGAATGATTTGATTTGAGATCAAAATTAATGTAAAGTTTAAAATTAAAATTAAAATATAAAAAAATAATTTGATCAAAATTTTGGTATTTAAATATTTATCTGACTAGTAAATTTTATAATTTTTTTAAAAATAATTATATCCTTAAATATATTATTTATGAAGATTTAAATAAAAAAATAATAGTAATATAGTAATTCGATTTTTTAAAAATAAAATAAATCAAGAATTCCCTCTGCTGCTTTGGATGCTTATTCTAATTCCAAAGAAATCAAGAACTCCCTGTGCTTTTCCATGTCACAGTGATTAGCGTATCTTTTATCTTTATTAGCCTTTCGGGTGGGATCAAGTGTAGCGATTAGCTGCGAATAGAACCTAATCAGCATAAGGAAAAAGCAAGAGGGCCATAAGCGAGATTCCCAAGCATGCGCGTGACGTTGAATCGGATTTAAGATGCAAAGCGAAATCTTTTTCTTTCCCTAATAGAATCCCAAAACCGTTCGGGAACCGTAGCTTTCTCGATTAATTTGCCATCGGAAATATTTCTCGAAATATTTCTCCGAATATTCCTCCCGATTCGGGACGTTGCATCTAGACTCAAAACAAATAAATTTTCTATCATTGTTCGTACAAAAAAAAAAAACATCTTTTTTTCCCCGACCGGCCCCATCGGTTCATTCTTTATAAAAGCGCACCAGATCTCCTAAAGAATTAGAAATGGGGGAGAAAAATATCAGAAATATAGATCTGATTCCATTATACAAAGCTATAATTAGTGGTTAAAGGCTCCTATACCGTTTGGGTTGGAATTGAGATTAGAATTAAAATTTTTCGAAATTATTTTTTATTATAAAATTAATATTATTTATTTTATATCGTCATTAAATTAAATTATTATTAAAAATTAATTTGTTTTCGAATTTTAAATTATTATTGGGCTAATTTTAATAAATAGATATTAATTTATAAAAGTAATTTACTATTTTTAATATTGATTTCAAATTAAATGATGTCTAATTATTGCCCCGTATTTATGTGCATTTTATTTTATTTAAATATTTGCGTGTCTAAAAAGTCGATAATTTGTTGAGTCCAAAGGTTATATTTAAAGCTTGTCTGTTTAATGGGATTTCAAATTATAAAATTTAATATTTATTATATAAAATTTTAAAACTATAAATTTTTAAAGATTTATTCATTTTTTAAAATTAGTTGGATTTCAAAATTTTGAATTTTAAAATTTAAATTTATAAATCTAACAAAGTAAATAACAAATTTAAAATTTTATATTTACATATCTCACAAAACAAATATACTATTATAATTTTCAAATTCAAAATCAGAACATTAAACTTTTTAAAACTTTTAAATTATATAAAACAAATATACATATAGGATTTTGAACAAAACCAACTATTATCAAAGACTGGGAATATCTCGAGAATATTTTGTTAGCACAATATTTTTTTTTTTTGTTTTGAATTTCAAATGATGTATGCCCAAACGATTAGGATGTCTAGTTCGACTTAAGCAGGTTTATTTTTTAAATTATACACTTATTTTTAGTATTATATTAGTAAGAAAAATATTTATTTGTGAAATTAAGAGAAAAAATATGTGAACAGTAAGGTTTAGAATTTAAAATTAATGATTTAAGTTTTTTCACTCAATATGATTAATCATTAACAGATGGAACTCTATTGAACGTTTTTTGAACTTTTTATTTAACTAAATGATTATTTTTTATTATATTGATTTATCGTAATCCGTTATTATTATAATAAATTATTGAGGCTTACCAAATCTCGCGAGTACAATGGACATCAAATATCGAACGCTGGATCACGATTGCGTTGCCCATAATTTTCTTTTTTCCCGATGAAGCCGAGGCCCGGACCTAGTCCGGAAATTTGTACCGCCACCCCACCTCGCGACCAGTTGGAGTCACGGGCTTACGGGCCCAAAAAGCACAGTCGGGTCCACAAGTCGTTGCCAACGATGCGGGGCCCACCATCGGCCCATCGGGCCGGTCCCATCTCACTACACGTGCGTAACAGTAGAGCTGGCGCCAGCTTCAGTAGACGACATGCGGGCGGTCCGCACTCCCTCACAGCCGCTCGAGTGATCCCTCGCGGGCCCCCACTTCCCGGGCCCCACCTCTTTTGTCCGTTTCAGTCCCCTGCTCAACTATATAACCACCATCCTCTCCGTCCCGAGCGCAAACAACACAAAACAGAGCAGAACAGATAGCTCTGTTTCAGTTTTGATCCTCATCTTTTCAGAAAATTCTTCAAATGATGACGAAGAAGAGCTTGCTCGTTCCGGAGATGACAGTGAGCTCGTCGTCACAAATGATGCCTCACACTCTTTCCTGCAATGCGAGCTTTGCTGCCGTCAGAAAGAACTTCTTGGCTCACCTTGAGCTCGGTGGCAATGCTGGGAAACCAAATGCGTGGCTGGAGTCAATGAAGGCGGCTTCTCCGACTCCGGTGCGAGATGGATACAGTGCTTGGATTGTAAGTTTTGATTGGATTCTCTCTGTTTGGTTTCGGATCTTGGTTTTTCTTGATGGTTGCAGTCATTGTCAGGAGAGATATCCGTCGGCACTGGATAAGTTTGAGGAGATCATTGGCAAGTCGAGGGGAAAACAGATAGTCATGTTCTTGGACTACGACGGCACGTTGTCACCGATCGTTGATGATCCTGATAGAGCTTTCATGTCGGATGCGGTTGGTTGAGTCGCATACTCTGTTTTCTTCTTCTGGTTTGTAGTGATTGGCAACTGATGGGTATTCTTCTGCAAAACATTCAGATGAGAGCGGCGGTGAGAAACACGGCCAGATATTTTCCAACCGCGATAGTTACCGGGAGATGCAGAAACAAGGTACATTTTCATTTTTCATTTGTCGAATTGTATTGCTGTTGACACAAGTTCCTGTCCATGTTTCCTTTTCTGAGTTTTCCAACTTGTTCATCAACAGGTTTACAAGTTTGTGAGATTGGCGGAGTTGTACTATGCTGGAAGCCATGGAATGGACATCAAGGGCCCTGTCAGGGGCCCCAAGCACACAAATGCCAAGGTAGTCACCATACACCACTTGCTCATGAACCCTACCTCCATTGTTACACTTTATTGCTATTCCAGCTGTATATTGTTGTTTTGTTGTATTGGTGTTTCAGGCCAAAGCGCTTCTCTTTCAGCCCGCTAGCGAGTTCTTGCCTGTGATCAATGAAGTCTTCAAGGCATTGCAGGAGAGGACAAGATCCACACCGGGTGCCCTAGTGGAGAACAACAAGTTCTGCGTCTCGGTTCACTTCCGATGCGTGGAAGAAAAGGTCCTGCTCCATGTTGTTTCGTGTTTCTTTTTTTTTCCCATGATCACAAGACACCAAATAACATCTCTCTTTCTAGTATGACAGAGATGGAACTCCTTGGCTGAAGAAGTTAGGTCAGTTCTCAAGGAATATCCAAAGTTGCGACTAACACAAGGAAAGAAGGTGTGACTTTTACACAGGTTTCTTTATTGTTGAGATTCCTGAGTGAGACTTTCGTTTAATGGATTCTTGACTTGTGCAGGTACTGGAGATTCGGCCGATGATCAAGTGGGACAAGGGCAAGGCGCTTGAGTTCTTGTTGGAATCGCTCGGTTAGTCATATACATTGCATCAACATCGTTTTCTAAAGCTCTTTTGGTTGTTTAAATCACAAGATGAACACGTCAAGTTATCAGTTCTGTTGGTCATTTTCGTTGGAGAAAACCGTCTGTATCAATCCTGATCTTTGTCTATAGGATTCGCCGGTTGTGATGATGTGTTGCCAGTGTATGTAGGAGATGATTGCACTGATGAAGACGCTTTTAAGGTAGTACTAAAATGTGTGTGATAATCTACAACCTAATCTAATTACCACTCTCTCATTGACGATGCAATGTATCGGTTTCTATTGAAAGGTGTTGCGTGATAGAGGACAAGGAGTTGGCATTCTTGTTTCCAAGTTTCCAAAGGAGACAAGTGCTTCTTATTCACTTCAAGAGCCCACTGAGGCAAGCACTGATCTTCGTGTTCCTTCCATAATGTGCAGTATTTAAGAAATATTTTGCTAATTGCTTTGTTTTTTTGAATGTGTTTTTTATAGGTTATGGACTTTTTACATCGCCTCGTGGAGTGGAAGTGTCGATCGAGATAAGAACAAAAGGTAATGTTAAAGTGTTTAAATAAGATCATTCAACCACCACCACCATTTGGATGAACTAAGTGTATTCATTCCCTTGGCACAAGGGGGATTCTGTTGAGGACAGAACAACCAGTATTTCTTTCAACTCATTTGGATATTGTAAGTGATGGAAAGCATTGAAAAATCGCTATCTGTGCCACAAGAGCCCAAGTCTTGTAACTAGTTTTGTGTACAACAGGAATAACAATTGTGATTTGCGAAAAAAATGGTGTTCAATCGAGAAAAATATTGATTAGGTTAAAGCTTCCGTACAAACGCTGACGCTATGATTCTCTTAATGAAAAAATGATTGGACCAACACTAATAATCATGGATGCTCTATCAAAGACTTTGAAACTTTTGATGCAGAAACATATGGACAAGCTTGTTTGCAAGTACACGAATTCTTTATGCACATTATGCCTATGAATCCACTCCAAAACAAGCCTCGTTATCTAAATTTGCATCAGGCCAAAATTTGAAGTACTCTCCTGTCCAGACTCCTCTTGTATTCACTGTTGCAAACATATTGTGATTCTCACTTTGTTTATGGACTAGCATTTATCACAAAGATGATTGTGCCTGTGAATCCACACTAGATTGCCACGGAGAGAAGCTATTATATATCTTAAACCGCAGCAATTCATGTGTTCTTGTACATTTTGCAATACAATTTTTTTTCTTCCTTTCTTCGTGTGTTAAATTCAAGACCATACAAATTTTTGCAGTAGATTGATGAGGAAATTTCTGCACATCTCTCTTCTTTCTTGTTCTGTATGGTACTTTGCATTCCCATCATGTTTGTCTGGTTGGAGATTACTGCATCCCATTCACTTTTCCTTTTCAAGCAACAATCAATAATTCTTCTCGTATAGATTAGGAGGATATACAAGACTAATCACTTTGGAGCTGCGTCATTAAGCTGAAAATTTCACTCCAACACAGAGAAACTGAATGCAATCATTGAGGATCTGCAGTAATTTTCTGCAGTGGTCCTGCAACCTCCAATTTCAGCAAGAACGATTTCACAGAAGAAAATTTGGTACTCCTCCTAGACAGAGTTGGCTCAATCATGCAGCTGAGCTTTTCCACCAGTCAATGGCTTCTTTGTTTTCTTCATCAGTTTTGGAATAAAATAATATGAGAAAGAGTTCTCTTATTAGAGCAATTCATTCTGGAGCCCATTCAATATTTTCTTAGTGTAACAGTTCACAGGAACCAGCACAATTATGGACTCAGGAAAAGGAATTTGTCTTTCAATCCTTTTTAGTGCATAAAGATTTCCAAATACACAGAGAACACCATCAATAATACAGTCCCAAAAGAACCAAAAAAATTTTCTGGTTCACATGCCCATCCAGATCAAATGTGGCACTCTTCATGCAAAGCCAATCACACAGCTTTTCAAATTTACATTATGAGAGGAGAGAATCTCAGGGACTTGACAGTGGAAAAGCTGCTCCTTTTACTTCTTTGTGTGTTTGTTGTTATTATGCTTCTCTTTTCCCCCCATTTTTCGAGAAAGCCATACTTTTTTCTCCTTTTCTTGTTGAAAAATGTCATACTTTTGTCTGCAAGCTCCCATGGATTGCTCCAATTTCGTGCATTAGAAAATCATGAAAAATTCATAAGCAGCTTATTATATTGGCTTATCCATCCCTGATAATACCATATTGGTTTATCTCATAAGCAGCTTATTATATTGGTTTTGAGAGAATTAAAGAGTATCATGGAGATCTCCAAATCCATGTGCAAGAGAAGATCCTCTTAAATATAATAAGGATTGTAACCATTATAGAATGCAAAGAACCATTGCTATTGTGTGGTAGTATGTTGCTTTCTCGACTTAAAAAAGTGTCAACATTAATGGCGGAGAAACTCAAGTCAAGGCCTCAGGCACATGTTTCTTGTTTCCCCCGCTAAATGGTGCAGGTTGTGGCTCAGCCTGCAGAGTTCATTTGGGCCAGATCCTGTTGCAGACAGCAGAGGTTGGACTAGATTCGAACGACATAAATAAAGAAATAAATCAAACTCGGCAAGTTATTATTGGGCAGCATAGATCTTAGACAGCCCCACACTAGAAGAAAGAGTGGAATGCCAGCACAAATTTGTGGGTGTTTTTCTTTCTTGGTTAGGTCAGGAAAGGGAATCAAGCAACTTTAGGGTTAAAGAGAAGTATCCGTGTTTGGGGTTGGAGTTGGCTTCCACTCGACACAACCTGCTCTTTAATGGGGACAACATGAAATGACAACATGAAATGCTGCAGAGAAAATCCCTTTCATGCGTGGAAAGTTGGTGCTCCTTCCATTCAACTCATGCTTATTCCTTGCTGACTGTGCGGAAGGACATTTGATTTTGTGGTTTTACGAAGGGCTTATTTGTAAAAATTCGAGCAGCGTACTTCGAAGCGGCCATGGGCTCCCAAATGGGCAAATGGGCTTTTGGGCTACAAGTGGATCGGATGAACCCGGTACCAGCAAGTGCAATTACGGACATTTTTAAGGACCCAAATGAAAATAGATTTTATCTCAGAGATTAAAAAAACGAAAAGAAATAACTCGATCCTTCCCTCTCGATCTTCAATCAACAAAGAAAAAAAAAAAACCCGAAGATTGAAAAAGTGATGTGTTTGCGTCGAACAAAATAAAATTTTATAGAAAAATCTCAAACACCAAGGGAACAAAAAAGAGGATCTTTCATTTCTGAAATTGGGCACTGCAACTCTGCGACACAACACTCGCCCTCTTCGTCCCCATCTTCACCCTAAACTCGCACTCAATCTTCATATTCTTCTCCCGCCTGATGAGCCCAGCCTTGGTCCTCACCGGGTACTCCACTGAAATCATCATCCGCATTATCTCCTTGGCCCCCTTCGAGTTCCCCAGCATCCCCTTCGGCACCGCCTTCTTCGCTCCATGCAGCGCAAGCCGAAACGTAGTCTCCAAGCCGCCGTCCTGGTAGAACTTCGGTGGATCTCCGAAGCCAATTTTATTGTCTCTGTATGATATCACCGCCTTGCCTCCGCCGTCGTAGTAGAAACCCATTTGCTTATTCTTGTTCTTGGTACTGATCAGGACATCATACTCTGGCCGTTTCAGCTTACTAGTTTGGTTTAGGTTCCTAGCAGAGAAAGCTTTAATCTCAAAACTAGGAATGGTCCATGGCCGAACCACGAGATAGAACACGAGGATAACGAGGCCAATGACGACAGCGACGCCAAGGAGAATGCCAAGGATCCAACGGATGCGAGTGACACCTTGCGTCTGCTTACGGCACTCGTGGTCGTTACGATACCGCTCTTGGAGGTAGGCATTCTCCGGCGGCGGGACACGATAGATTTGCTCCTTAGGAATTTGAACAATATAAGTCTCCTGTTGAACAGCGTGGGGTGAGAGTTCGTCATCGCTTTTGAAGGCGATGAGTTTGTGCGGCGGGAGTGGCGGGCGGGCGGCGGAGGCAGTGGGCGGGACCCACTCCGCCATGGGACGGGGAGGAAGAGAGGGGAAGGAAGAGGAAGGTGGGTTTGTAATGGAAGGAAAGGGAAGAAGGGGGAGGCAGGGGGTGGTGGAGGTTTGCAGTGTAAGTTGAATTTTTGGGAGCTAGAAGAGGGGTGGGGAGAGAGAGAGAGAGAGACAGAGAACACCGCTCACATTTGGGGCAGCTAGATTCTATTATTGACTACATTGACCAGGTCAACCGGTTCCATTTAAACTAACAGGGATCGGGTCCGGTTCGCTAGCTTGAACCGATTAACTACCTTGAACCATTTGGATTGAGACTCGCAAACAATGTTGGAACTAATCCAATTAGTGCTCTTTATGTTAATCATATTCATCATCACCATTACATTTACTAGTCTTAATCCGAATTGTCCCCGCAAGTTTAAAACACTAATAAATGTTTAAATATTTTATTTTCTGTGTCAATAGTTTTTGTTTTGAAAATATTAACCAAAGATGGAGGTGTCACAAGTCACAGCATGCCATTTTTTGAACTCCTGCTGTTTCTAGTAGGCTTTTAATGGGAGATTTCCTATTGAATTAAGAGAACAGTCGAAGGTTCAAGACAATTGAATGAATTCTCAATTGATTTTGCACTAAATTTCAAGTTGACTTCTCGTCTCAGAAAGTACATAATCTGCAAATTTTCACAAGACAATCAGGTTTGCGAAGTCTAAATATCAAATTTTAAACCAAAATTAATATTGCAAAATATTCACTCCCACAAAACTTCTCTTTGATTTCTTCTCCCAAATCTACAAACTTCCCAAACAAAACCGTCTTCGTTCTCTATAAACACAAGTTGCTCATCACCTTCATCTCTGCTCCACACCAACATGAAGCTTTCACTGCCGTTGCTATCTCTTTCTTGCATGCTATCTCCTTGTCCTCGTCAATGGAAATAGCAGTGTTTATTGCCTTCTTGACTATATGACAGTCAAGGTGATGAGGAGAGTGATATCCAAGAACAACTGGCCGGTGCTTACGAGAGGGCGAACGACGTGGTCAGCGGGATCAATATTGGGCCGCAGAAAGGCTCGATGGCGGCCGGCTTCCGGGACAGCCTAAGGATGTGAAGTTTGATCAGTACGCCGGATACGTGACTGTGGATGCTAAGGCTGGCAAGGCATTGTTCTACTACTTCGCGGAGGCTCCAAAAAATTCCTCTAAGAAGAAGCCTTTGTTCCTGTGGCTTAATGGAGGTATATGATGTTTGTTTCCAAAAGTTGTTTAATAATGTTTATAATCATGCTTGCTGCTTACTTTCAAACGTGCCCTTAGTTATCTATTCATCAAGATCGTGATCAACATAATGTCATGATTTGATTTGTTTGATTTCCATAGGGCCTGGTTGCTCATCTATTGGACCTGGAACCATGCTAGAATTTGGAGCCTTCTAAGTAAAGAATGATAGCAAAACTCTAGAAAAGAATGCTCATGCATGGAACAATGATGAGTGTTATTCCATTAATTAGTCTTCTTTGAATTAGCAAAACAGCAACTGTTTCTGAGAATGAACACCGACTGCTGTGGCAAATACTCTCTTTGTCGAATCGCCTGCTGGAGTTGGATTCTCGTGCTCGAGCACAACCTCTGATTACAGCTGAAGTGAGGACAGAACACCGCCAAAGATGCTTATGTCCTCCTTCTCAACTGGTTTGAGCGGTTCCCGCAGTAGATCTTGTTGATGATGTTAACGCGAAGGAGACGTACGACTACTCTTGGCACCATGGATTCATCTCCAATGAAGCATACAACATCTCATTGAAATGCAGTTTGTCTCTGGAGATTACTCTCCGGTTTGCGTGGACGCGATGTCATTTGCCGATTGGGAGCACGGGCCAATCGATTGGTACATCTATGCTCCTGTCTGCGATTCAACGGCTCAGAATAGTAGAAGATACTTGGTACGCATGAACCTACACGAAGATAAATAGAGAGCTCTCTGAACTTGCCTGAGGTACAAAAGGCTCTTCATGCAAATACTGCGAAGCTGAAATATCGCTGAACTGATTGCCGGTACATATACAAACATATACGTATACATCTTTTTACGTTTCCTTTATGTTTAATGATTTCATTAATTTAAAAACTGGTGCAGCAATATCGTCGGGACAAGAAATTGGAAAGACGCACCAATTTCAATGTTGCCAGAGATCAAGAAACTAATTGCAAGTAACTACGAGTCTGGTTCTATAGGTAAGTAAAAAGCCCTTCATGTCAGCAACCAAATGGAGATGTGGTGATGAAGTGGTTCCATTCTCCACAGCAAGGGTCTCAGTAAAGGCTCTTTGACTTCCCGTCGGGACTAAATGGCGCGCTTGGTTTCACAATAAGCAGCTGAACACCATAAAATTCCTGCTCTGTTCTCATTAATTTAGAGAGCTAGATCATAAAGCCGAAACTGTTGCAGATTGGAGGATATGTTGTTGGCTACAAAGGACTGACGTTTGTTCGAGGAGCAGGGCACATGGTTCCTCGCGACCAGACTGAAAGGGCACTGAAGCTGTTTCAGTCATTCCTTGAGGGAAATCTTCCTCCAAAATCGCATTTGAACTGATGCAGTCCTTTGTCTTGCCTGATACTTAGCTTCACGACTCGGTCTTTTATCCAAATTAAGCACAAGAGCATTGCTTTTGAGAATGAATGATGTCTTTCAATGTCCCCAGTTGAGTTAAAACTATCAGTAAACACTTCTTTTGTGGCTTTGTCTGAACCAATTTGCGCTCTCATGTTGCTTCTGCTGATTTAGATCCCAAAATCTGGTGTTTACTAGGTTTTAATCTGTAATAAGACTTCATAATCAAAATCATGAACCTATAAATAATACATTGTTGCAGTTCGTCGTTGAGAAAATATGAGATCATAAAATCTTCGTGGATATGTGCAATTAGGATAAAAATTCAGGAACTTCAACCAGATTTAAAGAACTCAGGGACTCGTTACAAAAAAAAAGAAGATCAGGGACTTGTAAAGGACTAAGAAAGACCTCAGGGGCTTGTATGCAAATTAAAGTTTTCCTTTGTGAAATTATTTACATTCCGGCGTCCGTTGGGTAAAATATTTAGCAAATGTGACGATTTAATAGTACATTTAATTTATTTTAGTTCCAAAATATAATTGACAAATTGTGATGATTTTGAACTAAACAGATCTAATAAAATCATATAAAAATTATGAAGAATTTGGAAAATTACATGGAGAGTTTTGTGCAATGAGGAACAAACTTCGGAAATAAGTAATTACGAAGAATTCAGGGAGTTGCGTGGTTGTATGTGAGAATTAAAAGGACTAATATGTAATTAAATGATTTGCGTGTTAAATTATGAACACATCGAAATAATCATTTTGCATATATTTAAAATAAACGTGGTTTTCTGTAAAAAAACACAAGCTATAAATTTTGCGATAAAGCCTAATGGAGACTGGAGTTACGCAAAACGAAAATTTTCAATATATGAGGGGCCTTTGTGCACACAAACCGTGACAAATCCTGGGGTCCGGAGAAAAAGGCTGTCTCGACGTCATTTGTTGCTCGAACCGCCATGAAACCCTAGAGAAAGGATCCCAAAACCTCATCCAGAACCCTAATTTCCTCCCCTGAAACGCCAGAAGACCTTCGGCTTCAATCCAATGCCAAAGGTCTATGGCACCGGAATCTACGATTTCCGCCGCCATCGCGTTGCCGAGTATGCCCTCGACCAGCCGGCGGCGGCGGCGGCGGCACCCCCGTCGGCGACCCCATCGGCGCCGCCTGCTGGGACTAACCTCCCCGGCTCAATTACTCTTTTAGAGATCCAGCGGGATCGACTCACCAAGATTGCCGCTGCCAACTGGGCTCTCGGCGCCGACCTCCCGGCTCGCAGCTTCGACCCCGAGCTTGTGAAGGAGATCTACGATAGCGAACTCTTGGTATCCGGCGGACGCAAAACGGTTCCACTGCAGAGGGTTATGATTTTGGAAGTTAGCCAGTATTTGGAGAACTATTTGTGGCCCAATTTTGATCCGGAGAGAGCTACATTTGAGCATGTGATGTCGATGATACTCATGGTCAATGAGAAGGTCTGTGAGTGGTGAAAGATTGGGTTTTTACGGAGAGGTTGTCGGGAAATTTTTCTAATTTCTAACTATTTGTTTGCTGTTTGATTTGAATTTGAAGTTTCGGGAGAATGTGTCCGCTTGGGTTTGTTTCTACGATCGGAAGGATGCATTCAAGGGGTTCTTGGGGAGTGTTCTTCGGCTAAAAGAAGAGGTTTTTATCCATTTTCCCCTGTTTTTCCAACACATTGGGCTTGCATTGCAATTATAGAGCACATTTTTGAGTTCGCTGGTATGGCATATGCTTTTAATACTTGTTGTGATTTATGATTGGTAAAAGCAAATCAATAATATAACATATAAGGCGCTGGATCTAGTTGGGTCAAGTGACATTATATAACTTTTGCAGGGGAGAATATTAAGTATTGCTGAGGAGACAAATTACTTGCTGTTCATGATTAATGCCTTTCAGGTATGAGTTTATTGAATTATGTTGTTTATTCATGAATGATAAACAGTTGATTGCTAGTTAGTTTTTTTCTTGGCCAGGTTTCAGCTATAAAGAGGCTTGGTCTTATTTTTCATAATGGACACATTTTGAAGAGTATTAGTTAGCCACTGACTAGAACCAGTTGGCTTTATGCATCTAGTTATTGCTATCAAGATGTGACTGCGTTTGTGACCTGTGCTGCAGCTACTGGTCTTTATTTTTGTTTTTCTGTTTGCAATCTATTTATTAAAAAAATTTGGAAGTTGCATGTTCTGTTTTATTTGAGATTTAGCATGAAATACAACAATATTTGTCCAAGGATGAGACAAATGTTGAAAAATATTCTTTCTTGTATAGGATAACCTCTGACATTTTAGCATAATTTTTTAAAACTGTAGCTGTTGTATCCTGACTATAGGCTTTTGGAGAATCCTTTGTTTCTCTGCCCTTACTTTGTTGAGATTTGATATACAACATCTTTGTTTTTTGGGAAATTGTAAAGTAGTGTTTACTGCTGGAGTGGTTTATCCTGTCATGGTTGATTCCACTCTCAAAGATGAAAAGTGTCCTCACCTAATTTTTAGATGCGCCTTTCTTAATCATGATTTGTTGATTCAAAGGTTTTCTTCTTACTCTCCTTGCACATAGCCCTGGAATTTTTTCTGCAGTTCTCATGCTTTTACAGGTCATATCCATTACCTACTGAACATTAGGAGTGCGTTTGGTTCGGGATCACGATCAGGATTATCTTGTCCTGATCAACTTACCATTTAAACACCAAAAAGATAGTTAGGCTATCTTTACATTATTTTAAAAAATAAATTATCATATTACCCTTATATTTATTTATTTAAATTTTAATAAATAATATACCCAAGGGCATAAAGGTCCAATAAAAATTTAGACCATCCACTAGCTAGACCAGTATCTAAATATAAAAAAATTGATCAGACTATCTTTTTGTACTTTAGTCTTGATTTTGAGATTGAGTTTGACCTTGATCCCGAGTCAAACGGTGCTTAGCATTTCTTGGCAAACACTTGTTATCTCTAGTTTGTGCATGGCCATTGCAAACTTGCAGTTTGGCCAGTATATCATTTTCTGGTTTCTTACTCTCAATCTGCATTTTATGTAGAGCCTGGAGGATGAGATTGTCAGTGAGACTGTGCTGAAGTTAGTAAGTCTGCAGCTCTGGCGTAGTCTCTCGCCTGGTCGACTTCAGGTGAACTCCACATTTCTTTTGTTTTCCATTTTAGTTGCTTTAGAGAGATAACATTATGAACTACTTTTGCCCTTAACAGATGGAATTATGTGTCCATCCCCACTTAATTAAGAAATGGAAGAAAATGATCAAGAAAGAAGCTAAGGAAGCGAAGAAAGGTGGACAGACAATTGACCCATCAAGTATGCTTGAAGTCACTTTCCTGAGAAATCTAATTCAAGAATTTTTGGAGGTAACTCTTTCTCAATTGTTGAAGAAACTGGGTGTGCATGTTACGCTTACTTGAACCTTCGGTGGTCTTATGCTTGAACATTTCACAGATACTCGACTCCAAGGTCATACTGGATAACCATGATGATGACCAGGAAGCACAATTCAACTACACATCAGATCAGCAAGTTGATGATTCTTGCGTGTTATACTGTGAACGATTTATGGAGTTCCTGATTGATCTACTGAGTCAGTTGCCTACAAGGAGGTACTAGTCTCAAGTTTGCACACTTCAAGTAGCTCCTTTTTGTGCGATTTTTTTATAGTTCAATGCTGCAATTGGCTTCTGGGTGTCTCCATTTTGATTGGAGCACAAACTCTTAATTATCTTGAAAATCAGTGTAATGACTTTTTTGCTGTGGAGAGGGGTGTCTAATCAGAAATAGTGAAGGGAGTGGGATAAGTGTAAGGAATAGAGGAAAAGAGAAGGTGATTGGAAGATTATCTTGAATTGATCAAATGCTATATTATTTAGTCAGCCTCCTTTTTTTTCTTCTCTGTAACTTAAGTTTTACTACCAAACAGATAATAGGGAGGATGTAAATGTCAGTCAAAAAACTAGTGGATATGACTTGGCATTTTTTGTTAGAATTTTGACTAAACCATGAAACCAAAGAGTAGAGTCCTCCCCTTTTCTGATACTCCTTTCCTTTTGTGGATAGATTTCACCCTGTGCCCAATAATCAGCCACCAATTATAGTCTAGAAAAAGTTTCCATAGAAATCTGATTGACATTTCAGTCTGTTCAATGGAATCATGAAACTTTGTTTTGTACCATTATATGTCCTTGTAAAACTGAGATGATCTCATTTTGGAATAGTGTCTCTAGTTCAATTTTAGTTAAAACTGAGACTAGCTAGTCTAACTAAAATTGAGCTCATCCCAAACCAAATGGGCCCTTATGGAACTTATCCATAATTTCTGCATGGAGGCCTGAATCGTGACTTGCTTTGAGAAAAGCTGAACAAGGTTCTTCTTTCAATATGCCTATATATGCTGTATCTTTCCCCCCTAGTATTCATGATAATATATCTGTACTAGAGGATGACTTGATTATTGGGGTGAGTTTGGATGTTAGGCTTGCTGCATGGTCTGTCATTCCATACTGAAAGTCTAGAACTTCAAAATCAGGGACGCTATAAAATTTTTGCATGACTTCATAAATAAAATAGTTGACTTTTTGTTATGTTCACTAATTTCTGCTACCTTTTTTCTGTTATATTTTGTATCTTATGCAGATTTTTGAAGCCTATTGTTGCCGATGTCGCTGTGGTTTCCAAGTGTCATTTGAGCACACTTTATGCTCATGAAAAGGGGCGACTTTTTGCACAATTGGTAGACTTACTGAAATTCTATGAAGGTTTTGAGATTGATGACCATGATGGAACACAACTTAGTGATGATGATGTGCTTTTAGCTCATTATTCTCGTTTTCAAGCATTCCAACTTTTAGCATTCAAGAAAATACCCAAGGTTCATATCCTTGTCCTTTTCACCTGTTTTCTTATTTGCATTGCTTTGTTTGCATTCTATATTGATGTATAACATATTCTGGTTGCTGTAGTTGCGAGATCTTGCTTTGTGCAATATTGGTGCCATTCACAAGCATGATGATCTTGAAAAGAAATTATCCATATTGTCTCCTGAGGAACTACAAGATTTGGTTTGCAATAAGGTTGGTATGTCCAATTTTTATATTTTGTTGTCCAGCATATAGGCACAATCAACATGAACTCAATGTATCTGCGGTAGGCCTGCTAACAATCTCCATATTAGTGAAATATCCCTTCCCTTTGTTCTTTGTTTGCTTTCCTCTCTCTTCTCCACTTTATGTAGAAGTGGTAACTTTTTTTGAGCAACTAGAAGTGGTAACTTCTATATATATTTTGGATCTTTATGCTTGCGCTTGTAAGGTAGTTTTTTTGTAAGTGTTACACATATACATATGGGCATGGGAAACCCTGGATACAAGAATTCTGTTAGCTCCTGGTTTGTTTATGACTTGAAATTTGAAAGGGAAGTTCATGATAATTTTTTTTTATTTCTGTAGATTTGTAGCCCTTATAAATCTGCCACTTCAGTTTTGTGTGTTTAGCTATATAAGATGTAGTTGGTTGTGTCCTATGGGTCTTAGATCAAGTGGTTTAAGCTGGGCAGAGTAATGCCACGGAGTTTTCATTATTTTGTTCTCCTTCAATTAGCACCAAGTTCTGTGAATCTTGCTTCAACCTTTTCTTCTGGGATATTCTGTTGATAATTTCCCTCATCTTCAATTTATTTCTGCATTCTTGCTTGTGCATCACTACTAATCATTCTTGTACCTATTGTGGATATGAGAAGATCCAATATATTTCTTTATATTGCGATAGTCCATAAAGTACTTGTTGTGGATATTAGAAGATCCAATTTATTTATTATTGTTGCTACAGCACATACATTTTTCACCATTTTTGGCAGCACTAAGATTTCTTTCTTTTTGCAGCTTAAATTGGTATCAGATGAAGACCCATGTGCTGATAGAGTTGACTTCCTTGTTGAAGTTGTTGTTTCATTTTTTCAGAAACGCCAGTCCCAGAAGGAAGCAATAAATACTCTTCCCTTATACCCTAATGAGCAGATAATGTGGGATGAAAGTGTAGTTCCGAGTATAAATTACTCTGGAGAAGGATGCCTTGCTCTCCCGAAGCTTAACCTACAGTTTCTGACACTACATGATTATCTCTTGAGAAATTTTAATCTCTTTCGTCTGGAATCAACTTATGAAATCCGTGAGGATATCCAGGAAGCTGTTCCACATCTCCTTGCATACATCAACAGCGAGGGAGAAACTGCTTTTCGAGGTTGGTCTAGAATGGCTGTTCCGATCAAAGAATTTAAAATTACTGAAGTTAAACAACCAAACATTGGAGAAGTCAAGCCAGCATCTGTAACTGCAGAAGTTACTTTCAGCATTGCCAGCTATAAGGCACATATAAGATCAGAGTGGAACGAACTTAAAGAGCATGATGTCTTATTTCTATTATCAATTCGTCCTTCTTTTGAACCTTTAAGTGATGAAGAAGCTGCAAAGTTGACAGTGCCGGAGAGGCTTGGTCTGCAATATGTGCGTGGATGTGAAATAATTGAGATCCGTGATGAAGAAGGTGTGCTGATGAATGACTTTACTGGCCGGATTAAAAGAGATGAGTGGAAGCCACCAAAAGGTGATCTTCGGACAGTTACTGTTGCCCTTGATTCTGCACAGTATCACATGGATATGACGAGTATTGCTTCTAAAAAGGCAGAAGATGTTTATGGAACATTTAACATACTAATGAGAAGGAAGCCAAAAGAAAACAATTTTAAAGCAATTTTAGAATCTATAAGAGACCTTATGAATGAAACATGCATTGTTCCTGATTGGTTGCATAATATATTCTTGGGTTACGGAAATCCTTCTGCTGCACAGTGGGCAAACATGCCTGATCTTCTTGAGATGGTGGATTTCAAGGACACATTTCTTGATGCATCCCATTTGAAAGAGTGTTTTCCAGATTTCCAGGTAAATTGTGTTTGTAAGTAATATGTAATTTGCGTGGTCTAGGCTCATTATTTATGCATGGTGCATTAACTATTCAATCATCTTTAGGTTTGCTTTGTTAATTCAGAAGGCAATGAGGACCTACATCCAAGTCCTCCTTTCCGGATTAGGCTCCCAAAGACACTGAAGGGAAACACTCATGCTCTTCCAGGTAATAAAAAGTCCAGCAATTCAACTACCTTGAATGGTGAAGATAAGAGTGACCAAAGTGCTGTAAAGGAAAAAATTGTCGTTGAGCCCTATATTCCAGCTGACCCAGGGCCATATCCTCAAGATCAGCCTAAGCAGAATTCTGTTAGGTTCACACCCACTCAGGTATTTGGCTACTGTACTTGTATTTCTTTACTGATTTGCAGTACTGCAAAAAGCTCTTTATTTTCTTCCTTTGTCCCATAATTGTTAAGTTAACCTGTGCAGAAAATGTTTTTGAAACCATTATTAACAGAATTTTCCATTTGCAGACTGGAGCAATCATTTCTGGTATTCAACCAGGACTGACAATGGTTGTTGGACCACCAGGAACTGGAAAAACTGATACGGCCGTTCAAATTCTGAATGTGCTTTATCATAATTGTCCATCACAAAGGACATTAATTATTACTCATTCTAATCAAGCCCTAAATGATCTTTTCGAGAAAATTATGCAGGTGAGATTCAATGTTATGACTGTTATGTAGACCAAATACTATTTCATATGCTTGCTGGCTAATACTATTATTTAGCCAAACTCACATGTACTCATTGTGTTATTTTTTTCTATGTCAGAGGGATGTTCCTGCTAGATACCTTCTTCGGTTGGGCCAAGGTGAGCAAGAGCTGGCAACTGATCTTGATTTTAGTCGGCAGGGCCGTGTGAACGCTATGCTTGTTCGGCGATTAGAGCTGCTTAGTGAAGTTGAAAGACTTGCAAAATCCCTTAATCTGCCTGAAGATGTAGGATATACTTGTGAAACTGCCAGTTACTTTTGGTTGCTACATGTATACTCACGATGGGAGCAGTTTCTGGCTGCTTGTGCACAGAACCAGGATAAACCCACATTTGTCAAAGACCGATTCCCATTTAAGGAATTCTTCTTGAACACTCCTCAGCCTGTTTTTACTGGTGAGTCATTTGAGAAGGACATGCGTGCAGCAAAGGGCTGTTTCCGTCATCTGTCAACAATGTTCCAAGAACTTGAAGAATGCAGGGCATTTGAACTGTTAAAGTCCACAGCTGATCGTGCAAATTATCTGATGACTAAACAAGCTAAAATTGTAGCAATGACTTGTACTCATGCAGCATTGAAGAGAAAGGATTTCCTACAGTTAGGATTTAAATATGACAACTTGCTGATGGAAGAAAGTGCACAGATATTAGAGATAGAGACATTTATACCAATGTTACTTCAAAGGCAGGAAGACGGTTATGCTCGTCTCAAGCGTTGCATATTGATTGGTGATCATCATCAGTTGCCTCCAGTTGTGAAAAATATGGCTTTTCAGAAATATAGTCATATGGATCAGAGTCTATTCACAAGGTTTGTTCGTCTAGGGATCCCTTATATTGAACTTAATGCCCAGGGTAGAGCTCGGCCAGATATTGCAAAACTGTATAACTGGAGATACAGGGATCTTGGTGATCTTCCTTTTGTTTGTCAGGAGGCAATCTTCCATAAAGCTAATGCTGGATTTGCTTATGAATACCAACTGATTGATGTTCCTGATTATCATGGAAAGGGTGAAACTGCTCCTTCTCCTTGGTTTTACCAGAATGAAGGTGAAGCTGAATATATAGTTAGTGTCTACATATACATGCAGTTACTTGGATACCCAGCTGGTAAAATTTCAATATTGACCACATACAACGGCCAGAAACTCCTAATCCGTGATGTTATCAACAGAAGATGCACATCGTGTGGAATCAGTCCACCTAGCAAGGCAAGTATATACATAATAATTATGTTTGTGGTATTGCTGTCCATTCTTATTCTTGTTAATCCACTCATCTTCTTTTTTGTCTTCTTTTCCTTTTTTTCCTAAATGTTAATGACTGATTTCTCCTTCATCAGGTCACTACAGTTGACAAATTTCAGGGTCAGCAAAATGATTTCATCCTATTGTCTCTTGTTCGAACTCGGTTTGTAGGTCATCTTCGGGATGTTAGGAGACTGGTTGTTGCTATGTCTCGAGCACGACTGGGGCTTTATGTCTTCTGCCGGCGGTCTCTTTTTGAACAGTGTTACGAATTGCAACCGACTTTTCGACTTCTACTTCAGAGGCCTGATTGTCTTGCTTTGAATCTAGATGAGACCACACCATTTACAGAACGCACTGTTGGAGAAACAGGAAGGATGCATTTTATGAGTGGCATCGAGGAGATGGAGAGTCTTGTTGTCTTCAAGATGCATCAGCGTTTCCAGGTATTATTATGTGAGATTGTTGAGGCAATGGTGACATAAGTAACTTCACCACTTGTTATCCAGAAACGTTTTTACCTAATTCTTTATCTTTGATGGTGGCAGGCGCAAGTCATGAGCCAACACTACGCCGGATATTCAGAGCAAGCTCCTCAAGAAAATGAACCCAGGTCTTCAGCTCCTCAGCATCATTTGGAGGACGCTGTCATGCCCCTGGTGAATGGTGAAAACGGCAATTTTACAAACCAAGATGGCGATGATGAGAAAAGCAAGACGGGGAATGAATGAACTGACTCAAGTTTGCCGCACATGGTAGTCCTCTTACAGCGGGTGATCCCTTCTTGAAGCTCCTGTGCTCTTACAAATGCCATTCTTGTTTGTCATGGTAAGCGGGAATGGTCCATGTAAATTGTGCAAGTGGTCCAAGATGAGTTAAATCACCTTGTTCTGGTCCCAAATCTGTAATACACCCCAGGGGTGGTCTTGGCGCACATATTTATGGACAGGACTGTTTCAGAAGCTTTTTGACTATCAGTGGTATGGTCCCAAAATGGGTTTTAATTAGTTGTTGATAGGACCTGGCAGGGGGGAATTACACATCGGTGGACAGCATGTATTTTATCGGAAGGTGCAAAACCAAGTTTGATGTAAACCATTGTTGAATTATGTGTATTAGATGTTTGGCCAATCCTGTTTGAATACGGCATTTAGGCATAGTATGATTTGAGATGAAGATCAGAATTAATATTTTTCAAAATTATCATTTTTCTTATAAAATTAATATTATTTATTTTATATCGTTATTAAATTAATTTATTATAACAAAATTAAATAAATTTTCAAAATTTAAATTATTGTAATGTTAATTTTGATAAAAAAATATTAATCTCTAAAAATGATTTATTAATCTTGATTTTAATTCTAATTTTAATTTTGAATTTGATTCCGAACTAATTATATCTCTTATCGTTTCATAGAGATGTGTGTCTGCTTAATAACTGAAATTCATTGGAACACACCAAATTTAGTTTTTGCTTGTTATATGATTTTGAATCTCAGCGGATAATGTGGACTTATAACCAGCAGGTTGGACTTCGAATGGAGAAAAGTTTTTTCTGTAGGCCATAGCTTTCATGCAGAGACTCTGGACTAAAACACAGTGATACCGTGGAACGTGTAATGAATTTGGTACTCGTTTCGGATTAGTTTCTGAGTGCACCAGGGTTTGCTGTTTGCGTGTTTCTTCTTCTCAACTCTCAAGTTTGTGGCCCTGCTTTTATTCAATATGCAAACCAGGTCCGGCAAAATCAGAGGAACAACATACAATTTCTGTAACCATTCATGCGGTTGAGTTTGAGAAGCTGATCCTCAGAATTCATTGATATGTGGTGGAAAAATTAATTTGAGCGTATCCACGCAGAGAAATCTCGTCAAAATCAATTAGTGTGGAACGAGACTGAGAATTAAAGATTTTCTCGACGAAAAAGATAAAGAACAAAGGCAGAAAGGTCTTTGTAACGAGTTGTAGCGAGGCTGAGTCATTGCTTACGTTTTTTCCGGCTTCACGGACCGTCATTCGATTGAGTCGGGTTCGGGCACGAGCCTCGATTTGGCCTAGCCAGGAATGAGGATCAGTCAACATTGGTTGCGGCAGTCAAAAGATGAGCTTTCGGATGGGTACCCGGAGCTGTTTTGTCGGAGTAGTTGAACATCTACTCGGTAGATTGTCCATTTAAAAGTCTATTGCAGGACCGGGCCGGTACTTCCGATTGTAACATTTGTGCTTCATGAATCGCACATGTTTTCATCTTTGTATGGTCCCCGTGGGAATTTTTTTTTTTTTTTTGTAGGTTCACTTCACTTCTTTGTTTCAAAGATCGTGTCCTTTTTTTTTTTTTTTTTTTTTTTTGGTATAAATTCATATACACAGAAGGTAAAGTCATTTCTGCCACTTGGCTCGGCTTTTAACCGAAAGCGGATTAACTTTGATTGTCCCTGATGATCCATCCATAGTTAGCAGATAGTTCACAGGACAAGTTTCATGGATGGAGCTAGGATTTTGTGGCCTAAGCCTCTCCATTGCTTTAGATACAAGAATGTCATAAATAATTTGTAGGTCCTGTTGTTAATGGTTACACCAAACATGTGCATGGTTCAACTAACCTAACCTTCCATAGCAAGATAATACCATACTAGTACAAGCACTCACCCATGACCATCCCCATTAATGAAGGATTTAGAATTGGAGATAATAAAGGAGAAGAAAGCTTTTAGATAAAATGGTTGGCTGGAAGTGGCGTAACTTGTTACACCAAACAAAGCCACCACACTTGGAGGGAGATGAAACCTAAGCTCAGAAGAAATTGTTGCATTTATATGAGAAAAAAAAAAAAAGTAATTTCTGCATGCATACCACTACATAATATAATATATCTGCATATACATTCCATGCAATTAATTGCTGTAATCTCAGGTCTATACTCTTCAAAAACCAAAATCTATATTTCAAAGCCCCAAGTGAGAGTTTTTTCTCACTGGAAAGCAGCCTAACATGAGTTACTTAAAGAGAAATAATCGATTGATAATAGATTTGCAAAAAAAAAAAAAAAAAATTGCACAGATACAACTTAAATATTTAATGCTATCAATAAGAAAAGAAAAAAACAAAATCAAAGACAAACATGCAAGTAGCAAATTTTTAAAATGCAAAATAGAAAATAAAAAAAAGACTAAGATTTTGGCAAGAACCGTAAACCTTATTGTCTACAAGGATTCAGCTCTATGTGGTAATATTGTCTGCTTTCATTGTCAACCAGAAGATTTTCCTTTTAATCCTTTCAAAGCGGCATCAGGAACCCCAGAATTCCAATTCAGTCTCTTTGGCCACCACCAATTCACTCGACCCCAGCCCCCCCTTTTACGTTGTCTAGAGGATATTTTGAGTGGAAATATGACCCAAGCCGCCCTACCTTTTGCATACAAGCTACAAATCAACAACCTTTCCTTCTCTCTCCTCCTCTTCCCCCCTTCTCTCTCTCTCTCTCTCTCTCTCTCCCCCTCTCCTCTTCAAATTCCTTCTTCTTCTCCTTCTCCTATTTCTTATTCTTCTATTGATCACCTATCTGTTTTGAAGGTTCCATGGATCATATCAAGGTGAGTACTAGATGCTTTGTCTCAAGTTGGAGTGCAAGACGAGGACATGTTGCATATGTAGCGTATATGTGTTTTAGTTAATTGGAACTTCTGTATAGAGTTGCCATCGCCTCCTTCCCCCATGGATTCCTGCAACAGTGGAAGCTTGCAGTCCTCCAGTGGCTGCGACGACGAGTTCGACTCCCGGGCCGAGCCAATTGCCGCCTTCTTCAACTCTTCCTCCACCTCCAGCATCCTCTCCTCCCCCCCCAACTTCCAACAACCATCTCTTTCCCCTCCCTTCCCTCCTGCCCCCCCTCCTCTTTTTGATTCCCTTCCGAGCTATCTCGATCCTCTCGACATGGATACTTGGCCTCGATCACTGCAGCAGCCGCAGCCACCGCCGCCGGTGGCTGCGGCAGAGGGCACCTCCACTAACCCTTCATCTTTCTTCAACAGACAAGAACAGTGCAATACTAGTGCATCGAGTACATCGGTGCAACCACCGGGCGTCTCCGCCGCCTCCCGGGCAAGGGCTTCGAAGAAGCGGACCCGGGCCTCGCGCCGTGCCCCGACCACCGTGCTTACGACCGACACGGCCAACTTCCGCGCCATGGTGCAGGAGTTCACCGGCATCCCCACGCCCCCCTTCATGCCCTTCTTGCCGCTCCCCCCGCCCCAGCCGGACCTCCTCCACCCCTACCTCTTGCGGCCATTTGCTCAGAAGGGCCACGCTTCTTCCTCCTTAGGTCCAATCTCTTCTTCTGCGTCTCCATCCGTTGTTGATGGTATTGCTTCTATGGCAGATACTCGTGGTAGTAATACCAGCAATGCATGCTCAAATGCTAGCACTAGTCTTGCATCCACTTCTGCTAACCTGGGCCTTGGACTTGGCCACCAATACCAAAGTCTACTCAGCATGCAGCAAAACCCTATGTTCACATTCCAATCCCTTCACTCTCAACACACTGCAATGCAACAGCGGCCGCCGTCCACCGATGCACCGTCGGCGAGCCGTGTTGCACCGAGCGGCGTATCGGATAATCTAACCACGTGGGCAGAAGGCTCGCAGAAGGACGAGGAAGGCGAGGCGGCGAAGAGGGGAGGGAATGGGTTGGACTCGTGGATTCTCTCTTCGGATTAGGCTGAGGATGAAGAAGAAGAAGAAGAAGAAGAAGAAGAAGAAGAAGAAGCAATGAGGAATTTAATGAGGTTTATGTGGAGAAGTTGTTCTTTGTTTCTCTGCAATTTGCAGCAGTATGACAAGTAGCTATATACGAGGCTTCCTTTCAATTTCTTTCGACATTTATATCTAGTTAAGGTTTCTCTTTTGTACACTTAAAGATGCTTAAACTGCAGTCCCAAACACATTACCAATTTGTTTCTTGATTGTTGTAGATTGTTTATTTGATCTTAATTTTTGAATGAAATGTTTCTTTTTTGACGAATTATTCCAACATTTTGTCGACGTGGAAAGCTGAAAATCCCAGCAATGAAACAAGAAATCCAGCAAGGAAATATGCAGAGGGTGGGTGACAAGCCTCCAATATATCTCTTCATGGTCCTTCTTTTCGCAACAAAATTGCGACAAATGGATGGAATCATGTGGAGAATAAGCCTGGTTTGGGTCCCATTGTCTGTCCACCAACTATTACCACCAAAAGCTCACCATTTGCCGCTCTCCATCTTCTTTTATGAAATGGTTTATGCATTTCAGAAAAAGAAATTTTGATTAATAGATCTATATAATGCTAATATGAGTAGTGAGTTGTGATAATATTTTAAGTAAATTTTATTATCGTACTAGTTAAACCTGAGTAATTATTAGCAACATAATGATCACGAGTTAATTATATTGCTAGTCCTAATCCTAACGAATCCTAAATTTTTACTGCGAAACCAATTTGGAAATTCATGATTTATTATTTACTCAACTTAGTTCATCTCGAATTTTTAGGCGATTATGTATTTCTAAACGGAACATTGATTCAACTGTGTGCTTTTAGATCTGGATTTTGATGTCGGCTGATGAATTCACAACAACCGGGTGATAATCATATTGTTTAGATTCTTCAAGGCCCAAAATCATACAAATTACAAGATCCTCAGTTTAATTGGCATGATTAGGCCAAAATAGCTTTGATTACTTACACAAAACTTGTTCTTAATCTCCAATTAGGTTCATAACCGTCCTCATTAGAAATGCATAGGTGCATAATTGGTCGGTTTGAGAAGAGAGTGGGTCCCTTGCTCAATCCCTTTCCTGCTGAATATACGACTATTAGGATTACCATTCAACGTGATAAAACACTTTATTTATCTCCAGCATATTCCCGATCCATTATAATTATTTTCTTCCAAAGTCTCTTTTTTCCATTAACTTAAGCAAAAAAAATTCCAATCTATGTTATCATCTATTTTTTGAAAGTTTATTTTTAGCATGACACCCCGTGTTTTTTATTTTTTATATTTGAAAATAATTTTTTCAGCTATTACAACACTTTACAGTTGTATATACTTACCTCGTATAAAAGCAAATTGAGTAGGGTTGATTAGATTCCAAATTTTTTTCTTTTACCTTTCTATCGAAACTCCAGCCAAGAGCTTTAAGGGGCCGTTTGGTTGGGCGTCAAGGTCAAAATTAAGATCAAGGCTAGTGAACCACTTTTGTAAACTAATATCTTTTTATGAAAATTAAGGCTTTAATAATTTAAAGTTAAAAAAACTATTTAATTTTTTATAATAATTTAATTTAATAATAGTATAAAATAATAAATATTAATTTTACAAGAAAAAAAATAATTTTGAAACGAGCTGATTCTGATCCTGATCCCAAAACAAACGGGACCTAAGGTATGGGATCAAGTTCGAATTCAAATTTAAAATTAAGACTAAAGTATAAAAAAATAATGTGATTAAATTTTTAGTATTTAAATGCTAGTCTGACTAGTAAATGATTTAAATTTTTTAAAATTTTTATGTCCTTAAATATATTATTTATTAAAATTTAAATGAATAAATATAAGGATAATATAATAATTTATTTTTTAAAATAATGTAAAAATAATTTAGTTGTTTTTTTATTTGGATGTTAGGCTCGTCAAGACGGAATAATCTTAATTTTAATGACGAACCAAATATAACCTAAAATTTCAAGCCTTGCTATTAAATGAGCAATGGAAACAATTTCGCATTCAAATTTCATTCGTATTTGTATTTTTCTTGCTTTTCAATCTTCCTAAAAGTCGTCGTAATATTTTTCTAAAAATGGTAAATATTTAATTGAAAGGAGTCTTTCAATTTTGAAATTGGAAAATTAAAGATATATTAATAGACGGTCCAGATGTTGTCAAGTTTTAAGAAATTGCATAGCACGATATATTTTTTTTAAAAAAATTCGAGCTGGATTGCGGAATCCCGAAACGGCCGTTACGTATTTAAAGCAACGCCGTTACGAGTTCTCCTCACCGTGCGCGTGAGATCACCGCGGAGCATCTTACGCACCCGTTTCCGGAATCGCGTTTCTCTTCTCCGGTTATCCAGAAAGTTCCGGGGGAAACGAGAACACCAGGTCGAGGTTAATGGAAGTCGTTTTCCACACTTTTCCGGGGCTTCCTGCATTTGCATGGAACTTCAAATCAGAGCTCGGATGAATATGCTTCAGATGTTCCGAAAAAACGCAGACCATTCAAAATAAATTTATTGGGCAAAATTAAGTGAACATATGGTAATCAAATAAAACACAAATATAAAATTTTCGAGCTTTAATTATATAATTTTTCCCTGTCCGTATGATAACACTAATAAAAATATTTATTTTATGCAATAAATATATCTGTTTGGATGATATATACTCCTTTAAAATATTTGAATAGGAAAATTAAATCTTATTTTTTCATCGAAAATCAAAATTTTGTTGTTGAAAAAGGCGTCTGTAGTCAGCTTCGTGAGGCAGGGAAACGGACAATGACGGCACCGCGTTTCCCTTTCAAAGTTACGGGGAAGGTGATTCTATCCATACAGATGGTGCCACGTCATCCCGAACATCGAGCTGCAAACTCGAAATTAGTATAAAAAAATACAGCGGCGAAAAGGAAAAGAGAAGACAACGCCCATCCTCGCTCCTCTGAGCTCCTCTCCCTTTTTCTACTCTGCAAGCAAAGCAAACCATTCAAATCCCACCCGGCCTGCCAGGGATCGAGCAAGAGGGGGGATCTCGATCCGCAACAATGACGCCGGAGAAGAGGAATCCGCGCTCCACGGCGGATCTGCTCAGCTGGCCAGAGAACCCGCCGCCCCATCCGCCGGCGGTGCCCGCTCCGCGGCCTCACCAGGTGCGTTTCCGCGCTTTCTCCGGCGAATGCCGTGTCTTTTTTTATCCTTTTTTTTTGGTTGATAATGAGTTTGTGTTGGGATTGTTGAAGCCGGCGGAAGGGGTTGGGAAGGTGCTGTTTGGAGGCCAGATTACCGAGGAGGAGGCCGCTTCGCTGCTTAAAAGGTGTAGATCTCGGAATTTCTTTTTCGTTGCTTTGAATTTGATGCTTGCTTTAGTGAAATTTTTTGGTTTGTTTTTTTCTGTCTTTTTGCTAGATCGGAGTTATTTTTGCTAGGAGTTAGATCTGAGTTGGTTTTGTGATAGAATGGCTTGAATTTACTTTTGATGTGTTCCGTCACTAGTTTCTTAGCGAAATGTCGGTTTTTTAGAGAGATAGAGACTTGAAACTGAGAGGTGTTAGTTCAACGGTGATTTTGTGTGAATAAAATTGCTGCTTTCCGGCGCATTTCTTGAGAATATCTCTGTGGCGCGTTTTTCTTGCTTGGTTTGACATTTTTCTCTGCAAAATTCAGGAAACCTTGTTCCGGATCCAAATTAAGGGAGATGACTGGTAGTGGTATATTTGCGGCTGATGGTGAAAATGGCACTTCTGAAGGGAGCGCTGCCTTTTCAACTCCAAACAGTAAAACGGGCGTGCGGATTTATCAGGTATTTCTTATACTAGTTCTGGCTTAATTTTTTTGGGATGAGATGATGGTGATGATGAGGGTTTGCTCGAGTTATATGTCCATAGTGATCAGGTTCTTTTTTCTTTCAAACAAATGTTTTGAAGATTCGCTTCACCATTGATTCAAGTAAACTCATGGTCGGAGTTTGATAGATGAGATCCAACGGGTGGCTTATGTTTCAACTCTAGTTCCATTAAAAAGTGATACTTTCTAAAGGCAATGTTATCTCGTGGGAGCTCTACAGTTAGATTGGACAGAGTTAATATTCAACTAAATAGCGCCATGATTCGTGAGAATAGGTGATAGGAGCAGCTATTACTCATCAAATTCTGGATTTTTCTTTGGATATTGCAGTTTGAGACTGATTTTTCCCTGGTTAGCATTGACTTGGAACTTGGGGGCTTGAAATGTGTTGCTTGTGATCTAAACATAATTACCTACTGTGTGCTAGAACTTGAATAGTTATGGATGTTTTCTTTTTTATAGGAAGGAATTCACGGATTGCTCCTAATTCTTTGTGTGGTACTGAACCATCTTTTTATGTTTGTAATCAGCAAACAATTACTGCAATGAGTCAGATCTCATTTGGTACTGAAGAGAGTGTTTCCCCTAAGAAGCCAACTTCTGTGGCTGAGGTTGCAAAGCAGCGAGAACTAAGTGGGACTCTGGATAGTGAGTCAGAGAAAAAAACAAAGCAAATCTCTGATGCAAAGTGCAAAGAGCTCAGTGGGCATGATATCTTTGGACCTCCTCCTGAGATTCCAGTCAGGCCTTTAGCAGCTCGAGCTTTGGAGAAAGAGAAGGATGTTGGAGAACTCCTTCCACGGAACATTCATACTTCTGTAAAGGTCTCAAATGTGAGTGCATTTTCTGCTTGATTATCATCATCCTCACAGTTATTTTCTTTCTAAGCTCTTGTTTTTATGGGAATTGGAAATCAGTAAGATGAGGTATCTTGCTTTTGCTATCTATTTTGGTTGTCATCTTCCATGAAAATTGTTCAAGTAGCTCAGTACGAGGCATTCGAGCTTGTTTTCTGAATGACCTTCAAATGGATGGAAAACCATAGGTGGCACCTAGGAATTAGTTGCAAAAGACCCAAGAAGTGCATGGATGGTTCCTCGTATTGTCAGCAATACACATGTCTTTTTCTGTGTCACAAGCTCAATATATAACCCTTGCATGTTTTGCTTCTCAAATTAATGAAACATCATGTTGAAAAGCTCGTCTTTAAAGGCCTCTTGCTACATATTGCAATATACCAGAAATAAATTTGCTTGGTGGTATGCCGCAATTCTTGCCCCTCTTTCTGTTATTGGACTTTAATGTTGGTGGCATGTAGTTGGACTTATGATATATATGCATTTGATCTGAAAATGCATGCCAAAGGTTTACCTGTCAGTATGCCTTCTTTTTGAAGTTCTTGCTGCATTGTGATGCTATGTTGTTCAAGGGCGTTGATTTCTAATTACTATTGCTGGAGTTCCAACCATATCTAATGCTGTGTGTGTTGTAGCCTGCTGGTGGTCCAAGCAGCATGATATTTAGTGAGGAGACTCCTGTCAAGACAGTGAAGAAGATTAACAATCAGAAGGCGCAAGAGCTGTCAGGCAACAATATCTTCAAAGGAGACATGCCTCCCGAATCAGCAGAGAAGACACTGAGCAGCGCAAAGCTAAAGGAGATGAGTGGCAGTGATATCTTTGCTGATGGAAAAGTAGAAGCTCGAGATTACTTCGGTGGTGTTCGCAAGCCCCCCGGGGGCGAAAGCAGCATTGCATTGGTCTGACTTTTCTCGGTAATTATGCCTCTTCCAGTGTCTTGATGGATATTTATTTGGTCTTTAGATGTGCAGGCAGTGTGCCGTCATTTAGTCTGGATATTTCTAACTTGTTTGTTAGTGGGACACTGTATTTTGTTTCTGAAACTATCGTAGTCTGTTGTGTGCTACTTTGGACTGTTACCTTGATTTGTTGGTGGCGATGAGAATGGCATGTCTGTGTCAGTGAATTAGGCTGATGGACGTGCTTAATGGCAATGTATTTGGCAGTACACATGACTACGCATGGCTTGTGCCTGTTAAATATTGGTTTAAGAATCAGGTTACCTGTAACTTAATCATTACTTTGGTGAGTGATGAATTATTATGAAATTTTAGTTTGGTGATCTCTAATCACAAAATTAGAGATCAAAACGGACGGATTTGGAGCCAGACGTGTCTCGACCAAAAATAAAATTTTCAGATATTTGAAATAGAAAGCTCAAAAGACCTCAAAAATGCGATGCCAAAATTTCGAGATAATTTATTTTACACGGAAGCTTCCGTACCGTCCGATGAAGGAAAACACATCCCGAGGAACTCTCATGTACTCCCAAATCCCGTATTGAGGTCAATTACTTAATTTTCTTTCAGTACTAAATAATCAAGAACCAACAGAAATGCACGGCCTCTTTGTCTTACTCGGCCCGGTTCAACCGGGATCGAAAGGCACAAATCACTGTTTTCCCTAAATTTTTCCTTTTTTTTTGTCACAAATAACCTTTCTTTTTCCGAAGAAATCAAAAGATTAATCGTCTTAATTAAAGTTGAGTAAAGTTGCTAAAAAAACTGGTCCAGTTCGATTTCTCGGATCCAACGACCCAAACATCAGCACCTGCGGGAGATTTTTGCGGTAACCGCACCGGAAAAAATGGCGCTTCTTAACATGATATTCCCGAATTAAAATTTTAACAAAAGAATTAAACAATATATAAAAATGGAGCTCATAAACCCCAACGCATATAAATCTCGCCTCTCTTCTTCTCGTTCTTTCCCCTTCCATTCGCTTCGTCTCCCTCGTCTCCTTTCTCCTCTTCGGCAATGGCGATGGTAGAAGTCCTGCACAGCGCGCGCCTCGCTGTATAGAATTCCCTCTTTCTCTGTAAGCTCCGCGCACGAGTCGTCCCGAATCCATTTTGCTCCTGAATACCGTCGAAATCTCTGCGAATCCGGTATTTCAATGTCGTATCGGTTCTGAGATTTTGGTTCTGTTGTAGTTGTGTCTTTCCTGTTGGATTTGTTGTTTTAATCTTCGATGTTTTGGTTTGTGTTTTTCCTGTTTCTTGGGCTTTTTGGCGAGTTTTTTGAGTTAGAAATGGAGGAAACCCAATGTGGGTTCGGTTTTGTGTTATTGAGATTTTGTTATTGTGATTCGGATGTGGCTTTTTGTTTTTTCAATTTTCTTTCTTGATTTTTCGGGTGGATTTTCGAGGGAGAGACATCGGGAAATCTGGATGAGATACTGTGTTGCTGTTGGATTTGATTTGATGCCTCTTGTTCATTGATTTTTATATCAGGTTCTTGACAATAATTTAATCTTATCAGGACGCCTTCCATCCATTTTTATCATTTTCCCCTGTTTTTTTTTGGGGGGGGGGTGGTTTTCCGACGATTTTCTATGTAGAAACAAGAAAATCCCAAAAGCAATCCAATTATGAAATTCTGATCAGTTTTAGATTTTTTCCGTTACATATTTTTAGTTTTCAGGTTGTATTTTGGGCGAAAACCATTATGAAGCTTGAGAAGCAGGAGGATGGGGAGATGGAGAATTTCCTGGGTCAGATCCCTCGCACAATCAACAAGCATGAGATCGCTAGCCATGGATTGCCGATGCATGGCTTGTATGCTGCCTCTTCCACTGATGACGCATCACGATTCCATATCTTCAATCAATCCCATCATCGTGGATATGGGTACTCTGATGTAGCTGGCTATGCCAATGGCACTGGCAATGCATATCAGTCCCCTCCTGGACTCTCTGAGGCCTCCTTGAGCTCCGGCTCGGGCTCCATGTCACCTGCCGGTGAAGAGAGGAGAATAGATGAGCTCAGATTGCTCGATGGCATGAGAAACATGAGCATTAGAGGCCAGCCAATGGCCTTATCAGTGTTCGGGAGAAGCCAGGTTGATTCTCAGTTCTTTCCTGCTGCTTATAGCAATGTTGTGAAGAAAGACTCTGAATGGGGATCGGAGAAGCATTTTGCTATTAATGGTGGTTTGTTAGATTCTTCTGTCGCTTCTTGCCGATCAGATTCTTCATTGTATAATACTGATGGCTTCTCTGATAGATATCCTTATAACAGGGGACTTCAAAATGAGGATGTTTCATCATCTATGTACGCCGATCCCCCGAGGTCTCCTCATAGAGTGCATTCTTATCTGGGATTTAACTTTCCAACGAGGCATGAACAGGCTGGACTGTTCCAAGATGGTCGTACTACTTGGCTGCCATCTTCAATGAGAAATGCAGAAAACATTGAGCATTTTGGTGCAGAGAACAGTTTGATTATACAAGGTGAGGGGCTTTATTATGAACCCAAGGGAGGGAGGATGGTACAAATTGGTGATCAGCTTTATTCAGGTGGTTTCGTTGGAGTTGCTAAGGGTTATTGTCCTCGGGCTTATTGTTCTCCGCTTGATCCCATGATTCTTGAGCAGTTGATACAAATCAAGGATAACATTTATTATATTGCTAGGGATCAGCATGGGTGTCGCTTCTTGCAGCATAAGTTAGATGAGGGGAGACCTCAGGTTGATAAAATATTTAATGGGATAATTGAACACGCAGCTGAGCTTATGGTGGACTCTTTTGGGAACTACCTCATGCAGAAGCTGCTAGATGTTTGCAATGAGGATCAGAGAGTGGACATCATCCTTGTTCTCACTCAGTATCCTGATGAGCTTGTTAAAATTTCATTAAATGTACATGGGTAAGTCTCTTGCTTAAAATTAATTCAGTTGCATTCTATGTTATTAAAAAAATACGAAATCTTAATTCCAGTATTTCCCGTTTTAATCTGGTATTGGCTCAGGACAAGAGCTGTTCAGAAGCTGATAGAGACTCTCAAAACCAGACAGCAGATTACTTTGGTAATCTCTGGACTGAAACCGGGATTTCTGGAACTTATCAAGGACCTGAATGGCAATCATGTTGTTCAACGTTGCTTGCAATCTCTTTCAATGGAGGATAATACGGTAATGTAGAAATTACATACTAGATAGAAAAGCTACATATAAATGCTTTTCCAGAAATAAGGGATTTTCATCTATTGCTCATGATGTATGTAAAGGAGCTTATTCATTTTGCACTCAAATCAATGTGTATTCTCAGTTAGATTTCTAGGTGGCTACCTCTGTCTAATTGGTCGATATTTGAACTTAAGAAGTTGTCTGAACAAAATGTTTCCGTTTTCATTTTGCTGATGCTTTCTACTTTCTTTGCATCAAGAATGGCAGTGATCAAAGCATATGTAGTGCCTTCTACTTGTTTGTGTTGTTCCTGTCATTTGTTAATATAAATTCAATTACAGCAGATCTCAACAAATCTTTGAGTGTCATTAGGTATTGTTTTGTGTTCCTTCTATTTTTTCATTCTTTTCTCAGACAGCTTTGTCCTGTAGTATGTTGAGAATCATTTAGGTGAATGGATAGCATGATTTATTTGTTAGATTTTACTAGTTATGGTCTTCAAAGAATGAAGTACACTATGCATAACATTCTGTAACCGCAGATTTGTATGCATACAGGAAGTTTTGGAATGTAGTATATATGCATTTAAATCAACGATTGGCCCATTTTTTCCATGTGGTACACTATGCTATGTATGATAAGCGGCGTATAGTCATTTTACACTTCCTGACCTGTGGCACATTATATATTATCTGAAATGTAGGTCAATTGTCTGAGTTACATTCAATAGTTCAGTTTTTGAAGAAGTAATGTCCATCAATAATGAGAAGTGCTATGTTTGAGCACTCATTTGATAGGGTATAAGAAGTGACTGCGGCATACCATAGAACACATCTCTTATTGCAGAGTAGAAGCCATGAGGAATTTTTTCCATTCAGTTTCGTTTTCAATGGTATAGTTTATGATCACTTGACAACTATTCTCTTTTCTACTTTAACATCTCGGCAGCTGATATACTGATTTGTTTCCTGATTCAACACAAAGATTTGTTACTTTAAGTTGCTCTCTTATTGCTTCTGGATCATCTTTAGTAACATCCATAAAACATCGTTCTTTCGTTTGAGCAACTAGCCAACATGTTCTTCATCAATAATCAATAGCTATTTTGAAGAGATGAACTAAAACTACAAGCAAAATTGAAATTTAGATTAGGATGCCGCAAAACTGTTAGAAACAGAGTGAGGTCTATTACCTAAGTTTGTTTTATTTTTTGTGCGTGTTGGTTGTGTGTATGGCGATAACTATGTGCTTCTTATCTGACAGTTTATCTTTGATGCTGCTACAATACATTGTGTCAACATTGCAACACATCGACATGGATGTTGTGTCTTGCAACGGTGCATAGCCCATTCATCTGGAGAGCATCGTGTGAAATTAATCACTGAAATTTCTGCCAATGGATTAATATTAGCTCAAGATCCTTTTGGGTAATTTTTGAATTTTCTTAATTTTCTACTAGCCTTGTTTGAACTGAAGATCAAATTGTTACTGTAAATGCATAAGCGCACCCTGGACCTTGAAATGCATTAGAGTTTATGCATTTGGAAAATAAACTTAGCTTGTTAACATCAGTTTCACAACACTACTGCTAGAATGTATTGTCTCTGGGTGTTTAGTTACCTTGCCTTTTGAACTTATTTTTTTGTTTAAACTAGGCCGGACTTTCAGCTTTTTTGCCATGGCTTTTCAACATCAGTTTCACAGCAGTACTATTAAAATATTTATTCAGAGTATTTTATTATGGCCATAACTTCTAAACTGGTGTTTGCATTTACACTAGGCGTTTCTTTTCTTGCTCAGTAGAGAGTCGCATCAGAATGACCTTGCTACTACATTAAGTTATTTCGGCAATCACAACAGATCACAACCCATATCTTGTTCAGGAAGCAGTTTGATTAACTGTCAATTGGGAATAAGCATGTAAATTGGCACCTTGTTTTTTTTATCATTTTCTGTTTTGATAATTTTTTATTTGATACTGTTACTATTTGTGATATTCAAACCTAGCACATTTATATTAATAAGGAATCATGCATCAGAGGCTGTTAACATTGTGCATCTCCTCAAAGCAGTCTGTTAAGCATTCACCTTTACTAGTTTAGCTGAACTTTGCATTTTTTATTATGTTCAGGAATTATGTGGTCCAGTTTGTCCTGGAGTTGAAGAACCCACTGGTAATGGCGAGGTTGGCATCTCAATTTGAAGGAAACTATGTACTCCTTTCAACCCAGAAGTTCAGCAGTAATGTTGTAGAAAAATGCCTAAAGATGTTTTGTGAGGTTCA
The DNA here is from genome assembly GCA_005019695.1 of Trichopus zeylanicus subsp. travancoricus. Classification (NCBI taxonomy): domain Eukaryota; kingdom Viridiplantae; phylum Streptophyta; class Magnoliopsida; order Dioscoreales; family Dioscoreaceae; genus Trichopus; species Trichopus zeylanicus. The sequence continues at coordinate 249,486 of RXID01021982.1, forward strand.
CCGTGCAAAGATCATACTAGAACTGCTATCAGTCTCTCGATTTGAGCAGCTGGTGCAAGATCCATATGCAAACTATGTTATCCAGTCTGCTCTTTTACATTCCAAGGTTTCTATTCTCCCCTTGTTATCTGCAATCAATTAGTGCAAATCCTATACAAAAGAATTTGATCCTTCTCCTCTTTTGCTTTTAATCTTATTTTGATGCAGGGCTCTCTCCACACTGCACTGGTTGAAGCGATCCATCCTCATGCTTCGGTTCTCCGAACAAATCCATACAGCAAGCGCATCTTCTCGCGCACGTTACTGAAGAAGTGATGTACACTTTCGGTGTTGTCAAGCTGTGTTGTTGTCCTCTCTGTTTACTACTCATCCCAGGTTAGCAATTCCATCTGTATTCCGCGGAAGCCTACTGGTTTTTGCATCATGGTGTAGCTTTTGTAAAAAATAAGCAATTTTGCTTCCTAATGCTGAGTTATGTATGTGATACATATCTTTTGTGCATCAACTGTAGCAGTCTGTCGTCTTAGCTCTATAGACTATGGCTTTCGTTTTTGCTTAAAAGTATTAAGTACTTGCACCTTACCGTTGTACAGTGTTACGGTTTAACTTTGTTTTCGCTTCCTGTTGCTCAGGCAGATGGCAGTTGTGTGATGCCATGGTAATATTTTATCAGCTTTCTGTTTAAAATACTTGCAATTGATATTTGTTCATTCGCTTCCATTTCATGCGACTTCAAGTTTGGCAATGGATTGATTCTTATTTCACTAATATGTGCACTTTTTTATAAAAAAAATCCTGAAATTAAATTTTTTTTATTCCATCCAAACAAATAGCAACAACAAATCCAAGTCTTTCCTTCAGAAAGGAAACACTCAAAACTAATCAGTAAAAAAAATCCGCATAGCCCTTTATTAATCACAGCTCTGACCTCAAGTACTCAAGCTTCATCATCCGCAATCAATGAAAGCAAAAAATTTTCATAATCTCCCCGAGCGTCCAGCTTGATAGCAGACTCCAGTGCAGCATTATTTTTCTTCAGGTACTGCTCCTTTATCAGCTTCATATCCACCTCGGCCCGAGTAGTTATCACTCGAGTGAGAACGCCCTCGTCGGTGCCCACCTTGTTCAATGCAAGCCGGATAATCTTCTCGAAATAAACTTCAGGGCTGGCGATGCATTTTATTATGGCCCTCAACGCAGCAAGGAATTCATCGTTCGGATCAGACTTGAGATCCTGAGATAATTACATATTAGTTCATAAAATCCTTCGGAATCGTATTCCTTTTTTTGCGAGCATACCTTGTTGATTGGGTTGCCAAATTGATGGTTGTAATCTTCGAATGTGGCAAAGAGTTGTGCTCTGCTCCGCGTCGTCAGGATCCTGATCACCTCGTCGTCGTTGTAAGCCTTGCATGAGATTTTCTCATGGAGCGATTGTGCCTCCGAGCTCGCCAAACTCGCGTCCACTTCAGCCCCGTCGTAGCGATACGAGCCAACAAGTGGCACCAACAGCTACAAAAGGAAAATCCAAAAATCACATAAAATGTTATCTAGGGTTGTTTTTGCAAGAAATGAATCCATACATGTAATTCCAAAAAATTTCTCGGATTTCCTGAAAATGTTCAATGAACCTTGCGAAAATCGCCGGAGGTATGCGCGGCCACGTCCTCCTCCAGAGAGCGCTTGAATCGCTCGTGGTATTCCCTCTTCGCGGCGATCAGCTCGTTGGGGCTCCGGGCACACGCCACCTCGATCGCCGTCCGATCGCCGGAGCTCCACTTCCTTATCGCCTCGCCGGCCACCTCCGCGTCCCTCTCCGCCGGCCCCAGCGTCCACAGCACCACCGCCCTCTGCTTGCGGAGGAAAGGTACGAAAAGGAATCATAATAGATAATAAATTCGGGATTTCCAATTTTGAGATCGAATCCCGAGGCGAGGGGATCGGACCTCGAAGTGGCGGGTGAGGTCCTTGCGGAGGGCGTCGAGCAGATCGCCACCGTAGGTTTGGAGATAGACGTCCCGGATGAGCCGACGGTCTGCAGCGGTGCGGTGGGCCAGGATCGAGGTGATCGCGCCCTCGTTCGTGCCCCATCCTGCCGTAATATTCATTATTATTAATCGATTAAAAGGAAAAAAAGAAAGTGACTGAGAGAAATAAAATTTGGCAGAAAAAGGGCAAAAAGAAAAACAGCGGGATGATCACCGGAGAGGGCCTTGTGGAGCTGCTCGCAGTCGTCGGCGGGTGGTGGAGCGGGGACGGGAGCGGAGAGGGTTGCCATTTTCTGTTTTTCTTTTTCTGGAATTGGAAGTTGATTCGGTTTTCAGATGGCGTGAAGGAAACGCATGGCGAGGGTGAATAATCGGAAAATATTTATGCGGTGGGATCCTGATTTCAGGGCGAATTTAACGACTGGGAGGTGGTGGTGAAGGAATGAAATTCGCAAAAAAAAACCCAATATTGTTTCCAAATTCGAGTTCTCACCAAAAAAAGAAAAAAGACATTATAGTCTCAAACGACTCCACTGGGGATCGAACCCAGAATCTCTGGTTCCGTAGACCAGCGCCTTATCCATTGGGCCATGGAGTCGTTGCCACAAAGTGTTAATTCGAACTCTATTTCATATATTTAGAGATAATTCATGAAACCCCACGACTCGCCCCCGTACGTGGAGGATCCCCTAATTTTACGTTCATGCAACATGGCTTCTGTTGGAATTTGACCATGGGGAAGTCGCCACCAAAAAGCCTTTGTTGAGGTCTAGTTTGCAATGCTCAGATTTGACGCCAACAGTTCATTGTCGGCCCTTTTTGTTTCTGCGAAATCACACGATAAATCGACTTGATGGACAGTAACATTACCGTCCCTGCTGGCCGGCCAAATCCCTTCGTCCTTCTGTCGCCCTAACCAATATCATCTCCGAACATCTGATGCAATAAATGTGTGTTCAACGGATCTCGCCTAAGTCAAGGATGACACCATATATCGATGGCTCGCAGGCAATGAGTTAGGTCAATCTGACCTATAGAGAGGTTGAGTTAGCCAAACTTTGTGAAAACATCCCAACCATGTCCGTATGAAAAATTTTTAACGCCTCCGTCCCTTCCATGTCTTCTTTATTCTTTAACTTTCTGAAAAAAAATGAAATGTCGGAGAGGATATCGCCCCCCGCAAAGTCTTTTCTCGTCTCTTCTTTGGGTTACAGACGGTGAGTAAGAATAGACCTGACAGAACCAAAGCGCTTGCGGTCCAGCTCAATCAGATCCGGGAACCTCAGCGTTATCAAAACCGAAACCAAAGCCGTCATTTAACTTAGCTCAGGACATCCATCCAGCGCTCCATCTTCTTACCGTTCAGATCGCGATGCATCAAGATGGGCACTTGGGCACAAGCTTTATCCACAAACAGATAACGGAAATTCGGCGGCGAAAGGGCGCACTTAAATATTAGCTCCGGCCCACCGGATAAAATCCCTCCATGGGTCTTGCCTAAAAGTCTGATCCCACAATACCCGGGCCACCGGAACACGCCACCTGTCGACAAACAGGCGGGCCCCGCTCTCCCGGCAAATCAGAACGCGGAAAATGTTCTTAACTCCTTCGGCCGCTCTCGTCCACTAGTTCTAACACGTGGGCCCCGCCGCACTGCTTCGGGTGGGCATTGTGGCGGATATATAATCGCTTGTCTGAAAAAATACGAGACTGTGCGGCCAGGAAGAAGCGGAGCCCCAGCAACGACGCGAGCCTTCGATCTCTGATTGGGGTCTCGGGATCGACGTTTCTCCGCGAGTTGGTTCGTCAAGCTTCTGTTTTGGTGCTCGTTTCTCTTCTTTTCGTGTTCTACGCTCAGTATGATTAGGGTTTGTGAGCAATTTGGTGTTTTTTTTTTTTTTCCAATTTGAGATTAAGATTCGGGTATGAGCTTTTGAACGGAATTTGCTGTTTTTTCTAGCAGAGTTTTTTTTTTTTTCGATTTTTGATGTTTTTGAGCGTGGAACAGAAGGACCCTGTGATTAATCTTGCATTATTTCTTTTTTTGCTAATTTGATGTTTTGCGCATATTGATATGCTATGGCTCGTTTTTTGAGTTCTTGCTGAGTGTTTCTGTGAGAATTTACTTGTTTTATGCTACTCAGTCTGGCCTTTCGGCGATCTTTTATTGATGTGAATAGGATTTTTTTAAAATTTATCTAGAATTTAAACTTGAGCATGTGGTTTTAGTTCTTGTATTCGTGCCAAGACCTTGAGAATGCACCTGTATACTTATCCAAAGTTAAAAGACTTAATGTGCCAAATTGTATCTGCTAGAGCGAGCTGCTCGACCTACGAGCCGAACTTGAGCTCAAAATTGAGCTCGTTGTCTTAATGAACTGATCTCGAGCTATGACTGGCTCGCTCAATTCCGATTTGGAGCGCAGCTCAGCATTTTTATTATATATATTATATATATATAAATAAATAAATAATATATATATATACATATATTTGAGCTCACCAGCTGAACCGAGCCGGCTGTTTCGTATTCGCACCGAGGTGAAGTCGCTCAAGCTCTCGTTTATACCCCTAGCCTTGGCTGATGACAAATTACGAAAAACAAAAAAACAGAGGATTGAACTTATGTTCAACTTCGAGGGATTAATCTGTTAACAGATACCCGCCATCCATAGGTCGAATTAGATTTTCCCAAGTGTTCGAGATCACACGAAGGCTTAACATCTTCCATTATGTACCTTTCTTCTTATCATCATGTTGTTGGATGATTTTTCAATTATCTGGAAAGGGAGATCTCCGTTCAAAATTTAGTTAAATTAAGTTTAAATTTATGCATCCAGAAACAGCATTTTAAGATGATGTATCTTTCATATGTTAGAATTAACTGTTGATAGTCTTTAAGGGTGCCCACGTGTTCGAGTTAAATGTCAGTTCCATTAGCCTCATAGGTCTCAATGTATTAAAACTTCTTTCTCGCCACTTCATGTACCACATGTTATTTTTGCAGGCTTGAGCTCTCTTTCCCCCTAAATCCACTGAGATCTTTTGTTCAAAATCTGCTTTGCTTTAAACTTTCTGGTTATATTTAGATGTTTCCAAATTAACTCAAGGAGATTTATTCTTCATCTGATGATCTCTTGATTTATTGAAATTGTTCTAACAGTACATCATAACTTTTTTTAGATTCTGTATTGAAGAATTGGCTGTTGTTTTGTTTGTGAAACCACGAGATTCAATCTCAAGGAGCTGTGCAGTCAGGATAGAGCATGAACGGGTTCTTAGGTTCGAGCATGTATGAGGTATTTCTACCTACCTATGTTGGGATGATTCCTTTAGTGGGATTTCTAGTAATTGCATCTCATGTATTAATGGTTAAGAGTCATATTCCCTTTTAGAGTGATACAGTTTCTTTAATTTAGTCAAATGAAAAATTGGTTGTAGTACTATTTTTGTCTGGCCTTCTTTACTCTATAGTGGCAGTGCCATAAGCAGTATAATTTTGCAATGAGTACCTTGCTGCAGGAATGCCCATGTAATCTGATAGTGAATTACTCTGAGGGGAGGAAAATAAAAAGTTTCATCAGGTTTGCACATGCACCGAAATTTGATTTTATAAAATGGGAAACAAAAGTCCATTGCTTTCTTTCCTTGGAGAATAAAGTTTTCCCTAACTTTAAGCTAGCAATTATTTTTTTATAAATAACTGTAACAAGTTTTAACATGGATTTCATGCAAACAAATTACCTGCTGAATCCCAATACTACAACAGATTACCCTGTTTTATGTCTTTTAGCTTCCTCATGTTAATTTATAGCCCGTTTGTTTGGTTGTATATTGAATTCCCAGATTTCAAATCCAGGTGACAGTAAATTTCTCATGTTTGTCTACTGGGATTTGAAATCCAAGTTGTAAAGTTAAACAGTAAAAGTATCTCAAAACCATGAATTTGATTTACAACTAAATATGAGGGATTTCAAGATCCTAGATGTCAAATCCAGGATTTCAAATTCACCCAAACAAATGGACCATTGGTGAATTTTGCAAGTGTCATCAGTTTTTAATTTCTCATATTATATGTGTATATTCATTAGCTCAATGGTTTGCAGTTCCTTGAGCTTGAGATATACGATTTCCAGTTTGTGAAATTTTGCCTTTTGCATATGGTTCTGAAAGACTAGGACAGATTCTTTATTCATTCCACAAGATTGCACATCAGTTGTTAGATATTCTCTTTGCTCTTAAGTTGGATTGTGATTTCATGTTGTAATAATCTAAGAAATATCTTTTTTCTTCTGATACAGATTCTGACATTTCATATGTTTTGATATCATGTCAACTTTATTGTTTTACCCAAGGTTTTAAGTTTCGGATGAAACCGTAAAGTTTTGACCAAAACATTTTGGTTTCGATGGATAGTGCAACAAAATAGTGTCAGAAACCATTTTGGAAATTAAGTATATTTAAAGTCATGGAATGCCTGAAATCATCGAAACAACTTAAACCATCAAAATGAAACCGCCGAAACGTATTGGTTTTGATGATGCCAAAACCGATCTTGAAATTGAAACTTAAAACCTTGGTTTTACCCTTTTGGCCTATTGACAATTTGGCATGCATTATTAATCTCAAATATATTGAACTTCAATTTGTTTTTTCTAGACTCAAGATATTGTGTTGGATGAATTTGGTAGAAGTGATAGCATAGTGCCTGTTCTGGGCTGTCCAAGAGCCCATAAAAAACAGTTTAGTGAGAAAGAAAGTGATGAGAAGAGCACAAAAGGTAGAAGATGCTCACTAGATTCTTATCAGAGGAAAGATGAACAATCTTCTTCAGTAATTGCTAATCATAATTTCTTTCAAAATGAGCCAAATGACAATGACAAAGGAATTGATCTGGATTTTGATTGGCCTGATATCAGCAATATTGAAGATTTTATTGGAGTTTTCAGGTAATTGTGTGATTGGCCTTTGGATAAAATTTTATATCTCATCTGTGATGATTTTATTTTTCTTTTCATGCTTTTCTTTTTTCTTCTATTCTCGGAGAAACTGGACGTCAACATTTGGATATGGAAGTGCAAGCAATGTGGATGATTTATCATGGTTTTCCTCATCTGTGCATCCTGATTCAGAAGGTACTAATGAGTTAAGCTTTACAGTTTTCATGAGGTTAGGGTGCTGGATAGTGTATTAGTACATCAATATGGCAATGAGAAATTATTTCAACAGATGCTCTACTTTATAAAGATAACCCTTACAATATATAGGGCCTCATGCTTATGCTGAATGGCTGAATTGCAATGCTGAAAGTAAGGTCTGCACACCTAATGAACAGGTTAGAAGGGGTGTGCATTTTCCATTAATGGTTTATGCATTTGGTTGGGTGAATGTTTTTTCTTTCAATTTGTTAATTTCCTTACTGGTTTTGCAGGTCTGCAATGGAGAATTTGGTGCCAAAGCTTTTGACATTGGACAAGTTCACAATGAAAAATTTTTATTCAGACATGAGGATGCTGATATAGTAAGAGTTATTATGGTTCATTTGTTCAGACCGTCATACTTTTGTGCAATACTATTTCTTTTTGGCATTCTCCTTATTCTTTAAGGGGCTGTTTAGCTGTAAGAATAGGATATGCTAGTGATATCTTATGAGAGACAGAAACTTGGAGAAAAATGATTTTGGTCATGGACAGAAATTCGAGAAAAATGATTTGGGTCATGGACAGAATTTGTTAGAGGCATATCAATATGCGGAAAACGCAATCCTCACTTTTAATCTAACTTATTTCTTGTAAAAGTCTGTTTATATCACCCATGGAAAATAATGATTGGGTTTACAAATTTTCAAATGATTCACAAAAGTTCTTAGTTTACCCTTTTATCATTCTCCCAGGGTGGATGTGGACTCCAGACAGCATCAAGTATCTTCAAAATCTTTTGGTTTACCATCTCCTTCACTTCATTTTGTCATGTCCAATCTTCTCATCGAAAAGATGGTTTGATTTTGTTGTTTGCCAGCCTCTGTTTTCTTGAGAGCCAAAAGTTGCATTCAAAAAGCCAATGTGCTTGGACTTATTGGTTCCTATGATCAAAACCCATGTAATATGTACTTCGTGTATCAAAGAATTGGTAGCCAGGATATGGATAAATTGTCGCATAAACATCTCTGTTTCAAATGGGAAAATCAAATGGCATTTTTTTCAGAGAGAATGTTTTTCCACCCTTTTGATGTCCATTTTGTGTATGCAGAGACGGCTAGCCAACATTGCTACAAAAACTCAATTATCTCAAATTCGCCATTAGTTCTGTCCCAGTAGGAAGATAGCCATTGAACCAATAAAATTTGGCCGTACTTTTTGTAGACTTTCCTTCAGGATGCCATACATCGAGAGTTGGTTTTGGATCTTCTTGTTAAATTTAGGATTTGATTAGAGTATCTTGAGTTTGATGATCACATGAGTTAAAGGAACAAATTTGTTGAAATTCATATTGAAGTCTTGAAGTTATATTTTGGACTTCAAGCCAAATTGCTTCTACCATTTTTTTTATATAATTTATCCTAATTAGTTTTGAGTTGACTTGGCTTCAAATTTTTTTAACACCTGCACTTCAATGCAACCCATCAGTAAAGTTAATGTGTGCATGGATATTGCTTACAGAGTTCACATTTTTCTGATTTGGAATGATATATCACTTCTCATGATCCTTTATCATTCTTTAGTGAAAATTTGAGGTTTGTGCTATAATTTCTGTACAAATTGTTGTAGCATTGGACTAGCTCTAAAAAGATGACTTAACATTGATTAAACACACCATCAACTTTTACATTTTATATGTTTCAACACTATTCTTCAGGTTTTGACTTGAGCTTTTACAGATGAGCATGCACATGAATCTGCTGGAAACCCAATACCTGTCACCAGGGAAAGCATGCAATCAGCACTTTGAATGTGAAAATAGTAGGTCTATTTGTCATCCTAGCCAAAACCAACAATTTATGGAACAAAAGTCTCTGTCTTCTTCTGTTTCTTGGCATCAAACTTATTCGTCTTCACATTTTTCCCATCAAATGGATTATCCTGGATTTGCTTCTTCGAGATACACTTGCATTTCTAATCCTTCAAACCAAATGGAATATGGCCTTCCGATACATCAAGTTTCATTCCATCCAATAACTTCAAATGACAAAATTGAATATGAAACTAGTCCTTCCCCTTTGTATAAAGTCTCAGATCATGTTATAAACACTGGTGCTGAAGGAGTTGAGAGTTCACATTATCATCCATCCAACCCTCTGACTGTGGCAGCAGAGGTAGAAATGCCTCATCAACCTCTCCAGCAACAAAACAGTGTCTTCAGGAGTACAATTGAGAAGAAGTGCCAAAAACACCTGAAGTTTCAGGGTGGAATTGACATTAGTAGTGAATTTGAGGCCCAGATCTTGAAACTTCTTGCACTTGAATTCCACGCTTCAATTGCACAAGAAAGCTCTTGCATGTCTTCTGTATTTTCTGATGATTTGTTGCTAGAAGCAGCCAGCTTACAGCAGCTTCAGGATGTAATGGATCAGGTATACTTAATTCATCTTTGGCATGTGTAATACACTAAATACCAGTCCCTTGATGCTGTAATAGTTTCCACTTAAGTGTACTCTCTTTCTGGTCATAACAAAAAAACAAATAATGTGGATACTCCAAGATCATGCATGCATTAGATGGGTAAACCCCATCATCATAGAGGTGATGACAGATGTCCAATCATAAGGCAAAAAACATCAGCTCTAATAGAATAAAAGTTTCTACACTAATTACTTTTGCTGTAGCAGTCCTGTGTTTATAAAATGCCTTAAATAGCTAAAACCTAGAAGAACATAGTCCAACTTATCAAGTTTAGGCTATATGAACCCCTCTATGACAGACATCCTTGTCAAGAATGAAAGATGTACTTGTCAAAAGTGTAATAACCAAGCGTCTTTGTCCATGCTACTAGCCCAATCTCAAGTTTGCACAATTGTTTATAGGTATGCACTGGAACCAAGGATTCTGCTTATGTGCCCTTGTTAATATCTCTCCCTTTTTTCTTCCAGTTGGATGTTAAGTCAAAGCTATGTATGAGAGACAGTTTATATCATCTGGCCAGGAGTGCAGAGCAAAGGCATTGTGTTGCTTGTGCAAGTGATCACAATGGAGGATGTAAAGATACAAGAAGTGATATGGAAGAAACAAGGAAGTATGCTCAATTGTGCTGTGATTTTTCATATGATTTGCATTTTGTAGTGTTCCCATGGTAATTTGTTTATTTTGTGATCTGTTGGTATATCATGCCTCAAAAAGAAACCACATTTTTTTTCCTGACAGATTATTGGCCGTCATTTCCAATAATTGACATGGGAAATTTACTTCTGTGGCTATAGTTTGCAGAACTTTCTTCACTTGAGAGTTTTCAATTTTATGGACTATCAATAAACATGCAACAGCTTAAAAGAAAATAGTGGTTTTAAAATAAAAAAATTATACTAGGGAAGCAGGAATGGGAAGACATTTTCAGTGGAAGTCCCATAATATATAACCTAGTATGGTTTGATGCCATAGGCTAGCATGTTGAGGATGGCTGAAACCTGTTCATAAATTATTTAGATTTGGCAAGAGTTGTACTGCAAATGAACTATCTGCTTACCTTAGATTATTTTTGTCAAATTTAATATAGTTTCCTTCTGAAAATTGACATATACCTGCTTGGCATCTTTGGTGCTGTATTTGTCTGTGCACTTGCTCAGGATATTCAGTTGAAATTTACTAGGGATTGAGATGTGCATACCCTCCAATGCTTCGGCCGTATTTCATTAATGACCAGAGAGAATGTAATTAAGGGATGAATATCTGACTACTGTTCAATAATATTTACATCACAGAGATATATGAAGGAATGGGGCAGCAGCACTCTGTCAATTTAAAATCTATATGCTTGCTGCATTGAGCTGGACAAAAATTGATCAATAGTTCTTGTTGCTAGCATTAATTGACATTATGCTTGAAACAATTGTTCTGGAAATTTTTACATCGCAGATGCAGTCAAAGTGTTACTTTTCTCCTTTTGTTTTACAATTTATATTATTGGGGTTAGTCATTTCTACTTCATCACAATTACCTACTTTTATCCTCGGTTTGATTCTGTTCTCAGATTGGCAGGATTTGTTGATCTGGAAATTGGCACGAGTCCTCCCATTGATCCGCTTGTTGCGCATCTGCTTTTCTACAAGCCTTCAGAGCCTACCAGTAGGTCTGCGGAGCACCACACCACATCAAACGATGTCTCAACATCATTGTGAGTGTATATCTGCTATGCAGATGGCCATTCCCTTTTCCTTTTTTTTATTTTAGAAATTGTTGATGGCCCTTTTCAAACTCAAATTATTCTGACTTTTTTAGCTTTTTTGGTTGCAACAGAATGACCTTCTGAGTCTGTGTTCCTATCAGTAACTGGGCTTCATGCGTGATCATTTTATTTATCAAAATAACTGTGGCAATACAAGCTGGCAATACGAGCGGCATGGTTTCCATGGGAACTACTGCATTTCCAAAACCACCGTATTCCTTGGCTCAAAGTATTTGAACTAGGAAGAAGGCCAGCTTCTCAAGCTGCTATTCAGATATTTATTCCCTCGCCTTGATAAAAGTGTCCAATAATTCAAAATATTGGCACCTTCTGTTGATCAAAATGGTAGGGCACTGATCTGTCTGAGTATGTTGATGCGTTACATAATTTATGTTTTATCACTCTTAATCCATACTGAAGCAAAGATTATAATTGTGGATTGATATATTATGATTTATGAATATCCTGTTGTTTGCTTTAATGCTATTCTATCTTTGTGAGCTCTTTGTTTTTGCCCATAGTCATTTGGAAGTTACCATTCATTTTTCCTTTGGCTTTTTCCAATTATTACCATCATACTCCTGTCTCTGTTTTGCATATTGAGGTAGCTCAAGAACACAAGAAAGGGTTGAATATTACCCTATGACCTGAAAGAAAGTTTTGCTGAGGTTTTAGTTACCATTTCACAAAGCACACGTTGGTGCCACTTTCTGCAAATTGTTTTATTTTTCTAAGTAAAAAAAAACACAGTATCATCTATTGTACAAAGGAACTATGATGTGTTAGCCAATATCTAATCCCCCATTTGGATTGTAATGATGATGATGAGATTTTAACTTTTTTTTTTCTAATTTTCTGTGATTTTATGAAGAGTATTCGAGATTTTCATATCGATTTTTGGATGAATAGAATGGAATTAATCCTTTATATCCCACTGCCTTAGCACATGGAAGCTTATTTGGCATATAGAAAAGGATTGTTGTAATCAAGTTTTGATACGAAACTTGTTTTTCGGGAGATGAATTAAGCGACAAATTGGCTATCGAAGCTACACAACTTCATGTAAAATCTGATGCCTTCGGAGTTTGATTAATGCTAATCACCTTATTTTCTTCTAAAAGACCTCTTTACAAGCCCGATTGGAATTAGTATCACATCCGATCCATTTGCGGCCACTGAATCCGACCCGGTAGCCCGCTAACCTTACGATAATACCCTAGCATCCATCCATATAAACCAAACGGAACCCCAATATCGTTGCTCTCTTCCGGAACCTTCTTCTTCGTCTTCCCTGAGACGGCGAGATCTGAGCACTAACCCTAAACCTCCTCACCGGTTTCTACCTTGTTCTGCACCGGCGATGTCGCACTTCGGCAGATCGGGCCCGCCGGACATCAAAGATACTTATTCTCTCCTCGTCCTCAACATAACGTTCCGTAGGTTTCCCCACTTCTCCTCGCCGGTTCTTTTTTTTTTTTCATATATTGGCTTGATTTGTTCTAATTGTTCTCGATTTTGCGCAGGAACGACGGCGGATGACCTGTATCCCCTTTTCGACAAGTACGGGAAGGTTGTTGATGTGTTCATCCCAAGGGATCGCAGGTGGGTCCGGGATTTCTTGTGGTGTTTGTTGGCGTAGCGATTGTTGTTTTACTTTTTTGAGGAATTGGTGGCTGGTAGGACTGGGGAGTCGCGGGGCTTCGCGTTTGTGAGGTATAAGTATGCGGATGAGGCCCAAAAGGCCGTTGATAGGCTCGATGGTGAGTTTGATCTGTATATTTTGTCTTTTTTTTTTTTTTTTTTAGCCTAGAGCTAGACATTTGCTGTTCAGATGTACTTTTGGGTGTCTGGAGTGAAAATTTTGGATTGTGGATATGCAGGAAGAAACGTGGATGGTCGGAATATTATGGTTCAGTTTGCAAAGTATGGGCCTAATGCAGAGCGGATGTAAGTTACTAATCTTTACTGGTTTTTAGGATTGATGTCGTATTTTTCTGGTACTTGTATCTTTGTTTCTTGATATTTTGGTAAATGTTTGTCTTCTTTGAATGATTTAATGGTACTTTCTCTATTGCTGTAATCACACTATTTTTTTAATGTAAACTGGCACTTGAAGGGGGATTGATTTGCTAATCAGGTTGTTGAATTGGGTGTGCATAAAATGGCTTCAAGTTCGTCTTCATTTGTTTTCATCTATATTATGTATGAGTGCTGATATTGTGTTAGATATTAAGTGCAGGAATCCACATTCTTGTTCATTTTTTTTAGAATATTGTTCTTGGGTGAAGGTATATTGCACATAGGGCACCACCAAACTTTCTTATATTGTTTGATAATTTTGGCAGCACTGTAAAATTTAACACTTGCAAATACACAGACACCCCCACTCACATACACACAAAATAAGTGTAGCATTTGTTGAATCCTTACTCTAATTCCTAATGGAGGTATTATTTTTGCTTGTCTCCCTGTCAATCTTTTCTTCTGTTGCCATTTGTTCGCTAGTCTAAGCTTGTGGTGGAATTTTTTATAATGTTTTTCATTGTGATATACATGTTTGCTTGCTTAACTTCAATGTATATGATTGATTTTTTTTGGAATGTATATGATTGAATGCATTCTGCATCTTGTTTTATTGTCTGGTTCCTAATTTCTATTGATGTGTCAGCAATCTCATTTTCCTTGGCTTCTTTTTTCTTCTTCTGCTTCATTCAGTCATCACAAGACCTTACGATAGTCTTGAAATTTTTTGTATTTGGTAGTCACAAAGGTAGGATTGTGGAAGCTGTACCAAAGACAAAAGGCAGGTCAAGGAGCCGTAGCCCTAGGCCAAGGTAAGTCTCCTGGTGAATTTCATATTTTTCTGAGATTGTTGATACTGTGCCATAGAGATCAGTAAAAACATTGGTATAGCTTGTATCCTCAATTAGTTGAGTTAACACGTAAGGTAGATTAATTAGATCATTACATAAATCCTTTAGGAAGATTGAGAAACAATATTTAGTTAGGCATTGTTTCATCAACACTAGCTTGTTGTTTACCTGTATATTTTTTGAGTGATTATATGGTTTTACACATTGGATGATATCAAATTATCTCTGTATTTTATGTTGTTTGTGGCTATATATCATAGAGGGGTTTGGTTCATGAATATCTAACACAATGCATCAAGTTTGAATTGGTTCCCTATTTTCTTTTGATTGTTTGTTTATGACATCTAACACTCTAACTGGTTATGCTTTGTATAATCAATGTTATTTCCCCAATTAAAAACTTCTGTCTTTTGATCCTGCCACTGCAGAGAACGAAACCAAGATCTCGTTTTGAGTGTAGTATGTCTCCCACTATGGTAATGGTGGTTTTGACTCTTCTCAATTATAAACTGAAATTAAAATAGTCAAAGTACCATTGCCTGCCTTCTTTTAACATCAATACCAATTAACGGACCAAAAAGCTACTGGCTTGCTGGATAGCGGATAGATATTCATTGAATAAGCTAACCATAATTAACAATGTATAATATTGTCAGTTTGGCGTGGATCAGAGTATTGTGCGTGGCTCCAAAGTTGTCTTGTTTTGTCATATTTGTAATTGCCTTTTTATGTAGAAAAGCCATTGAATTTATATGATGCCCTCGATATTATTTTTTTTTTGGTTGTCATGTTATTTTTGCTGCCTTTCAGATATAGGGATGATTACAGAGACAGAGACTATCGAAGACGAAGCCGCAGTCGAAGTGGAGGGAGGTATGAGCGTGATAGGTACTATGACCGAGATAGGGACTACCGCCGAAGCCCCAGTCGTAGTGTAAGCCCTGATTATGACAGAGTCCGTGGCAGAGGCAGGAGCAAACGTGAAAGAAGCAGAAGCCGCTCTTTTGACAGGTACAGTACATCACATTCTATCTTAATGGTATTTCTTTCTGCCATCTTAAAATGATTGTTTTTCCTAATAGTGCATCACCAACTAGACGGAGCCAAAGCCCTAGGAGTGCATCTCCATGCAGGACACCTCCATCTCATGATGCAAGCCCTGAAAAACACAGTAATGGTGGACAATTGCCACCATCCCAAAGTGTTTCACCCAAGATTCGCCATCCTGTTTCTCGAAGTGCATCCCCACACAGTCCTGCTGAGGTTTAGCCTTTGGTGTCTTTGAAGACTTATTTTATTTGCAGCAGTACTACCTTGCCTCAGACTGTTCATCTTATACTTTTTGTTTCTAATTATCTTACAGGATTGATGGTCAATAATGTGAGACAAGAATAGCTACCTTGGTTAAAGAAATTGTGGGGAGCTGGGACAGCTGGTCCGAGTAGCAATGCACTTCATTTTAAGGTTTAAATCTTCATTGTTGAAGCTAGCATATTCCTCTGCTTGGTAATTTCTGTTAATGGCTAGTAGCTATTGAACTGAAAACGTTCTGTTCTAAGTAAACTATCTACTTATGGTTGATGTAGTCTGTCATTCTATAACTGTTGTTGGATTGTTTATCTATTTAATGGTCTCTAATCTGT
The DNA here is from genome assembly GCA_005019695.1 of Trichopus zeylanicus subsp. travancoricus. Taxonomy (NCBI): domain Eukaryota; kingdom Viridiplantae; phylum Streptophyta; class Magnoliopsida; order Dioscoreales; family Dioscoreaceae; genus Trichopus; species Trichopus zeylanicus. Next base: position 265,365 of record RXID01021982.1, read on the forward strand.
CATGGACTTCATCATGAGATTTACTAATTATGTTCAAGATTAAGTGGCTGATTAATGGCTGATTGGCAAGATGATCACAATGGATTTCTTGCTGATGAAGCTGTTGCTGATGCCGTTGATACTTTTTGATGAAAGTTGATGGTGAAATGGTCGTGGTGAGATGATGTTTGTTTTGATCGTGACGATGTTGATACTTTTCAACACCCTAAATACAAGTGATACCTGCAGCATCCTGATATTATATTTAGTGATTTCCTCATAATGGGGTTATTTTTGGTAAGGACCATGCTTGTTTGATCTTCTTCTATAACCTTGATGCTCAATTCTAGTTTTGTCCTGATTTGTACCCTATTGGCATTTTCTTCTATATCTGGGAGAGCTGAAAAAGAGTAATTTTATCTGCCAAGTGTCAGATGGGGATGTTCAGGTGGTCATTTGCTGTTTGTGCTGTTGCCAAGCTGTTGCTGTGCTTGTAGCTGCTGTGGTCGGGACCAATATTGGCTTTTGTATTGTTGCTGGTGTCTTAACTGCTGCTTTTTTCTGTGGTTCCCTATGCCCCTGGTGGTTGCTGCCATTCTGATTCTCTCAATCCACGGGGGAACTGCAAAATTGTTGATTGCCTTAAATTTTTAACTTGTAATTTGTTTCTCTCGGAGCATCTTATATCTGAAGTATTCATCTTTAAAAAAATAATATTTTAACTGTCAGGCTGATTTAGCAGTAGAAGTGAACTTCTCATTGCAATTTTTTTTATGCAGCTTCAATTTTAAAGCTTTGTACGCTTTAATTTATTGCTAGTCTTATATTGTTGTGGAGCTGGGTGTCAGTGTGTGCATGGGGTATGAATTGCCATTGTAGATTCATATTATTCTATTCATCATGACCAGTGACCAGTGTAGTCTAGCAGGTCAAATCTTTGTCTGATCCGCAAATTATTAGTTTAGTAGTTTATTATTAGAGTTTTCCCATTTGAGTTATGTCTATGTGGCAAATTATAAGTTAAGCAGTTTCTTTTAATTTTTATCTTATTTGTCTTTGTAATAGAATCCTAATCTAGATGTTCAAGAAAAAGTGAAGAGGGGTAGTTCTTTTTCTGTTGTTGATGGAGGAAAAATTTTAAGCAATTTGCTATGGACGATGATACTAAAAATTTTAATATAAAGGCGTATTGGTTTTACACAAAATTAAGTCCTGAAAACTAAAATTCCAATTTTTTATTTCACAAATTTTGATTTTCAATTAAGTCAGCTGAAAATTGAAGTCTGAAATTTTTTCCATATTTGTTACATCTTATTTTTTAATAATTAAAATATTTTAAACATTTGGCACTATTTAATTCAAAATTAAAATCAAGATTGAAAATAATAAATTATTTTTATAAATTAATATTTTTTATCCAAATTAATCTTATAATAATTTAAAATTTTAAAAATAATTAATTTTTTAATAATACTTTAATTTAATTATAATATTTATTATTATTTTTGTAAAAAAAATAATTTTGAAAAATTTTAATTTTAATTTCAAATCAAACGGTGACTCAAGACTTTCTAAGTCCGGAAAAAAAGACACCAATTTCCAGCAAAACAAATAAACCATAAAAATTTTTAAAATCAAGGTAACCGTATCAACTATTATCCAATATTAAGGGAGACATAACAGGGTTTAAAATACTGTTTAATTAGGCCGCTAACGATGGGCGTTACATGCCCAAATGGATTCCAATTGTCCCCCATGCTTTCCAAATAATCAAATTTATGATAAGTAGATAAGTTCCATCATCTCAGTTATGAAAAAGGAGCGGCTCTAAATGCCATTACTTTCGTTTGAACATCATCTCCGCTTCGATCAACCTGAAAGCAACCGATTATGAGGCAGTTAGACATGCATGTCTATATAAGGCTTGAGTACCGTGGTTTTTCTTTGGTAAGCAAAGCCTCATAACTTGCAACACGATAGGAACAGAAGACTAAACCAGCACTCAAAATAACATTGTGTCTGAACTTCATTGTGGATTTTGCAAAGGACTGAGGAATTTCAAATAATATATTTTTTGGAGGTTCTTTCAAACCATGATTTGTGCGTACCTTTGATGCAGGAAGTGAACCCACAAGTTGTCAAATGTTGTGCAAGTTTTTCCCCTATTTGTTGCTTCCAATTTTGTGTGATCTTAACTTCTGCCAAAGCCCATATGAGCGCAGTACCAGTTCCGAAACTCACACTAGCAGTTGACACCTGTGGCTGCTCACAACTTGGTACGACCAGATATCCGTAAATATATGAGAAGAAAAACAAAAGAGTATCAAACTCTCACAAAATCGAGCATCATAAAGAGCATCCAATACCAAAATTGAACCCTATGGACTGGATAACGTGTGACTCCAGATTTCAACTCACAAAAAAAAAGTCCCAATCTAACTAGCCATCTGGATTGAAAAGAATACCGGTAACTAAAACGAGCTTTTGCAGGCAGAAGATTAACCTGTTTGCCTATCATTTTATCTGTAATGTAATAATACAACTCCGGCCAACAAACATGCTTGGTGCAAAAACCTGCTCAATATTCGGTGCTTAAAAACTTGCATATGCTCACTGTTTTAGAAGTTAATGAGCATACGGCCTTGAAAATAATTTATGGACACCCAGAAGACTGTGGTTTTAGTATAGCAGATGTCAGGAACGCAAACCACAACGGTATCGTGATGTTTCTATCAAGTTACCATCATGTTGTTTCAAACCATCAAGAGAAACAATAGGAAAAAAGCCATTAATTCGAGTATCCTACCGTCAATCTGTCAAATAATGGCCCAACAACACCAAAAGGAACGAAAAGAGAGAAAGAACCAGAAATTCTTACTTGACTTTCGAGGATTCTTTTTACGCTTGCAGCGCAACCATCACACATCATTCCCTGACAGAAAAATAAAGGGGACATTAATCCAGAGACAATACTCAACAAATTTTGATATTATTGTCTCAATTGACCGCTTAATTAACTCATTCTTTCAATAATTCTCTTCACGTTCGAGGCACAACTCAGTTCTCTTCCCAAAATACTCCTCATCTCCTATCACTTGGTTCTCATTTCCCAGCTTATAATTTGTTCCCAAAGCACCAGAAACAGGAAAAGGTTCGGGAAATAGTACCTCAACTTGAAGAACGATGTCTCCAGCGGGCGATCCGTTCCCACTGGCCTCGCCGTGGACATCGGTGCTGGAGCCGGATGAGGCTGAGGGCCTGAAAAGAGGAGGCGCCGGCGACCGAAGAGGAGATCTCCGGCAGCGGAGGAATCCAAAGCGTGTGGAGGAGGGCCTCGCGGCGAGCGGATGCGGGGGAAGACTGGTGCGCATCCTGGTTTTGCAGGTGGAGTAGACGAGGTTTTCGGCCGAGAACATGACGGGTATTTTGGGAAGACTCATGGACTCCATCTGAAGTTTTCGTTTTCTAGAATTGCAGTGAGGGGCCTGGACTAGGAGGATAAGCCGGCTAGCGGAAAGGCCGCCCATTTGTACTTGTTGTTAAGACCGGGCCAAGGCGATCTCGACCGTTGGAAGAGCCACCATGGACGGTTCGGATCAGGTGTACAGTGGCTACCGGTGCGACTGGAGCCGGGACGCATTGTTGGGTACCAACGGGTGATTTTTTTCGCATACCCCCTTGAAATATATCAAACTTCTGCTTTGTCTCCGGACATTTCCAAAATTAGGCATAATTTCCGTTTTCACTTTTTATCCAGTGAAAATTTTCAAATATAATTTCTCAGTCGATAAACGCCAAAAAAAATTATCAGTAAGCAACCACCTATTTAATTACAAATTTATAAAAAAAACTAACTATTTTATCATTATTAGTAATACTCACTTTATATTATAATTTTATAAAAAATTACATCAATTAAAATATTAAAAAAATATTTTAATTCAATTTTATTAATTAAAATTAATAAAAAATTAAATTATTTTATTAAACTAATATAAAAAATAATTTATCTTGTTTTAATTTTTTATAAAGAATGATATTATAAAATTTTTAAAAAATATTTTGTCAATTCAATTATTCGATAATTATAAATTGACCATCTAAAATAAAATTAGATAAAGATAGTTATTTTTTATATTAATTTAATTAATAAAATAAATAAATTATTTTAAAAATATTTTAATTAAGATGATTTTCTATATATTTATAAAATGAGACAATAATTTTTTGATAATAATAATAATATAAGTAATTTTTTATGAATTTGCTAAAAATTGTAAATTTTCAAATATCAGTTGGCAATGGGTAAAATGCACCATAAACTCTCTTGCTCTCCCCGAAATTATAAAAAATACGGAAGAAGAAATGTCACCCTTTTCATTTAATAATCATAACAGCTAATCATGGTTTGTGGATAAGTTGTATCAGAAACGCCAGCATAATGAAAAAAATAATAATTCTCACCTCTCGAATCAGCTGTGGAATGGAGGCTGATGAAATCTCTCTCTCTCTCTCTCTCTCTCTCTCTCTCGCTGTGTTTTGATTCGGCAGACGAGATGCTTAGCTGTAATCCTGCAAATAATCAGAAATAGAGAGAAATCCCCTCATCAGAGTTCAAATTAAGCAATATTAGCATCTAATTTCATCTGAGAACTCAATGGAACATACCAAATCCCAGTTCTAGAGCTCAGGATCCAGATCAGATCCGAGCAGAGAAGAAGAAGAACAAAGAACGAGAACTGCGCCACCAGATTGACGAGCAGAACCACCCCAATCCAGACGAATTCCCGCCTCTCCGATGGCTCCCCAGCCAGCCCTGACTTCAGAGGTGCCTCAAATCGCCGATTCTGGCCAAAATCCTTCTAAATTCCTCGCGATCATTCAGAAATCGAAACCCTAGTTAGATGGCTCCAAACTCACCCGGTGGTCCTCGCCGGCAGCGATCGAGCTGCGGCTGGGAGACGACGACGACGACGATCTGAACGCCGAGAGCATGAGCGCCAATCTGGAGCATCGGGTCGCGATCACGCTCGTCTTCTGCTCCATCTCCCTCGCGCTCTCTGCTTTCTATCCGGCGATGGCGCTCCCTATTTCGAAAGGTTTGTTGTTTGCGAAGATTGCCTCCAAACACGATACTCCCAAAAAAATTATGAAATTTATTTATTTATATTAGTTGGTTTCGGAGAACGGGCATCGAATTCAGGTCCATTAAATGCAATTATTCGGCCAACGGCCCAGCTTTCGTGTTAGATTTGGCGTCTGCTTTCTTTTTAAAAAAAATAAAAAATAAAAAATAGCTGGCTTACATTGAAAGTCTAGTATATATGCCAAAAGTAATTTATAAAAAAGGACTTTGTTATGATGTTGCTTATAGTTGATAATTAACAGTTGACAGTCCAACCGTGAATCATTAATTTTGTTAGTTACCCAATACACGGTCGTGTGGACCAATATCGTTAAGTTTAGCGGACAGTCAACGTAATTTTAAACTTATGATGGTCGAACTTTTATATTCTTCGATTTCTCGTGCTGCAAATTTAGTGTATCGGCTTTTGACTAAACAATCCACCACAATGGAAGTACGTGGCTGCAACATAAATGTGATCGAATCCGACACGTAACCAACTGCGCCCAAATTCAAGTCCTCCACCTAATTCCATTCCAAATATTCAAATCCCAATTTCCCAACCCCGCCCCATTTGCGGCAATTAACCACCATTATTAATGCCCAGACATAGATGTGCATCTCTGCACCGCTTCCTTTTTTCTTTTTCTTTTAAAACAAATATCATTCAGACAAATGAGCCGTCCCCGGATTTGCCAAATTCAACCCAATTCCCCTGTTTCCTTGCATTGCATAGAAGAGAAAGATGAATCTATTTCATGATGACGATGATGGTGATACATATCTTCTTCTTGTCGTATAGTAGTTTACATATGTTTTTATCATGTCATATTTGTGAAACTCTAATCTTTGCAGCAGAGAAGCTTGAATCCAGACTTGAACAGGGGCGGCGCGGCCGCCTGTTCCGGCGGCGGGTGCACGAACTTGCAGTTAGGGCACGACGGCGTGGCCTTGCACATCATCACGAGCATGTGGCAGCGCATGCAGACCGCCGCCACCATCTCCTTCTCGTCCTCCTCCGACGATAACCATGACTTTGCAGTAGTTTGTACCACATCATCGTGAGAGCTTTGCTTGGTCGTCTTAGTCGTCTGATTGGTGTCGCTTTTCCTCGGCTCGCACGCCAGATTGAGCTCGAGGTCGAGGTTATCCGCGCACTGCTGCCTCGGGTCCGTGGAGGTCCTCGTGTGAGTCCTCGTGTTGTAGTAGTGGATTTCCCCTGACTGCAGTCAGTGATTCAGTATCCGCTACTCTCGTCCCAGCAGCACACTTAACTCGACGAGAAAAAAAAATGATATTAATATTATTACCTTGATATCGAGGCATCTTTGCCACTCCGCGGGCAACGGCGTGTCGAGGTTGAGCTCGATGTTGTCGTTGATGGCGAGCTTCGGCGCCTTGGCCACGATCTCTTCTTCCTCTTCCCATTTCCTTTTCTTGGAATTCATGAGCGGCGCTTGCAAGGACACCATGGATTGAGGAGGCAGATGGGTTTTGGGGTAGCAGGGGCTTTATACGAGAGAGGGTTTACTGGAGTATTTAAGCGCACTGAGCTGCAAGCGAAGGGTCTAAAGCGCAGGCTTTAAAAGAACATAGGGAAAGGCCCGACTGATCCAACCGTTCAAATCAGGAGAGCACTGATCCCGGAGCACACCTTCTTCTGGCGGGTTCTGGTCACCACCCTCTCAGTCACTTTCTCGTCCTCACATGTTTCCCAGGGTTTGATATTGCTTTCGCCTAATGTCTAGTTCCAAGTTTCTATCAAGCTCTTAACTCTCGGCCAAAACCGAAACCGAGATGTATTTTTGGCAATTTTAGCCGGTGTCGAGGATTTGATATTACAATCGCCATGTTTAACAGTTTTTATTGTCTCCCACAAACAACAAAGACCACTTAAAACGTTGCGTAATTGAGGAAGGCAAACTATTTTTGGTTTTGGCTTTTCCGAGCGGAAGCCAAAGCCGAAACCCAGATCCAAAACGGTGTTGTTGGGCGAGGCATGGAGGGGTGTGGGGTGAGAATAGCGGGGATACGGTTGAGGCCCTTGATGGGAGTTGAATGCAATGGTAAGTGCCAAGTGCCGGGAAAATGGGTTCGCCAAAGAAGGCAGCTTTAAAGAGGGCAACAACACCGGCTTTAAACCCCGAGATTTAAAACGGCCACGCCCCCGCATGGGAATTAAATGTAGGAGCTTTTTCATTAAATAAATTGGTGACGCCAGGCAGGAGGAGGAGCTCTAAATTGGCCATTTATTATTTGGCCTTAATTTAATGCGGCATGCCATCGATGGATTTGTCCCTCTCTCGCCACTCGCTTCTCGCTATTTAGTAACTCAGTCATGATGCCTGACTCAGCACGCTTGGATTCTTCAGATTTCTTTTTTGACTTTCTGTCCCTCTGCAAACTTCCCTTCTTATTTGCTTTCATTTTACAGTTTTTATTTAAGTAGAACCCCAAAAAATAATTAATTATGTATTTTTATTTTTATTTTTTATGACTACGTATATATATATATATTTTAAATTTTCAGAAAGTTTTAGGTTGTTGGAGCCTAATTGATTTGGAAAAAAAATCAAATTATAGTTGAGTTAAAGGATATAATGTTTATTTTATCCCTTTAATTTAATACTTTCTTGAATCTCGGGATCATCACTTCACCCACAAATTTTAAAAAAAGCAAATTCCACTTTTTATGCTGCTAATACTTCAAATTTAAAGAATACTAATTTATTTATAAAATAGTATCGACTCATATTATTACTTGAAGTTTCTACTTTTTGTAGCATTATTATTTGGGAAAAATTTTAATTTTTATTTAGCTGTCTCGAAATTGAAACTTTAGATTTGAAAATTAGAAATTTGTTGATGAAATAATGTGAACTTATTGCTTAGAGTTTTAGCTTTTTATAGCGCTACTTTTTTTTAAAAAAATTATTTTTTAATTAGATGTATCATATTTAATACTTCGAATTTAAAATTATTGTGCTATTAAAAAAACTAAACTAAATCTTAGTCTAACGTCTGAAATATCTTTAAAAATAAAAAAAATGTAATTACGACAAAATTAGAAAATTATATGTAATTTAATTTTGTTTGAAGTCGCACGTAAAAAACTCTTTATTTTATGCATAAGACTTTTTTAAAAGGGAGGAGCTTTTCATAATAATCTAATAAAATATAAAATTTACAACCGCAAATTATCATGGATTCTTTTAGAAAAATTAATAAAAACAAAAAGAAAGGGCATTTTGGGAAACGGAAGCGGCCAAATAGATAAAGGCGACGGATGACGATAATAATGATGGAGAATAAATCAAAACAGTGACTTTGAAAGTATAGTTTTAAATATTGGTGGAAACCGAAATATTTGGATTGAAATGTTTTGGTTTCTATATATCAAAACTTTCAGGAGTTATTAATTTTAATTTTAATATTATTTATATTCAGATATAGTATTTAATTGGTTATATTAATTTTATATTAAAATTTGTGTTTAGTCTAATTAATTAAGATATTAATTTTTTTAAGAGTACATGAGTTCCGATTGTAAATTTTATTTTTTTATGTTTAAAATATTTTTTAATTATATATATATATATAATTATCATTTTTTATATTTATAAATATTTTAAATCTAAAGTCAAAGTTTAATCAAAAAAATTAAAATATAATTTGAGTAAAATCGAAACAAAAATAATTTCCTGTGAAACAAGTAAAATGATCGAAAATTTTTTTGAAGGGGGAAATCTGATTCTAAAATTAAAACTTAAAATCTTATTTAAAAGCAAAAAAATAAACGCGTGGTCATCGGTCAAGTATTCGAAGCCATCTGTCTGCATCTACTCCCTTCCACACGTTCATATTGAATTCCCTTAAATGCCCTGGGCTTCAATCACCCCTGGTGTCTTTTATTGCCTACACCCACCTCCATTTTCTATTTCTCCTCGGATGCGTCATGGTACGTAAATGGATGGACTATTATTCGCACCAATGGCAGATTTATTGGGTCACCAATTTTGTCCCGCGATCACACAAAAGCTGGACCTTGAATTTGAAACTGTACTTTCAGACACCTATGGTTTGAAATCAGTATCAAATTTAATATTTTTTTATATTATTTTTTTATAAAATTAATATTATTTATTTTACATAATTATTAAATTAAATTATTATAAAAAATTAAATAAGATTTTTATTTTTAAATTATTATAAGATTAATTTTAATAAAAATATATTAATTTATAAAAATGATTCACTAAACTTATTTTTATTTTGATTTTGCTCTCGAATTAAACAGTATTCTTAAAGTGCGTTTTATAATAAATTAAAATTAAGTAAATCGCTTTTATAAATAAATATTTTTTAACAAAATTAATTTTATAATAATTTAATAAAATAATTAATATTAATTTTTTTGTTAAAAAATAGTTAGTCGAACTTTTTTTTTTTAAGTCTATTCCCGCCTACCGCCCGCGAAAACCAAACACTCCTCGGGTTATTATATTAACCAAGAGGATAAAAAAAATTTAATCTTTTAAAAAATGCCGATAAAATTTTTTAAAAAAGAAAAAATATATTTTAAACCCCACTATTCGGTACCTTGAAATTCGTTTGCCAGATAAAATGGAAAAATTACTAAAATTTTTTGAAATTCTCAATCAATCTCTAGTATTTAAATTAATCTCAATTTTTTTTCTTAAACTAAAAACCTAAATGGTCTGATATAATGGATTTGGATATATCATTTTGATTCGAAATTAATATCAGAATATTATATTTTTAACTAATCTAATATTCAAACATTAAAAAAACTAGTCAAATTAATTTAACTTTATTTTAAAAATTTAAGTTATCATTTTTTTATTTTTTATTCAAATTTTAATAAATAATATATTTAAAAATATAATGATTAAAAAAAATTATAATTAATATTTAAATACCGAAAATTTAATTACTGTTTTAAATATATTTTTATTTTGATTTTGAGTTTTATATCCGCTTTAATCTCGAATCAAACGGCGCCGGATCAGATGTGGTCGCTGGCGCCGACTGAAGCCGTCTGCTTGCCATATGTTGACGAGGCGGGGTGTAATACGAAAATATCCCAGTCCAAAATTTTCTTCAAAGAATCACGCTCGCTCTCAAGTTATAAAACGTATCTTGCCCCGGGATCCCGCCTTCTTCCTCTTCTCTTCTCTCGCAGCAACACCGTGAGATCAATTTCCCATTGCCTCTCCCCACATGATCCCTCCTCTCCACTCCGAAACCCTAATTTCTCTCTTCCTCTTCTTCTTCCCCCAAGCCCATCTGAACTCCCAAATCCAGGCTCCGGATTTAATGCAGTGCTCTCCGATACCATCTCCAATCTTTGCCATTTGATCTCCCAAGCCTATGACGACGGCGACCGGAAGCTCCGTTCCGTTCATATGGAAATAAGCCTGGAACAAGCGTTGTGCGTTGTTTATCTGCTAGCCGAGTGAGAAGGATCGATGGTGGCGTTGAGCTTCTTTCACTGGGCGAATGCTCACCCGGAGTTCCACCATTTCACCCGGCTTTATATAATGAAGGCGGGCGCTTTAGTCCTGCGAGGTAACTTTGAGAAGGCCCGTGAGGCGATGCGATGCATGGTTAGGAGTTTTTCGGAGACTGGTAGGTTTAGAGAGGCCGTGGACATGGTTTTTGAGATGGAAAATCAGGGCTTGCCGCTTGATGTTCATATCGTGAATTATATTCTCAGGGTTGCTGTTGAATTGAGGTTGATTGAATATGCCGGCCAGTTGTTTGACGAATTGCTGGTTTATGGGCTTTATCCTGATTTTGTTAGTTTTAAGACTGTAATAACTGGTTATTGTGGAGAGGGCCGTGTCTTGGATGTTGAGAAACTGTTGGCACTAATGAAAAGTAGAGGTTTTCTGATCGATATGTTATGTGTACCAAGATTGTTGGAGCTTTTTGTAAGAAGGGTTGGTTTCAGTAGGGTATTTGTGGTCTTCAAGAAGATGCCAGAAATGGATTTGCCTTCAAATGCAATTACTAAACAGTTCTGATTGATGGATTGTGCAAAAGTGGCTCTGTTGAAAAGGCATTTCAAGTGTTGGAGGAAATGGTGGGGAAGCGATTGAAACCCAATGTTTACACACACACACAACATTGATTGATGGGCTATGCAAGATTGCCTGGCCACAACGAGCATTCAGACTATTTTTGAAGTTCGTAAGAGGCAAATCATACAAGCTCGTGAGGCTATTCTTGATAAAGTCTCATAAACCATTCTTATTAGCGAGCACTGCAAGCGGGGTCAGGCTGATCAGGCTTTGGAATTGTTTGATCAGATGGTTGAGGCTGGTTGTTCTCCTGACATTCATACATATGCCACTCTGATTGCTTCCTTTTGTAAGCAAAAGAATTAGAGGGTGAGAGATTGTTTGACAGATGTTTAAGGATGGGTCTAATTCCCACAAAGCAAACTAACACTTCAATTATTTGTGGTTATTGTCGGTAGGGGTGTTAAACAGGCTGTCCCAGGCCGGGAGATTTTCTGGGCGTCAGTCACGGCTCATGGCCCACAGACCCGTCTACCAGTGCCTAGATTCGGTTTTTTAAAATATATAAATAAAAATACATAAATTGTAAAAAAATTACTAATAAATTGTAATTAGTTGGTTAAGTTTATTACCTATTATTCAAGAGACATGAGTTCAAATTTTAATAAAAAACAATTTTTTTAAAAAAATATGTAAATGCCTAGAAAATTTCAAAAAATAAATAAAAATATATTATAGTGTAAGGTTTTTGATTTTTTTTTAAAAAAAAATTCACAAATTGGGTTGGTTCCATCCAATCGTGCCGCGGGTTATACTTGACCCACGGATCGTGAGAGAGATATAAGTACAATATAAATACTATAGATTTTGGACTGTATTAAACATAATTCAGGACAAATCATGCTGGGCAGCGAGTCAACTGCTGGTTTTGACATCCCTAATTGTCGGGATGGAAGAGCAAGCCTTGTTATGAAGATCTTTGAGAAAATGATTTGGCGTGGATGTGTTCCTGATTCAGTTACTTACGGTACTTTGACAAGTGGCTTTTGCAAGGAGTCTAGACCAGAGGAGGCAAGAATTCTTTACGATGGAATGACAGATAAAGGTCTGGTTCCATGTGAAGTTACTCATGTTACGTATTAGCATATGAGTATTGTACGTAAGATCGACTGGACAATGTGATCCATATATTGGATAGACCGGCCAAGAAACACTGGATCTGTACGGCCAACATCCTTGTCAGAAAACTTTCTTTGGAAAGTGAACTGGACTCGGCACGCTTATTTTTGAACAAATTACTGGATGAGGATCATGAAATTGATCAAATAACTTACCTGCTTTTCTTACTCTCATTTATTTCTGCTGCGTATATGCACGTGTCTGCAAGTTGACGGTCCATGATGCTGTTTGTTATTATACTGCTGACAGCTAATGCATCCAGACGCGAGTCGCTAAAGCCCGTCCCCCATTTGTACCCCCGTGCCATCCATTTGAAACTTGGCTTCTCTCTCGCTTTCCGTCCTCGCTGGAGAGCCTCGATCCCTCCGCCTCCTCTCGCCGTAAACCCCATGGAATTCGGCGATCGCTCGCCGGAGAACGGCGTTGCTCGATGCCCCAAGTGCCAGATTGCGGCGTCTTCAAATTCTTCATTGGCACGGAACCCGGAGGAGTCCAGGAGGATTCTCCGGCGTTGCGCCGAGGCCGCCGGGAAGGGGTTCACTATTGGAGCGGGGCTCAAGGGCGGCCTCGCCTTCTTCTCGATCATCGCCCGGTTGAAGAGTCGGTCCTTGGGAACCTCTGCGAGGTGGGAGTTTTAGGGATTTTGGATCGCCTTTTCTGGCATTTGTAGGTCATAATTGGGTGTTTTTGATGGTTAGGAAGGCTGGTTCTGTCACAAATTATGAGGCTGTGGTGATCGCCGTAAAGGAGACATTGAGATATGGGTTGTTTTTGGGGATGTTTGCTGGGGCATTTGTCTCCGTGGATGGGCTTATCGCTGCAGTTGGAGGGCATAAGAGGTGATGACCACTTTCTCGATTTATTTTTGCCTTTTATGAATTCAGGATTCTCACGCTTAGCTAGTCCCATTTTTCTTTGTTGGTAGACTTTCAAAGATTTGATTGAGTTGTTTTAGCATGTTTATAGAAATGGATGAACTAAAAATGAAGTTTGTAGAAATGTGCGTTCTAAACTATGGTTATTGCCTTCAATATTATTGGCACTAAGTTTCCAATTTATTTGTAAAATGTTCTTGAGTTTGTACCTTGAGATCATCTTTCTTGGATTGAATAAGTCTTAATGTGTAAAGTCCTTGTTATGATTCACAACAAAAATCACCTTATTATTAAATAATATAAAAAATAAAAAATAATATAAGATAAAATAAAATAACAAAAAAGATATAGTGATATAGGTGGTTCATTCAAAATAGGAGAGTGGGATATTTACTATCAATAGACTTTATAAGATTTATAAGAAAAATTTTATTTTATTTTTTTTCAACTAAACTTTTTGTCAAGTTTTGGCGATATCTCCATCTTAAGATAGAATATTCTACAAAGAATCACGAGAAACTAACATGAGAAATCATCGAAGAACACTAGAAAGATCCACACACAAGAGCCAATATTTTTTTTTTCTTCTTTCTCTATTTTCTCTATTTCTCTCTTTTTATTTTTCTCGAGTTCAATTTTAGTATCATATCACATCTAAATACTATATATTATTAGAATATTTATAAATACTTATAGAGTTTGAGTTTTAATTTGATTATAACTCTTAATATTATATAATAAATATTCAAAAGCAAACATAAGTTCAAATTCAACTTCAGATTTTTAATTTAACTCAAACTCCAATGCGAGTTTGATATATCTAAATCCAATAATCTCCATCGTAAGTTAAACTCGGACATCTCACCATTATAAAATTTCAGTCATTATCTCTCATTGAGCCGCTCTCTCTGAACTATTAATTTATTCAGCTAATCGTAAAACGCGAGCCCGGGTTAATTTCAAATTTACAATATGATCATACGAAATAGGAAAAAAGATCATGAGAATTAGCATATTGTCATACTTTTTAAACTTTATATCAACTTTTAACAAATCTTTAATAATTTTATTAAAGGTATTTAGGTGATGTGATATAATTGTATTTTTATTCATACTTCATCCGTATAACTGTTATTTTAAATAGAATTTATTCGTGAGGTTGTTCGACATGTATAACTTTTCGAATTTTATTCAGATGTCCACCATCGTCTTTTTACTAATGATATTATATGAAATCTCGTTAATTAGCTTTAGAATAATTAAATTTAATATTTTTTGATATATCTCCTCTCAGTCTTCATTACTCATCTTAGTTGATTTTTTTTCTTTATCTTTTAATGTTTTCCGCAGATTTTGGTAAATAAAAATTATTTTCATTTTTTCACAACGTAAAATTTATTTTATCATTAAATTTTTTCACATTGAGTAATAACTTTAATATTTTGGTTGTTTACTCGTAGATTCTAATATTGATTGTTGTGATTCGCAGTAAAAGATTTACGGATCATTTTATTTTTAAATAATATAAAAACGAGAAATAGTATAAGATAAAATAAAATAACAAAAAAAATACAATGATATGCATTGTTTACTTAAAATCGGATTATGTTTATGAGAATGAGATATTTACTATTAACAGATTTTATAAGAGTTTATAAGAAAAAATTTTTTTTTTTTCTTCAACTAGATTCTTTACTAAAGTTCGAAAATGCCTACATTTTTAGAGAAAATTCTAAAAGGGTATTATGAGAAACCACCATTAGAGACCACCGAGAAGCACCAGAAAGACACATATGCGAAAGTCGACATTCTCACTTTTTCTTTTTTTTTCTTTTTCAATCTTAGTATCATATCACATCTATTAGAGTATTTATATATTCTTATTGAGTTTAAGTTGTACTTTAATTACAAATTCTAATATTACATAATAAATATTTAAACTCAGACATATGTCCAAATCCAACTTGATTTCTATTTTAATTTAAATTCTAATCCGACTTCGAGATGTCCAAACTCAACAGTCTTAATCTATAACTTCAATATAATTATCTTAATTATAAATGTTGCATGTCATGTCTTTTCAAGTTAGCTGTTAGCATGTGCCTCTCAAGGTAAATGGCTGGTCTTTATGGTTTGACATATATATTATGATTTTGATGAGAAGTAGAAGGGTCTTTGTTGGGGGCACCGATGGATGGCAACTCTTCAAGTCAACTTTCCCTAAATGCAAGAAAAGATAAAACAACACAAGTAGAGAGTATGCATAAGTGAATCACCAATGGAACAATTGCAAGCACCACCAATCTAGAAGATAAAGTATACCAAGTTTTATGTGAAAAACCCTCCAATGTAGAGGGTAGAAAGCCATAGGGCCAAAAATCAAGTAATCTCCTTTATGAACAACAAGATTCCAAGGTCTTTTCTAGCTTATTAGAGGCTACATCAATCAAGAGTACAAACATTTCTTTCGATCACTCTGAAATTTTTACAAATAAGATGACCAAATGTGTCTACACCAAAAAGAAAAATAAAATCTCTCACCTTTCACAAATGATTGTTAGGGTATCTAAGGAATACACCTTAGAGATCACAATATTGTCTCAAAGTAGAGAAATGAAGTCTCATCAAATTGGAGATGGAAACCTCACTTGCAATCCACCAAATATAGATGACAATGGAGCTCTTCTTATATACCTTCTTATCTTTGCTTGGAGATGGAGAAATGGAGTTGGGAGAATTATGTTGGTGGTCGACCCAAAACCTTTGACCTTATCCTCATATGCCATCTAATATAAAAGTCATAGGAGTCTTATATGCTTACATCAAGTGATTGTATCCAACCACTGATGGTGCTCAAATAAGGAGGGACACCACAACACTTAAGCCTCAATTCTCTATCACATATTAGCATGTTCATGTTGTGCTTAGTAGACATGGATATTTGCTGGGACAATATTCTTTCTAAATAATTAGAAGCTGCAACATCCAACACTTATGCTCTATCTTCAATTTTATTATCCTTTAAAGATACAAAAGCTGCTTTCATCTCTTGAACTTGGTTTCAAAAATTGAGCCAAGTGGAGATGTTTCTATGTTATTTTTTGTCTTTTTGCTTGCCAGATTGTTAGTCCCATCCACTTATATCAACAACTTATATTCATTTTCATCCAGGACTGCAGGCTGGAGATCTCTGCTGGCAGGAGCAGTTGCTGGCCCATCGATGCTCTTGACAGGGGCAAATACACAACATACCAGCTTAGCTATCTACATTCTTATGCGTGCTGCAGTACTAGCATCACGTTGTGGGATAAAGAGCAAACAGTTTGGAAAATTTTGTAAACCTCTATCTTGGAAGCATGGTGACATATTCCTCATGTGTATCTCCTCTTCACAAATTTTGTATGTTATCCTTTCACAAAACTTGTTTGAACAACTTGTTAGATCTTTCTTGCTTAGTTCTTTCGATATTACTGATGCTCCAAAATCTCTTTCGGCATATAAATGAGTATGACTTGCACTTTCCTCCTGTGTCAGGACACATGCTTAAATAATAAGCAATAGGATGATAAATAAATGGTGTTATGCAAAAGTCTGAATATGAGATCATTAATATTCTTCATTCTAGCATTATATTCTATTGCTGTAAAGAAAATGACCCTGATATTGTAAAGGATGTTGAACCTTTTACTTGACAATGAATTCTGATAGTTCTTTTCATTGCAGGTCTGCTTACATTTTGAAGCAGGACAGTTTGCCATCATCATACAAAGCATTTCTAAACAAACATGGTGGAAAGGATCTTTCCATTCTTCAAGGTGTCAAAGATATAGCAAGCAGCAAACCTTTTACCAATTTGGAAGCACTAGAGAAATATTACAAATCTGTGGGTGTTGACATAAAACTAGACCCCGAAATGAAGGTGCCCTGTTTGGTATGTAGGACAGTTTTCACATTATTTTCTTCTGAGAAGTTTTGTGTTTAATAGTGGTACCCTGTTGTGTATCTGATACTCATCAAACAGTGTTTAGAAACAATGTGTTTTGATCAACAAGTAGTTTCTTTAGTCAAGCAATGATCAATTTAGGGAGCCTCGATTGTTGAAGGAGAAACTGGTCTATTTTACCCCTATGAATAATATTGTCAAATGTCTTCTTGCAGCATATTCTGTGCACCTTGTGAGGGAATTTCAGCATATCATAATTATTAGGATTAGAGTGTATAGTCTGGCTGGCTTTCTAGTATCTTTTATTTTCTGAGTAGATATTCTATCTTCATAATATGTCTCTGCTTTTGTTAGCATTTTTTATTTGTTGCTGAGATTTCATTGATGGTACTCATTCAGATTGTGCATGGCAATCAATCATGTAGTGGACATTTTTTTTCATTTCTTCTTCAAGCATATGGAAGAGCACTGCCAGTTTATCTTCCAGTATACTTGGTTCCTGCACTAATTGTTCATCGCCGGGGCCTATTGAAAAGGTATTGGAGTTTCTCTCATTTGCTGAATATTGGTTGTCATTGTTTACCATAAGACTAACTCGATAAAGATTCAACTGGCAATATCTTATTGAAATTTTATATCATGAAATCACTATAAGAACCATCTACCATTTCTGATTCAGTGAAAACACTTGACATCGAATGCTCTAGACTTTGTGAAAAACATAAAAAATGATGCTGGCCATGTATAATATTTTGAAAGCTGATGTGTATCTGCTGAACTTGAGGAGGCATGTTACAGGGCTAATTTCTTGTCTTTCTATTTCTCCCTTCCACCCCCTTCACTTTGGATTCTTCTGCCTTTTCTGGTTAGGTGTGAACGCATTGGCATGGATTTTTTAAGTTTAAGTTGCAGCCTGCTGCCCCTTCCAGTAATTCTATTCTTCATTACCTGATAATCTTGACCCAACAATTTTCTCTTCTATATGGAAGGTGATTGTGGTGCAATTGTAGGCTTTCCTTGTTCCTTTGCTTGATAACAATTATGTTGGGTGTGGCCATGGAAGTAAATGAAGCAATATGTTACTTGGGGGAACCTTGAATCTTCACACTAGAACTTTTTTTTTTCCCAAAAATAAGAGAACTGTTGTGGGATGTAGGCATGGTTACACTATGCTTAGTTAGCCTTCTATAGGAAAAAAATTATTTCCTTCATCTAGTTCTTTCGGGTAACAGAAGCGATGGTGTTGCCACTTGGCTGAGGCAAGTAGTATGAGGTTTGCAAAATTTGGCAAGGTTGCACTTTGATGTTTGTTTCTAAAAATTTTCCATTTTGAAGCCTTTGAGCTCTGCTTTGTACATTATGACTATAAGCGTATAGTTGATCTATTATTTGAGCATGAACATTTTGTGGATCTTGGAAACACACAAGTAACACATAAGTATTAAGGAATGAAATTCAGTAACCAATGGAATATCACATTTCAAGTCAATGTGATGACTACGATTCTTGTCTTAGTGCTGACATGTAGACTGCATTTTTAGACATTAAAACTGATTGTGGATTTGTGGTTAGCTAAGATCAGGAAAAATATGTCAAGCTATTGGATTATCTTTCCATCTTTCACATCAATCTTGTATTCCCAATTGTCCATCAAATGTTGTACTATTTTGAAAAACTAGTCTTTCCTCCTATTTTATCTTTATATCATCATTGTTCTCTGGATTATTTCTCTGTTATGCGCATTCTTTCTGAGCTATATTATACAGGCCTTACACAATTCTAGGAAAGAGTCTTCTCGGCACAGCAAGATCTAGCTTGTTTCTCTCTGTATACTGCTCATCAGCATGGTTAGTTTTCATCCAGCTTTGATTTTTCTATTACTGTTATAACTATGCAGTAAGATTCTTCTGTACCATTTTACATTTTGCCATGGTAAAATTCTCTTTCAGTTATTTTAACACTCGTTTTGGTGGAATTTCTCCTTATGTCAGTCATGTAATGCTCATCCATGTGATGTGTTTCCTTGGTTTAATCAAGTATATCCTTGTTTTTGTTTTGGTAATTCCATGTGACTAATGTTTTGCAGTAAATACCACATTGTATATATTAAAATGTGATAAATCCACCTAGTCAATTCAACCGATTAGTCATTGGCAAATATGACAACTTGCTAGTCTTTTTCCATTGTATGGGATTGTCTTTTGCTGATAATCTGTTGTCTACAGGGCATGGACATGCCTGCTTTTTAGGCTTCTCCAGAGATGTAACATACCTATGGTTGCAGCGGGCACGGTGAGTTGCTTCCACAGAGCATTATCTTGAGTTATGCAACAGACACAGCCATTATCTTAATTCTAACTTATGTGTTTTCTGTTGTGACAGTTTCCTACTGGCTTAGCACTGGCAATTGAGAAGAAAAGCAGAAGGATTGAGATATCTTTGTACTGCCTGGCACGAGCCATTGAGAGCTTCTTCACATGCTTGGCAGATGCTGGCTTCTGCCCTCAAGCATCAAAAGTAAAACGTGCTGATGTTGTTGTCTTCAGCTTAGCTACAGCCATCATCATGCACTGCTATGCACAGGAAAGAGAAGTGTTCCGCTCTAAATACCTGAATGTGCTAGATTGGGTTTTTGGCGTGCCACCCCAATGTGATGATGAACGTGGTAAATGCAAATGCTGAGGCAATTCTTCTGATTGCTAGTTATCAGGATTCAGGGGATTTAGCAGGACGTTGACACAGCACGAGTTAGCTTTCTCGAGAGCAATTTGTTTTTAAGATTGGGTCCATTAGTTTGGCTTGATTTGGGGAATTTGCTTCATTTTTGGCATTGTTCTTCAATCTCTTGGTGTCGCATCAAACTACAACATCAGAATTGAGTCCAAGCTCTTAGTGCACAGGTGGCCAATGTTTCGAATTGTTCTCATAATTCATGAGATAAATTACACTAGATGTTTTATTGTAATTCACAGGAGCGAGCGATTTGGCTGGACTGATAAATCACATTTGAGGAATTCATGTTTTGTATTTGTTACTGTATTTCAGAGAGGCAGTAAGGGTATAATTCATATTTTCTTTAGAATTGGTTCATTGGTTATAGCTATTTTTTGTTGAATCATATATAGAAAACATTGAAAAGACAATATCAGCTATCTCACTTTCTTTTCTGATTTTTTTAGCACTATTATGACTTCACATAGTATTTGAGAATGAGTACAGATCTAGTTGCATAAACATTACAAATATAATGTGATCATTATTTTTATGCGGGCATTTTTTTCCTGCTTTAGATTTTATTTTTATATTCGATATTCATCTACATGTTCTATAGTCATTATGGGTCTGTTTGGTTCAGGGGTAACCCTTGCTTTCAATTTATTCTAAAATAAAATTGAGATAAGATTTCTCGCAATTTTCAATATACAGTTTCATTTATTTCATATTTAACCGAAACATTATGATATTATATTTTACTTTTTTTTTTACTGTTCCGCACAAGTTAGAAATGCATTTCTGCTACATTCCCATGGCAATAATTATTGCAAAAACATGACAGTAAATGAACGCAAAAATTAAAGAAAGGATCAAACCAACAAAAGCATCAGAAAAAAGTATAATATATCAACTCCTCAAAACATTAATTCTTCAGAAAAATAACGAGTATAATCACACGTTCAGCATCAACAGGCTGCCACTCAATCCAACCCAAAACGCAAAGCAATCTCATTCCCATCATCACCACCAACCCTTCGCGACCCCAATACCCTAATTTCGTCTCTCTTTCTCTCTAAAATTTTAAACCTCATCCTCGTTGAGCAGCATATTGGGAATCCCCTTGTTGATGGGGAACCGCCTCCCGGTCTCCGGGCACACGAGTGCTCCCTCCTCGACATGGATCTCCAGCAGCGCGTGGTGGAACTTCTTCAGGAACTCCTCCGAGTCAAGCATGCCGGCGTTGGCGGCCTCTGGGAGCGCGTCGTAGCCCAGCACCCGCGCGGCGCCGGCGAGGGCCGCCCAGTCGATCTTGGGGAACATCGATCGGAGGAAGTCGGCGTTGAAGCCAACCTCCTTCTCCACCCAGCTCGACGCCTCCAGCCGGAGCGGGAACCCGTTGGCCACGCCCTTTACGTTGCTCGCCAGCATGTTGTGGGTCAAGAGCCTCATCTCTCCAAACCTCTCGCTCCCTGTAGAAATCTAGAAATCTATAGAAGTCTAGGGTTTTGATTTCTCTCTCTCTCTAGAGCTGAAAGATGGCGGCGATGGAGACGGTGTCAGGTTTTATGGTGGCGAAGGTTCTTCGTTGTGTCACGTATATCTCACGTGTTTGATTCAGTGGGGCGACTCAAAGGCCCAGATTCTGTAGAACTAGACTGGGATCGCCATCTTCCGGGCTGGATTGTTGCCCACAAAACAAAATAATTATTGGGCAAACCATGGGCGTTTATTGTAATTCAAACAATTGTGGTAGCTGTTCGCAAAAATAAAAACCATGTGGGTTTGTCATTTCCACAAAATTCTGGTAGGGCGTTGTTTGCAAATAACGAATACCGTATATAAATATGTCTTTTGTAATTTCAACAATGTCGGGTGCTATTTGCATAAAGCGGCAAACGTAGGTAATCTCTTGTAATTTGGAAAAAATGTATGGAGTTGTTTGCAAATACTGAAAAACCGTGTATGAACGTCTGGTAATTTCAACAATGTCGGGTGCTTTTTGCATATCCAGAAAACCGCTGGTTTTGGCTTGCAATTTGGACCAAAAGATTGGGTGTTTTAAGAAACAAAATCTTATTCTGATCTGTCACGTGGTATATTCACAGATCCCGAGGTAAAGGTGCGGTGGATCCGGGAAGAGATCATCGGAGATTCAATATAGTTATATTGAGTTAACGAGGACCCCTTCCTAACCGATCGATCTTCTTCCTCTCCTTTTTCGCTCTCTTCCTCTGTTGGAAGATCCTATGAAAATCCCTTGGATCCCGATCGATCTCCTCCATTTCCATCCGCGCCGGTGACGTCTTCCTGATCGCAATCGTGGTGGCGGAGCAGCTGAGAGGCCGGGCGCTATCTGGGAGGCTTTTTTTGAGCATTGGGGCTTGGGGGGATTTTGATTTTGAAGGGTTTTTGAGAGGGAGGAGAGCTGGGGTGGGTGTGGGATAAGTTGATGGTCATGGGGGCCACGGGGTCCAAGCTCGAGAAGGCCCTCGGAGACCAGTTCCCTGAAGGCGAGAGGTACTTCGGCCTCGAGAACTTTGGGAACACCTGCTACTGCAATAGCGTCTTGCAGGTGATTCGCCTTCTTTGTTTTTTCTTTTTTCCTAGTGTTGTAATCGCATCGTTGAAGGGATTGTCTCTGTGATTTGTTATACATCCTTTAAATTTGCGGCTTTCCGATTTAGGAAAAGAAGCTCGAAGGTTGAAAATTTTTGGTTTTGGAGTGAGAATGCTGGAATTGAAATTTGAATCTTTTGGGTGTTCGGTTAAGTGCGATACTTCCTATGAAGCAAAAATAAAAAGAAGTTTAATTTGGAAATGAGCTTTCTTTTTGACGGGAAGCTTGTGTAACTTTTTTGTTACTATTTTTGGTGAAGATTTTTTATCAAGTAGTGAGATGCTGTATCATTTCTTCCGATTAGGGCATTTTGCCCATATACAAAGTTAAACCCCGAAGATTGGAAAGTGGATGTTGCTTTGTGTTAAACAGAAGCATAGATGATTGATAACCGTCATATATATAGTACTATTCTATAATGGGCTTAAGGAATATGTAACAAAAATTGAATTCTTTGACAAACATTAAGGTCGAGCACACAATTGGACTTCACCATTGTAAAGGACTACTGCCATAGTTGCTAATCAGAATTTTCTTTCTTTTTTCCAAGTGCCAAGTGAGATGACGTCATTATCAGATACATAGATAGAATTATTTAGGACAATTGCCCTCCATTCTAAGAAACACTGGCTGTTTTTGTTCTCAATGTCTTGATATGAGCCAGCAAAGAGTGGCTATGTCATCCCATAGATCAAAATAAGGTGGTTATATGAGCCTGGTCCCCATCATGCCTGGTCCATTAGCACAAGTTCAACCGATTTTTAGTCATTCTTGGTGATGGGCTTGTATGTTTGGAAATTTAGGATTTTGATGGGTTGCCAAGACTGGTCCTGCTCAAGCACTATTACCAAGCCTATGTTTGATTTTCCTTTTCTGAAATTTTTGGAATTTGTAATAAAACTACCTCCTTTTCTCTTCATCCTAAATTGCTCCTGTGTCATGGGTTAAAATGGTATGGGTATGTTTAATGAATTTGCTATGATGAGATCAAGGATAGTTAAGGATGTTGGCATTGGATTGAATCATTATCCATTGTTGAAGGCTATTACATTTCTTTGAATTGCGTAGCTGTCATTGTTACATTTATAAGTTTTTACCATTATTGAGAGCATGTTGGGAAGCATGATGTATTGACATTCATATTCGATGTCCATTGGCATTTTGTTCCACTCCTTCTTTATTGTTGTTTTCTTCCAGGCTCAACAACATGGCTCTACGTGTTGAATAAGCAGATTTACTTTATGGATCAATCCCTACCTGTGCATGATAAATTATTTTATTTTAAACATTATATCAAAATTTGGCAGCTTGTTGGGTGATACTTATTCTCTTGATTTAGCTGTCTCTTATTTGGTGGATATATTTTTTGTGCAGGCACTTTATTTTTGCGTGTCTTTCCGGGAGCAATTACTAGAATATTATGCTAGTAACAGGAAGCAAGGTGATGCTGAGGAGAATCTCTTGACATGTTTGGCAGATCTATTCACTCAGGTCAGAATAATTGCTTAATAACAGTGACAATTTTGGCTTCTTTACATCATTAACAAAAGGTTCTATTTGCAAAGATTGGTTTATTGTGACCACCAATATATTTTGTGAAATCTGAATGCTATATATTTCCTTTTTTTCCTTTTGGTAGTTACTATGATGTCAAAATGCTTAGGAAGAGCTAGGAAGACTGTCTAGGTATCCATGTAGAGGCCTATGCGGCTTTATTTTTTGAGTTATAAAATATAATATCTAAACTTTTAGTTATAAGAGTATTTATCTATACATCTAAGTGGCCGCCTAGAAAAAAAAACAGTAACTAAACTGGTTAAGTGGATGTTTAGCACTGCCTAAGTGATCAGATGGTGATGGATGATGAATTGCACTGAATTTTACTCTTTGGTGTACCTATCAGGTCTGAGTTGGGAATTCAGGTGTGCACCATTTTGTTGGAAAAATTAAGTTTGGCCCAACAAGTTTGACTCTTTAAGTGCTGTGTTCACATAATGTGTGCCTCTTCATTGACTGAATTCCATATGCAATTTTATGCAGATAAGCTCCCAGAAAAAGAAAACTGGTGTCATAGCTCCAAAGCGGTTTGTACAAAGAGTGAAGAAAGAGAATGAGCTTTTTCGAACGTACATGCACCAGGTATCTAGTTCATGATTCAAAATTAATGACAGTTGGAAATTCAAATTTCTCCATAGCATGGGAAAGTTTTACTTTACTCTGATTGCAACTCTGGCATAGAGCTTTCATTAGCTGGTTATTGGTGGGTAAGGATGCAATACTCTAAGGTATTGCCCAATAAGTAGTTAATGCTATCAATAAAAGTGTATTACTATAGAAGGAAGTAACCACCACCTTCTAATCGCCATAATTGATTGTTTCCGCTATTGGCTACTGTGCAAGCAATTATAGGTTCTAGAAACATTCCAGCACACTGTTATGGCCATGTTTTTCTTGTGCATCTTTATCCTGTTTCTAAGCCAGGAGATGATATGTTATTTAGGATTCTGCTTGGCCTGTCATCTGCTAAACTCATGGTCTTGTAGGCAGTAGCATAAAGGCAAGTCTCAGTCTACTAATCTTCATGGTGACACTCATTCTCTCTGGCTGATTTGTAGGATGCACATGAGTTTCTGATTTTCTTGCTTAATGAACTTGTCGATATACTGGAGAAGGAGGCTAATGCTGCAAAAGGTTCCCCTGAACCCTCATCACCATCGAAAAATATTGTAGATGGGCCACTTCGTCCTCAAGCCAATGGTGTTCACAAGGAGCCTCTAGTGACATGGATTCACAAAAGTTTTCAGGTGAATGATTCAACAAGTAACCAATTTTGGCTGAGCGTGACTAGCACATGGAGTAAAACTCGTGATGCGTGGTGTATTTGGGACTGATTTCTTTCTACAAGATTATGCCTCAATTTTTGTGACAAAGTTTCTTATTAATCAACATGCAGGGTATTCTAACCAATGAAACTAGATGCTTACGGTGTGAAACTCTAACTGCAAGGGAGGAGACCTTTTTTGATCTAAGCCTTGACATTGAACAAAACAGCTCAATTACAAGCTGCCTGAAAAATTTCAGTTCAACTGAAACTCTGAATGCTGAGGATAAATTCTTCTGTGACAAGTGCTGCAGGTCATTTATTTTGTTCTATGTATATATTCCATGCAATGCACTCCACTGTAAAATATATGTATGATATTTATCTCAATTTCTTTCATTGTTTTGGTGTAGTTTGCAAGAAGCTCAGAAGAGGATGAAGATCAAGAAGCCACCATCGATCCTGGTCATCCATCTGAAGCGCTTCAAGTACATCGAGCAGCTTGGCCGGTACAAGAAGCTATCATACCGAGTTGTGTTTCCCATGGAGCTGAAACTAAATGACACCATTGACGGTGTGGACACGGAATATTCCCTGTTTGCAGTTGTGGTTCATGTTGGGAGCGGGCCCAACCATGGGCACTATTTTAGTCTCGTCAAGAGCCACAACCATTGGCTATTCTTTGACGATGAAAATGTTGAGATGATTGATGAGTCCACTGTGCAGACATTCTTTGGATCTGCACAGGAATTCACGAGCAACACTGATCACGGATACATCCTGTTCTATGAGAGCATTGGTGCAAGGAGTTGATGGGTTGCTTTGAGGTATTGCACTACCATTGCTTCTCCAACTTTTTCTTTTCACACGCATTAACATCTAAAAGAGTTCGGTCATGACAATTGTGTACAGTTGATGGTGGAGGCATTTGTCCTCTCATCGCAATAAAATGGAGAGTACATGGTTGGTCAGCAAGTTGCGAAGTGGATGCTTTCTTGTACTCTTAAGAGTGCTAAATATTTATAACAGCAAATGCAGTTGGCCCTCTTGATGGTTTTAGGCTTTTGGCCAGCATGTAAATTAATACCAAGTACTATGTAGTAATACAGTGGCTCTGGTTTTGAACAAAAGCAAGGTTGTAAAAATAATTTTGACCCGTGCAAGCTTACTTGGTTGAGTTATTGGCAACAAGAAAAAAAAATTTAAAAAAAACTTCAAAAAGAACCTTTCATTGGTGTTGAAAGCTTGCTTTATGTCCAAATTTATTTTATTTGCCTGCAATTCAAATTTTGATTCCAAAACTTGATGTGATTTAAACCTGACATCTGTCCTATGGCAAAATTTGTTCTTCCTTCAACAAGTGTAGTAGATACTATTTTGCCACAATTGACACCAAATGACAATGTTAATCACCATCAGTGCAGGTGAAGCTTGGCCTGGTCTCTTTTTTCGCTATCACCAAACAATCAAATGCTGCGTAATAGATGCAGGCAACATCTAGCATTCCTGGATTTATTTTGCTAGCCGCTAATCCCTTTCGCCTGTCAGGGTAGTCAAACTCTAGTATCAGCCCTTGGTTTCTACCGTTCGTGCACTGAGAAAAAACTTCATACAAGCTCTCACAGTTTGATTGTCTTTCTGCATGGTGCATCCACGGACAAATCTGCATTCAAGTGAAGTAAAAAGACTCTGTATACTATTATCACTCTAAAAAGAGAGATAAATTCAAGGTATGCGGACATTCGGTGCACCCTGAAGCGGTTCATTCACAAAACTTTTTCTCATCTTCCTCTGAATCTGTAACCCCTCACCTGCAATAAGCGGCAGATCACTTGACTTCTTGTTGACTTGTTCCAGATATGCGCACATTTTGAACTCTTTCCAGCCGTTGAATTTGTTCTAGACACAGCCAACCATGCAACTTTGAACCAAATCCTTCTTCTGTTGAATGCTTGTAACGAGGCATCAAAGAAACCAAACGAACAGCTAAGGAATCCGATTAATGTATGCGAAACGAGATCCTTCTTAGCGAAATCCTTCTACAGGGCAAGAGAAGGAAAATTACCCACAACAAACTCGGTATTTATTTGATTCTATATATCACTTCAAGCACTATTCCTATCAGATTTTTGGGCTATTTTGCAGTTGTTTAATGGTTTGAATAGGTCATAACCTTAATTAAGAACTAATAATCCCTTGTATTTATTGTAAGTTATTGCCAAATAAGAATAGATTTAGAATTTTCTTATTCTAAAGGACGAATTCATTGGCCATACGCAATTCCTGATGCCCGTTAGGCTGGATCTCCTCAAAAGTACAAAACAGAAAGAAGAAAATGAAAAAAAGGCAAAGAACGTAGACTTTGGATGAGCAAAACAGGGCAAGAGTAAGAAGACATATTCGCACAAATTTGATGTCAGCTAGTGCGTGTTGCAGAGCTAGTTCATGTGTTCTTATAAGCAGCACCGAGGAAACCCTTGCTCCAAGTACCAGATTTTGAGAGTAGTTCTGAGATGGCTAGAGTTCCTACTGATGATTTGGACTCTGGAAAATGCTCTTTTGGAAAACCTCACAGCTTCTCATCTCTCTGGCACAAGGCACCTCTCTCTCTTATCTCTCTATTTTCTTTTCTTTTTTCATCGTGATTTTAGAGCTTTGATGAACACTGAAGCTGACATAATGAACACAACTCTGATGGAAACACCAGGCAGCAGCAGAGTTTCTAGGGACATACATTCTGATATTCATCGGTTGCGGGTCGGCGTTCATCGACAAAAGGAACAACATAACCATCGTGGGCATCGCAATGGCGTGGAGCGTGGTCGCCACCGCCGTGGTTTACACTCTGGGCCACATCTCCGGCGCGCATGTCAACCCCGCTGTCACCATCGCTTTCGCCACCAGCCGCAAGTTGCCATTGAAACAATTATATCTTTGCCTCCAATGCTTCATTCAAAGGATTCAAAAATATTCATAGATGTTGTTCTTGTTTCCATATTCCTGTTTATGCAGTGCCTCAGTTGCTTGGCGCCACATTTGCGAGTGTAATCTTGCGCGCCTTGTTCAGTGGAGATAACCCCAGCGTGATGCTTACGCTTCCTAATTCCTCGAAGAATGAATTGAATGTGTTTGCGTGGGAGGTTATTATTTCATTCATCTTGATGTTGGTCATCTGCGGTGCTGCCTCCGACCACAGGGATGTATGGATGGCATTTTTTTTCCTTGTTTTTATGACCAATAATGTCGTTATTTTGTTCTTTAATACTATTCCTTGGGAGTCGTTTGACAAAAGAATTAGCAGCCTAATAATATGATCATATAATCAAATAACTAATCACAAATTCATTAAAAAACGATTTAAATTATTAATGTTAAATTTACACTCAAACACAATTATATCAATTTAGAAATTTACGTCATTGAAAAATCTTTTACCTGACTCACTACCCATCTGATTTTCTTGCGATCGTCTCTTGGTGAAATTGTGGAGTTGAAACTATTTTGGCAGGCGAAGGATCTTGCTGGTGTTGCAATTGGAGGAGCTTTTTTCATCAATGTCTTGATTGCTGGGTAAACAAAAATGTCCAACTCCACAACATACTTTCATTTTGATTTTGTGCTGTCGATATAAAAAATGATTGAATGAAAATTATTATTCCTACTCGACAGGAAAGTGACTGGAGCTTCAATGAATCCTGCGCGAAGCATAGGACCAGCCATTGCCGCAAACAAGTATGACAAGATGTGGATCTACATACTGGCACCGATTGTCGGCACGGTCGCCGCATCAGCAGTGTACGATCTTCTCCGAGTGGCCGAAGAGCCGGAGAAGAAGAACATGACGGGAAGCAATGAAACAAGCGACTTCGATGACAGGTCCAATAAGATCTTTGCAGGTCCTTGATTCTAATCCAAGTTGATCGTGAACTGGTTTCAGAATTTAGTTGATGCCAAGAGCTCAATGGAACACTGTTAAGAGTTTTTCGTTGTAAGAGAAAGTAATCTTCAAAGATGACGAAGAAAACAGTAAGGTCTTGTGTTGTGTAATTATATAAGGTCTCTATTGTGGGACGCAAAACCAAACTATGAGAGGACGGGTCGTCAACGAATACAGTGATGTGGACTGCAGTTTATTTCGAAAAGCAAAACAGAAGATTAATCTTTCTTCTGAAAAAAACGAAAAGAAGAAGATAATTTCTCTGGTGGTAGCGAGACAATATTTCATCACATAATTAGATACATAAATAAAATCAAGACCACATGTTGAGGCTTGCTCCTTTAAATCATTGTGCAAATAAAAGTAGAATTGGCAGCATCTGGAATATTGGAATGTTGGCATCAAGAAGATTTGAAGTATTGATTTCGGGAATGATTTTGATACTCTTCCAAGCTGTTTTATTTCGTTCGTTTTATTTTGGTCATTTCAGCCCATTTTTAAAATCATTTTTGTTGCGGCCACAACAGCTAAAATCACTATATTTTTTTCTGAAACGTTTTGATTTCATGTTTCTGCGGAAACTCAAAATCTTGGCTGAGATATTGCTCCAAGAATCCAACAATAACAAAAAATATATGAGAAAAAAGAATCGGCAACCATAAACACTAAATTTTCTTTAGAAAAACTTCAGAGGAAGCAAATAAGAAAAGTTACGTTGGAAAATGATGTCTCGGACGCGACTCAAATGCATTTGATAATGGCTTCGACGGCCGCCTCAGCCCATCCCTTGAGGCAACGCCTTACTCTCCTCATCTTTGCTTCGGGTTCGTCGTCTTTGTCCCCAACAATTAAGTGCCTATTTTCCTCGGCCAGGAGATGTCGTGGCGTCTCGTTCTCATCTCGAGCCTTGACATCTTCATAGTTCAGCCCAGCCATGGCTAGAGCTTCCAATGACGCCATGGGTTACCACTTCGTCTTCTTCATTCTGTCACTTGCATTGGTGAGATGAATCTTGCAAAAATAGTGCTGCATCCTCAAATAATGGGGGAAAAAAAAGAGTTAAGAATCCGTGAACTAGAGTAATTATGCTGCCAGCCAACATAGTATGGGATAAGCAAGACTTCAGAGCCGTTTGAATTAATGATTAATAACTAGATCATCTTACTCGCTCTTTGCTTATCCAAACATGTTTTAAAATGATACTATTAAATTCTCTCGCATCCAAACGCAATTATCTTCAAATTCCAAACCGAATTACATAATTGATAAGCCACAAA
This sequence comes from Trichopus zeylanicus subsp. travancoricus, assembly GCA_005019695.1. Classification (NCBI taxonomy): domain Eukaryota; kingdom Viridiplantae; phylum Streptophyta; class Magnoliopsida; order Dioscoreales; family Dioscoreaceae; genus Trichopus; species Trichopus zeylanicus. Next base: position 295,877 of record RXID01021982.1, read on the forward strand.
GGTGGGATGCATTCCACTTCAAATTTTACAAAAATTCATCCCACAAATACAAGAAAGTAGCAAAAATATTGAAGCCCATGGCAGGGAATACAAGAAAGCTTCATTAAGTCCATCTCACAGCTTCATCTTCCACCAGAGAGCTCGATAGGTTGTTGGCTGTGCATGGAATCATCACCCCAATCAAATCTCCGGAGTTGCATCCTTTCATATTCTTCCCTCCGGTTGACTTCAACCTGCTGCCGCGCCTCCCACCTCTCAGTTAGTCCCTCTCCTTCCAGCATCTGGATCACCGCTGACATGGCCGGCCTTTCCTCTGGAGATGCTTGTGTGCAGAGGAGTGCCACTTGAATCATTCTCTCGACCTCCAGGTCGTTGTAGCTATTTCTTAGGTTGCGGTCTACAATGGCATCCAACATTTTCTCCTTTTGCAATTTCTTCACCTTCACAAGTAGAATATGTAAATAGACATGAAATAGAGTACCTTATCTATGAAAAGTACTTTTAACTGAGATAAAACATACTAATGAATTGGAGACAACGGTTCTCCAAAGGAAATGAGGAATTTCTGGAATGTAATCGCAGATAGAGGGGCCGTTTGGGTAATTTCGGGTTTCGGAATTGAAGGAATTGACAATTCAATCCATTACAAGATCCATTACAAGGAATTGAGAAAATTTGTCAAATTGATAATTTTGGTATTTGGATATACTTTTTGAATAAAAAAAAGAATTATCAATTCAGTCAATTCCGTAAATTCGGTTGTTTGGAATGTAAATTGAAATTAACGAATTTCGCCAATTTCTTCAATTTCGGTGTTTGATTGGATTTGAAATTGGAAATATGATCACCTAATTCTTAATGGGTGAGATTACCCATATTTTAATATTTTCTATATTTAATTTTAAAATAAATATAGATATTAATTTAATAAATTAATTAGACATATTTTTAAGGTTTAAAAAATAAATAATATTAGAATTGCATATTTATAATATCTAACTTTTTTTTAAAAAAAGGATAATTGATTTAAACAGTATTCAATCAATAAAATATTTTTTTAGATAGAAGTAATTAATTTGTAGGTATCAAAATTTATAAATATCAATATATAACAAAAAATAGATGCATATACAATATATAATATATAGATTCATTTATAAAAACTAATTAAATGCTTTATGACCCAAATCATAAAATTTGAATCAGAGAAAATTACAAATTTTCCTTAAAAACCCTTTCAAGCTATCGTGGAAGGAAGAAAAGCATCACATCATAAAATTATCCAATCTTAATTCTGGAAAGTGATGGAAAAATTTACATCTCTCATAAATAAAAAACTAAATCACAATATATCACCTTAATACTTAAGATTTGCAATCAGCAAATTTTATATTTTATCCGTTATTTCTATCTCCCCTCACGCAATTTAATTTACATCAAACACAATTGAAAATTCCCAGAAAGTAGCTTGACAACTGCCACAACTGACTTGCATACACACAACTGACACCTTCGTGGAGGCTGTTGGAGCGGACGAGGTCGCCGACGTTTAGGTGGCGGAGAGCAGTGGCGTCCGCCGAGAGGGAGCTTGTCGTCGTCTTCCCCGTCCCATTCTTTTTGATGGCAGATCCTCACACCAACCTCGTGAATCTGACCTGCAACCCGACCCACGCCGCCTCTGGCTCCATGCTAGCCGACAACTTCGTCCCGGCCATGGACAACCTCAGCACTCGCGTCAACCAGGCGGGCTTCGACACCTCCCTCGTCGGCATCTTCCTCGACGGATGCTTCGGCCACTACGACAACTCTTCCTTCTTCGACGATTTCTCCGACACTGCCGATCACAACGTCTGCTCCGACGGGAAGAACAGCTCCAATCCAGGCGGGCTCGGGACGGAGACCAGCGCTCGAGACGGGGACAAGGACGGGGACGGAGACCGACGCTCGGGACGGTGACGGAGACCGGCACTCGGGCTCGGGGACGGACCGGCGCTCGGGCTCGGGGACGACGGGCGTCGGGGCTCGGGGACGGACCGCCGCTCGGGCTCGGGGACAACGGCGCTTGGGCTCGGGTGAGGGGAATTAGGATTTCGAGCAGCGGAGTTACCGCTCAAATCCGAAATTGTGAATTCATCTTTCTTAAATTATGAATTCGTCTTTAAATCCGGAATTAAAAATTATCAAAATTAAAAATTCATCAAATTCCGGATTTTTAATTAACAATCAAACAACCGAAATTGACAACCATACAGCCGAGTTGAAAAATTTGAATCTCTAATTCTCCCAATTCAGCCGATTCGTCAAATTCAGACTATTACCAAACAGCCCCAGAACAATGAATACAAATAACTGCAAGGGTTCACATCAGGATGTAAATAGCTTGGTCTATTACATAGTGTTATGGTCAGGCCTGACTCGTGCATCACACCCTCTTGGCTCAGGCCTGGCTGTGCTTATTCACTTTCTCAAGAATTCTCATTCTGCAGATTTCAGCTGGAATCCAAGACCTCTAAACCAGGCTTAAAATATAGATATACATATAGCGGATTTCTAATTACTATGCATGTCCAAGGAGACTCAAGAATTCATTTATGAAACTATGGCTTGTGGATATTCAACTATATAATTCATGTTATGAACTTCACAATGCAAATAAATGATTTCCAATTTATGCATGAAATGTTAGCCACCAGAAAAAAAATGCATGCAATAATCTCGATAAAGAGATGTCAAAACTGGTATGAGATTTTGAATTGGAGACAGTACACTACCATGAATTTCCAAATAGCTGTCTTCCCAGTAAACCTGCTTCCTAGTTTCCAGTTCAAAAGAAACAAGCTAGAAACTTCTAGATTCAGAAAACATATATGCCACCATGAAACACAAGGGCTACTAATAATGCTAAGTGATGCCAGAATAGGAAAACAAGAAAATTATTCAACAAGTCTAAGAAATCTTACATGGTCAAACAATAAAACATCATCTGCATCCTCTAGGCATGAAAAGTCAATTGCTCATTGTCCAGTGACAAGTTCTAGAAGCATAATCCCATAACCAAATACAAAAGTCCTTTCTGATGACTTTCCAGTGGATAGATACTCAGGTGCTTTGTGGCCCATAGTCCCACGAACTTGAGTTGTCACAGAAGTCTTCCTAACATCCACCAATTTAGCAAGGCCAAAGTCCCCAACAACTGCTTCAAAGTCCTCATCAAGTAGGACATTTGCTGCCTTTACATCTTGATGAATAATCTTCGGATTGCAATGTTCGTGAAGGTACTCTAACCCACGAGCTGTGCCTAAAGCCATTCGTTTTTTTGTAGGCCAATTCAATATGAGCTCCCCAGGTTTAAATTCTGCGCTAGTTCCAGCACTAGAAAGGTGGGGTCAGAAACATTAACAATGAGATAAAAAAAGACAGCAGAATTAATAAGTTAGTGAAGTTCCTAAGAAACCATCAAATATTTGTTATACGCGAAGAAATAAAACTCAAAGTCTCTAGAAATCAAAAGTGCAAGTCTGCAACACACAAGATAAGCAGTAGACAGACGGTGGATCTATGAAAATCAGCTCCTTGCATCTTATAAAGAACAAAAAGGAGGATGACTCAAATTCAAAGAAAAATGCATCACTTAAATTCTGTATGAATAAGAGTAGATCCACCTTTTATCTATTTTGGTTCTGCAAATTCAGCAGCTCACTTAATCATAACATTTAATGGGTGTTGTATAGAAAATAGTGGATCTATGATTTGGTGGATACATGTGATAATGCCAAATTTTGATAAACTTCTCTAAGATTCAACAGTTTGTTATACATAGATTTATAAAAATTTCAAATTTGCCCTTAAATAGTTTAGACAACACTCGACAGCATGTTTAATCTGCAGAGAAGCTTCTCTTGCCATGCCCCTGAAATACAAATAGTCAAATACAGATCATAGAAAAACATCTAGCTAATGGAAACGATAGAACCGGATGAAGTAAGATATCTAAACAAGATTACAGAACTTGTTGAACAACTATTAACGTGAAGTAGATTATCAGAAGAGAAAAAATTAAAAAGTTGAGATCCACATAAGAGTAACAGAATGAATTGAGGTTTTTGATGCTAACCACAAATAAAATCATTATTCATTATGAATTTGATAGGCTGAGATTTAATTTCATCAGAAACTTCAGATGCAAACAAAAGGAGTATGCAAGTAGGATAAACACAAGTGGCTGAAAGAACTGATACCTCTCAAGCCGTAGGCAACACTCAAATTTTGCATAAAAGGATACACTAGGGGTGCGTTTGGTACGGGGTCAGGGCTAAGCTGACCCCGTCTAGACCAGATTATCTTCTAAACACAAAAAATTTGACCGCACTAATATTATTTTATTTATTTAAATTTTAACCATATTTTGACTAAAATACCCTCACTTGATCTGAACCGTCGGATCTCTATCCAACGGCTCAGATCTAGTAACAGCCGAATATCGTCACTTGATCTGAACCGTTGGACCTCGATCCGACGGCTCAGATCAATGAACAGTAAGCGAACACCGCGGCGGAGCTGGCCCCCCCCCCCCCCCCCGAGCTCGGGCAAGCTCGAGCGAGCTCGGCCGGCGGGCTTCACGGGCGAGCTCGGGCGGCCAACTCCGCGGGTGACCTCGGGCGAGCTCGGGCGCCCAGCCTCCAGGGGCGAGCTCTCGCGGCGGGCAAGCTCGGGCGCCCGGGCTCCGCGGCCGAGCTCCAGCGGTCGGCTCCGCGCGCGAGCTCGGGCGGCCGGCTTCGTGCGCGATCTCCGCCGGAGAGGAAGATGAACAGTAATATGTACAGTACTCAACCGAGGGCATTTTAGTCAACAAAAAATTTTAACCATCTGTTAACCAGATCAAGGACCAAACGGGATTTACTTGACCGCATTAGCGTTTTACATTTTACCCCTTCTTTTAATCTTGACCTTAACCTTGACCCCGTACCAAACAGGCCCTAAAAGTCATTCAGATGGCGTTGTACAAAATCCAATCAACCTTAAGAGATTTCTGTGGATAGCCACACTAATCAGCTCAACTTCATGCAGAAAAGCAGCTTTCCCCTTCAGGACTTTCAGAGTCAGTCAGTCGCTTCACTGCAATCTTTGTGTTATTTGAAAGTACTCCTTTGTATACTTACCAAAGCCTCCCTGTCCAATAACATTTTTCTCACTGAAGCCATCTGTAGCGATTTGTAGTTCCCTCCAAGCAAACCTTTTCAATTATTCAAATGCAATTCGGCGATCATCATCACCTAAGTAATTAAAAATTAAAAAAAAAAGTAAGAAATCTAATATCTTTCTATTGAGGACTATTTCAGTGAACATCCACTATAATGCAAATACTACTCTATTGTTGGGATTTATAGTGAAAAGTTTACGGATTATTTTATTATCAAATAACACAAAATAAAAAACAATGCAAGAAAATAATAAGAAAAGATACAACGATATACATATTTCACCCAAGATCGAGTTACGTCCACGAAAGGAATAAAAGACCCACTATTAAAAAGTTGTACAATAGTTTATAAGAAAGACTTCACTCTTTTTTATTCAACTAAACTCTTCATCAAGTCTCAACAACGCTTCCACCTTCAAAAAGAATCTCCAAGAAAATACCACGAGAAACTATTACGAGAAATCACCGAGAAGTACTAAAAATACCCACACACGAAAACCGACTCTCTCTTTCTTTCTTTCTTTTCTCTCTACTTTTTCTATTTTTCTTTAGTTCAACTTCAACATTATACCACACTTAAATTCTATATATTATTAGAATATTTATAGGTTTTTATTGAATCTGAATTCTACTCTAATTATATTTTTTAATATTATATAATAAGTATCCAAAATTAAACATAAATCTAAATTCAATTTTATATTTCTACTTTAACTCAAACTTCAATCTGAATTCGAGACATCTAAACTCAATATTCTATCATCTGAGGCATCTATCAAGTACTATACAAAGATAGCATGCAATCAATTCTGAGTTGAATTCTTTCACATGCTTTATATTGCAACTATGTTAAAAAATATGCAATTAAAGAAAAAGGTAAGGGAGGCTATGTTTTATCTTTTCTGAAAAAAAAGGAGAAAAAGAAAAGAGTGAATGTTCTATCTGACAAAATGAAAGGAAAGGAAAGCCGCTGATTTGAACTTAATTGAAGAGAGTGAAAAGCATTGCAGTTACATTAACGGAATCAATATCTGTGAGGACTGATTTCCAACAAAAGAATTACTTGATTGAACAGTGAGGAAAAAAACCTGCTACATCAACGAAAACTTCACCTTGGTAACCTTTCCTCCTGTGGTTGCATACAAGAAACAAAACCCCCAGAACAACAAGAGCTAGTGCACCTCCAATACTTCCCAGCACTACTCCAACTTTTGAAGTATGGGATCCTCCTGGAGACAATAACAGAATAAACATTGGGTACAATTATGTTTCTGCAGATTTATGTTAAGTCAAAAGATGAGATATTAAGCATGAACTTACCCAATGAAGGAATGGAGGAAGCACATGGTGATGGGAAATTTGTACCACAGTTTAGATGATTACCTGTAAAACTGAGTCAGAAAACAAGAGCCAATTAGCAAAAGGGACATGTATTTAAAGTTTCCAATAGGCACATATATCAGATAGTTTGGTTGCACATACTTGTATCTAGCAACTTGAAACAGCCAATTAGGAACCAGCCCTGTAAGATCGTTGAATGCTAGACGACTGCACATACATGTGAAATTCATTATCATACATAGAAAACAAGTGCAATAATAGAAATGTCTCAGTTTGGTCCTGTAAAAACAAGTATTGTCTCACTTAGCACATAATAATGTTTATCGTACTTACATGTCATTTAAGTTCTGAAGCTTTGAAAGGGAAGCAGGGATGGTTCCTGATAGCTTATTTTCACTCAAAATTCTGCTCTCATTTCACAAAATGTAACTGTAAGCATTAAAACAATATCACAAAATCTATGATAGGACATTCTGCATTGGTTACATACATCCTTCCACATACAAAGTTTGAAGCTTGGTGAGCTTGCCAAGAGAGTATGGTATTTCTCCAGTCAGAAGATTATTTTCCAAAATTAAGATGGTCAAGCTTGATAAATTCCCAAACTCTTCAGGAATTTTACCAGTTATCTTGTTACCTGGCATTTGCCTGCATGTTTGACCAAATAAAAGTTAGATTGCTTTCTACAAGGAAAACCTACAAGAAAAGAGAAGTCACTTTGTTTAATTGCACAACAGAACAAAAAATAACTAGCAAACAGAAAAGTGACAAGATCTGAAAGTGCCTACAGGCTACAGGTACCTAATTAAGTGTACAAGTGGTTAAAATCACAAGGTTAGTAAAGAAAGTTCATTCTCTTTTCTAGGTTGAAGTAAAAATAAAAGGACAAAAGAGATTCTCTTCTTGAACAAGCTTTTCCCTTGTAATCATAAGGAGCAAGGTGTGGATGCTATTCCAAAAGGTCTTGATAGTAATTATACCAGTGAACTTTACTTCTATCTTCACCTGGCAAATATGTAACAGAACTAACTAATGAGGCACTAACAAAATTATCGTAATTACATATTGACTAGCAATTGGAAAACGATAAACTGTTACAAACAGCATAAAATGTAGCTGCCAAGCTAAGTAGCCTTTGGCCTAGTTTGGTAAAATGTTAAAGTTGGTTAACTTGTGTAGCTAAATGCAATCGTCGCATTTTCATTCAATCTCAACCACAAAAAATACAATTACATTTAAGCACCCTAGTTAACCAACTTTAACATTTTACCAAACTAAGCCTTTATGTCTACTAGGATATAGTAGGCCTATCGTGTGAGATCAAATCTATCAACTTCAAATGTTGTCAAGATGTTATGAGAATGAAATAATGAACTCACAGGACATTAAGATATGCAAATCCCCAATTCTTGGTGACAAAGTTCACTGAATCCCATTGAAGGCAATGTTCTGCACAAACACATGTAGAAAACAAATTCCAAGTTAGGCACTTCATGAAGCAAGCACATGTTTATTATCTCATCCCAGAAAGTTTTGGAAACACATCAAATCCAATATCAACCAATGACTTACACTTGAATGACATTATAGTTACCATCACATATAACATTGTTCCAGGTACATGGACAAACTTGATTTTGGTTCCAATCAGCTAACTGATCAACAGATGCATTTAGTTGTTTTTTCATTTCATATAGTGTGTTTCCTGAAAAACAGAAGAGAAGTACAATGAAAATCACCAAGTAGAAAGAGAGGACATGAATTACATAAAAACCAGCCAAATTCAAGGCTTTCTATCGAGATGAGCAATTCTCTGCATTAGATGCAGTCCTAAGCAAGGGAACTAATATGATTTGATACCAGCCATCAAATTGCACCCATTACTCTGTAACCGCCCATTACTCGAACCCACTACCCATAACCCAATAACCGCCTCTATTTATAGGCAGCAACTACCTACTAAATCTTCTCAAATCGAAAACTTGTCTAGAAGTGAAGAGAGTCAAGAAACAACAGTCGCGAAAGCTCATAGAATGACAAGAAGTTTCGGGACGATTCCAATCGAGATTCCAGGTAGAGTATCTTTGTTTTTGTTCGTTTTCTATTTGCCTCTATTGCTAAAATAATTTCATGTCGAATAATTTGTAAACCTAATGATTCTCATGATATTTAGGAGGATGATGATAACTTAGATTTAAGCAAAACTCGATAAAAACTACATATATCGAAATTTTGAAATATTATATCGAAATAAAGTATGTTTTGGGAATAGAAAAATTAGAGAGTTATCTCTGCCAAATCTCCGTCCCTTTCCAGAGCAGCGAGAGCTACTCACCGGCCACCAGTAGCGATTCGAGAGCAGGGCGGTCGGAGTGAGGCGGCGGATGTCGGCGGTGTGCGGTGCGACCGCTTGCGCGCAGGCATCACACACAAGCAGCACGCATGACTGCATGTGGCGGGCCTGCACGCGACCTGGCGACAGTGCGGCTCCAGCACGAGACCTGGCGTCGGCGCAAATCCAACGTGTGGCACGGCGACAAAAGCGACTGGTGGCGCGCGTAGCGCCGCAGTGCGTAGGTAGCGCGCACGACTGTGTGGGCTGGAGTTCCGCCGGCGTGCGGCTGCGCGGTACGCCAGCACGCTGGGCAGCGCGGACCGCGCAGGCTACACTGTGCGCCAGAGGGCGAGGTAGCGCAAGGCTACACTGGCCGCTCGGGCTGCGGCGGCGCATGATCCGGCACGATGGCGCGGCTCTGACGACAACCGGAGGCGGCGGCCATGACCCAGTGGAGGCGGCGACACTAGTGACGGCGGCGACGAATTAGGGTTAGGGTTTGATGGTGAGCTGAGGAAGAAGAAGGAGATGGGTTTAGGTTTAATTCAGGATTAGTTTTGATTTAGATTCTGATTTGGAGTTGGTTTGGGTTGAGCTTTAAGTTAATTGGGTTAATGATGATATAAGTTATTTAGGTTAAATGGAATAATCTGAATTTATAATTTGATGAAAGTAGATTGAAAGTTTAATTAATAGTTGGTCAAATACTTAGAGAATTTGTTGGTTCTAAATTGAGTTAATCAGTTTAATTCGTTTGAATTTAATTTTGAATTTATAGAACTGATTAGAGACTTGAATTGAACATTGATTACAAATTAAATAATATCTTATAATTGAGAGGCTAAATTGATAATATATTCTACTTGATCTAATCTGATTTGTAATTGAGTCGACTCGTTTCTATCGTTTAGTAATCTTAATTCGATATTTATTGTGGCTGAGCCTTTGATACATTGGAGGGCATATGCAGCAGGACTTTATTTGACTGATACCAGTCGGTGATTCCCTACTTTGGTAAGGGATTAGCAAGACTGTCAGACGTGACAGTAGCCGGTCTCCTGAGTTGTAGGGGACGTGATCCTAGACAGGATCACCACTCCATCAACAGTTGAGAGTGCAGCGTAGTATGACTCTACTTGATAGGAGGTCCAACCACACTCTTATACTGTGTCCGGTCTCCTAAGTTCAAAGGGACGTAATCCGTTGTGTAATTAGACGGGATCGCCACTCCATCAGCAGTTGGAAGTGCAACGTGGTATGATTCTGCTTGATAGGGGGTCTAATCACACGCTTATATTATGGTCGGTCTCCTAAGTTCTAGGAAACGTGATCCGTTGTATGACTAAACGGTATCACTACTCCATCAGCAGTTAGGAGTACAACGTGATACGACTTTACTTGGTAGGAAGTCTAACCGCACTCACAGACTGATTTACGTGTAGATTGGTTTAACCCTACTTGGTGGGAAGTGCAATCATCTCCGTAATATCAATAGGGGAATTCATAGTCACTGTCCCTAACCGTTGGCTATTGTGAATTTGATATCTTTATTGATTCATTTCTTACTGTAAATGTTGATTTATCTAATCATCATTGTCGTTGTATTTTTATTGATACTACTGTTGTTAATTTTATTATTGTCTCCTATATATTGACCCCTCCTATTGTTTGGAGGAGATAATTCCCTACTGAACATTATTGGCTCACCCTTTGACTTTCTTCATTTACAAGAGAGTAGCTGATAGATACAAGTGGCAACATTAGTAGTGCACACGCACGTGATTACGTTTGGAGGTATTTTATTTGTAGATTATTTTATTCTCTTTTATGGAGAATATTATGAGAAACTTGAGTATTTATTATTAAACTATTTTTCTTTAGGTTATCTAGATTATATTTACATTAATATAATAAATCTTAATTCTATATATTTTATAAATCTTTTATATATATTGTTCACTTCGTATTGTGGTTCGATCGGACGACAATAGGGGTGTTACAAAGAAGAACCAATCCAAATAACTAAGTAGAAGTTGAAAGTCAAATTATGAATGGACAAAAAGAAGACACAGGTCAAAAGTTGACCCATGAGAAATTGGGGGTCTGAAGAATTAGCATCAAATTACATACAGAATGTTATTAAACTCAAGTGAAGATAACCATGCCCACACGAAGACAGGATGTTGGGACCACAAAACACTCTTTGGAGGCATGAAACACAAAAATTTCAGTTAAATAAGTACAATAAAAGCCAACATCTTGAATTGATTCATCAACCAAGGAAAAGGAGGCTGCATAGTCTCTTTGGGCCAAGTGAAGTTAAAGTAAGCTCTAGGTATTAAAACACAAATTTCAGTGTAAGAGTTGGCTTCCAACATTGAGATAGCAGTTACAAGGTATGGAAGGAAAGTGGCGGATCACAGATTTTTTTATAAGCAAAATATCATTTTCTGAATAGCATATCAAATGAAGGTTTAATAATAATAATTATAGTAATAACAACAACAGAAAACAAAATACCTTGCCGATTAGATGAAGTAACAAAATGCAAAGAGGCCAAGATGAACAGCAAATGGAGTATGTTCATTGTTCTTGAGATAATTCTGACAAGTCAATCCAGTCACAAACATGTCCAGTGATGATGAATGGCCATCCTGCAGAAGCAAACTATTATGTTATAACGTACAAGGGACATCAGTCATACTGAAATGTTAGAAAATAGCTGCACATAAAATTCTGTCCAATTATAAGGACCATTAATAAATAAACCATAAATATCTCGTTTCGATGATCTGTTCACACAACAAAATAACTAAATTAAAATTATCTTAAAAGTCAAACAGAAAGGAGTTGAGAATGGGTCTATCAGAAAATACATAACAATAGCATCCTTAACCACGGGAATGATATATCTAAGAAGGTAACTTAACTGATCTCTTGAGGCATGATAACTGACATCAATAAATGCTATATTGTACCAGGTTCATCTTTGGACATTTCCATCACAAGTAACGCATAAAAAGGCAGGGAGTATATTACCTTTAGTCTCTTAACATCACCATATGAAATTTTGTGGTATAGAGATAATGAACATTAGAAGTATTCATTATGAGTTCGATTCAGAAAACACTGAAACAGTTTGCAAAAATCTAACTCATTACAATTGGTTCTTTCAGGCTCTAACCCAAATTTGGGTGTTCACCTACGTATCAGCATTTCCCACCAGACGTAAGACAGATTTCTCCTTTTACTTCTCCAGGCTCCAAATTAATGAAATGAGGATGTTTCCTAAAAGTTTTCAACTGCCCAAAAATCCGTGACCGTTTCCAGTGAAGAAGATATGGTTTTCTTTAAATTTTCACAGACCCCCTAATATCTTAAAACAGAAACTAAATCATTGAAATCGAAGATCTTCAAGTATTTAAGCAAACAGTATCATTCCAAATATCCAATTTTTCGCACAAGTGTCCCTTCCGCTGACCACCAACTCGATTAAATCAACAAAATTAGTTCTCAGAGGCTTCTGAAACCCGTGATTCTGCACTTCACAAAGCTGAAAGCTGTTGAACAAGATGTGATCTTGCATGGCTTCCCCGAACCACCACCCTACAAGAAAACGTTAAAAGACCATTTTTCCCATCCACATCAGGCTCCTATCTTTAGATATCACTCTCAGCAAACCCCAATCAAGAAAATCAAGATTCCCAAAAAAAACACCACAAGAAGCATCTTTAAGCTCCAATTTCAGCTAAAATTCAACCTAATCACCGCAAACTCGAAACAAAGAATCCCATCCGAAGAAACAGAGAGAGAAGTGGACCTGTGCGCCGGGAAGGCGGCGGGAGATTCGAAAGAAGAAATCGAGAAAGAGAGAAAGAGAGAGTGAGAGCGGAGGGCCCCGGGCGGGGGGGCGTGGGGGAGGATTTTGGTAATTACGGGATCATTTGATTCAGTATCAAGATTAAATTAATATTTTTTATTAATTTAAAATTCGAAAATTATTTTAATTTTTTATAATAATTTAAATTAATAATAATATAAAATAAATTATATTAATTTTATAAAAAAAATAATTTTGAAATAGACTAATGTCAATCTTGAGATCCAAATCAAACGGGCCTGCGTATCTTCGTTTGCTAAGCAACAGACGGAAATATTCCTCGATGTTTGGGCAAAAAAATTAGTCGTCCGACGTGGATTGTGTTCATTGGTCGGTTGCTAATGAACTCCGGGTCTTGCGTGCAAAATGGTGATTAAGATTATTTTGGCAAACAGAAACGGAAATCCTGTAGATTAATGAAAGGAAATTAAATATGTTCACTCATTACCAAAGAAAGAATAGCGAAATGTTGTCTTTATTCGAACAAAGAATCTTGACAAAAAAAAAGATAATTAATTACATGCAATCCCTTGCAGGTTTCCCTATTTTCCATTTGACCCCTTGAAGTTTCAATAATACTGAACTCCCTCTCAGAAATATGTAATAAGTTTGGCCAAGTAAACTTTAGAAGGCGATCTGAGATTAACAGAACTGTTAGGCACTTAATTGCAAAACAAACACTGCTTGGCTTGGTGATTCCCTGAGCTGGAGATCGAAAAGCAGGGGTTTAGGTGATTTTTGCACAATAAATAAATGAAAAAGAGCATATATACATAAAGCTCCAAACACCATCAGTCACTGATTATGAATTTATTTGTAATTAGAATCACTAAAAGAAAACTAACTTAGATCAGAGCATGCAAATCCAACAAATAAATTTCCCACTTTGCTCTTAGAAAGCCAATATGTGTAGTACATCTGCATGAAGATGAGGGGAACAAAGATAAGCCACATGGCAACGCCTGTGTTCTGCAAGTTTGGTGAACGTCGGTTTAATTACAACAGATCAACCTTTTTAGATTACAAAATACTCACCAGAGTGTCAAAATCTACCATTTACAAGGTATTTAAGTAGTAATCGAGGAACTAAAATAATAGAGGAAATAATATGCATATAGTTCATTCACAAGTACTATATGATGAATGGCCTGCCAAATATTGCAAATTTCTGTGAAGAAGCAAGCTGAGGCTACTGCAAGAAAGAATAATCGTCTTATTAGTGTCCATAACTCTGGTAACATTATAAAATATCATCCCTTTTTCTGTATAAAAGCATCATTGATTTGAAAAATAATTGTCAAGACTTTGGAAACCAAGAAAAAAAACAGACAGAAGACTCTCTCCACTCTACCAAAATTTTTTTTAAAAAAAGCTTTCTACACAACTTTATTACTTCCGCTGAATGTGAAATAGCAGTGCATATGAGAAACCATAACAGTTTCAGAGTAGCCAACCAGGAAATTGTGCATCATCATAGACTACCTGCATTTTTTTTAAGTATGTATGATACACTAAATAACAGTCCTAACCCACACATCATTTTGTCAGCCTGTAGAGACACATATTTCCATAAACTCTGAAGACAGCTCACTCACATATGAACACACATAGAAGTAGATCATTAGCATTGAACGCACCCCGATAGTTTAAAAGAAGCATCTATCATGATTCTTCATCAAAACAAGTTAAAACTTCAATTTTCTCTATTTTGATACCCAAAAATATGCAGTACAGCTTTAGTTGGTTCAAAAAAATATGATGCTGTACCTTATTTTGTTTCCCCTGTGAATTCTGGAGGTAGAGGTTTGAAGTTGGAGGAGTAGAGTAGTAGATCCTGGTTGTTAATCAACAAAAGTAGTTTATGACACACAGTAACAAAAGAATTATGTTACTTAGGATAGCACCATGATAAGTATCAATCAAGTTGTTACCGAGGTCCTTCGACGTGAAACTGGGGAGGAAAGACAGAATATTAGCTTACCATAATAGGCTTCTGAGATTAAACATATGCCTATATCGGTCATGATGGCAAAAGTCACTCAAGCCTGCTGACCTCTGTCGGTCATGATGGCAAAAGTTCAAAGTTTCCCTCAAAGCTCAAATCAATCCACTCAGAAAAGTTTCCTCCAAATCATATGGATCAACTGTTATAGTGCAAAGAAGACCATCTTAAACCTCAAACTCTCTGGTACAGTCTGAAGCAATTGAGCTCTAACAAAGTATATATAAACAAACAGACATAACAACTGATCATCTCTGTGTGTGTCTGCCCACCTGCCAAAAGGCATAGCTACAACATGAAACCAAAATGGTAAAATTACCTGGTTCAATCCATATTCAAACATTTTTTTCAGGAGAGCTGATATAGGGCCTTTGGTGCCAGTGTCCGCATCATGTAATGTAGAGTGCATAGCACTGAGCACACTACGATAAGTCAATCCAGGATAACTCATTACAGCTTGAATAAAACAGCATGTCATTGCACCAGTTGCAACATCATTTGTGAAAAACTGAAAAGGAATAAAAAGTCATAATATCAAATGCTTTTATTTTGTAAAGAAGAATTGACTAAACAAACATAAAGAACATAATATAGTAGTGTTGAACACTGAAATTAGCAGGCTGAGTTCTAGTTTGCCTAACTAATTGACATGGACAAACCATGTCTGAGAAGCCATGTAGAGGGAAGGCAAAGGAACTGCACTTTCTTATAAAGCAGAGTTAAAATCTTCTCCAGCGACATAGAATTGGTGGGTTACTTTTACGAATGCTTCTTTCAATCAGGGTATAAATCAGAAGCATAGGCACTAGAAATTCTGAAGGAGAACCATTTTTTAGGAGCAGCATGGTTCTAGGGTTATAAGAATGTAAAGCAAGAACATATCTAGCAAGAAAATCACAAAGGTCTGAAACTTGGATAAAGACCAAATACACAATCTACAGCACAAAAAAAAAAGCAAATTGGTGAAGTATTTGTCTCCTAAAAGAGGTTCATCCATTTACATTACATCATAACAGTGTCAGTAAGAATCCAGAAATATCATGCACTTGAAAGCAACAAACCATGATAAACTACTTGCAGTAACACATTAATAGCAA
The DNA here is from genome assembly GCA_005019695.1 of Trichopus zeylanicus subsp. travancoricus. Classification (NCBI taxonomy): domain Eukaryota; kingdom Viridiplantae; phylum Streptophyta; class Magnoliopsida; order Dioscoreales; family Dioscoreaceae; genus Trichopus; species Trichopus zeylanicus. Next base: position 311,732 of record RXID01021982.1, read on the forward strand.
CATTGGCATGCAAAAATTTTGTTTTGGAAACCAATTTTGAACTTAAACAGAGAATAAAATCTGCATACTAGAACCAAAATAAAAAATTTTGATAACTAGTATGAAAACTAGGAGCAAAAGTTTCATTGTGCATCCATCATCCTTCGATTGTTTGCAAGTCGCAGGAGGGCCAGGACATACTTCGCTTCAGATACAATTGTCAAGGGTCTGTTTGGTATTGGGTGAAGATAAAGATCAAAATTAAGATTTATAAAAAAAAATAATCTGTTTATATTTTTGATGTTTGAATGTTAACTAATTGATTTTGTCAAATTATTCTGGACCAATTTATCCTAACATATATCACTATTGACTTCTAGCAATTTCTGTGCTCCACGCCGAAGGCAGCAGCAAACAGGGGCGGAGCCGAGGGCGTGACGGATAAGGCGCTCTTCGCGGCGGCAAGGCAGCCATTCGAGGTTCAGCCAATCGGAGTTTCGCTGTCGAGAACCATTTCGGCTTGGTTGTCAAAAGTGGAGGCGGGGGAGCGTGATCGGGGTGACGACACGGGAGAGTGACAAACGATGGGATCAGGCCGCAACTGTTGCCCGACGACATGATTGGGCCAGCTAAGCACATTGGCCAATCTGATCGGGGCTGAGCTCGTGGACGGTTTGCCGCAATTGGACGGATCGCGATGAATGAGGGAGCAGGCGGAAGGTCGTGGCAGAAGACGAGATCGATCCGGATCAGAAGCTTCGCGGTGGAGCTCAAGATGGGATCAGATTTAGGAGTGATCAGGATTCAGCTGCCTCGCGGAGATCTATGGGTAGTGATTCTTAGAATTTCAGTGGTCGTGCTGGTTAGCGTTGCATCTCTGTTAGTCTGGTACTTCTGGAGACACAGACATGGTGGATTGCAGGCATATAGGCCAGTGGATGCAGCTGTTCCTGAACAAGAGCATACACCATTGTAATTTGAGTACGTTCATCCCGTGTAACATGTAAGTTTGTAACTGACACACTCTGGCAGTAACACATCAATTAAAGCTGCAGTAATCATAATGAAAAGCTTAAACCTGAGGAAACACATTCTAGTCGAAAGGTTTTACACAGAGATATCGAAGGATTTACTGCAAGGAGAAGCCCTGGTTTTTGGACAATAGAAATGTTGCAAGATCAGGACTCAGGAGCTATCAGAACTGCAGAAGAGGATTGCCAATGTAATGAGATGTTTTCTTGTGTTTTCATTTTTCTGATACATAGTGACAATCGTTTGAACAGGGATTTTTAGGGTACTCGTTTGTATGCATATTAAACTTGACCTTTTTTAGTATTTTGTAATCCTCAATGGCTCAATTAATCGTATTAAGCCTCCATCAACATTCTTATAATACCTTGTTATTAGGTTGAATTGATCTTGGGCATTGCGTTTTGCAGAGTAGGCAGATATACTTGGTTTAAACTATCGGCTATATCAGCTCGAGCTCAAGCCGTGGAAAATGTAGGAAGGTGGGGAGGGAAGCTTCTTTACTAATATTTGAGTGGAAAATGTTTAATGCGCCAGTAGTACAAGAGGATGGATGTCTGACTAATCCTAGCCGCCCGTTCGTCCTCAAGATCGGAACCATTCCATTATCAACGGCTGCCTGCTCGCCCCACACTACAAAATATATTGCCCCAATAAACTAGTCCAGGCCACCTCCTTTCCAAATTAATTCAAGTGTTTTTTTGCAGAATACCACCTACAACATATTTTAATTGCAACATCTTGCAATCCTAGTTTAACGGTAAATGAAATTTTGGTTTTGGTTTTCAATATATCCTTATTTTGAATTTCATGTTATAATATAAAGACAGCAAGTTTCGTTATTTCATCATTATTTTCCGTATGTTGTTCGTTATCATTTTCAACCCAATCGTTAGCGTAATTTTTCCAAAAACATTGATTCTTCTTGTAATTTTTATGTATGAAATTGTATAATACCCATCATTAATATACGTTGTGTTTCATATGTTTCATAAGAATATAATTGTATTTTATGAAATAATTAGAATCAATTTCTACATACGCCAAATGTCCTCAATTTTGAAAATTAACGTGCACACGGTTAAATTTGTTTTTCTGAATTTGCATGTTCTATATTATCATAATTTTCAAATTTAAAATTTAAAAATTAATATTTTCAAAATTTTGAAGTCCTACAAAATAAACTGACCCTAAACATTTTCCACTCGCATTTTTGCACAGAAGCCCTCTTTCCCACCTCTCTGCGTCTTGGTTTGTATTGATTAGGCCCAATCTTGAGCTCCCCTATGAAGCTTCTGACCGGGCTCGATCTCATCGTCCATCACGACCTCCCGCCTTCTCCATCGTCCATTGCGATCCGTCCAATTGCCACGAACCGTCCACGAGCTCAACCTCGATTAAATGGGCGAACGTGCTTAGCAATTCTGATCATGTTGTCGGGCAGCAGTTGCGGCCTAACCCTATCATCCATCGCTCTCCCTCGCCGATCTTGTCGCCGCCCAATCTCGCTCCCCCGCCTCCAGTTCCGGCAATCGAGCCGAAACTATTCTCCGCCGCGAAACTCCGATCAGTTGAACAGCTTCCTCGTCGAGAAGAGCAACCGTCCGCCACGTTCTCGGCTCTGCCCCCGTTCACAACCGCCTTCAACGTAGAGCACAAGTGGAAGTCAATAGGTAAATTGGTGCAGAATATTTTCACAAACATTAAAGTCAAATTATTTTTGCACTTTACTCATAATTTTAACATTGATCCGTTACGAAACAGCCCCAAAATTTTAAGATCCTCACTTGCAATTTTACAACTCAATTAAACGCAAAGATCGTATTTTTCAGATTTTAAAGTAGGAAGTTTGAAATCATTTACATACGAATGTATCTATATGGTTTGACGATCATCACAGCCACTAAACGAGACAACCAATCGATCACTTGTGCATTTGGAGGTCCCTGATGTTCCATGATGATCCCTCCACCGGTATCCTCTCTGCGAAAGAAAACAAGAAACAAATTTTCCAACCAACGTACCAAAAAACAAAACCATAAAAAAAAAAAAAACAAACGACAACTATGAGTTCACACAAATTGAAATAATTCTTTAAACCAAGGTTTTAAGTATCGATTTCAGTTTCGGTTTTCTCATTTAGCAAAATCGATACGTTTCAGTATTTTGGCCGTTTCAGTTTTGACCAAAAGATTTTTTTTAGTTATTAATTATTTATTGATCGGAATTTGATTATATTTTGACTGTATTTTGACTTTAAATTAAAAATATAATAAAATTTTGAAATTTTTTTATAAAAATTTAAAAATTATGAAAGAATTTATAATTAATTTTAGGGATAATTACGGGTGACCCCCTGTAATTAGCCTTAATTATGGTAAACCCCCTGTAATTTCTGTAATTACTCCCACCCCCCTCAAATTCGCCCATATTTATCCACAGCCCCCTGATTGTTATTTAATCAAAATTTTGTCAAAAAATTTCGATTTTACCCCCAATTATTTTACATATACCCCCTGAATTTTGTCAATAAAATTCGCCCATATTTTACTTTTTTATATTTAACCCTCTGAATTTTGGATTTTTGCAAATAACACCTCGAAAGAAATCAGATTTACAAAAAAGTCCTGGAAATTCGGATTTTTCCAAATAAACCCCCGGAAATTATTTCGATTTACAGAGAAGCCCCAAATTCAGATTTTTGCAAATAACACCCCGAAAGAAATCAGATTTACAAACAAGTCCTCAAAATTCGAATTTTTGCAAATAAACCCCTGAAATTATTCTGATTTACAGAAAAGTCCCCGAAATTCGGATTTTTGCAAATAACACCCCGCCGCGCGGGCGGGGACGGGGGGAGGCCGGCCGGCGGAGGGAGCGGAGGCGGCGGCCGGCGGCGAGAGCGGAGCCGGAGGCCGGGCACGCGGGAGCGGAGGCAGAGGCCGGCGGCTGGAGCGGAGGTGGAGGTCGGGGCGCCGGCGCGCCGAAACACGGGCGAGGACGGCCACGGCTGAGGCCGTTCCGCCCCCGCGTGCCGGGGACGGACACCGAGGCCGGCACGCCCGCATGCGGAGGCCGAGGCCGAGGCCGTCGCGCCGGCACGTAGGCGCGGACGGCCAAGGCCAAGGCCGTCCGTCCCCGGCACGCCGGCCTCGGCCTCCGTCCCTGGCACGCTGGGGCGGAACGGCCTCGACCTTGGCCGTTCGCGCCCGCATGCCGGCTCGACCGCCTCAGCCTCCGTCCCGCGTGTGGAGGCCGTTCACGGCCGCGTGCCGGCGGGCCGTCCGGCGCGCCATCGGGCGAGGGGTGTATTTGTAAAAATTAGTTTTTTAAAAAAGATTAGAGTTATTTTTTTAAAAAAAATTCAAGGGTCTATTTTTTAATTTATAAATATTAAATTTGTAATTATAAATATAAAAAACACTAATGTCTTTTTTGTAGAATTTTATTTAAAATATGATTAAAAATATAGACTTATTTATAAATAAAAATATTGAAGGGGTCTGTTTGTAAATGTATAATATGAAACTTGTAATTTTAAATTATAAGCGATGACTTATTTGTAAAATTTATTTATAAAATAAATAATTTTGGACGTATTTATAAAGAAAAATATTAAAGGTGGTCTATTTTTAAATGTAAAGATGTAAAAATTAGTTTAAAAAAAAATTTAGAGTTATTTAAAAAAAATTTAAGGGTCTATTTTTTAATTTATAATATTAAATTTGTAATTATAAATATAACAAAACACTAACTGTCTGGGGGCGGGGGACGTGGACACTGGGCGGGGGCGGGGGGTGCCGGGGGGGGAAACCCCCCCCCCCCCCCCAAGGGTGTCAGTGAGGCAAAGGGAAGGGGCGGGGGTGCGGAGCCCGTCCTGGCGAGTAGGGGGGGGGGGGCGGGGGAGGGGTGGGGATAGGGGTGCCAGTGAGGCAAAGGGTAAGGGGCGAGGGTGTCGGAGACCGTCTGGGGGCAGGGGCGGGGACAGGGGCGGGGGTGTCGGAGCCCGTCTGGGAGCAGGGGCAGGGACAGGAGTGGTGGATGGGTTCGAGGCCGTCGAGCGGGGAGGAGGTGGAGGCGGGGCAGCAACGGTGCGAGGGAACGGCGGAGGAAGGTGGAGGCGGGGCAGCAACGAAGAACATGATGGTGGCTTACTGAGGACGAAGGAGGGCGGCAGCGACGGGATGGCGGTGTTCTCGCCGGCGGGGCAGCAACGGCGCGAGGGCAGACGGCGACGGCGACGGCCACGTCGTGGGGGGCGCAGCGCAGAGCAGTGACGGCGTGGGTGGCGCAGGGCAGCGAGCGGACGACGACGGAGAGGCGGCGGGGCAGCAACCGCAGCAACTGCGCAGGGACCGACGGCGGCAGCGGCAGAGCAGAGCGGCTGCAGCGGCGGCGTAGATGCGTTTAGGACTACAGGAAGAAGATAGTTTTATAAGAAAGTTCTGGACTTTTTTGTAATTCGGAATAATTTCGGGGTGTTATTTGCAAAAATCAAAATTTCGGAGACTCTTCTGTAAATTTGAATAATTTCGGGGTGTTATTTGCAAAAATCCGCGCCCGCGCGCCGGGGAAGGAGGCGGAGGCCAAGGCCTTTCCGCCCCCGCGTGCCCGGCATGGAGGCCGAGGCCGGCGCGCCGGCACGCGGGCGCGGACGGCCATGGCCAAGGTCGTCCGTCCCCGGCACGCGGGGGCGGAACAGCCTCGGCCGTGGCCGTTCGCGCCTGCGTTTCGGCGCGCCGGCGCCCCGGCCTCCGCCTCCGCTCCCGCCCGTCCCGGCCTCCGGCTCCGCTCCCGCCGCCGGGCGCCGCCTCCGCTCCCGCCGCCTGCCGGCCTCCCCCCGTCCCCGCCCGCGCGACGGGGTGTTATTTGCAAAAATCCGAATTTCGGGGACTTTTCTGTAAATTAGAATAATTTCAGGGGTTTATTTGCAAAAATTTGAATTTCGAGGAGTTGTTTGTAAATCTGATTTCTTTCGAGGTGTTATTTGCAAAAATCCGAATTTGTGGACTTCTCTGTAAATCGGAATAATTTCCGGAGGTTTATTTGCAAAAATCCGAATTTCCAGGACTTTTTTGTAAATCTGATTTCTTTCGGGGTGTTATTTGCAAAAATCCAAAATTCGGGGGGTTAAATATAAAAAAGTAAGTTTTTAGGGGGTATATGTTAAATAATTGGGGGTAAAATCGAAATTTTTTGGCAAAATTTTGATTAAATAACAATCAGGGGGCTGTGGGTAAATATGAGCGAATTTGAGGGGGGTGGGGGTAATTACGCAAATTAGGGGGGTTTACCATAATTAAGGCTAATTAGGGGGGTCACCCGTAATTATCCCTTAATTTTACTACAATATGAAATATTATTTTAATTAATTAAAATTAATTTTGATAGTCAATCACTGTTTTTATATATTACTATATAAAAAATATATGAGAAATAATATGAATATGATTAAAAAATTAAAAATTAACATAAGCAAATTTAACTTATTATTAAAATATAATTGACACATACATAATTTATTAATTATAATGTAATACAACTAATCATCATCATCATCAGTTGAGTTTAAAACATCTGGATGTGGAATTATGAATTCAGTACCTGAACGATTCAGATGAACATTTATAAACATACGAGCTAGAATAACTAGCTCTGCGTAATTTCATTACAGCGATTTACATGGGGGTGAGACCGACACAATTTTTTTTGTTTTACTTTCGGTGGAACGATCATGCATGTATGCACGTGAATTAAAAAAATTAACGTGTTTCAATCAAAATCATTTTTATTTTCAGTTTCAACCAAAATTTTTTTTATTAATTATATTTTGACTAAAAATTAACTTTATTTTAATTATTTTTTAACTTCAAAATAAAAAAATTATAATATGTTTAAAAATTTTTAAAAATAATGAACAGTTATGTAAATAATATTATGTACGTGAACAGTATCTGATAGAGACCGACAAGGGCATCAGAACCAGACTGGCGACAGCGCAGGCCTCAGTATAAGACCGGCTTCAGCTTGCGGGAGTAGGGGCCAGGTCAGCGAGGGCGCGAGGTGGGCGAGGGAGCAGCGGTAAGCTGGCAAACGCACGGAGCCAGTCCGGTGAGGGTGCGGGCTTGGACACGAAGCTAGCTCGAGCTCCCCGCGAGAGCTCGCTGCGGGCGCGCCACGCTCGCTTCGCCCATTCTGTTCGCTCTGCATGCATGCACGAAGATAAACAATAAACCCTAAAACCGAAACAAAATATAAAGTTTCATTTCGGGTTCGGTCGAAACAACTCGATTTCGGCCGAAACTTAAAACATTGCTTTAAATTATGAGATTCTGTTTGGTTCGAAATCAAAATCAAAATCATCCTATTTTAACCGACCTAATATTCAAATACTAAAACAATAATCAGATTAACTTTACTTTTTTTAAAAATCAAATTATTATACTATCGTTACATTTATTTATTTAAAATTTAATAAATAATATATCTAAAAATATAATAATTTACAAAAAAATTTACACAATTCACTAATTAAATTAATATTTAAATATAAAAAATTTGACTAAATTAATTTTTTTATAATTTAATTTTAATATTGAGCTTCACTTTAATCTTGATATCGAACACGGTGATTGAGGTATTTATAATGAAACCCTCACAGAAAATTCTGAAAGCTCTAAGGGGCCGTTTGAATCTATTCCGAATTTGGAATCATGAAATCAAGAGAATTGAGTGATTCTAAGGAATTGAAGAAATTGAAAGAATTAGATAATTTTAGTGTTTGGATGAGTATTTACTGTATGGAATTGGGAATTGGCCAATTCATAAATTTTAAAATTTCGTAGTTTGGTTGACAAATAAAATTGATCAATTTCATTAATTTGTTAAATTCTTGTATTTGGTTGACGTGAGAATTGAGGATTAATATATTACACAAAATAATAATTTATATGTAAATTAATACAGAAATATAATAAACTTAATATAAAATTTGGTAATTTAATTTTCACAATTAATAAAATTTTCTAATGAGTTGCACAAAACGAAGAGTTATATAAATATATGTTAACTAATTATTATTATTTAATATATTATTATTATTTTCATGTAAAATAATTTTTAATAAACAAAAAAAGTTTCTTTTTGAAAATATTTTATTTGTAAATAATTAGAAAAGTATAATAATGTTATTATTAAATATATAAAAATAATTAAAAATAATAAATATTTTAAAAAGGTCAAAAAATACCAGGTTATGTAAGTAAATTATAATCAATTATAGATTTATTTAATATAATTTTATGATTATCTTGTCAAATAATTTTTAATAAGCATAGAAAATATATACTTATTTTTTGAAAATAATTTATTCGTAAGTAATTTGAGAAATAAAATAATTTAAATTTTGAAATTATTGAAATAATTTTAAAAATTAATAAGATTTTACAAAAATGCCCAAAAATGAAGGGCTATATTATAAGAATTCAGTTTCATTGTACAAATATCATAATAAATATTAAGATGATTTGTATTTACTATAAAGACAACTTAGTATATTAATAGAAAAGACAGCTTAGTAGGTTAATACAAAAAATCACTTAGTAGGTTAATACAAAAGACCGTTTAGTGGGTTAATACAAAAGACAGTTTAGTAGCTTAATGCATAGTTTAACTTAACATGTTATTGCAAAATATGTAATTATATACTTATATCATCCATAAACTCATGAAGCCACTCAATTCTGGCCTCATCATTCACACCATCGACAAATGTCATATCATCAATTTCGTCCTCATGCAAATACCTACATGCAAGTTTCAGAAAAACAGTACTAAATCGTTCCCTCTTGAACCTCATCAAAGTTAGATACACGACTTTCTTCTAAGAATCTTTTTCAGCTGTTTGAATGGCGCATGCAACATCGCGCATGTCAATCATCAACTCTTTCATCATCGTTTGATCAATATTTTTCTCCTTTCGCTTATGTGACAACACCAAAAATAAAGGGCATTCTTAGGAACACTGCAAAACCACAAGAGAAACAACAAATATTTATTTTCTTTCAACTTTCCACAAAACTCTAGATCCTGCAAGTATATCTACATCCAATTAGGAAACCATCAAAACCCTCTCCAATGCCAAAAAGTAAAGATCACGGAAGAATAAGACCAGCAGAAATAAAAAAAACGGTTTCTAAATGCACCTCCCATCCGAATGCAGAAAAGCAAAAGGCTTACGAGAGACACATATTCCCAATGAAGCCCAATGCCAAAAGCCAGTGTTAAGATAAACCCCACAGTGATATCCACCAACATAAAGAATAAGGATAGCACCCACAAATAAAATCCAATAAAGTTAGGCATTGGAATCTCATCAATGGCTACAGTCACTCCAATCATCCAAATTCTCCAATGTATAATTCACAAATTCCATCTTAAGCACAAACATAGAACATATTCGACACAACACTAGCTCAAAAATAGAGAGAAACCCAACAAACGCATCGACTCATACGCGCACCATACTAAAGAAAAATCAATTTTTTTCTCATGCACACCAGTTAAAAACCACATCTTTACCAAATACTTCGACTTCAGCAACAATCAAGCATGTCAAGAACAAAAATAACGAACCAATGGAAACGAAAGAACTCGGGGACTCGAGTAGAGCCGAGGGGCTGAAGCCGGGGGGGATGGTGAGGCTCAGGGTCCGCGAGATCGGGAGCCTAGCCGGAGACATCGACTTGTACCTAACTCCGGCGAGCGCCTGAACCCTAGGATCCAGTGGGGGTCCCTCTCAAGCGACTCCTCCTCCGATACAGCACCATTCCGAGGGCTGAGACCGTCGAATCAGAGCTCCGACAGCCGGGAAACCGGTTCTGAATCTCCCGACGAACTAGCGCCCACGTCGGAGAGTGGATCTTCGGACATTTGGAGAGAGAGGAAGATGACTTGAGAAGGGGAGTTGAGACGCAAATCGAGCACGAGACGCAGTCGAGCACAAAAACGAGCGGAAATGACTGGAAATGACTGGAAAATTACTGGAAATTCACTATGAATTCACGGAAAATCACTGGGAATTCGGCAAACCCACGTCAATTCCGGAGAGAATTGGTGTCTTCTTTCTTTAATTTCAAAATATAAAATCGAACCAAATACAAAAATAGAGAGAATTGACTCTCAATTCCTTCCATTCTCCTTAACACCCCCTAACATGAAAGTTCCTCAACCTAAAATAGCAACCCTAAAATAGCACGATCTTTCCAAAGTTCAAAAATTAAATCAAATAATCATACCAAACAAACACAATCAGAACAAAATGTTCGACTCCCGATAAGACAAACGAAGTGCAAGCTGAAAAGTAATCGATATGTCACGAATCAAACATAAAATCAAGAACATAAAAAATCCAACACAAAAATCTCTTCAAAAAAATCTAAAATTCAATCACCTTCCCAGCCTGCAGAGAAAGGGAAGATCAAAACCCATCCCACTGTGGCAGGAATCCAAAACCGCGTGAAACTTAGCGCCCCTGGGCAGAGCGCGGACGAGGATAGCGTTGATGTCGTCGTAGATGATCATGCCCTGGGACTCGTAGTCGAGGGGACAGGGAGTCTCGTCGAAGCTGTAGTTATCTTCGCCTGAGCGGGAGAGGCGCTGGGACCCGTCACCAGAGAAATGAAAGAAGAGGGAGTGACCGGAGCTGACGCCACGTATGAGCCACATCATCGCAGCCTCGATGCTCCAGTGAGTGGGGAGCATAGAGGCATTCGTGTGCTCCTCTGCGATGAAGGTAACGGGATGAGATCGGCAGCGCCATTGACGCCGACGGAGCTAGGGCTCCGGAACCGGTGAAAGCAGCAGCGGGCGGCACTATGTCAACGAAAACGGGCGATTTCCGGGTAATTTTGTAAATAAACTCCTCAGACTTTGCGAAATAAGTTTTGACAAGAAGTGGAGTTTTGCAAATACCACCTTATATGTCAAATATTTAAAATAATTAATTGATTGTTGAGACTCTCAAGAAGTTTTTTTAAATTTATGTGCGTTGCCGTACCATAGTTGAAAAGTCATTATACCTTATATTTCTAAATTTCAGTGGCTTTGCGAGTCATATAACCCGTGAGTCTAGCTCGTGAAAGCACACTAAATTTTTTTTCCATTTTATATATTATTATATATTTTTTTTATTAATATTTGTAAAGTGGTTTTAATTTTTAATCGTATCGTGCATGTTAACATATAGATAGAATGTGCATACGAGAAATCGTAAAAAATAATAATAAATGTGACTTATTTACAAGTATTAAAATTAATGGTTGAATTTTCAAAAACAAATAAAATATAAGGAATTATACGATGAATCATTAAAATTTCGATATTTTTTAAAAATAAATGTTAATAATTGATTGAAGCCCACTTTTCATTTTCAAATGAAGGGAAATGATTTAATCGATTAGGAGGAAAAAACATTAGCTTTTTTTGCTAAAAAACCCCAAAAAAGATGTGAAATGCCAATTGGGGATATGTTGTCGGAGACTCGTTGTGGGCGGAAGAGACGCCATCATCTCGTTAGGCTCAGCCCAAACTCAAATTGGGCCCTGTCATCGATAGAGCTTAACCATGTGATTGAGGTTGCTCTGGTCGTGCACAAGGTTGCATTTTGGTAGTCGTTAAAGATAGGGTCTAAAGAATGACCAACATAAGAGTATTGGACCATATGATTGAGGTTGGTTTGATTACTAATTTGTTCGAACCAGCTTTGTAGTGCTGGTGGCCAACCACATTTTGGTGGCTAGCCCATTACCACATGCGGCTTGATTGACCAACGAAGACTCCAAATAATTTCCAATGCGACTTTTCTGTTGACACTTTCTTTCATTTTTTTTTATTATTTGAATTTTTTACAGACAATCGAAGTTAAGTTTGAATTCTAGCAAAAGCCGTCCAAATGGAATCGGATTTTCTTCATTTAATACTTCGGATTTATGTTGATAATGACATCGCAGAACGAGAGATGCGACCGCGCGTGTCAAGTTGGCTTAAATTTTAGGGAAATTAAGAGCCTCTCGTGCGAAGATTAAAACAATTAAAAGATGATTAATGCACAAAATTAAAGCAAGTGGAAAAGGAATATATCCTTTAATTAAGATAATTGAGAATTACAAGGTTCCCTCCTTTGTGCGGTGGAGATTTTTTTTTTTTTTTCCCTTGAGAATCGAAGAAGAGAATTTAGAATTCTGATCGCCATGCATCGCTTTCCCCAACTTGGAGAGAATAATTTCTTTTATCGAATAACGATTAAAAGTAGCGGAAGTGAGCCTTTCATGAATACTGAGGAAGTACAGTTTTCGGTCACTTCATGAATTCAATAATTTTTCTGACAATTGCATTCGAAGCCGAAAATAACTGCCAGCTAATAACTTGTTTAAAAAAATCACGAAAAATTGGTAATTAATATGTAATATGGAAAATGAAAAAACATATTTTAGAATTGAGAAACCTCGAGAAGCGGCGTGGCGATGGGCCCCAGTCACGTGCCAGGCGAGAGACGGCCCAAACTGTGTTGACATTATTCTGTTGGATGTATGTGCAAGCACAGAACATATTTCCGGAAGCATTTCAAGCTATCAAAAGAACCCTAAAATAAAAAAAAGATAATGTTGATTTTAATATATTTCTTTTTTACCCATGAAAAAAATGATGATTTTCGCTGGTGCAAAGCGAAGAAAAAAAAAACTTTGATTTTTTTATTCTAAGTATTATAGTATAATTTATTAAAAATAACAAGATGTGCAAAATAATTAATTATAAATTTTTGCAGCAAGATTTTAGGATGTGTTTTATAATAAACTAAGATTAAAATTAATAAAATATTTTTATAGAGTATCTCCACTTGTATGCGTAATTCCAATCCCAACCGACAAAAAATAGAATAACTGCACCGAATGCAGTACAGAGTAGATCATCAAGGGGGTATTTGATTGGCGGTCAAGTCCAAGTTCAATGTTAATACTAGTGAATCGTTTTTATAAATTAATATTTTTTATCAAAATTAAGGCTTTAATAATTTAAAATTTTAAAAATTATTTAATTTTTTATAATAATTTAATTTAATAATAGTATAAAATAATAAATATTAATTTTTTAAAAAATATATTCTGAAATAAACTGATCCTGATCCTAATACCAAAATAAACGGGACCCTATAGTTTTGCTATTCACCTTATAATCATAAAAATTCTCCATATTAAGTGCAACATGTCTGCATCGTCTTGCCGATACTTAAGGGTGCACATTAATATTTAAATACTAAAAACTTGATTAAATTATTTTTTTTATAATTTAATTTCGATTTTGAATTTGAGTTTGATGTCGATTTTCAACCAAAAGGTGTCTAATGTTCTTTTTTAATAAAAAAAAACTTTCTCTAATTATTAAATCCATCAAATTTAAATTAATGTAAGTTAACATTTAGTACAATCAATCCGCATGAAAATATATGTAAATCCTGCTTAACTTAAATTAATGATAAAGATTCATTGAAATCGATGGAACACACAACTCGATATTAATATATCGATTTCTTATTTTATGAGTCATTAAAATCGGTTGTTTCGGACCGCGCGTTCCCAGGATGAATTTTGATGTTGACGTGGTCGTACAGGGATCGGTCCGGACGGCACGACAGACAGAAGAAGTTATTTTGGCCACGTCAGCGCTGCCAGGTGGGCCCGGATCCGGGGAGCACGTGATCGTGTCTGTCAGGCGCGCAGGCTGAAACGAACGGCTTCGCCCTTCGCTCGGACCCTTTTGCAAATTAAATTGTACATATTGTACTCCGGTCGATATTTGGATTATCAAATACAAGATTAAATTAAAATTAAAATTTGACTTGGATTACTAATTGATTATGTGGCCCGTTTATATCAAATAATTATAATAAAGTTTACGACGTTACATGTTTTTGATTAAATTCAAAATACTGAACAAAAAGGCAAAGAGATAACAATCATAGAGAAATGTACGAAACGGGAAGCGAAGAATTCTGCTCCCGGTCCCAGCTTTAGCACGTGGCGCCTCAACGATTCACACGTGTGAAGCAGAAGACCCGGCGGTGGGGTTTTGGAGCTCGATGCTTATCTCGGAGTAGGTCGGCGGCTAGGGTAGGCCGCAAACGGGTCGGATTCAGTCCGTTTTGCCATCCGTTGGGAAGTCTGGTTCGACACGCCGTCGTTACCTGGTTGCGCATCGGATCTCGATTTGTTTTTTTTTTTTTTTTATTTTATTTCTGTTTAGTCGGTTCTGTATCAGCTTATCTAGCTTTCGATGACATACGAGATAATCCTCGTTTTTTTTTAGAGCTCGTCATTTCTTTTATTTTGGCAGTTTGTACTGGCCATTTTGAAGTTTTGTGCAAGAATTGTCCAACATTGTATTTCGTGTTAATTATCCGTTTAGTTTAAGTAGATACTAATCGTATTGTTTCTCAAAAAATAATAGCATCGTATTACGCTATATTTTCAAGTTTTTTAATGGATTTTGCTCTAAATTGTGCTGTTTTTCTAAATGGTTGTTCTAAAATGAGTGCAAATAAAAAATAATAAAATTATTTTTTTTTCTATTTTTATCGTGTGATCGTATGAATTGATTTTCGAATATCAACTCACTTTTTCTCCATTTTTGTTTCAAAAATGAAAAATATATTGTATTTATTTTTTGTTGTCTCTTTTGCAAGAAACTTAATTCAAAGAAAATTTTATTTTCATTGCGAAATAAAAAATGTCTTGCATATACACCCTCACACAAAACAAATATTGTAGTTTTCTGAGGATAAGAAACTACGCACATGTTAGTAAATTTAAAACTCACTAGACAGCTGAAAATTTTTTGATAAAGAACTATTTGATTTATGACAATCTTACAATAAATTATATATATTATTATCATTAGTAAAAATTTATTGGTCTTATATTATAATTTTTAAACATTTAATTTGATTAAAATATTACAAAATAATTTATTTTAATTTAATTTATATTGATTAATTTAATAAAAATTTTATAATACTGAATAATCCATCTTTCGTCCAAACTAAAATAATAGAATGATTTTTATATTCATTTACATTATTTGAATTAAAATTAAATATAAATTAATCTTTTGTATTAATTAATTTTTAAAAAATCAAATTAATTTTTTTTAAAAAAAATTTTTAATTGATTTTTTTTGTAAATTTATAATATAAAACAAGTAAGTTTTATTAATTGTAAATAAATAAATAAATTTCCTACGTTTATTGAGCCTAGACTAGGTAGCGGGCCCCACAAGAAAACCAATTAAAATTCTCTTTTCTTCCAGCAATAAAAAATACTGACCTCCTGCTACTAGGCGGCTCTCTCTGTCTCTGGAAAATACCACCCCAAGCACCATCCATGGGCCATCCCAGCCGTATAGACCGCGGGACCCACTGGATCGAGCGGCGGAGATGAGGAAGTGGTGGGGCCCTCCGATTTGAAAGGCGCAGAGCGGAGTAGGGATCGGAATCCGGCTCTTGGAGACGGAACGAGAGCGGGGCAGCCACCCGCGTGGCATCCGCGTCTCAAAATCTTCGCCCTATTTATAGGCTCTTCCTTCTCTTCCTCCTCCTCGTCCTCTCTCTCTCTCTCTAAACTTCTACTGCAGCCTGAGATAGAGAAGAGTCCGATTGCTCTTGGTCGGCCTCGGTGTCGTTCGTGCGGTGTCTCTCAGTTCTTGAGGTAATTTTTTGGCGTTAAGTGAAAGTTAGAATTTTGGGACGCTGGGGCAGTGGTCTGTGTTTTTTCTGGTAATGAGGGCTGTAAAAGTTTGCCTTTTGGTTTGTTCTGGTGTGCGGGATGGGAAAGTTGGTTTTTTTCTAAATAATGGTCGGGAAATTTTTGTTTTTCTGATCTGATAGGGAACTGTGAGATCGATTTTGGTTGGTGTTGGTCGAGTTTGTGTTCTGTCTCTGAATTCTTGCCGTAATTTTTTGTTGTCTCGCGGGTTTTGATATTTTTCAGGTTCGGTTGTGATTTTTTTGGTTTTCGAGGAAGTTGAGAATCCTTTGGCAGACTTGGGTTGACGAAGAATTCTTTGTTTTCTCTTTGGGTTTCCTGGATAACTTAAATTGAGATTAGAAAAGGGGTTTTGCTTCCTGTATTATTTTGGGTTTCTGTTACACCAAGCGCATCCTGAGAATTCTGATCATGCCATTATGTCAGGTAAACATAAGAATCATTGTTTTGGACAATTAGATTGCTTTGTTTGTGGTAGAAAATTGGATGGCTTTTATGGTTGCTGTTTTTGGAAGCAAAAGAAGAGAATTTGTGTCCTTCCTTTGCATCATCATATGTGCAATTTTGGTTGTTGGAAAGAATTCTTTTCTTGCAGAACATTGTGTTTTTTAATTGTCGTGTCCCGTATGGATCTCAAAGTTCGTCGCTCCTTTTTTTTTTTCTTAATATTTTTCCCTAATTCAAGGTTCTAAATGAGAAGATCTGGTTCTTCCAACTAGTTGTTTGGCTTTGGCTTGTTATTGAAATTCTGTTTTTTCTTCTCCTCTTTTGATATCTCGCTGTCTCTTTTTTTTTCCTTCTTAAAGGTTTTTCGATGTGAAACCAGTGTCGACTAGAAAGAATTTGTTCGTCAGAAAAGTTGTTTCCTTTTTTTTTTTTTGGTTTGCAACTGTTGTGTAGAAGGCAATAAGCTTAAATCGTTCTAATACAAAACATACAAAAGTTAGATCTCTTCTGGAACCGATTATCTGTATTTTGACAGGGAAAGTTTCAAAGACGGATTCTTTAAGGAACTCGGTTGATATCTTAGCTGCTTGCCAATCACTCTGGCCGACGCTCAAGCAACATCACCTCACACCTTAAGGAAGGTGTGGGTTCAGGAGGATGCCCTTTTCATTTTCTCTTTGACTTCAATCCCCAGTTTACTGTTTGATTGGCATCTCTGTCGTATTGTCAAGGGATCCCCTATTGACAATGGCTAGCCCTTGAAGCATAGTTGGAATTTGTATCTGTTATTTTCATCATTTTCATCAGCTGTTAAGCAGTGTAGAATTATTTAGTTACCTGTACTGTGTCTGAGCTCTGTGGTGGGATTTATATCTCAAGATGACAAAGGTTAATTGCTTCCCGTCATTGCTCATTGGCAAGAAGAAAAAATCCAAGGTGAGCAGCAAGTTCCATTTTCCAGGTTTTTTCTTTGGATAATACATAGAATTATGTGATAATTTGTTCTTCTGGCTTTTCTAGGGATCTCCAAACTCTTTGGATGCTAAGAGTGGGAACGTTAGTGCAGGGAATCCTAAAGTGAAGCCAGAAGATATGATTAGCCAATCGCTTGAAAAGATCACAAAGGAGGCCCCTTTCGATGTTTTGATGTCCTCTGGAACTAATCAGAAGAAATTTTCTTTAGATATTAAACCAATGTATGATGAGAAATCAGTTAGAGCTGAGGTTTTTGCAGAAGCTGCTTATGAAGGGGGTGATGAGCACGATGACATTGTATCAATGAAGAGGGATTTTTCTGACTTCAATCTACAAGCTTTGGAGTCGAGCAAAGATGAACTCAAGTCGCATGATCACCTAGAATTGAACAATGATGAATCAGAGAACAAGTTGGAGACGGAGGATGAAGGAATCACTCCTGAGTTAGCTATGCAAAGTGGGCATGTAAGCGATCCGGGGATGGGGCCAACAACAGCCTTCTGGGGATCACCAAGTTTGAAGCGCTCATGTTCCAATATCGAGACAAAGAGAAGAACTCAACTGCCAATGTCTCCTGTGAAGTCTCATTCCTACAATGATCTTCAGAATATAGAAGGGAACGCCAATGGGGATCTTCTAAATGAAATGCCAAGAAGCCCCTTATCTGTGGCGACAAATTGCAGTGCAGATAGGGTGATGCTAAAGAAGCGGTCTTCGAGCCAGGTCCTACCCTCCAGAAGCCGGAAGCTATGGTGGAAGCTCTTCCTGTGGAGCCACAGAAATCTTCACAAGCCTTGGAACACAAAGCCTCAGAGACTAGTCTCTGCCAAGAGCACAGTAAATCAGAAAGGTGGATATTCTTCGGATACACTTGAACCAAATCATTCTCCAGATGCAAGGAACAAGAAGCCAGTGGCGGAACCTGTGAACATCAACACAGCTGATCTATGGCCTCATAACCAATGGGTTGCTTTCTCCACAGGATCTTCACCATTAGATAGGGTCAATGCTTGGGTTAATAGTCTTGAGTCCAGCTCCTTCTGCCCAGTTGATTATGATCAAATCGATGAAGGTGAAGCTTCGGAAACTATCGCATTTTCGAACTCCCTTGAAATTGGTGAGTCATCGGGGAAGAATCATTCTTACACTGGGAAGCGGCTAGTGGAAGAAGTTGTGCAAGCTAATAACATCATCCAATCTTTAAACCCAGTCTCTGCTGTGGCTCACATCTCTGGAATGGGCCTCAAGGTTATTCCAGCCATTTCAGCCTTCTGTAGCCTCCGCACAGTCAATCTGTCTGGCAACTTCATAGGTACTGCTACGTGCTACACAACAAATTTCTCAACTATACCAAGAAACTATATCAGTTGTTGGTTACAAGCATCAATAAAATTTCTGCCTTTTTTGCAGTTCACATAACTCCGGGATCACTACCAAGGAGCCTTCACACACTAGACTTGTCAAGGAATAAAATTGCTACCATTGAGGGTCTCAGAGAACTGACCAGATTGAGGGTTCTGAATCTCAGCTACAACCGGATCTCACGAATTGGCCATGGTAAGAGTTATCTGTCTTCTGGCCCACAATTCCCTTTGTTTCTGGTTGCAAATCCTTCACATACTTTTCAAATGTTTAATGCATTTACTGTAATTTTGTCTCTCTCAACCAGCAAAATTTGTGGCCAGAGGTGCTATATAGAAACAAGTGTTTGGACCACCAAACTTAATATCATATTGGGTGATTGACAGCCATGAGCATCAAGTAATTAGGGAAATGGCTTATGTAGGAAATTCAATGGGTTAACCTATTTCTGGACTGATGGGATATCTGTGTGCCCTTTGCCACATGCAGGATCACATGCCAGTGGTTCTTTCCTCTGTATTTATATCTTTTAAATCCATATTGTTGCCTTTGGCTGTCTGCTGACCACTGAACTAATAGTTAATTGTTTGACAACCAATATGGGAGTGCTCATGGGACTGTATATTACTAGTAGCTTTGAGGCCTAATGATCTAGGGACATGCTTCTGCACACAGATGCTCGAAGACCCTAGAGGTTGCTGCATATGTTGCAGTAGCCTTGTGGCCAAGCTGTACATTTGGAATGTTTCCAAACTGAAATGTTTTGGAATAGCTTGCTTGTAATCTTATGGCAGCATTTCAGTTCCAAATTATTAAGAAATTCTTTTTTCTGGTAAAGGTTCAGAAATTTTGTGTTGAATGGATTAGTTTCATTTTCCGAATAATCCGATAAGGCTTACAATAAACCTCTTTTTCCAAAAAACTTACATCCTGTTGCCCATGTTTTTAGGACTCTCAAACTGCACTCTGATCAAAGAGCTGTATATAGCGGGAAACAAGATTAGCGATGTGGAAGGCCTTCACCGGCTCCTAAAGCTCACAGTCCTGGACCTGAGCTTCAACAAAATCACCACAGCCAAGTCCCTTGGCCAACTTGTGGCCAACTACAACTCCCTTCTGGCTCTGAACCTGCTTGGTAATCCACTCCAAAGCAACATTGGAGATGATCAGCTCAGAAAGGCTGTATCAGGACTGCTGCCACAACTGACTTATCTGAACAAGCAGCCAATTAAGGCCCAAAGAGTAAGGGAGGCGGCCAATGATAGCATAGCCAGGGCAGCACTTGGGAACAGCGGGTGGAATTCCCG
The DNA here is from genome assembly GCA_005019695.1 of Trichopus zeylanicus subsp. travancoricus. NCBI lineage: Eukaryota > Viridiplantae > Streptophyta > Magnoliopsida > Dioscoreales > Dioscoreaceae > Trichopus > Trichopus zeylanicus. The sequence goes on from RXID01021982.1 coordinate 331,647, forward strand.
AAGGAAATCTGGGCGAAGGAGCAAGGTTGAAAGCCTTAGGGGTTCAAGCATCAGTGCTTTGGGGCAGAAGAGCAGCAGACATGGATCGAAGAGCAGGCACCAACACACATCGACTTCAAGGAAGTAATTGGCATCAGTATACACCGGTACTCTTGCATAAGGTATATTACTGTGCGGTTTCATTGCGGAAGCTGATTCATGGGGAATCTGGAGTCATGAGCTGAGATTGCAGGTTTTGAAGAATTTGCTACCAGTGACATGTGGAGACATGATCTGAGTGAGTCTCCTTCAGAGACAGGAAGTCATAAAAGCCCCGGCTTGATGAATCATATTCCAGAATTTGGGTCTTGAAAGAGAATGAAACGGCTAAGTTGAATTACTGCACTTACCATCCTCCTGCTTTCTCGATTCTTGTTATGTGCTGCTGCTATTAGATTATCTCATGAACAGTTGGAAAATAAGTTTTCTCGTGTAGCTTGGCAGATAACTTGGTATTTAATTCTGGTGGTATTTGAAGCAGATTAGAAAATTTCCCTGTTTGCTATGTGTTTTTTTTAGTTCGTAAATAGACGAAAAACAGAGAAACAACAATCAAGTATTCAACCACACATTAGCTAGCAAAAATAAGAAAATCGAAATCCGGATTATAAGAATTTTAGAACACATGAAGCTAAGTGGGGTGAGGGATATTCTCAGACCATGATCCACTAACTCTGCTAGCAACGGAATTCCCAAGCTCCTTACTAGAAGGTCTGCATATTCAGTAATTAGTCTTTTGAGATTACTACCAATAGAAAAATAAGTCTTGTGAGCTGTGTTACCATTAAGACTAGGAACCCTTGGTTGCTCTTTCTCTCGCGAACTAAAACTATCATCTGGTCGGGCGCCACTTAGGTCGCGGCCCTGGTCAAAAAAATTTTAGCTGGCCAATCAAAAGCCCCCACATTTTCTGTACACCCCACATATTTATTATTATATATATATTTTTGAAATTTTTGTAGAAAAATTCTTCTTATCTATACATGATTTTCTAAATTCATGAGACTTTTGTAAAAATTTCAAAATAAATAAAAGAATAAATGTGACCTTCTAGTCTAGAAGACACTATTTAATTTGAAATGAGGATCAATATTTTTAAAATTATTTTTTATTATAAAATTAATATTATTTATTTACACCGTTATTAAATTAAATTATTATAAAAAATTAAATAATTTTTCAAACTTCAAATTATCATAGAGTTAATTTTAATAAAAAAATATTAATTTATAAAAGTAGTTTACTAATTTTAATTTTAATTTTGATTCTAATTTTGAACCAAAAAGTGCTTAAGTTTTTTTTTTTTGGCCAAAAATTTGCATCTAATAAAGATAGAAATATCAAACCATTTCAATCGCTGTTTCCCTAGAGCAGCGACGAATCAAAATCTTAGGTGTTTCGATGTAAGGGTCTGTACGGTGGGTGAATCTAGGGAAGTTTGCTAGGCCAGGGTCAGTAAGAAGGTAAGGTATGAGACTCGCACGACAGCGAAAGGGGTAGATAAATCATATTCATCCCTAGTGTATTATTCGGTTAAAACCGAATTAATCGACCGAACTGAAACCGAATAATCGATTCGATTCGGGTTATTCGATTTTTAGTTCGGTTTAGTTTTGAAAATCGAAATTTTGTAATTCAGTTTCGGTTTCAAGTATTGAATTTTAAAAACCGTAAAAATCGAACCAAACCGAATTATATATATATCTGTGTACTAGACAGCTGGTTTCAATTTTGGGCTAATCGGTTCAAACACAACTATATATTTATTGCTATCAGCAGCGATCGGTTCGCTGCTCTCGCTCTCGCCTCTTATTTCAGCCCTACCATAAATCCCGATCGCCTTTCGCTCTCGCCGCTCTCGCTCTCGCGGTTGCGGTGCTGCGCCTTCATCCCTGCAACTGCAGTGCTGCGCCGTGTCGGTGACATCGCTTTCGTCCACCCCCGGACCCCCCTCCTCCTCTGAGGCTCTGAGTCCCGACGCCTCAATATCTCTTTGTAACCAGCCGTCGACACTCTGAGTTTCAATCTCTCATTTTTCTATAACGGATTAAGCTGCAAGCTGAGAGTATTTAGGAAATTATGAAATTTAGTGTTGATTTTTTGTGAAATTAAATTAGGATTTTTTGATTTCATACGATTTATTGTTAGATCAGTAAATCCTCAGTTCCAAACTGATGATTTTTCTTCTCCTTCATCCCTATAGCTGCAGTGCTGCGCCGTGTCAGTAACATCGCTTTCGTCCACCCCTGGACCCCTCTCCTCCTCTAAGGCTCTGAGTCCCGACGCCTCAATATCTCTCTATGACCAACCGTCGACGCTCTGAGGTTCAATCTCTCATTTTTCTACAACGGATTAAACTGTAAGGTGAGAGTATTTAGAAAATTATGAAATTTAGGATTGATTTTTTGTAAAATTAGATCAGGGTTTTTTGATTTCATACGATTTTATTATTAGATCAGTAAATCCTCAATTCCGAACTAACGATTTTTCTTCTCCTTCATCCTTGCAGCTGCGATGTTGCGCCGTGTCAGTGACATCACTTTCATCCACCCCCGAACCCCCCTCTTCCTCTGAGGCTCTGAGTCCCGATGCCTCAATATCTCTCTGTGACGAGCCGTCGACGCTCTGAGTTTCAATCTCTCATTTTTCTACAACAGATTAAGCTGCAAGGTGAGAGTATTTAGGAAATTATGAAATTTAGGGTTGATTTTTTGTGAAATTAAATTAGGATTTTTTGATTTCATACGATTTTATTGTTAGATCAGTAAATCCTCAGTTCCGAACTGACGATTTTTCTTCTCCTTCATCCCTGCAGCTGCGGTGCTATGCCGTGTCAGTGATATCGCTTTCGTCCACCCCTGGACCCCCCCCTCTGAGACTCTGAGTCCCGACGCCTCAATATCTCTTTGTGACCAGCCGTCGACGCTCTGAGCTTTAATCTCTCATTTTTCTACAACAGATTAAGCTGCAAGTTGAGAGTATTTAGGAAATTATGAAATTTAGGGTTGATTTTTTGTGAAACTAAATTAGGATTTTTTTATTTCATACGATTTTATTGTTAGATCAGTAAATCCTCAGTTCCGAACTCTCGATTTTTCTTCTCCTTCATCTCCGGTGACATCGCTTTCGTCCACCCCCGGACCCCCCTCCTCCTCTGAGGCTCTGAGTCCCGACGCCTCAATATCTCTCTGTGACCAGCCTTCAACGCTCTGAGCTTCAATATCTCATTTTTCTACAACAGCGTCATCGAGATCAAGTTGTAAAGTAAGAGGATTTATGAAATTATGAAATTTAGAGTTGAATTTTGTGAAATTAAATTAGGATTTTTTGATTTCAGACGATTTAATCTGTAATTTTGTATTTTCTATTGATAGATGTTAAATGAGGATGACAGTTATGAGCTTTCGAACACAAATTCAGTTATTCCAAGTCCAATGCCAATTTCTGCTTCTGAGGAAAGTTTTACGCCTATGGCTATCGAAGTTTCAAACGAGGGTAATGCATTTACGTGTACAAAGCCTCCAATTCCAAGAAAGAGAATGGCAACACGATCAGTTATATAGGGGCATTACACAAAGTTCATAAAGTCGGGCAAGTCAACCAAAGCCAGATGCAACTATTGTGGTAATGAATTCTTTTGTGATTCAAAAAGAAATGGTACTTCTTCTTTTAGACATCACATGAATCAATTCAAACAATATCCATATAATGTTGATACACATCAAACACAACTTGCTATGCAACCTATTCAAAAAGAAGTAGAAAATGAGTCTGTGCTAACTAGTTGGAAGTTTGATCAATAAAAAATTAGGAAAGCACTAACATACGTGATTGTTGTAGATGAACTGCCTTTTAGTTTTGTGCAATATGAAGATTTTCAATACTTTATGTCTTAAGCTTGTCCTAGATTTTGAATGCCTTCACGTTGAACTATGACTAGAGATTGTTTTCAACTCTACCATGATGAAAAGGTAAAGTTGAAACAATATTTCAGAGAGTCTAAATAAAGAGTTTGTTTGACCACTGATACTTGGACCTCAATTCAAAACATAAACTATATGTGTATCACAGCACATTATATTGATATTGATTGGAACTTGAAGAAAAAACTTTTAAATTTTTGCAAAATTACAAGTCATAAGGGTGAAGTTATAGGAAAAGCAATTGAAAAATGTCTGTCTGAATGGGGAATTGATAATGTTTTGACTGTTAATGTTGATAATACTTCTTCAAATGATACTGCTATTTTCTATTTGAAGAAAAAATTTTTGAATTGGGGCACTTGTTTGGCACAAGAAAAATATATTCATATACGTTGCATAACACATATCATTAATCTTGTGGTGAAAGATGGTTTGAAAGAATGACAGATTCTATTGCTTGGGTTATATCTGCAGTTAAATATGTGAGATATTCTCCAGCAAGATGGTAGAGGTTCAAAGAATGTGTGAAAATTGAAAAAATTGAAAGCAAAAAATGTCTTTGTTTGGATGCATCCACGTCCACCTATATGATACTTGATCAGCTCAAATTTTTGAGAGGGCTTTTGAAAAATTTGAAGAGGAAGATAGCAATTTATGTAATGAGCTTAATAATGAAGATGAAACTCATCTGTCTTTTGATTGGCAGAATGTTAGGCGACTTATTACATACTTAGAGCATTTATATGAGTTGACTCTTCGAGTTTCTGGCTCTATGTATGTTACAAGTAATTTATTTTTTGATGAAATTTGTCAAGTTAACCTTCTTTTGAATCTGTGGAAAGTCAACAGTGATATAAAAGTCCAAGATATGGTTGTTATGATGAAAGACAAATATGACAAGTATTGAGGTGAGCCAGAGAAGATTAATATACTTCTTTTTGTTCCTGTCGTCTTTGATCCAAGACGCAAGTTAGAATATGTTGAGTTTAGAGTTGAAAAAATGTATGAAGGTGAAAGAGGTGTCGTGATGAGGAGAAAGTTGCATGAAGTTGTATATGATTTGTTCAAAGAGTACAGGATACGACTACAGCCGGAAGGAATGCCATCTGGTGAAGGATCAAGTATGCCAATGCAATCAGGAAAGTACATCTTAAGTAGTCTATTTTCTGAGCATAGAAAAAGTTTCATGGGTGATGAAATGAAATCTGAGTTAGACAAGTATTTATTAGAGGATCTTGAAAAAAATGAGCCAAACTTTGATGTTCTGGGCTTCTGGAAAGTGAATAGCTGCAGATTTCCTATTCTGTCACATATGGCTCGTGATATATTAGCTATACCTATCTCTACAGTGGCCTCTGAATCAGCTTTTAGCACATGAGGGCGCATACTTGATCATTTTCGTAGCTCTTTGACTCCTACACTAGTACAAGCTCTCGTTTGCACTCAAGATTGGATTAAAAATTCAAAAACAGATATTAATGTTGAAGAATGTTTGGAAGAACTTAAAAAGATTCAAGAGGGTAAGATTTGCATTACTAATATTTTTATTATTACATTGTATATTTCTTTATTATGATCAAATAATCATTGAATGGTTTTTTTATTTCAGAGTTGACAAAGATGAAATGGATGTCACAACCATTGAATTTTGAGAAGTCATCTTAAGGTTTGAATATGCTTACTTATTTTTTATGCATTTCTTTTCATGTTTTTAACTTTCTATGGTCATCTCTTGCAGATTTATTTTTATATATCCTTTTTATTGAATATTAACTTGAATACTTGCTTTGTATCTTCATAGGCTCATAGTCTTTCAATGTGCCTCCTTATCATTCATGTGCATCACAGCATCAGTGCATGTGTGAAGTTATGATCTTACAGTCCTTAGTTCCTTACCCAGTTACTTACTTACTTGATATTTTCTTAATTTCTTTTACTGTGATGATATTTTACTATGTTTTTTAGATTCAACAGTATGATTTAACAGAAAAAGTGAATTTAGTCTATTTAGATGTATCAAGCATGCATCCAACTATCCAGGAATAGGTATGTATCCAACTATTATTTTATAGGAGCAGATTGATGCCTGAGGGGAGGCATTTTCGTTTTTGATGATGCATTAAAGCCAAATCCGAGCCTCTTGAATTTTTGCTTTTATTTGAGATTTTTTTGTCTTTGGTGTTTTGATGCGGAGGTGTTCCATGTTAATCTTCCTGATTGGACTATGGTCCCCTACTTTGGCTTCGTCCTCTTCACTTTGTAGCAATGGCATGGTTGTTTGGATGGTCTGTGAAGGCAACCACTACCTACCATTCGTGCATGGGGAGAGCCAGAGAGGGATGCTGGGTTTTGACAATGGATCAAAGGCGAATATGACGGTATGACCCTCTTGGAATTGTTTTATGATTTTTTTAATGATTTTTGTTGAATTTTTCATTAGCTGTTTGAGGCGATGAAGATGTTGAATCATTAGCTCATTGTCATATGCTATGCTCGCATGTGGGCAAGTGACTGATTGGACGATTGTCTCCTTCTTTGGCTTCACCCTAGTAATGTTATGTTGCTTGGAAGTTGGAACTTCTGGCTTCTGTTTTGTTACTTCTGTACACGGGACTACAGGAGATTTCTCAAGCTTTTCTTAATGAATCATTAGACCTAATATAATCTTTCAAAGTTCAAATGCTAACTGATTACTGAATTGATCATATTTATTCTGAACCACATAATTATAGTTGTTGTCTTGCAGCTTACTGATGCTGAGTTATTTGACTTGTAAGAATGAATGAATGATATTATAGCCTTATAGAATTGTCCTTTTACTGTACATTGTCCTGCAACTCTGCAAGCATGAAGTCGAACTATTGAAGTGTTCTACAGCAGTGCAGCTTGCCAACTTCTGCTACTATACAATATACATTGTCCTGCTGCTCCCCTGCTCCTACAAGTATGAAGTTGAAGTGTTGAACTATTGAAGACTTGGAACTTGGAAGTCTTGAAGTGTCTTGCTACATAAAGTTGAACTATTGAAGTGTTTTACAGCTTGCCCGCTTCTACTAAACTGCTACTATACACTATTCTGTTGCTCCTGCTGCTCTTGCAACTTGAAGACTTGATTCACTTGAAGTCTTGAAGTGTCTTGCTACATGAAGTTGAACTGTTGAAGTGTTTTACAGCTTGCCCGCTTCTACTAGTCTGCTACTATACATTGTCCTGCTGCTCTTAAGCTCCTGCTGCTTTTGCTTCTCCTGCCGCTCCTATTGCTCCTGCAACTTGAAGACTTGATTCACTTGAAATCTTGAAGTGTCTTGCTCTTGCTTGTGCGGTTGTGCCATTGTGGCATGTGAGATACTGAGATTAACTGATTATTTATTGGATTGCAAACTTGCAATTGGACTGGGTATTAGGGATTCAGGGTATGTATCTATTGAATATTTTGTACTAATTTTTTTTTTCTCTTATGCAAATGACCAGATCTAGACAGGCTCGTGCAAAAAATTCGGTTGCAATTCGGTTATAACCGAATTTCGGTTCGGTTTGGATTCGGTTTTTATACTATTCAGTTCGATTCGATTTTAGATTTTAAAAATTCGGAAATTTCAGTTCGATTTATTCGATTCGGTTCAGTTCAATTTTAACCTATGCACAGCCCTATTCATGACAATGCGTCTATGTCTTACTCTTCCTTTGAAATTAAAATTTAGCTTTATTAAGCAAATCTTCCATCTTTGTTATGTCGTCATCACCATCATAATCATATGTTAGATGCATCACTCTTCCTTGTGATAGTCCAAGATGTAGCTCACAAGCTTGTCAAGGTTAGCCCAAGAAGAGCCACCAGGCTCAATAGACTTCCTGGCCTTCTCCTTCCACTCCATTGCCCTCCTTTTCATCTCTTTCCCCTTCTCCCCTCCCATCACCTCCCTGATCAACCCCTCGACCTCCTCCCTCCTCACATTGGTACTGATCTCGATGCCGATCCCCCACTCTGTGCAGGCGAACCGGCAGTTAATCTGCTGATCGGCGAAGAAAGGCCAACATATCATTGGCACGCCTTCGTATATGCTCTCCAGCGTCGAGTTCCAGCCACAGTGAGTCAAGAACACCCCGACAGCCGGGTGCGCCAGCACAGACTCCTGGGCGCACCACGACACAAGCATTCCCCTTTTCTCCGTCTCGCCGACGAACTCCTTTGGCAGCATTGCTTCCTCGCCATTCACCAGATCGGGCCTCACCACCCAGAGGAACGGACGCCGGCTGTTCGCCAGCCCCCACGCAAACTCCGCCAACTCGTCGTTGCTCATCACCGTAACGCTCCCGAAGTTAACGTAGATCACTGACCCCACGGCTCGACAGTCTAGCCATTTGACGCATTCGGCGTCTTCCTTCCAGAGATTTGATTGGATCGACAATGATTCAGGGTTGGAAATCCGGCGGCAAACGGGGGATAGCGGCCCGATGGTGTAGAGTTTGGGGAGCTTGGATCGAATGGCGGCAACGACCGCCCATTCAAGCTCGTCGAAGGTGTTCAGAATGATTCCCTGGGCGTGGAGGGAATCTTCCGATTTCAGAAGTTGGAAGTTGAGCATGATGTCGTCAGGGTCCGTTGTACGGATGAAGGTCGGCAGGTCTCTGAGACGGATGTTGTTCAAGCCCGGGATCCAGTCGATGGCCGTGTCCAGGTAGCCGTTAGTCAAGTAGCTTTCATCTGTACCACGGCACCAACAAAATTTTGAAAATTTGAAATTTAGAAGGGAAAATCAAACACGATGGTTCGGAAGTAGCAAACAAGTTATTGGCGATTAAACTCGAAGCCAAACAGTTTCATGCAGTACTACCTAGTAATTCTGAATCCATCTTTCTCTTATACTTTCTTTCACGAGTACTTGATTCCTTTCTTGTTTTTCGTCAAGCAGCAGCAGAAATAGAAACGGTACACTTGTGGGACAAGAACATGCGTTTGACCAAAATTGTGATTAGATTCTCATGCATTAAAAAGCTAAACTGGAGATTATTTTACTCCTTTTTCGCAAGCAATTTCAATGAGTCGATTGCAAGAGCATACGAAATCAAGCAATACTATCAGATCACTCTGTTTTGAGAACCACATAATCTGGTCTAATGCTTATCTTACTCTCGACTTCGTTAATGAAGTATTAGTGTAGTAGACAACAATCAACAAGTATTTAAAAGATAATTGAACTTGAGAATCCACGACTTCTGGACAACTCCGGCATGCTTATAAAGTATTTGAAAGTCAAATTTTCCGGCTTTTCTTTAATTAACAATGTTGCCAAAAAAAACAATTGAACTTGAGAATCCACGACTTCTGGACAACTCAGGCATGCTTGCAAGTATTTGAAAGTCAAATTTTCCGGCTTTTCTTTAATTAACAATGTTGCCGAAAAAAATAGCTATGATATGTTCGCTAATGTACAGAAAATTTAATGCATTTTTGGACTTTATGGGGAATGTGGATGGCGAAAAATTTATCTAAAACAGAAACAAATTGAAAATTTTGAGAAATATCATTTACCTTTCAGAGGTGTGTAGCCTCTCTTCACAAGCTCGCCATAGTTGAGGTACCCTAAGAAGCCACACCCGCTGGGGGTGAAGAAGAGCATAACCGGAATGCCGAGATCCTCTCCGGCATACACGGTGAAGCCCATGCTGCCGTCGGACACGATGCAGGAGACAGGCGGAACGCCGGACTCTGGCTTACTAAGCCGGGAAACCAGGTCCTTGAAGGGGCCAAGGCAGTTCTTCCTCGTCGATGCACACAGCCCCGGAATGTCCTGCGTGGCTTCGCCTTCGGAGGGCGGGAGCCCGTCGGGGATTGTGTCGAAGCGGAAGTCCGGGAGGCCCTTGACCGAGTTCGGCCCTCGAGAGCGGACGAGGCGGCGCTGGTTGTACTCGGTGTTGACGAAGGTGATGTGGAAGCCATTGGCGTGGAGGATCTTGCCGAGCTTGAGCATGGGATTTATGTGTCCCTGAGCAGGATAAGGGATGAGAACTGCATGGGGCTTGTTCACTGCCATGGAGCTCATCTCTAGGGATGCAATTTGGCGGACTTCTTTGCCTGAACAAGGCGTTATGAGGAGCTGTGATATATGATGTAGTATATTTTCCGAGATGTTTTGAGCCGAAAACAGTGGGTGAAGATTGATTTCAGATATAAGAGGAAGCGACAACCACCACCACGAAAGCAATGGTTGGTTCTCTCGGTTTAGGCCTTGATCCATGCAAGTGGAGTAAGATTTCTCCGTGAAGCAGCGGAGAGGAGGTGGGAGATAGAGAGGAGATCACCACTTTTTTATAATGATAGATTTTCTTAATGTAACGGGAGAGAGTACGGGAAATAAAAAAAAGATCACTGTCTTTTCACTACGATATATTCACTTGATGTAATGGTAGAGTACATGAGAAATAAAAACAAGATCATCATCTTCTCACCATAATAGATACTTGAATCCACAAAAAAAAATAGAAAGAAAACAAATCCAAAATAAAATAATATTATTGATAGAAAAATTTTTCTTCCTCTTTTGATATAATTTTGGGTTATATATATAGTCTTCTAATAAACTTAGAGTCATACTTACTATAAACTAAAAATAAGACTTAGACTCCAATAAGAATTTTACTTAACATATCTTAAATAAAGTGTCTAAATCCTATTTCTTATTAGGATAGGATTATTATTGACTTGGATTGATAAATAAACTCTAATTATGATCAATACAAAATCCGAATTGTCCAAAATAATAAATAAGAAACTTGTTATAATTGAACTCAGCTTTCCAACGGATAATTATTTACTAGATTTAAATGAATATCTTAGGAGATATGACCTTCAAATTGTACCGGTACAAATCTCGACATATCCTAATTGGAGTTGGAATTCAACTTAGATTGGATCTATAATTTTATTGTAAAAAATATGTAGTTGTCCTACATCAGACCCTTCCACTTGTCCTCAAGTCAAAAATTGGAGTCTCCATTGATACAGTTGTGCTTATCTTGAACTATTTCTAACATAAAACTTGATAATGTAAACCAATAAGATTTCTTCGAGTAACATTTTCAATATTTTGATCTCCTATTTTCCTTCGGCACAACCACTTGAACTTTTGTAGGGTTCTCTTCGATCTTATTTGAAATAAAATTTTTATACACATCAACTTATGATTTGTTGTTATGAAATGAAAGTATTCTTCACAGGTTTGTTAACAATTATTATAATAATCTGAATATATCATTACAAATTTTGAATTTTGCATAATGATAACTCTTGTAGAAATTTCCTCGAGTTGTTCAAGAGAGTTGGTCTTTAATGAATTCAAAGAATAATCTTGAGTAGCACAGTCAATATTTTCACAAGTAGAAAACTCTTACTTACAGCCTTTAAGATTATCAACTAATTCAGATGACTTCTCATCAATAGTCTTTCGAAAATTTTCTATAATATCCAATGCCACTTTTTTATGATCATCTAACTCATCAAAAAAAGAATCTTTGGGGTCATCAATAAATTCTTTACTAGTTTGTTTATCTTCCACACAATCCACAACCTCTTCTTTGACTTGATAATTCAATACTAAAGGAAAGTTACTAAGATGTGAAATTAATATCTCATGGTTGTCTCCATTAGTTTCAATTTTAGAAACTCTTGGATAAGAGATATGTCTTACTTGATTTTTATCCCCTTTTGAAAACTTTATGTTGAAGCATCTTCGGTCATGAGCATATTTTTAGTTTGCTTTCATGTGTTCTTTGGATTTGAATTTGCTCTTACCAAGATGAAGCATAACCATCAAGCTTGTATTTAATAATTTTCACACTATTCTCTTCAGGAATCTCCATAAAAATAAAGAATTTCTCAACTTTATCAACCAAATAAATAAATTCTCATAATCATGAAAGTATGGAATATTCACTTCATAAAGGTTTTGGTTTTCCTGAATAGCTTCGTATGTTGATCTCCAAGATATCAGACTGCGAATATCTTCAACGATCAATTGATGAACTAGGTTCTTAGTTTTAATATATTTCAAAGCTTCATAGTTCCTAATAATAGAAACAAGAAAACTTTATTTGATCAAATCTTGAATTTAGTAATCTCCTATATCACTGTCCATGGAGTTGCCACCACCAACTATAATAAATGGAGTTGAGCTCAAGAACAACATCGCTCTAATACCACTTGATGGAGCAGGAGAGGGCGCACGAGAGATAGGAAGAAGAGCACCATCTTCTTATCATGATAGATCTACTTTATGCAGCGGGAGAGGAGGTACGAGGGATAAGAAGAAAATCACCGTCTTCTCACCACGATAGATCATTGAATTCACAAGGAAGATGGAAAAGAACAAACAAAAAATAAGATAATATTATTGATAGAAAAAAAAAAATTTATTATAACCTTGGGCGGTATATATAACCCTATAATAAACTTAAAGTCCTATTTGATGTAGACTAAAAATAGGACTTATATTCCACTAATAGTTCTACTTAATATATTTTAAATAAAAATATCTAAATCCTATCTTTTATTGGGCTAGGACTATTATTGACTCAGACTGATAAATAAATCTTAATTTTGAACAATGTAAAATTCAAATTATCCAAAATAATAAATAAGAAACTTGTAGGAATCGATTTTAACTTTCCAACGGATAGTTATTTGCTAAATTTGCGTGAATATCTTAGGAGATATGACCTTTAAATTGTATCTGTATGAATCTTGACGAATCTTAATTGGAGTTAGAATTTAACTTGAATTAGATCTCTAATTTTACTATAAAAATGATGTAATTGTCTTATATTGCTCCCTTTATTATATTTGGTTGTAAATCAAAACCAAGTGGGTTGGGAGAATAGTCCAGCTTTTGCTATATCTCGATCTTCCTTCCTCACGAAATCCACTTAAAAAATAATAATTTTTTAGTAAAGTAATAACTCATGAAAAATTATCTATTTTATTATATTAATAAAAAATTATTTATCTTATATAATATAAATTCAAAAAATACATCGATTACAATATATTTAAAAAATATTTTAATTTAAGTTGATTTTATCGATTAAATAAATATAAAAAATTGAATCATCTTTTCGTATAATCGTTCATAATTTAATATTGAATGTCTAGTTTTATTAATATTAGACAAATGATTCTTCATAAAAATTAAAATAAAATAAGTAATTTTTTATATCAATTTAATAATTATCCAAATCAAAATTAAATGAGAGAATTTAAATTTTTTAATATTAATTTATTTGAAAATTTAAATTAAAATAAATTATTTTTTGAATATTTTATTGAAATTGTTTTTTAAAAATGTATAATGTAGGACGTATAATTTTTTACTAATACAAAAAAGGTTAATTTCCCGTAAATTTGTCATAAGACAAATATTCTTTTGCTAAAAACTAAAAAATAATTAATACTTTTGAAGTCACGGAAAAATAGTATTTAAAAAGTATTCTTTATAACTTTTTTAAGCGACAACCATTTAACATTTTCGCTCCTGCTGCACAGCTTATTTGGACATGCGAGTCTCTAACACAAGAGTGTCATTTACTCTCCTAGAGATAAATGAATTGCATGCAAAGATCGCGCAAGGTGATTTGTTGTTTCTGGTTTCGCTGGCGGACAACTGCAGCCGAGCACATGTGCAATTGCCTGATTACGCATGTGCTCAGCTGTGTTTGGTTCTGATTTCGCTGGCGGACAGCTGCAGCTGAGCACATGTGCAATTGCTTGATTAGGCATTCTTCTCGTGCGACGTGAAAACAATTCGATAGGATCCCCATTTTAGATCTCGCGTGTTGGATTCTATATTTCAACAAACACAAAATTTATAAATTTAATAAAATAAATATCAAATTCTGAAAATTTAAATTTATATATCTTATAAAATGAATATATCATCACAAATTTTAAAATTAGAGAATATGAAAAAAAAAACTAAGCAAAATTTTAGGAAACAAACAAACTCTAATTTGTTTGCATTTTCCAATGAACAAAGTCAAATTTATTAGGGCTAATTACGTACACCCGTCGAAATTTCTTTTAATTACAAAAATCCCCCGAAATTTTTGTAATTACCTACCCCTCCTTTTTAAAATATTTACTTATACCTCCTAATTGTTATTTAATCAAAATTTTTTCCAAAAATTTCACTTTTACCCTCCCTAATTTTACAATTAAATCCCTACAAAATTTATTTTCTCATCCTCCACTCTTTCTCCCAAAATATTTACAAATAAATCCTTTGAATATCTTTTTATTTATAAAAAATCTAAATATAATAAACTACTTTTTGATGTACTAACCTACTTTTTGATTTATTATTAATTTTTTCATTATTCTTAACATTATCAATTTAATACATATCTTTCACATAAGATATTAATTTTCAAAAAATATAATAAACTCAATTTTCGCAAAAAAAATATTAATAAATAATAACTAATTTATACATAATTTTTATACTTTCCAATTTACTAGTTAATTTTTATATTAATTTCAATATTCTCAATTTACAAACTTACAAACTGTAATATACTACGCAATTGCAATTCTATATATAATATGTATAATATTTCAGAATTTAAAAAATTTCTTACCTCCTTCTGAAATATGATTGTAGTCTAAAACATAAGTAAGACAATAGATCCATAAAACTCTGCAACTGAAATACCAATAATATTACAACGCCTGAAAATCCCAAATCGCATTGCCTACAAACTTTGCAGTTTACACTAACATCTCTGGCTATATATAAGCGATAATAGAATAGCCTAATAGCCTAATATAATAATCAATCTTGCTGCTAACAAACAAATAATCAATCAATCCACACATCCACTTGCACCGATCCACAACCATCGGCCCCATGATCCACGGAATAAAACAAATTAATGATAGCAAATATAGAAGGTCTACAGTCATCGCGTCCATGATCAACTGAATAAAACAAATCAACAGTAATAAACAGTAAACCCTACATGCAACTATCTACTGTGACATCCATGAAATGAGCTGATCACCGGCAACCGAAAAATGAGTTGTCTCACCGGCATTAATGGAGCTGCAACATCATTGTACGTGCTCCACCGCTGCAAAAAAAACAAAGAAACATGAGAGAAATCATTCGTTCTTGTATTACAAGACTTGTAAGGAAACAGGAAGGATGATAGTATCAAAAATTGCACGATCACACTGCGGTCACCGTCGATGGCGATCTCTAGGCGCGCTGCGCTCACCATGCGGTCGCTCCCCGCTCACCGCGCTCGCCCCACTTGCTCTGCACTCACTCTACGCTCACCACCAACGAAAACCCTAATTTCGAAATCCTAAAACCAAAACTCTTTTAACCGAGTTGTTATGGCACCGGCTAAAACCGAACCGTTTCGGCCGAAACGGTTCGGTTTCGGTCGAGATTTAAAATATTACTTTTTAGTTAGTTTATAATCTACGATACTAATTGTCACACCGGCGAATTTCTACCCTGAAATTTTGCCCGTGATGGCGCCAAGGTTCGCCCACCTCAGCCCGCCAAACTCGCACAAGCCCACAAGAGTATAGAGGAGAAGAGAAGTACACCAATCTTGCCAACCTTTTATTGCTCACATAAAAGGAAATACAACTCTTAACACGGAGTGACACTACAAGTCTCTTTACCTGTGTGTGTCCAACTCAATAGACCCCCTAGTCTATTTATAGTACACGTTTGGCTGTGAGCAACTGCTGGAGATCATGGAGAACATGCTCTACAATATTCTCCCTGCAGTTTCAACCGCTGCCTTGCAGTTCCTCAACTGCTTCCTGCAGTTTCGACTGCTGCCCTACAGTTCAGCAACTGCCTCCTGCAGTTCAACTGCTGTCCAGCAATTCAGCAACTGCCTCCTGCAGTTCAACTGCTGCCCTGCAGTCCAACTGCTGCCCAGCAGTTCAGCAACTGCTTCCTGCAGTTCAACTGCAGCTTTCTGTAGCTCCCTTTAGCCATCTTGACCTGCTGCTCAGTCTGCAGGATGGTTTTGGGCTGTTTGAGTCTCCATCCAAACATGTCGTGACCGTCACTTGCTGCTATGTGTGCTGCCTGCGCACACATATGTTCGAGGCAGTCCGTCACCTCGTTTGATCATGAGATCCGTTACATGATCTCGTTGTGGTGGCACCTACCACTCACAATGGGTGTGACACTAATCTTGTAAATTTCGTATTCGAAAGAGTCCAAAAAAAATTTATGATATTTTAGTCAAATATGTCAATGGCAGGAGATCAAAGAAGATGATTTTATTTAAGGAGAGTTTTATGATTTTAAGTCGATTTATAGGAGATGTAACATTTGACCCTCGAGATGAACAAAGTCAATTCAAACTTTCTAATACGTTAACTTAATGCTGATTTTAGAATTTAATTGATTTTATATATCATCCCTTAATACTCATTTATTGTGCGGTAGGAGATAAAGTAAATATGATAATCATATATATAATTCGTCTTTTAGAATATCATCCGAATAGAATTTGACAATCCAAACCATGATAGTTCAGATGTGTTGGTGAGATGACTTCTGTGGATTGGCATGATATTTCGAGTAATACCAGTCTAAAAAAATTGTAATAAGACATAATTATGGCCCAAAAATAATAAGAAGATGATGCATTTTAAATAAAATTATAATTCGGAGACTGCTTAGGTTTTTCCAGATTTGGAAGCACGGTTTTATATCTCGAGTCCATCATTCGGGCAATAATACGATAAACTCGGAAATTTAACAAGTTCGATCCCAATTTAGAAAATTTGATTTAAATAATTCAGTTCTCGGTTTAGTCGTATAACCCGTCTTCACACATCAATTTCTTTTACTGAAAGCAAAAAATATCGCAGATATGACTCCACAACATAATTTTCAAACTCTTCTTCTCCGGTTCGCTGTCAGCCTTTTGTCGGCCCGAATCGTCCCATTGCTTCGCCAATTGCAAGTGGAAGCGAAAGGCCGCCGCTTTAAGCGTTTGATGTCCGGACATCTTGCAACCCGACGATTTTTTTAAGAGATATTCTATTTTTATGACTTCTTGCTTACCCTTTTTCTTCAAAATAGCCAATTAATTTTGTAAAATAATTAAAATTTAATTATTTTTAATTAAAGTCTAATAAGTCAATCTGAAATAAAATCTAGAAAAAAATTCACCCTTAAAAAAATAACTCAATTTCAAAAAATTATCATATCAAATTTCTTTCGAATTGTAAATATTATTTTTGATAAATACGATCTATCGGGATATAAATAAAGAATAATTCTATTATTTTGAAACAAGGTAATACCAAAATTTTATGATTTTTTTAAAAATTTTCTTTTATTATTGTTATCAAAAATTAATCATTCAAAATACTAAAATTTATAGTTTGGGAACAAAATTATTTAGGTCTCCCTCAATATGCATAAGCGATTTGTCCAAATGTTTTTGGAGGCTCGTTGCTGAACACTACTCGGGCATTTCGATTGGGTGACAAGTGGCGCGCATACCACGTAAAGAAATTTTCTGGTCATTAGATAATTTTAGATTCTATCGTATATCCTTTTTTTTTTCTTGCTGTTTCGCTCCGTATGTTGGATTTGTTTATGCAAAATAATGGATAAATATACATCAAATATGTTTTTAAAAATACAAAATCGTAATCAATTTCGACAAAAAGTCTATTGTACTTTGTTTATTGCCATCATCAACAAGTTTACTACATTTTAAACAAATCGATTGATTATTTTTGGCCATTTAATTTGAATCCAACGATAACTAATAATTATGGAGAATGTATTTTTCGGCGCCCGAGAATTGAATCCAAATTTTTTTTTTAATATTTAATAAATAACTATCTATTTTATTATAAATTTTTAAAAAATTACTTATTTTACTATTATTAGTAAAAATCACTTGATTTATATTATAAATTTTTTAAAAATAATCTCAATTAAATATTTTAAATTTTATCAATTAAATTAATTTTAAAATAAATTATTTTATTCGATTTTATTTCGAATAATTAGTTCATAATTATCAGAATAATTAATTTGATAAAAATTTAAAAAAAAAACAAAATAAAATATTTTAAATGTTTATAGCAATTTTAATTGATTAAATAAAATATTTTAATCGAAATTAACTTTTTTTTACTCGTCCTTTCTAAAATGGGAGATTTTTTCCAATGTTGGGTTGACAAAACTATGCACGAATTCAAACGTCACATCCCATTTGACTGGACGCTCCGATAAACGGACTGATCAGTCGGCAAACACCGAGTGCGAAGATTTTCGACGGTCACGTGCCCAAACTCCGTGCGGAGGAAGTCCAGTCAGACCCGACCAGAGCCGCGTGAAAACCGCCTCAAATCAATAAAGAAAGCTACAAAAATCTCAGTTTCGGTTTTGCTATTCGTCTCAACCCAAATGGTGGGTAAAATCGGTTTATTCGTATTAATTTTATATATTTTAAAATTAAAATTGAATTTTAATTTTTTAGAAAAATGAAAATCGAAACTGCATCGGTTGGCGCATTGGTTGGCAGCTCACGGTGCCCATTTCGCCTATAAAAGCAACCCTTATGGCAAGCAAGAAAGACCCAAAGAGAAGCACCAAGATTAGGGCTAGGGTTTCAGGTTTGAGAGAAAAAAATGGGGACCTTGGCAGCTGAGAAGCCTCATGCTGTGTGCATCCCTTACCCTGCACAAGGCCACATCAACCCCATGCTCAAGCTAGCCAAGCTCCTCCACTCCAATGGCTTCCACATCACCTTCGTCAACACCGAGTTCAACCACAACCGCCTTCTCCGGTCCTGCGGCCCCGCCGCTCTCGCCGGCCTGGACGACTTCCACTTTGAGACCATCCCCGACGGGCTTCCGCCGTCCGACGATGACTGCACGCAGGACATCCCGGCGCTGTGCGACTCCATCACGAAGCACTGCCTCGAGCCGTTTCGCAGCCTGCTGAAGCGGCTCAATCAGGCGTCCCCTCCGTTGACCTGCATCGTCTCCGACGGCGTTATGAGCTTCACGCTTGACGCCGCGGAGGAGTTCGGTGTCCCCAAAGTTCTTTTCTGGACTACCAGCGGTTGTGGCTTCCTGGCTTACATGAACTACCAGAATCTTATAGATCAGGGTCTTGTCCCTCTCAAAGGTATCATCCGCTTCTTCGAAAATGTAATATCTTTTTGTTTTTATTAGATAATATTAATATTGAGCTGAAATTTGTGGACCACCTATGCAAGAGTTTGGGAGAATTAATTGCGTATTGGAGTGGGCACGATGCCAGTTGGATTTGATACTCATGTAGATGTTAAGGTGTAACTTTCATAAAGAAAAAATATATAGATAGTACGCAATGTTCATTGAAAATGTCTTATCGTTTATTTCGCTCGTCAGCTTCATATTTTCATCAACAGATGCTTAATTGATTTTAGAATTTAGTAAATGCTTGATTGATTGCTATCTGAGCGCTATTTTCATGAACAGATGCGGCTGATCTCACCAATGGCTACCTCGACCTGCCAATCGAAGTGCCGGGGATGAAGAACATGAGGCTAAAAGATTTCCCGAGCTTCATCCGGACGACGGACCGGAAGGACATCATGCTCAACTTCTTGATTCGGGAGACTCACCGAGCACCCCGAGGGTCAGCGATCATCATCAACACTTTCCATGACCTGGAGCACGATGTGCTCGACGCCATGCAGTCCATCCTTCCTCCCGTCTACACTGTTGGCCC
The DNA here is from genome assembly GCA_005019695.1 of Trichopus zeylanicus subsp. travancoricus. Lineage (NCBI taxonomy): Eukaryota > Viridiplantae > Streptophyta > Magnoliopsida > Dioscoreales > Dioscoreaceae > Trichopus > Trichopus zeylanicus. The sequence goes on from RXID01021982.1 coordinate 351,379, forward strand.
TCTCTCCTTCCTCACAAGCCAAATGCCGCCGAGCCCAGCTGCGTCACTGAGCTCAAACCTGTGGAAGGAGGAGCCCCGCTGCCTTGAGTGGCTCCAAGACAAAGCTCCTGGCTCGGTTGTCTACGTGAACTTTGGCAGCATCACGGTCATGACCAACGAGCAGATGATAGAGTTTGCGTGGGGGCTTGCCAATAGCAGCCATGACTTCTTGTGGATAATCCGGCCGGACCTCGTGAGAGGCGACGACGCCGTGTTGCCGGAGGAGTTTTTGATGGAGACGAAAGAGCGGGGGTTGCTGGCCAACTGGTGCCACCAAGAGGCGGTGCTGCAGCACCCAGCGATCGGGGGGTTCTTGACGCACAGCGGGTGGAACTCCACGTCGGAGAGCTTGAGCGGTGGAGTGCCGATGCTGTGCTGGCCGTTCTTCGCCGAGCAGCAGACGAACTGCCGGTATGCCTGCATGGACTGGGAGGTGGGCATGGAGATTGACAACAATGTGAAGAGAGAGGAGGTTGAGAGGCAAGTTAGGGAGCTCATGGGAGGAGAAAAAGGGAGAGAGATGAGGAAGAAGGCAATGGAGTGGAAGGAGAAGGCTGCCAGGGCGACAGAGCCCGGTGGCGCATCCTTTGTCAACTTTGAGAGGTTGGTCAACGAGGTGCTGCTGGGTAGGAAGTAAGAAAGATATATGTTGCCTTTGGCTGTTCAAAAGAAGAAATCTAAAGTTTGATATCCGCTTTTTTTATATTTTTGTTATTATAAAAAATTGTTCTTTAATTATGAAAAAAGTTTGGGATGGCGGCCAAAATTGAGGATTGGCAGCAGGCGGCAAGTTGGCATTATTGGCTTCTCGTTCGTTGAATACACGCGCGAGAAGGTGACCTGTATGATAGGGGAAAATTTTGTCACGACCTTTTGAGATGATACAAGTTCAATTTAATCAGTATATTTAAAAAAGAAATCAATTCTAAATAAATAGGGTGCTACCAAGAACAAAATTATCTTTTAACTTTTTTTTTTGGCTACTATATATACTATTCCTATTAGATTTGCTAATATATTTAGAATGTTATAGAAGGTTTATTATATTACATTTAGAGTTAATCTGCATAAATAGAGTTCATGAACCTGACAAGATTCATGAATGAAGTTAAAGAGTTGCATCTGCAACACGAATCTGCATCTATATTTAGCCTACAAATAGCAACACCTTGTGGTGGTGGTCGTCCCAGGTCTCACTGTTTGCCGCATCGAAATCAGGCTAATCGAGCCACTCAGTCCTCAAACCTCTTCACTGCAAGAGAAGAAGATAGAGATGAGATCGATGACGCCAGAGAAACCTCATGCAGTCTTCATCCCCTTCCCAGCGCAAGGCCACATAACACCTATGCTAAAGCTAGCCAAGCTCCTACACTCCAATGGCCTCTACATCACCTTCGTCAACACCCGCTTCAACCACAACCGCCTGCTTCGCTCCCGCGGCCCCGCTGCCCTCGAGGGCCATGGTGACTTCTGCTTCGAGGCGATCCCGGACGGCCTCCCACCGTCGGATGAGAACGCTACCCAGGACATCCCCGCCCTCTGCACCTCGGTGACCAACGACTTCCTCACACCTTTTCTTGAGCTCTTAGTGAAGCTCAATGACCCCTCTTCATCTTCCCCTCCGGTTTCATTCATAGTCTCCGATGGTGTGACGTCCTTTACTTTAGACGCCGCTCGAGAACTCGGCATCCCCAATATCTTGTTCTGGACTCCTAGCGCTTGCGGCTTGATGGGCTACCTCCAATTCCAGCCTCTCTTGGACAGAGGCCTTACACCCCTTAGAAGTAATCACTTTCGAGTCTCAAGCTTCATCACTGCTTCCTTTTTATATTTTTGGGTAATTTGATTCACTATTTTTAGGTGATGATGATCTCATTAATGGATACCTCGACACACTGATCGACTGGGTGCCCGGGATGAAGAACATGCGTCTAAAGGACTTCCCGAGCTTCGTCAGAACGAGAGACCCCGGCGACGTCATGTTCAACTTCTGTACCCGCGAGGCGCAAAGAGCTTCCATGGCATCAGCCATCATTCTCAACACCTTCCGTGATTTGGAAGGGCCTGTTCTCGACGCCATGCAATCTATGCTGCCTCCGATCTATTCCATTGGGCCAGTATCCTTGCTAGCTCGCCGTATTCCGGAGAACCCCGCCTCGTCTCTGGGCTCGAATCTTTGGAAAGAAGAGATGGAATGCTTGGAGTGGCTGCAAGGGAAGAAGAAGTCGTCGGTGGTGTACGTGAACTTTGGAAGCATAACTGTGATGAGCAAGGAGCAGCTGGGGGAGTTTGCGTGGGGGCTGGCAAACAGCAAGCATGACTTCTTGTGGGTAATAAGAAAAGACCTAGTGAAGGGTGAGACTGCTGTGGTTCCACAGGAGTTCTTGAGCGAGACGAAGGAAAGAAGCATGCTTGCGAACTGGTGCCCCCAAGAGGAGGTGCTGGCGCACCCATCCGTCGGAGGGTTCTTGACGCACAGCGGATGGAACTCAACGCTGGAGAGTATCTGCGCTGGAGTGCCGATGATCTCGTGGCCGTTCTTCGGCGAGCAGCCGACAAACTGCCGGTACGCGTGCAACGAGTGGGGCATTGGCATGGAGATCGATAGCAATGTGACGAGGGAGGCGGTGGAGGGGCTTGTGAGGGAGATGATGGGAGGGGAGAAGGGAAGGGAGATGGGAAGGAAGGCAATGGAGTGGAAGGAGAGGGCTGTCAGGGCAACAGAGCCAGGTGGGGCTTCGTTTGTTGACTTTGAGAGGTTGGTCAACGATGTTCTTTTGTTCAAGTAGTGGAGATGTTTTATATTTCAGTGTGTTTTCATGATATTTGCTTGTAATAAATACTTTCCTTATGTCGGTTTTGGTGAACTATAAAAGTATAAACCAAATCGTTTAGACGAAGGAGGGTCAACTTTGGAGATCTGAGTTGTCAGAACAGGAGCGAGTTCCCACGACAAAGCAATATAATATTTAACAAGATGAGCTGTCTACGATTCAGCTCATAAGTTGCGTCACTGCTGACCTTCGACACGAACAGAAAAGCCTCCGCCGCATAGAATCGGGTTCGGGCTTGACTTTTGCCGGAGGGACTTTGGATCCGGTTGCTTCTAACGTCAGATTTGAGTTATGACGGGTAAAAATATGGCGGTTGCCCTCCTTTTCTCTACGTATCAAAAGACATGGGCGGCAAGGATTCAGCGCTTAATCGCATTTATATTGAGCGTATCTTTGTTCCTGGGCTGCATCCATGCTCGGATGCTTTAGAAAATGAAGCGACAACTCGAGACCAAGTAATATGGTTTGATTCGGTCTAGTCCATTTTGATAACGATCGAAGTCTAAAAAGCAAAACAACGCGACCCTAATCTTAATGAATCAGATTAAGATATACAAAAGTATAACCTAATCCGTGTTAGGTAAAATAGTTATAAACAAAAAAGCAAGTTTATCGAAAGAAGCAAAAGAAAAATCTCAAATTCAGTTGATCAACCAATCGGAGAAGTTCCCTTGAGATTCCGAGAGCCCTCCAGAATGTTCCAGCTTAAGCAATTCCAAACTTGAGTAATCCGAGTATTGCCTGTGTGACCCCCAGTAACTCTTAAGGACCGTTTTCTCGCATCAAATCAATGGAAGGAGGATACCAGCTGCTTAGAATGGTAGGAAGGAAGAGATCAGCGCTCTGTATTGTACGTTAACTGTGCAGCGTGACGGTGATGAGCTAAGAGCAACTCGTGGAGTTCGCATGGGGCCTGGCTAACAGTATACGTGACTTCTTGTGGGTGATCGGAGACAACCTCGTCGCCGGAAGAACTCGAAAACGGAGAGCATCTCCGCCGGGGTGGCAATGATATGCTGGCCGTTCATCGCCCACCAGCAGACTAACTGCCGGTACGCGTGCGCCGAGTAGGGTTTTGGAATGGAGGTTGATAGGAACGTGACGACGGAGGAGGTAGAGAGGCGACTGTGGGAGCTGATGGGAGGAGAGAAGCGGAAGGAGATGACGAGGTAGGCACTGGAAAGGAGAGTGCTCCCAGGGCAACAGAGCCGAGGGATCTTCTTTTGTCAAAGGGTGCTGCTCCCTAAGGAGTGAAGGATGAGTGAGCAAGTGTAGTATTAATATCTTATAATAAGCTTTAATTTGTGTAAAAGTTTACCTAATTTGTTCCATGGAATGCAACAAGACACTGACTTGAACTGCAAAAACTGGCGTTTGCTGTGAACTAGTGAAATATAATTATGCTAATCATTTATTCTTTGATTGAATAATTATTATTTATTATTGTTTTTTATTATAATCCAGTATAATTTTGAAAGAGTTAATATTTTGGAAAATGATTAATTAAAGTAAAAATTAATATAATTTAATTAGCAAATGGAGTAATCAATTATACCCTAAGCCCACTCCTTCTCTATGTTATAAATGAAAGAAAAAGAGATAATTACCTATAACTTCTGTAATTAGTATTAATTATCTACAACCCCTAATTTTCGGAATTATCCCCATTTTTTCTTTTCTCAAAATATTTACCTATACTCCCTATCATTATTTAATCAAAATTTTTCCAAAACATTTCAATTTTACCCCCAATTATTTTTATAATTAAACCTCTAAAAATTTATTATTTATTATTTAACACTTCGAAATTCAGTTTTTTGCAAATAATATTCTGAAATTATTCTGATTTACAGAAAAGTCCCTAAAATTCGGATTTTTGTAAATAACACCCCGAAATTATTCCGATTTACAGAAAAATCTCCGAAATTATTGCAACTGGGGCGAGGGTAGCAGCGACGCCGGAGGCCGGCGGCAGGAGCGGAGGCCTAGGCCCGCTCGCCGGTGCACCGGCACGCTGGCGAGGATGGCCAAGGCCGAGGTCGTCCGCGCCCGCATGCCAGGGACGGAGGCCGAGGTTGGCGCGCTGGCAGCGGGCGCAGATGGCCTCGGCCTCAGCATCGGCACGCAGGATGGAGGCCGAGGCCGACGCACTGGCGCGCCGGCAGCAAGCTCGGACGGCCTTGATATAAAATATTTTCGGTCCTTTTCACAGCTCCTAAATTAATTTTTCATTAGATTATTGTCTGTTCAATCTAATTCTAGATAGAGACAATAAACACTACCTATACTAAGATAATGTAAGATACTTATGAAGTTTTGGAATCGTATAATGTTTTTTCAATTCTATAAAAAAGAAGGAAGCCTTTAAATTTATAGGTTTTTCGACCTATTATTTTAATAATTCTAAATCCCCAAATTGACGCTCACTGCGAATGATACTTCAAACTTGGAACGAGCATAAAAAAGTAACAATACTTCTTTATTTTTTTTTAGTTGTTCTACCGGATTGGTCTCTCAAGATCTTCGGTCTGCACTCAAACTCGATGAAAAATATTGGATAACTTCTTATGAATTAGTTGAGAATGATTCTAATCTAGTTTATGACTTATTAGAAGTAAAAAAAAAAGGCTTTGGTGGGTTTGTTTGAAAACAAACTCGATGATAGTGAAATGTACGATTAGTACGTACACACTGAGATAATCGTACTTTCTGTGGTCATCGGATTTGCTTATTGCACAAATCCTTAAGATTTTCAATCAAATTTTTGTTGGACTATACGTTGTGTAGAGGTTTATGTGAAGTTTTGTAATTTGGCAAGGGTATATGTGCAAAATCCATAAATTTTATTCTTCTCCCGATCCGACGGCCCAGCCCAATTGGTTTCACGGGCTGAGCCTGGAGGCCTGCTTCACTGGTGAATCTGGCAATTGGCATTTGACAAAAACGGCGTGTTTGTTTCGATTCCCAGGACCCCGAATCGGAGAATAGAGGAAATTGTGAGTGAATTCCCTTTATTTCTGTGTTTATTTCGATTTCAAGAAACCGAAATCGAGGGAATCCCCGATTCCAATTTCTCTCAATTCCTGTTTTTTTTTTCCGGCCAAAACGAGCGGAAAACGTCATTTCTCCGGGGAATCGGCTGTGGTTTTCTCTCTTTTCTCCGTGATTTTTATGCCTTTTCCCACGATTCCAGAGCTCGTGAGTTCTCTGTTTTCCAGCCGGCCGAGTTCAGAGCTCGTGAGTTGCTCCATCGCTCCGACCGCTGCCCCGACTGTGCCCCGACCGCTACCTCGACTGCGCCCCGACCAGTGCCCCGATCAGTGGCGGAACCCAAGATCGAATCGCTGCGCCGGAGTGCCGGAGCGCCGGAGCGCCGAATTCCTCCTTTTCTCTGTTTTCCCGTCATTCCCTGCACCTTTTCCTCCTTTCTCACGATTTCAGCCGAGGTCGTCGCCCTCCTTCGAGAAGGTGCATGGCTGTGTAGAAGCGTGGTGCGTGGGGAGGCGCTCGTGAGGTGCACGGCTGAAGGAGGCGCATGCAGGCAGCGTGTGGGAGGCACGAGGCGGACGGTGGTGGCTCGGCGGCGCGGGCACGAGGACGGCAGCAGCATGCAGTGGCGGCCGCTGGCGGCGGCAGCAAAATTAGGGTTTTGGGTTTTGAGATAGAGATGGGAGGTAAAAGATGAAGGGTTTTGGTTGATTTAAATTGGGTTTATTTTGGGTTGGGTTTTGATTTTATTTTAAGTTCTGATTTAGTTTGGGTTGGTTTGAATTTAATTTATTTTGGATAGATTTAAGTTGGTTGGGTTGAGTTGGATTTATAGAGACAAGAGGTTGGATTCTCCCTCTTTCATTTTTGGATCTTTTTATAAAATTTTATTAATTTTTAAAATTATTTTAATAATTTTAAAATTAAAATTATTTTATTTTTCAAATTACTTACAAATAAATTATTTTCAAAAAATAAATATATATTTTCTATGTTTATTAAAAATAATTCAAGAAAATAATAATAAAATTATATTAAATAAGTCTGTAATTAATTATAATAAGTTACTTACATAATCTGTCTTTTTTGACCTTTTTAAAATATTTATTATTTATTATTATTTTTATATATTTAATAATAGCATTATTATACTTTTCTAATTATTTATAAATAAAATATAATAAAAAACTAATTTTTTTTAAAAAATATTTTACATTAAAATAATATTATTATATTAAATAATAATAATTAGTTAACATATATTTCTATAATTACAAATTTTTAAATTAAATTTATTATATTTTTTGTATTAATTTATATATAAATTAAATATTTTGTGTAATATGTTAATTCTCAATTTCCTACGTCAACCAAATACAAAAATTTAACAACTTATGGAATTGGTCAACTCCATTTGTCAATCAAACAACAGAATTTAGAATTTAGAAATTGGTTAATTCCCAATTCCCTACAGTAAATACTCATCCAAACACTGTAATTATCTAATTTCTTCAATTCCCTGGAATCACTCAATTCCCACGATTCCACGATTCCTAAATCCAGAATCGAACCAAACACGTCCTAAGATAATCTCTAAAAACAAGCAAATTCATGAAAAAAATTCAAACAATAATGATCTAATATTATCTTTTTAATAACCATAACATACAATCTTTATTGATTCATTAACAGAATGATCATATAGTTAATAATGAACTCTTTCAATTTCATTACGATTAATTTATTATTTACTCAACTAACAACGATTTACTTGTCATTATTCCAACACAAACGGGTCGTGAATTTGTGGACCCAAATGTGCACGACACAGGGCAGGCACAATGACCATGGCATGCTTCTGTTCACGCGCACGTGGGCTAGAGGTTCAAGGCGCGTGGAACCTGGAACCTTAGCACAACCAAACATAAACAAGAGTCCGGTTCAAGTGTCCGGCAGAAATGCAGAACGCATGGAATGAAAGAGTTGATAAAAATTTATATATTCTAAAAATGTGCATCTTATCGTATTGACACGATGACGTGGCAAAATAAACATCTGAACCAAACTTCACAGACAACAACCTACAATAAATAATTTCCATTTTTGATCTTTTTTAGTTGATTTAAGGCTATCTCTCACAATTTTTTTATTTTTTATTTTTACAAATAACAACAGCAGCTGTGCCTTACAAGAAAAAAAAATAAATACGAGAAAAACACTATTTTTCTGCATAATAAATTAAACTAAAATATAATATATGTCGTTACGACAAAAGGGTCCACGTGAGGGTCGTGACCCCACGTTTGAAGCATGGGACTTGCGTTTGTATGCGTTTCAGGTCGCGGTTCTGAGATCGTCGTGTCAGTCTGAGGCTTTTTCTATTTTTTAATTTTTTTATTGAAGTATACCAGGGTTGGTCGACGAACGACTTTGCTGTGTAGTCCAGACAGCGTTCTCCTATTTTGGCCAATAAAATGCTTTGCGCTTTGAACCATGGGAAACGGGGCCCACAAGTGCATCAGGCGTTGATCCGAAGCCACGGTCAGCAATCTGGTTGTTTGACCTACTCACCGAGCCGCACCTATCGGCCTGCGGCTTTTGCCACAACTGGCTTCTTAAGCTGAAAACGCAATTTTATATATATATATATATATATATATATATAAGGAAAAACCCAGTAATTACGCAAATTCTAGAAATAAATGGGAAAAATCGACATCTTCAGAATTTGATTGAATTTATTCTGAAAGTTATTCTTCGATCATTTTAGGATGTTGACCTTCATGACTCTGAGAGAACATTTGCAGTGCTATTTTCAGTGTTCCACGTAATTCAAGCCGCAAACATCGTCATTAAGTTTCTAAAATTTCTTGTTAACGAAGCAATCATTCAATGGGTCTCTAAAATTTCTTGTTAACCAAGCAATCATTCAACGGAAAAGGGTTTTTGGTGCCCGACATTGTTTAATTCGAAACCAAAATCAAATTCAAATTTAAGATCTAAATTTTTTAAAAAATAATAATTTAATTAAAATTTTAATATTTAAATATTAATTTAATTAGTGAATAGTTTAAATTTTTTTAAATTTTCACACAAATTGAAATATTATTTATTAAAATTTAAATAAATAAATATAATAATAATATAATAATTTATTTTTTAAAATAACAAAAAAAATAATTTATTTATTTATTTAATATTTAAATAATATACTGATTAGAACAGAACAATACGCACCCTTGAAACCTTGAGAGGCCGGAATCGAACGATCGCATTGGAGGGCGGGACACGAGAGCGCGCGTTGTTTTTTGGGTCACATGGTCATATAACCCCAAAGGAATGAACTGTCGCCAGTCACCACCCCTGCCTTGTTTTCCCGTTCATAAGACGACCCACATATCATAATTATACAATGGACCCACACCATCGAACACCAAACAGCCGCAGACTCGCCCTCAGCCCACGCTGCCGCACCACGTCCCTCGACTGCCTACTGCACGCACCCGCACTAAAGTAATTGAAACATTTTGATAACTTACGTACTTCGTTTTAGATCCCTACTAATATAAATTTTATATGAAGAGTCTTAATTGGAGGTAGAATTTGAATTCAAGAAGGATATAAATAAAAGAGAAAAAAAAGAGAAAATGTCAATTTTATACGCAGGTCTTGTGTAATTTTTTAGAAATAATTTTTCGTTGATTTTTTACGCTGATTCTTTTGATTTTTTTAAAGAATTATTTTGTAAGGTAAAGGTATATATACGATGTTGACACTTTTAGTTTAGACAAACCACCCACATTATTAGGTTTTTTTTTTTTTTTTTTTTGGTATAGTGTCTCTATTTTTGGCCTTTTGTTTTGTTCTGTTATATTTTCTGCATGCCCCCAATACATCATGTGCTACTCACGATACTCTACCAACCCCAGCCGCCCGCTCGGCGTTTTGCCGCTGCTGCTGATAAGCTCGTAAATTTTTTATAAGCTTTTTATACACAGCTCTCAATTTTTATTTTAGTTATTAAAAATTTGTCCCGATTTCATTATTTATTTATATTTTCTTTTATTAAAATTTGTTATCTATAATTTTTATTATTATTTAATTACAATTTTTGTAAAAAAATGTTTCTTTTATCTTTTGTAAGTTTTTATTTAAGCACACAAAAATTTTAATTTATTGTCCTTCACTTTTTTTCTCAAATATTTACAAATAAAATTTTAATACTAATTAAATTATAATTTTTATATTTATAAATTTATAAATTGACCCTCAAATATTTTATTCATAAATAAGTTTAAATTTTATTATTTTTAAATAAAAATTTATAAAAATGACCTTAAAAATTTTAAAATTTTATAAATAAATCCTTCATAAAAGTTTAAATTACAAGTTTATTATTTATATATTTATAAATAGGCTCCTCAAATTTTTTTATTTATAAATAAGTTTAATTTTTTTTATTTTTTAAACATAATTTTACAAAAAAGGCAATGAAGAATTTAAAACTTAAAATTTTAAATTACAAGTTTAATATTTATACATTTATAAATAGTTCCCTTAAATGGTTTTATATATAAATAAGTCCAAATTTTATTATTTTTTAAATTAAGTTTTACAAAAAAGATATTGAAGGTTCCAAAACATAAATTTTAAATTATAAGTTTAATATTGATATATTTATAAATAGATTCATGAAATATTTTATAAATACGAAGTCCAAATTTTTATTTTTTAAAATTTTACAAAAAAGACCTTGAAGATTTTCAAACTCTATAATTTAAATTATCATTTTAATATTTGTATATTTATAACTAGACCCCTCAAATTTTTTATTTATAAATAAGTTCAAACATTATCATTTTTCAAATAAAATTTTATAAAAGGGACATTGAAGATTTTAAAACTTAATAATTTAAATTATAAGTTTAATATTTGTATATTTATAAATAGACCATTTCAATATTTTTATTTATAAATAAGTCTAAACCTTATCATTTTTTAGATGAAATTTTATAAAAGAGATCTTGAAGGTTGTAAAATATTTCAAACAAGTCCTTACAAATCAGATCCCGAAATAAAAAATTTGCAAGTAACCCCCTATATTTTGTGATTTTATGAAATACTATAATTTTAAAATTTATACAATTTCATCCAACATATCTCATCTATATCCAACTTAAAATTTGAATCTTTATGTGGATAGATGTGATCCAGTTTTAATTTAAAAAATCATAAAGTTTGGACTTATTTATAAATAAAAAAAATTTGAGGGGTCTATTTATAAATATGCAAATATTAAACTTAGAATTAAAAATTTTAAGTTTTAAACCGTTTAAAGTGCTCTTTTGAAAATTTTTATTTGAAAATTGATAAAATTTAGACTCATTTATAAATAAAAAAAATTAGAGAAGCCTACCTTCAAATATACAGATATTAAACTTGTAATTTAAATTATAATGTTTGAAAATCTTCAAGGTTTTTTTAATAAAAATTATTTAAAAACATAAATTTTGAATTTTTTATAAATAAGAATATTCGAGATGTCTATTTATAAATGTTTAAATATCAAAATTATAATTTTAAAACCTTCAATAATTTTTATTAAATTCAATATAAAAAATGATAAAATTTAGATTTATTTATAAATAAAAATATTTAAGAGGTCTATTTATAAATGTAAAAATATTAAACTTGTATTTTAAAATTTTTTAAATTGTAAAGTTCATATTATATATATATTTTATTTGAAAAATAATAAAAGTTTAACTTATTTGTAAATAAAATATCCGAAGGGTTTATTTGTAAATATATGAATATTAAACTTATAATTTAAAATTTTATTTAGGGATTATTTGTAAAAAAATAAAATTTTTAACTTTTTTGCAAATTTTTATCTAGAAAATAATAAAAGTTAAATTTATTTATGAATAAAAATATTTGAAGGGTCTATTTATATATATATAAATATAAAATTTGTAATTTAAAATTTTATTGAGAATTTATCTATAAATATTTTGGAGAAAAATGGACGGTGAAAAGTTAAAAATTTTGAGAGTTTAAATAAAAATTATAAAATATAAAAGAAAATTTTTTATTAAAATTTTAATTAAATGACAATAAGAGTCGTAAATAATAAATTAAAAATAATATGGGTACGTACTGAAATTACGAAAAATTGTAATAAATATAATAAATTTTAGAGGTTGTATGTAAAAACTTATTTTTGATTGGCAAATGGCACATCTTTCCTTCCGCAGGATATGGATGCTTTTTAACGGGTTCGGGTGCAAAATGGTTGCGTCCACATTCGCTTTCAGCGTGGAAAAAAGGGTAATGAATCTATCTTTTACGGATTTAACTCCGAAAGTGAATCCGACCCGTTTGTTCTGCTCACCACCTACCGCACCAACAATCATCGACTGAGCAACCCCTCTATAAATATCCGCTTTTCGTGCTTGCGCCGCGCCCTCTGCAAGAGCCTCTCTCTTCTCTCGCCGTCGCCGTCGCCGTCGCCGTCGCCGTCGCCGTCGCCGTCGCCGTCGAAGCGAAGAGAGAGTGCGAGAGAGACCTAGTTTCCAAGAAAATGGCTCTCGCTTCCAGCTCCGCCATCGCCGCTAAGTCCCTTCTACCATCCCACCCACTCGCCGGAGGTAGCCCCGCCGATCTCCGCCTCCCTAGCCTCCTCCCGGCCAATTCCCGCTTGGCTGTGCGCCCTATCTCTGCCTTCCACGCTGCAGAGCCTGCAAAGAACCCCGTCGTGACCGAGAAGCCTGCTTCTCCCGCCCCGGCTGCTCCGGCGAAGCCCGGGAAATGGACCGTGGACAGCTGGAAGACGAAGAAGGCACTGCAGCTGCCGGAGTACCCTGACAAGAAGGAGCTCGAGTCCGTGCTGCGAACGATCGAGAGCTTCCCCCCGATCGTCTTCGCCGGGGAGGCGCGCAGCCTTGAGGAACGCCTGGGTGAGGCCGCCATGGGCCGTGCTTTCCTCCTTCAGGGCGGCGACTGCGCCGAGAGCTTTAAGGAGTTCAACGCCAACAACATTCGTGATACCTTCCGGATCTTGCTGCAGATGGGCGTCGTCCTCATGTTCGGTGGCCAGATGCCGGTCGTCAAGGTTCCGACTTTTTTCGCTCAAGCATTCCAGATCTGCGGTTTTAGCCGTTCTATTTGTTTGGTCTGAGATTCTAGCCCTTCTATCTGTTGATTTTTTTGAGGATTTTCGATGCAGGTTGGGAGAATGGCAGGTCAATTTGCGAAACCGAGATCTGATCCATTCGAGGAGAAGAACGGAGTGAAGCTTCCGAGTTATCGGGGCGATAATGTGAATGGAGACTCGTTTGATGAGAAATCGAGGATTCCTGATCCGCAGAGGATGATCAGGGCCTACTGCCAGGCGGCAGCGACCCTGAATCTCCTGCGGGCATTCGCTACAGGAGGCTACGCGGCCATGCAGCGGGTGACGCAGTGGAACCTTGATTTCACCGAGCACAGCGAGCAGGGCGACAGGTACACGATCCTTTTTGGTTGTAAGTTTTTTTTAGGTTGGGATTTCCTTTGCGTGAATGCTACTTTATTTTTCGGTATTTCTCCAGCTTTTCTGTTTGTGGTCTCATCACTGATACGGAGGCTTCAAGGGATGGGACGTTTGTGGTTTTATTTATCAGAAAACTTTTGCCTTTTTTCTTGGGAAAGATCTGTGTGCTTTATTTAGACCTTATTCTGTTTCTTAGATGTGATTTACATTGTTGATTGCTCAAATCCCTGTTTTGACCGGCTCATAATTTGTAAATTGTCAAAATTTGCAATGAACACAAAAAGCACCTTATCTGTAGAATTTAAGCTCAATGTCTTATGAGGAAAAAAAATATGTTTGTTAAACTTAAGAATAATTATAGGAAAATATTCAAAAATGAATTGCTGAAGTATAGGGAATCTAGTTTATTCATGATGAGAATACTTACGTAAAACATCTTGATTAAAATGTTCTTTGTTCGGACGCTTGTGTTTGTGACATAAATACGGTAAAAGCCTAAATCTGGTTAGCCTTCTCTTTCAAACTGAGTGCTATTGTCACTTTCAATTAGCCTTTTCTTTTTCCATAGATGTGGGTACCACAGCAATACATGTAGAACAAGTAGATTGTTTTCATCTGTTTGATTGCAAATCAATGGCTGAATCACTACCAGAGGTTCAAATCTCATATTTGTGAATGTATTGTGGTGACATCAACATGGCAAATTGAAGTCAATGGGTCTTTTCTGTATACATGCATGTGGGAAAATTGGAGTTTCATGTAGGGGTGAGCAAAAGAACTGAAAAATTGGTATGTCGTACCATACCAATTGAGAATTGTACCGGAAAACTAGCTCTCAAAGTAAATCAGTAAGATTCTGATTTTCAATTTTTTGTAGAACTTAGTTTCATATTTATAATTTTTAAATATATTTCTTAATTTAAATATCTTGCAGCAGATAATATATTTTAAATTTAATTTCAGCAATATGTTATTTGTTGATATTGGTTATAAAAACATTTCAACTTATTTAATTATACCAAATGCAGTACCAAATACCCATTTTCATAGTTAGTAACAATGAACAAGCTATCTATGTAAAATATCAAACCAATTAAATGCCATATATACCTAAATCATGGTTAAAAATGGAAGAAAATATGCCAAAAGCTAGTGAATATGAAACAATTAAACTCACTGAATTTAGTGTCATTATCATGATTGGAAATATGTTATATGTACTATTGGAAAAATTGACAATTTGGTAATTAATCTAACAAAAGCAAACATTAGTTTAAATTTAATTCAATCAAAATCTATTATTTTGTTCAGTAGCTAGTATTAATTGAAGATCAGACATATTTGGGTCATTTATGATTTGTCAACTATGACTAACATGCTCAAGGGCATTCCCCAACCAAATTAGGGTGGTTTGGAAGCATAAAAGGTAGTTACAAAGGCTGACTTTGACATCAAGCTCTATTTTTTGAACAACACTTACAATGATTCTTGCACTATGTGCTACACATTTGTGTTTTTCAAATAAAATTTCATTGAACTTCACTTTGCTGGTAGCAGAATTAAGGAATGTCGTTTCCTGTAGTTGTTTCTGAATTAGACTGCATGGTATCTTTTTGGCATCTTATTCATGTCCTGTGTGCATGCAAGGCATATATATAAGAAAGCGCCAAAAATTGCTATAATTAACTTTAATAGTTGTTTCTTCTCCTGTCAAAATACTTGTCTTTCTCATTTGATACAGTGTTAACTCAAAATGTATTGCCTTTATGGTGGTAGCACATGACTGAAACTTCAGACACTAATATAACCTCTTTTGGAATGAGGTCCAAGCATTTTCCATGCACATTGGCCTTGGACCACGGAATTTAGGATTGCCTTTAAGTTAGTAAGCCTCACCAATGGTGAGTACCTTTTTCACAACCAAAATCTATGTAACATTTGATAAATGTATCCTTGGTAATTTATGGATGTCATTAAGTTTGTGATTGTAACTCTAATGGTCGAAAACCTACGTTTTTTGGCAAGTCGAAATCTTTGTTGATAAAGATATGCAATAGCTGCCTAATTCAATAATTACACGCACAAGCAGCTTGGTATTTTCTGTGAATTTCAGGTACTTCTGAATTGGTTTGGTCATATTTTGTTACCCTAATTATGGAAAAGGGAAAAACAACTACAGGAACCTTTGAATCCAAGACTGGAGTATAATTTAAACTCTTTTGTGGAAGATAAGGACAATTATGCAAGCTATTCTAATTGACATTCTTTAATACTCAACTAATTTTCTGTTTGGTGTACTTGGTGCAAATGAGCAGGTACCAGGAGCTAGCACACCGCGTGGATGAAGCCCTAGGGTTCATGGCTGCAGCTGGTCTGACTGTGGACCATCCAATCATGACAACCACTGATTTCTGGACATCACATGAGTGCCTGCTTCTCCCCTATGAACAATCTCTCACCCGTGAGGACTCAACTACTGGTCTTTTCTATGACTGCTCAGCTCATATGCTATGGGTTGGTGAGCGCACACGTCAACTTGATGGTGCTCATGTGGAGTTCCTCAGCGGAGTGGCCAATCCCCTTGGAATTAAGGTATTAAACTGTGAAGCAACAAACACATTCCATTTGTGGCTTGGTTCTTTTGTGTGCAATCTCAATAATATTGGGATTTGGAGTTAGTAAATGGTTGTAGGATATGAGTAACCTTGAAGCCATTTGTGCACTTAATTTTATTGACAGAAAAAATAATTAATATGTGTAGGTGAGCGATAAGATGGACCCAAAGGAGTTGGTCAAGCTGATTGAGATTCTGAACCCAACAAACAAGCCTGGAAGGATCACTATTATCACGAGAATGGGGGCAGAGAATATGAGGGTCAAGCTGCCACATCTAATCAGGGCTGTCCGTGGAGCTGGACAGATTGTTACTTGGGTCAGTGACCCAATGCATGGGAACACCATCAAGGCTCCCTGCGGTCTGAAGACTCGCCCTTTTGATACCATTTTGGTAAGTATTTCTTCTGCTTCATTTTGTGTGCAATTACTGCAGGGATCTGTGGTCCATGGTGTGAGCTGATGAATGAAATTATTATAGTTTTACTTTCCCATCAACGATAAGGTTATAGGGACCATAATATGAACAGTTTATCTTTGTGTATTGCTGAATGGGAAACACCTTTCCATTCATCAATGATTGTTTGGCTGTTGCCTAGAAGATAGGTACTCAGAACAACAATGTCTTTCTTTTGGTCCTCTTAAAAATTATTATAATTTATAATGGAATAGATAATTTCTAGGCAGCAAATCAATGCAGACAAAAAACAAAATAGACTTCTCATTGCCCTTCATGTGTAGAGACTGTTTAGTGTGGTGCGAAGTCAAGTTTGTAACAACTAGACCATTTATTTTGGGTGATCTCGAGACCATGTTGTTATTCAGATTTTCCATCAGTTGGGAGCTAGTAAGCAATATGAATTTCTTTAGCTGGACAACTGCCTTATGATAATGTTTTCTAATGAGATTTGGTTGGTCAAGTCAATGATATATGCTATTTCCTTATGAAAATCTTTTGAGCTGTTACTCTTATGTTAATCTTCTCATTTATGTCCCTAGTGTTCAACAACCTCATTATAACCCAGGATATTCAATTTCATACGGAGTGAAAATATTTAGGACTTGTTTGTTCATTAAAATTTTAAGCTGCAAGAACTTTGAAATTCTTGTAACATGAAAATCCAGCGTTTGATAGTCTGGATTTTCAAATCCACAGATTTGAAAGTTCCATCCATTAGTTTGAAAAAGAAGTCCAACTAATTTGGCTGTACTTTGAAGTCAAACGAATTTAGAGTCTTAACACGAGATATCATGCACTGGACTCTAAAATTCATTTTTAAAACTTTTTTATGTTAAATTATAAATAAATCCATGAAATCTTATACATTTACAAAAAACCCTAATTTTAAAAACCACAAAAATATCCTTGAAATTTAATTTTTGTCTAATGAAAAGTCCCACCAAACAAACTCTAGGAATTTGAAATCTTGAATTTAAAAGTTATTCAGAAAAACACATCCTTCGAATTTGGAAATCCATCGGTTTTAAAATCCCAGGACTTTGAATCCCTGAAATTTGGAATCCAACAAATCAAACAACAGTTTGGTCTACAACTTTGTGCTCGCATGCACACAACATGACATGCGACTATGATTTGTAAAAGCCAATATTCCACTAGAACAAGGATTTTTTTCTCTTAGGACAAAGGAATTGGAGATGCAGTGTTGCAGCAAGTAATCCATAAGCAGAATGTTGCTTGTATGCATCAGGTGAACAGTGTGATTAGTTTCTTTTTAATTGTTGATCTCTAATATGTTCGAGATGTGGATTGTCTGACAGGCAGAGGTGAGGGCATTCTTTGATGTGCATGAGCAAGAGGGAAGCCACCCAGGAGGTGTGCATCTTGAGATGACAGGCCAAAATGTGACTGAATGCATTGGAGGATCACGGACTGTCACCTTCGATGATTTGAGCTCTCGCTACCACACACACTGCGACCCTAGACTCAATGCATCACAATCCCTGGAGCTGGCATTCATCATTGCTGAGCGTCTTAGGAAGAAGAGGATCCGCTCTCCAAAAAGCAACCTTGGGGAGTTGCCCCCATTGTTGGACTTCTAAGAGAGTAAAAGCTAGGAGATCTTATAATCATCGTCCCCTGAGACATCAGTTGCTCATATATGTAAGTTTTTTTAATGAGCTTGTTGTCTGCTGTGATTTTACTTTTGGTGTATGTAGTAGTGTTTAACCTATCTGAACTATTGGTTTGGTTTTTAGAAATAGAATAAACAGAGTCAGGGCTCCTGTCACGTTCTTGCATTTTGGCCTGCTGGCCTGTATTGGTCTATTGCAAATGAGAAAAAAATTAGCAGGCTGAGAGTTTCTTTCCGCCTAAACTTTTGTTCTCGCCCAACCCCATTTTACTGCAATACGCCATGAAAATGATGTTGCAAGTTATAACTAATGAAATACTGCATAAATGATCTAGGTATTGCCAAACTCTTTCTGAAATTCTGTTCTCAAAGGGAAACAGGTGATCTCAAACAGTCGCTCATCTGACCTGAGCCAAGTAGATAAAATCTCGATGATTTTTCTTTATATATATATATATATATAATATGGATTCTAGGCAAAATTTTAAAAAATAAAATATTATCCTTTGAGCAGATTATTTGTCCAGACAAGTACAAATCAAATCAATCAATCCTAAAGACGCTACTAGTTTTACCTTTGCGAAACCTCCAAAGATATTATTTTACTTTACTTTTGGTCATTTCTATCAAAAACAAACTAGTCCCTAAAATGAACTTAAGAGGGTGGCTTGGCTTTACCAATGTGAGTGGCCTCCATCCTCTATTTTGACCAAGTTAAATAAGGATATATTTAATTATAGAAATTTGTTTCAATTTTTCAAAAAATATTTTTACAAAAGAGAAAAATTAAAAATATTGTTCAAAAGTAATTTTTTTAACTTAAAAAATTAAAATTTATTATTTTATTTTTATATTAAATTTTTAAAAATATCTTTTAATTTTTTTTTGAAATTTTCTTTGTAACTTATCTCCAAGAGAAAACATGCATTTTTGGTGTTTCCCACTTTTTTCACCCTTCGAATTTTGTTGTTATTATTTTTTTTGTTATTTAGTATTTTATTTATATTCAACTTCTTTTTTTTTTTAGTATGTTTTTCTTCTACTTTGAGTGTTTTTTTCTATTATTATGTGAGATCCATAATCATCTTTTAGTTCACATCAATCATCTATTATCTACTTTCATTGATTGAAATAGAGAGAGAAATCTTGATGAAAAACTTACAAATAGGATTTACAAAATTTCATTGAAAGTCGGTTTCATATTTTATTGAAATGGACACATTTTCTATTTTTTTTCCAGAATTTTCAGTAGAAATGAAAATATAGGAATAGAGAAAATTTTCTATAATTGAAGAGGCCCTAAATTTTGCTTAAATCTCTAAGAGGTTGTTTGATTGTTATAAAGTAAATTTTAAATTAAAAAATTATTAATATATAAAATATTATGGATTTGAAAACTTTTATAAATAAACAAAGAAAAAAAAAATCAATTTTACTATGCGAAACTGTGATGTAATCATAATTGAGATAAATAATATAAAATACTAAATCTATTTTTAAAAGTCACTTTAGTGAAATATTTTTATTTTTTATTTCTGAATCAAAAACCAAAATATTTATTATTATGTGACAAAATAATAAAAATGAGTATCGAAGCATTTTCGTCTAGTTTCGAACAACTAAACATGCCCTCAATCTCGTTGAACACCGAACCAAACTGGCTAATGGGCCAGATTATTGATCCAAACGAATGCAAATAAAATCGGCTCTGATATACCGGTTTTAACCTTTCGAACGCCTCCAGATCAGCACTTGCAGTCTTCGTGTACCTCGAGATCAGCCCTCAAGATCTCCCCCGCGGGCATGCAATCCCGAAGAAGATGACTTAGCCGAGATCCAACTCCCGCGTCCGCGGCGATTTAATTCCATTCTGGAAACCGGATTCTCACCGCCGCGTGACTCTACGCGGATCAAATTCCGCCCGGAAAGAAGGCCAAGAAGACAAAACCCTGAGCAGTCAGATCAGCTCCAGCAGGAGACCATGGAGCAGCAGCAGCAGTGGAGGGATCGGAGGCCGGAGGCCCTCGGCGACCTCCGGGTCCTCTCCGACGAGCTTCTCTGTGTCATTCTCAAACTTTTCGGACCTGCCGACCTCTGCCGCCTAGCTTGCGTTAGCAGGTTCTCCTCTCGGAGTCCCAATTACATTTTCCCCAACTTTTAGATCGGGAATGTTTTGCATGTTTTCCTTTATGGTAATTAGTGGGCGGAAGTCGATTTTGCATCTTTATTTATGGTTCTCGTTGGCTATGTTCGTAAATTTTGGTGAATGATGGCTTTTGCAATTGTTTGAATCTTCTTCAGCATAATGTATATTTTCTACAATGAGGAGCCGCTTTGGATGAATCTGGGTCTCAAAATTGGGGGCTTGCTCGAGTACAGGGGGTCTTGGAAGAAGACAGTTCTGTCCCAGAATGTACAAATGATTCTTTCGTTGTTGACAATTCTAATACTTCTATTTAATTTGACTT
The DNA here is from genome assembly GCA_005019695.1 of Trichopus zeylanicus subsp. travancoricus. Classification (NCBI taxonomy): domain Eukaryota; kingdom Viridiplantae; phylum Streptophyta; class Magnoliopsida; order Dioscoreales; family Dioscoreaceae; genus Trichopus; species Trichopus zeylanicus. The sequence goes on from RXID01021982.1 coordinate 371,948, forward strand.
AAGATTGTACTTTTCGTTCTTTTTTAATTTTTTTAGGCAAAGTCTCTGTTTGGAAACGGAAGTTTATGCAGGCAGCCTTTGCAGTTTAATGGTAACATAAGGAGTCCATCTTTATGAATCTGTTGATTGCTGGATACCACCTATTTGAATTGAAATTGGCTGATAGTTCTGTAGGGTTCAACTCTTTGTTCCTTTTACAGAAGATGGTATAGGCGCTTCACTTCATTGGATGCTTTCTCATTAGACAATGCAATTGTTGAAAAAAAGAAACACCTGAGCTTGGAGGAGTTCCATCCTAACTATGATGGCTAGAAACCAGTGAGGGCCCGTTTGGAACGGGGTCAAGGTCAAGGTCAAGGTTAAGGAAAGCGGTAAAATGTAAAATGCTAATGCGGTCAAGTAAATCCTGTTTGGCTACTGATCTAGCTAGCAGATGGTTAAAATTTTTTGTGGACAAAAATGCCCTCCGCTACTGTTCATCTTCTTCATGAGACCCACGACGTCGCCGGCCGAGCTCGAGCGCGGAGTTCGCTGGCGGCGGGGAAGGAGGGGGCGTCGGGGGTTTTCGGGAGAGAGGGGGCGGGGGGGGGGGGGGGGGGGGGATAACTGAGGATATTTTAGTCAAATTCTTATTATAATTTAAATAAATTAAATAATATTAGTGCGGTCAAATTTTTAGTGTTTGGAAGATAATCGGGTCAGGACGGGATCAGTCTAGCCCTGACCCGTTCCAAACGACCCCTGAGAGTTTGATTATTACTTTGAACGGAAAGCGAGAATTTGTATTTTGCATGGATTACATAGGTTGCTATGTGGAATTCCTTTTCCATTTTCTTGTTTTCTGTGTTAACTTTTAGAGATTTGTTATCAACTCACATTTTGGGTTTATGTGATTGCTTGTCTTGATTATCCATGCCAGTCTGTAATATGACACTCATTCCTGACTTCCAGGTTTTGCTTACTGAGTTAGCTAACACATGGTCAGCAAAAACTACATGGACATTTGACCAGCTAGTGAGCAAGTAGGGGGATGTTGCATTCAGGATTTCCCAGAGAAGTTCTAAGAAAATTAAAATGAAATTCAAGGATTATGTCTCATATATGAAGCTCTAGCATGATGAAGATCCACTTTATATTTTTGATGACAAGGTACCCATTTCTAGCCATGGTTTGTGTATTAAGAAGACTCTTCATAGCAGTTACCGGGTATTTGTGACTGGTTTTCTTTCAGTTTGGAGAAGTTGCACCACCGCTGCTTGAAGATTATAGTGTGCTCCATTTGTTTCAGGAAGACTTCTTTGATGTCTTAGATGATGATCAGCGACCTTGTTTTAGATGGCTGATTATTGGACCTGAGAGGTCCGGGGCATCTTGGCATGTAGATCCAGGTCTGACAAGTGCATGGAATACTCTTCCCTGTGGAAGAAAAAGGTAAATTTGCTTTTCTAACCCTATAGGTTGCCTATAATACTTACTTTCCATAAATTGTAAGGACCAACTCTGAGAACACACTGGCACTGAAATATTTTCTTTTTGTTTGTTCCTTGACGTATTTCTATTCTGCCGTTGAACATCTTAGACTTATAGGCTTGTTTGACTCTAGTTCTTTTTCTTTATGCAACTGATTTCTTGTAGTTGGTTGTGTTTCTTTATTGAACCTGCTGATAAATGACCTTACCATTACATAGGTGGGCATTGTATCCTCCAGGTAGAGTACCTAGGTGTGACTGTGCACGTAAGTGATGAAGATGGTGATGTCAACATAGAGGGTCCATCATCCTTGCAGCTCATAGTTAATAAAGTTCCCATTCAATGTCAAGGACGATACATGTAAATTAGTTTCATCATACCTGATATACCTTTGTTTTTAATTTGGCAGTGGTGGCTTGATGTTTATCCTCTGCTAGCAGACCACGATAAACCAATTGAGTGTACCCAACTTCCAGGGGAGACCATATTTGTTCCAAGTGGTTGGTGGCATTGTGTGCTTCATTTAGAACCAACCATTGCTGTCACTCAGAACTTTGTTAATACATCAAACTTTGAATTTGTATGCCTGGATATGGCTCTGGGAAATATTCATAAAGGACTTTGTTGTGCTGGGTCGCTGGCAGTTGAAGAAGTGGGATTCAAAGCAATCAAAAAGCATTTTGTATTAGAATCAAATCAATTCAATTATCCTGATATTATGTGGAAAGAGAAAAGGTTCAAAGTTCTTGGTAAAGAGCCACTGAAACATGACAGCCATTTGAATGGCACAAAAGAGTTCCCAGAGGTTTGCAACAAATTACAGAAGCAGGAATTTTCCTATGATATTGGATACTTAATATGCTTTTGGATAAAGATAGAGATCACTACAGTTCTCTTAGGAGCCCAAGCACCTGCACAGGGCAAAGAGAAATGAGGCAATGGCTGTACAGGCTCTGGGTCATGAAACCTGAGATGCGACAACTGATATGGAAGGTAATTGATATGGCTTCTTCAATCACTGAAACCTACACTTTATATGTCTAGTTTTCATCATAGAAAGACTAGGGAAGAAAGGGAGCTTGAGTATTGGACTTTGGTTTTCTTGTCTTGATTTCTTTGTCTCTCTTTGACCACTTATTAAAACGTTCACATTCAGTTATTCTTTATAGGGTGCATGCTTAGCTTTAAATGCCGAGAAATGGCTAGCCTGTGTTCTGCAAATTTGTGCTTCACATGGTTTGCCAGTTCCTTCATATGATGAACAGCTTCCTGTTGGCACAGGTAGCAATCCTGATAACAGGTTATTCTTCTGTTTGTTTCTCTTCGATACAATGTTGTAACATTGATTATCAATTATCAATGATATGTAAATCACAGAAAGGTGACCATACTCTCTCAGTTCTGTTAAAAAAATATGATTGAAATTTGTTTTTAGAAATTTAAGTGATTTTTTGCTGAGTTCTTTGAAGATTTCTTTTCTTTTTCATTGGATGGCTATGCAGAAACTTTCGTGTCTTCTAGGGAACAATAGCACAGTAAAGTCATGTTATTGTAATTCAGCCAAGTCTTCTGCAGTTAATTTATGTATTTCTTTTCTTCATACGAAATTGTTTTATTTGTTTCTCTTAGTTTGTGATTTCTTCCCCTTAGGGTCCACTATTCTCAGGTATCTTGTGCACTCAAGGGTTGTATTTGGATAGCAAGAGCTTACGGCTTAGAATTAAAGTTACAACATGCATCTAGGCCTCCACTAATGGCAAGGCATATGATTACTTTTATGGCTATCCTGAATTTGAAAAAGTTCAAGATGCATGCAAGATGATTACATGTGAATATTTAGTTTTCAGCTATGGCATGGCGAATGCTTGGTCTGCTCTTTTGCTTTCAAACCATGATAATTGGTAAGTTTGACTTTCTGGTATCTAAATTTAGTTTTAGAAACCACTTAAACTCATTACAGGTTTTTCTCAGTTCTGACTTTGTCATAAAGATTTATGCTGAAGGGGGCTTGGGAGCTTCTGTTCATGGTCTGGGGGCAGAGGTGTTGCTTCGATTTCATCTAACTCTACTTTTTTCTTTTGTCAATCCACATTTATTTATTGTTAATTTATTAGGTTATCTTCCTTGTTCTGGCAGCTTGAATCCTACAATCTTCTCAAGGAAATCCATTCGCCACTCATAAGCCATATTCCTGAAGTCATAGCTAGTGGCATAATTGTCAATGAAGGTGGTTGTAGAACATTTCCATGGGGTGGAAATGGAGTGCCTGATGTTGTTGCTAGCTGCAATATTGTTGGAAAAGACAGCTTTTATGAATGATTTTCCTTTGGTGTTTGGAGCAAGAAGCAATTTGAACTAAAAAATCAGGGGATTATTCCTTCAGCCACAAGCATGTGGCTATACTTGGTTAGCAAAAGATGCAAGGGAAATATATTTGCTAACTTGTAAGTTATCATTATCTTAATTAGATGGGTACTTTTTTTATTTTCACTGAATATAGAGCACATTTTGTTTGAAAATACTTGGAGGATCGTAGTTATCTTGCAAATTGATTATATTCTGTTAACACAAGTATTTTGCTGAAGGATGATATTTTACAACTGGCCTCTTTTCTGGGAGAGCAAATGCGAACCCTTCACTGCCTCCCTTTACCAGAAGTCAACAATGTCCACCATTTCGAGACCTCAACTGGGGCTTTGACAGGAAGAACCTTAATAGCAAGATTGAAGGTTCTGAAAAACCTGCAGAGAAAACTTTTCTAAATGTAGTTACCAAAAGTTCTTCTTTTCCACCTGCATTGAAACTTGTTGCTACAAGTCTTTCTAGAAGAATGGAGGATGTTTCAAAGCATCTAATGCAATGGTAAGCATCTCCAGTAGTTGCCATGCATCAGAGTAGATCATCTTTTTCTGGTTCTCTGTCATGGGGTTGCTGGTTCTCTTTCTAGCTAACAGTATTATTGCTTTAATATTTGAAGTTCATTGATCATTAACCTGTTAGGATTTCAGCTAGAGTTACCGGAACAGAATTAGCAAGTTCTGATTAACATCTCAACCAGGAAATTTACACATTGGGGCCTCTAAAGGTGCTGTTTCCAAAATTATCTTGACTCCAGGATGACAAACATAAGATAAATAAAGCAGGTTAAATTATAAATGAAAAATGTGTCTTCTTAGTTTCATTTTCTATCATTGTGCTCCTTGTTTTCAGTAATAACTTGATGCAAATGAATTTTTGTACTTGGTATTGAAACTTTTCTATTATGCTAATTATCATACAACCAAACTTCTATCCTAAAATTTTGCCCGTGATGACACCAAGATTCGCCCACCTCAACCCGCTAAACTCACACAAACCCACAAGAGTATAGAGGAGAAGAGAAGTACAGTAACCTTACAAACTTTTTATTGTTCAAATAAAAGGAATATAATTCTAATGCGGAGTGACACTATAAGTCTTTTTCTACCTGTGTGTATCTCAACTCAATAGATCCCCTAGTCTATTTGTAATACACATATTTGGCTGTGAATCACCCATGGAGATCATGGAGAACATGCTCCCACAATATCCTCCCTGCAATCCACCTATTGGAGATCATGGAGAACATTCTTCCCAATGTTCTTCCTGCAATCCAACTATTGGAAGTCATGAAAAACATACTTCGCAATGTTCTCCTTGCAGTTTTGTTGACTCCCTCCAACTGTAACCACCTGTCCCATGAGCCATCAATTATCTCTTTGCTACCCACATATCCCTTAATAGTTGCAGTTCTGATTCTCCAGCCTACAGCCATGTGTTTTTCGCCTGCAGCACTAAGTGTTCAGACTGTTCACACGCTCCTGCAGCTCACTTTAGTCAACCTGCCCTGCTGCTCACTTTGCAGGACTGTTTGGGCTGTTCGGGTCTCCATCTGAACATGTTGTGACTCTGTCACTTGCTGTTATGTGTGCTGCCCATACACACATATGTTAGAGGCAGTCCGTCGCCTCGCATGATCACGCGCTCCCTCGCATAATACTCCTCGTAGTGGCACCGACCACCACAGCTGGTTGTTTCCTTGTATTTGTACTGTCTGCGCACACACACATTGGAGGCACTCCATTGCCTCTGAGATCATGAGATTCGTTATATGATCTCGTTGTGGTGGTACCTATTACTCACAACGGGTGTGACAAATCACCCCCATCAGAAGAGTCCGATGTCCTCGTCGGAGTAGAATCCATATACTCCTTGATTTGTTTCTCAAACTACCATAGCGTAGAGTTCCGCTCCCACGTGACATCGGCATGGTTATCACCTTTTCACATCATAAGAAAATCAGTCCGTCGATTCTTCTTACTTTTCCCCATAGTCCGGTATGTAAGAATATTCTCGATCTCCTTATCAAACTGCTTTCGAACTATTGGTGGGGCTCTTTTGGCCTGCTGTTTATCTCCAAGCAAGTCTCTATTGAAAGGTTTGAGAAAGTTAACATGGAATGTTGGGTGTACATTCAGTCTGTCGGGTAGCTTCAACTGGTAAGTAATTTGCCCGACTTTTTTCATCACTTTGAAGGGGCCGTCATACCTTGGTACTAACATACGATATACGGTTTTGCTGCTGATTTTCTTCCATATTTGTGGAGTGAGTTTCACCAACACCATGTCCCCAACCTGGAACTTTAATGAACACCTTCGTTCATTCGCATGCCTCTTCATGCGTTTTGCTGCCTTACGCAAGCTGTCCCGAGCTTGTTCTATCAGCTCCTCCTTCTCCTTGGCGAAGCGATAAGCATCAGGGCACTTTTCTTGATCTGTCGATTGAGCTAACTCAAGAGGAATGAGAGACTGCTATCCCATGACAAGCTCTACAGGATTCATTCCAGTAGCCGACGACCTATGGATGTTGTAACAAAATTGAGTTGTGTCCAACAACTCCAACCAATTCTGCTGACGGACCGTTACATAATACCTTAAATATTCCTCCACCAAGGCATTGATGCGCTTCGTTTGGCCATCCGTTTGCGGATGATTAGCCGTAGAGAACTTCAATTCTGAACCCATCAAGTTGAAGAGTACTGTCTAAAACCTGCCCGTGAATTCAACATCTCAATCATTTACGATGTTTTTCGGGACACCGAAGTACTTCACTACATGCTTGTAGAACAGCCCAACTGCTACCTCTGCTGGATATGCATGTGGTGTTGGTATGAATACCGCATGCTTCGAGAGTCAGTCGATGACGACTAGCACTGAACTCATCCCATCCACTTTGGGAAAGTCCGAGATAAAGTCCATGGAAATGAACTGCTACGGCTTCTCCGGAATAGGCAAGGGTTGCAGCAACCTTGTCTCCTTCTTCCTCTTTGTCTTGTCAAGCTGGCACACAAGACAAATCTTGACGTATATTTGACGTCTCCCCCCATTTTTGGCTAATAGTATGATCTGAATAAGAGTTTCATCATCCTCAGCCCTCCCGCCTTCGGAATGTACAACCCGTTGCCTCTAGCATATAACAAGTAATCTTCAAGCCAATAATGCTACCCCTTCACGTACCTTTCCCCTAAGTTGGATGTATGCTGGGTCCATATCGGCTTGCTCTTTAACCCTCTCCAGCAGGATTGACTGTACTCTGAATAGCACAACTATATAGCATTGCACCTCCTTTCGGCTCAATGCATCCGCCACTTGGTTCTGTCGCTCCTGATAGAACTTACATTTATCTTCCTCTATGAAGAGTTTATATTCTCTAAGCTGAGAGAACACCTTATTTAGCGCTCGATATTCCCTGCACATCCTAAGTAAACCATCTTATTTCCACTGAAACAACACCAGAGCACCATATGGGGCTTTTGACGATTGGATTAGTCCCGCATCTAACAGTTTATTGAGCTATTTTCTCAGTTTCAAAATCTCCGCTTTAGCCAATCGATAAGGGGCCTGAGCAGGAGGTTTAGTTACTGGCTTCAGCTCAATCTTGTGATCAACTGCTCTCTGAGGGGGAAGTTTATTGGGTAGTTTTGATGGCATCACATCCGCGTAATCCACCAGGATAGTTGCAACATTATCGGGTATCTCCACGACTTGATCCGGTTGTATCTCGATTAGTGCTGTAATATAGGTGGTCTTGCCCCTCTTGAGACCTACTTTTAGCTGTTGAGGAGACTGCATACCTGTTGCCGCAGTTTTCCCTTTATACGCTGGCTGTACAAAGTATGGTGATTCCTCCACAGAAATCAGCATACCTGATAAGTTAGACATCAAGCTAGCCTTAGCTTGGACGAAGAAGTCTATCCCCAATATAAACTCAAACTCATCAAATGCCGAGACTATCACATTGATCTCTCCCTTCCAAACTCCAACTTTGAGGGTTGCACTGGTCATTCCATGAATTGGAGTTCGCCCAGAGTTTACCACTTTCACTTTCCATGAACTTGGTTGCATCTGCAAATCAAATTCACTTACCAACTTATGGGAGAAGAAATTGTTGGTCGCCCCTGTGTCCAGCATACCTAAAATAGGCCTCTCGTTTAATAGCACCGATGCATACATCAACCTTTTGTAAAGCGGCTGTCCTTTTGTCGTCATTGAGTTGAGTAGTTGTAATAGATTCATGCGTTGTGTTACCGCAGCACCATGTTGTTCCTCCTCAGATTCCCTGAGAGTTAGAGCAGCTAGTTTTTCTCTCTTTGGACATTCCCTTACCCGATGAGGATCATTGCATATAAAACAGCCGTGCTCTCTGTTGGTGGGCTGCATCTTGGACTGACTCGGTTCCACAACCTTCTTGCCCTTACCCTAGGGCTTCTTGTCATTCTTTTCTGCACGCCCCATCTTCCTTCCATCTGTGGCTTTCTTGGTGGTCGTGGCCAACTTGAAATCCACTAAGCCTTCCGTAAAAGCAATGACAAAAGGAAGATCTCTCACTCCTTACCGTTGGAGTTTAGCTTGAGCTCATGGCTGCAAGCCAGAAAGAAAGTTGAACAACTTGTCCTCCTTGGACATGTTGGTGATGCCAAGTATGAAGGAGCTAAATTCTCGCACATACTCCCTTATGGTCTCCGAATGCCACAGCTTCTCAGGGATTCTCGTGCAATTCACTTGTGTTGCACGAAAAGAACTGCTCATTTAGTTCCTTCTTGAAGATTTCCCAATCCTCCAGCTGAGCTCTCCCAGCTCGAGCATTCTCCGATGCTTTGGTACGCCATCATAACTTGGCATCTCCACTCAAGTACATGTTGGTGATGATGACTTTCTCCTGTTCTGAAATGTGAGTAGCATTGAAGTACTGCTCCATATCCCACAAGAAGTTCTCCAACTCTTTTGCATTCCTACAACCATTAAAGAAATGAGGTTTCAGGACTCTTACCTTTGAAGGAGCTCCGCCTTCAATAGTGGAGTTTGCCACCATTCTCTTTACCACCATCAAGTTCTGTTTCAAGGATTTCAGACTTGATCTCATGGAGTTTATGATCGCAGCATACCTTTCCTCCGCACTTTTCACTTCACTTGAAAAGGCTTCTTTTAGAGCATCATTTTGTCTCTCTTGCCAAGCCATATGCGCCCATAAGTTGTCCGCATCTTCTATTGAAGGATTTCTCAGCATCTCCTCGATGCGAATCAACTGATCCCAAAGCTCCACTTGGGTCACCATAGCTTTTGTTGATCTTGGCTTCAGCTGAACCTGATTTCCACCAAAACGAGCTCTGATACCACTTATCACATGGCCAAACTTCTACTCTGAAATTTTGTCCGTAATAGCGCAAAGATTCGCCCACCTCAACCCACCAAACTCGCACAAGCCCACAAGAATATAAAGGAGAAAAAAAGTACAGCAACCTTACTAACATTTTATTACTCACATAAAAGGAATACAATTTTAATGCAGAGTAACGCTACAAGTCTCTCTTTAGCTGTGTGTATCTCAGCTTAATAGCCCCCCTAGTCTATTTGTAATACACATATTTGGCTGTGAGCCATCCATGGAGACCATGAAGAATATGCTCCCACAATGTTCTCCCTGCAATCTATATGTTGGAGATCATGGAGAATATTCTCTTCAATGTTCTCCCTGCAATCCAGCTGTTGGAGGTCATGGAGAACATGCTCCACAATGTTCTCCTTGCAGTTTTGTTGACTCTCTCCAGCTGCAGCCACCTGTTCCATGAGCCCTTAATTGCCTATTTGCTGGCCACATGTCCCTTGACAGTTGCAGTTCTGATTCTTCAGCCTGCAGCCATGTGTTTTCAGCCTGCAGCGCCAAATGTTTAGGCTGTTCACACGCTCCTGCAACTCACTTTAACTAAACTGTCCCGCTACTCACTTTGTAGGACTATTTGGCCTGTTCAGGTCTTCATCCGAACATGTTGTGACTCTGTCACTTGCTGTTATGTGTGCTGTCCACGCACACATATGTTGGAGGTAGTCCGTCGTCTCGCATGATACTCCTTGTAATGGCACCGACCACTACATCTGGTTGTTTCCTCGTATGTGTGCTGTCCGTGCACACACATATTGGAGGCACTCCATTGCCTTCGAGATCATGAGGTCCATTATATGATCACATTCTGGTGGTACCTACCACTCACAACGGGTGTGACACTAATATTATTATTTGTCTGATTTATATTGCAAATTGAGCTTATTATTGACAGAGAAAGCAGAGGAGTATATTCCATGTGATCCATCTATTTTACTTGTCATTTTCAAGGTAGTTTGCTCAATGTTCTTTTTACATTATTGTAGCTTGACATCATCTTTGCCTTGTTGAATATTAAAATCTATGTTGGTAATATGCCAGGATGATGATGGCCAGCACAAGGTCAGTGGTTACCCTACTTGGATACACTGATATCAGGGATGACAATATGTTCCCCTTCCCATTGCTCTGATGGGAGTAAATCTTGTGCAAAATCAGCATTTAATGATTCATTAGGGTCTTGTAATGGGGAGGAAAAGCCAAGTAGATAGCGCCCTACCTATATTCTTGATTTTAGTGATCTGTCTATCGGTGATTCACATCTTTTGTTGCTTTGCTCACTTCTGCAAACTAACTTTTCAATTACAAATGGCTTGTGCTGCTTAGTGACTTGATTTAATATATACATTTTTCTTTTGTTTTAGGTAAGGCACACAAGTTTGACAGAACCTCAACTCTTTCTTTTCTGAATTTTTATTTTCTAATGGTTCTGTATGCATCATTTCTGTTATTGGAAAACTTGAGCTATGGTGCACATAGTAGGTTGAAATCATTTAGTTTATTAGTTTTTGATATATGGTTGCCTACACAGTTCACATCGAACATAGTTCCTGTTATGTGTCAGCCGTCTTGGCAGATAGATTCTGTTGAACCAGGGCTGTTAATGGGTCAGGCTAGGCTCGCCCTTCCTTGGTGTCTGAGCGAAAGCCCAAGGCACTGATAGTTTGCTATGAAGGCCAGGCTCAAAAGCTGATGCCTGAATTACTGTTCTCAAAAGGAGGATACTAGCCATACTTTCTTTAGCCCCAAATTTTGTATGCAAACAAAATTTGATTTTGCATAGAAAATTATGTGGGTACGTTATGCAGTGACCAGAATGGCCTCCACCTATGGGGAAACTTGCCCTCCACATGTTCTTATCATTCATTTCGTTACATTTTTGTATCCTAGTCTCTTCTGATTTACTCCTCTTTTTTCCTTTATTATTACAGGTGATCCACTGTTTGACTTGATTCCAATTCGCCTAGATGTTTTTAGAGGAAATTTATGTCTTCTTAAACAATTTCTGAAAAGCTAGAGGCTTCCATTTGCAAGGAGGACGTCTCCTGAGGGTGCAGTTCTCAGTGGGTTTGCAGAGGATAAGAAGTTTGAAAAAGCACCTTATTATGGGATGTGCGCATGCTAATAACTTGTATATGTCATGCAGTTGCCTTTATTTGTTGTTTACACCAGACTAAGCGATTCTCTACTTTCCTAGTCAATCACCTATGAGATTAATTACCACTGCTCATCATATTTCTCCAGCACCGTCTATGTTTCACATATCCGTTGAGTATTGGCTAATGAAGTAGACTTTTTAATTATTTTGACACATGTTAAAACTGAAGCAATATGGATGGCAACGTGAGATCTTAGCTTAATTAACTTGTTTGTGATTCAAACTTTAAGCTGCACCAGGTGTAATATGAGTTCAACTAACCAAGCAAACTCTTGCTTTCTGACAGGTGCTATTGTATATTGCATGACGAGAATGTCCTGGCATCTATATTCAGTTCATGAGAGGAATTGAAGGAAGCAAAGGCTTGGGAAGAAGTTGAAGAGGCTGTGTGGGGAGAGCTGAATAATTACCAATCCTCCTCCTCAAGTTTATAACTGGTACAGACTGGCACTTGACTCCTTTCTGTCACTTGTGGGGGGCAAACATAAAGTTATTGACTGTTCTTGGCACATGATAGGATCAACAGATTATGTGATCACGCTTTTTTCCTAGATTATCTAACCTACTTTCTAGGTATACATGAATATTTTTCTTGAGCAGATTATTTACTGATTTATACCAGAGCGAAATATGTTATGCATCAATAAGCATTATGTAACAGGATCTTTTGTGGCTTTTAAACTTGAGTTTATGGATAATGGCAAGTGGGGCAAGGAAGGAGAGATCTGTCTCGCCAAAGAAAGCTATGAGCATGACCTCAGGCACAAGCGCCACTATTATGCGCACAGTCAAGTGATTGAACAATCAACTGGGAAGCACCAGTTGAGTCAAAAGTAGTAACGCACACGCATATCTGTTCATCAATGAATGTTTTGTTCGCAGATTCTCTCGTCAAATATTTGTTCTATAAGAAAGAAGTTCAGCATTTGTTTAAAAAATAAATAAGTAATATTAAGGTTGTGATCATTTGGTTAATAATTTTATGTTTGTCCTGGTCTCCTTATGTTGCCTTTTTCTGGATCACGTTGGTTCGGGATCGGGATTAGTTCAAGGTCCAAGCCAACATCATTTTGGGTTGACACCAGATCCAGTTGTAGTTATGCAGCGATCATGCTCCGAATTCAGACTATCCATCTGTAAATACACGAGGATCCGTGTCTAATTTTTAATGGGTTAGGCCTCAAAAGGCTGTAGCGGGTCCTGTCAGGGCAGAATATCAAGCGCTAAGGCCAAATGGCATCCTGTGAGCCCATGACCAGCCTATGGGCCTTCCCTACGACCACCACGCTCCAACCTACTAATGGCCGGGGCCCCTGCCGCCCGTATTCTTTTAGGCCTGACACGTCATCCTACCTCAACCAGTTAAATGCTCCCCAGGAGCACCACATCCTTAAAATTATTCTCCGAGCCCCGAGGTTAAGCAAATTCTTTAGTTGTTAGGCATTTGCAACCTTTAATCTCGTCTTATGATGTTATAAGCTTGCCGATTCTTCTCTTTCAGATTGAGTAAAATGTAATGACCTGGGATTTCATATGTCAAGCAGGAAACGTAACTCACGAGTCTCGCATTTAGTTCCAAATCAAAATCACAATTCTCTTATTGTGAATAACTTATTATTTAAATATTTTTAAAAAATAATCATTCATCGAGCAGTATTGGAAATTTTTGAAAAAAAATTTGAAAATCAAAACATTAAAAGGGTAAAACAGTCAAACGTTGACCATTTCTTAAGTCTCTAACTTCATCCGCTGGGGATTGTTTTTTTTGGGTTTTTTTATCTTGTTTGAACTGGGTTGTGGGGATTTTTAGTTTACATTATATTTTTCGAAATTAATGATTTTGTTCTATTTTTCCACAGATATTTTACACGTGTTACTTGTGTTAAAAAAAAAAAGTGTTATGCTTCATTTTTGAAGATTTTAATCAATTGTAAAATCTTGAATTATAGAGTTGGGTGGTTAAACGTAATCAAATTACAATTATTTAGCAACTAATGGTGTAGCGGGCCTGCTGGAACATGTACACGCGCCGACTGCCGAAGGAACACTGGACACATCGGTCCCCATTCTCCCTGCATATAATCCGCACCTTCTCCTTCCCCTCTGGCCGCATCAGCACTGAATACTTGTTTTAGAGAAGCGACCACCTCTCTCTCTCTCTTTCTCGGAGTGTGCAAGCCCCCGCAGAATGTCCCAGAATCCACTCCTCGTCCTCCTCTTCCTCCTCCCTCTCCTCCTCCCCAATACTGCAACCGCCGCTGCGCAGCTCCGCACCGGGTTCTACTCCGACTCCTGCCCGGCTGCCGAGCAGATCGTCCGCGACGTCATCCGCCGGAACATGCTCAGAGAACCCCGCAGCGCCGCCTCCGTCATGAGGCTCCAGTTCCACGATTGCTTCGTCAACGTGCTAACCATATAATAATAATAAGAAGAAAATCAACCAATATCTTCTTCGTAGTATATAGTTTTGTAAGAAATTCGTCTCGTTTCGTGCAGGGATGCGACGCGTCTCTCTTGCTGGACGACTCGCCGACGATGCTCGGCGAGAAGCTGTCCTTATCAAACATAAACTCGCTCCGGTCGTACGAGGTGGTCGACGAGGCCAAGGCGAAGCTGGAGAGGCTCTGCCCCGGAGTCGTCTCGTGCGCCGATATCATCGTGATGGCGGCCAGAGATGCCGTCTTCTTGGTACTATTCCCTTCATTCATCTCCATGCTTCACAGTTCTTTCATTTCTATTATTCAAAGAGACAACAACAAGAAGAATGACGAAAGATGCAAAACAATTCTCCTCTTTCAGTTAGCTCTAATGTTGAAGATGATTAGTAAGAAACAATTCCAGTTAGGTTTGTGGTGTTAGATTAGATGCCGATTGGCTTTTGAATCTTTTACTCATCCAAAAATCATTACTTCCATTCCTTTTAGGAACCATCTGAGACAGATACCGAATAGAGACTGGTCTATTTTGGGTTGGTATAATCGCCAAATATGAACTTCAACAACAAGAAGAAGATGTTTATCCCGCCAGTGTCTTTCTTCCTTTGGACTTTTGCTTCATTTCCTGTTAGATTGATGACCACGATGTGAGAAGAAATAGATATCAAAATACTATCCAAACTAAAATTTAAATGCTCTTATAAATTTGTAATTTTTGTTTGCTTGTGAGTCAAAGAGTGGAGGACCTAACTGGGAAGTGAAGCTAGGAAGGCTGGACAGCCTCACAGCCAGCCAAGAAGCTTCAGACAAGGTCATGCCCAGCCCGAGAGCCAACGCCACATTCCTCATCAGTCTCTTCCAGCAATTCAATCTCTCGATCACCGATCTCGTCGCGCTCTCGGGTTCGCATTCCATTGGGGACGGCCGCTGCTTCTCCATCGTCTTCCGCCTCTATAACCAATCTGGCTCAGGCAAGCCCGACCCCGCCATCGAGCCCAAGTTCCGCGACAAGCTGAACCGGCTATGCCCGAAGGGAGGGGACGGGAATGTGACCGGCGGGCTTGATGCCTCGCCGGTGAGGTTTGACAACCAATACTTTAAGGACTTGGTGCGCGGGCGCGGATTCCTGAATTCGGACCAGACGCTCTTCACCGGCGACCTGAGAACACGCCAAGTCGTGAGGAGGTTCAGCAAGGATGAGCGGGCGTTCTTCGATGCGTTTGTCGAGGGGATGGTGAGGATGGGGGACTTGCAGATAGAGCAGCCGGGAGAGGTTCGCCGGAATTGCCGCGTTGCGAACGACCTGGAGCTACAGGCGATACTGCTGGAAGCTTGGTGGTGAAGCCTACCGCACCACATTGTGACGGACACCTCACATGTGGTTTAATTGTTTACTTTTTTTATATGCAAAGTGGACTGATGAATCGTGATCATTTGCTAAAAATGCATTTTGAAATAGACATATATTCCCATTTTATCTCATCTTTTTATATATGATAATTGTCTTTTACCCAGAATGACGGTCACTTTTGCTACTTGTGGAACCAAACGGAGCCATAAAAGTCGCTGATATGTTTTCCAGGCGAAGTGGTTGCTGATTGAGTCACGAGGGGTTGGGTTGGGCGAAGGCAGAACAATTCCCGTCGGTTTCATCCGCAAGTGGCTTCCACTTGACAAAACAAACCTGATGAATACGAGGAGATAAGACCACCAAAAGAGCAACTCGCCCGGTGGTGGATGACATAATAATAAAAAATTAATAAAAATTAAATTTATTTATAAATAAAATTTTTTAAAGGATCTATTTATAAATATAAAAAATATTCAACTTATATTTGAAAATTTTAAGTTTTAATATTTTCAACTCTTTTCTATTAATTTTTTTTTTAAAATTTATAAATTTTCGACTTATTTATCAACAAAAAAATCAAGGGACTTCTTTGTAAATTCACAAATATAATATTTTACATATTAAAAATTATATTTTTGTCCAATCAATTAACACAAATAAATTTCTTTTAATTATTTTTAGATATGAGTACAATTGAAAACACTATCTTGAGATTTTAAGAATAATTTTGTAAAAAAAATATTAAAAAATTTAATTAATACTTTATAAAATTAATATTTGTCTTGTGATCACTCTTGAGCAATTTTTATTGGGTATTTTGTGGGATTTGGTTTCTTTTTTTTTGTTCTGTACTGATATACATCATTAATATAAATAATTAATACACAATTATTGATGAAATTTACATAATTACAAACACTGTAATTCATAGTACACAATTATCGATTTGGAGTTTGACGAGAAAATCAACAAAGAAAATAATTATAGTACTGCAAGAAAATCTAATTATATTTTGAGTTATAATAATTGTAATAATTTACAAACAATAACAATAAATTTTTTTAAAAAATTATTTGTAAAAATTTTAAATAAATAATTTTTTACATATTAAAAATTATATTTTAAATAAAACCAGATTTTTAAAAAATATATTTTTATCCAAACAAATAACAAAAATGTAAATTACTTTCAATTATTTTTAGACGTGGGTACAATTAAAAACACTATTTCGATATTTTAATCCATGCGATTTTCTCATCAAGAATTCTCTTTTTTTATTTAAAACAAATAAAAAATATACCTAAAATAATTTATAAAAATAATATTACAACATAAAATAAATATCATAACTTATAAATTAAATACTCCCAAGTGGTTGTGCCAGCTCCACTCGTTGGTGCTACCGAGCAGGGTTGTGCATTCGGTTAAAATCGAACCGAACCGAACCGAATAAACCGAACCGAAATTTCTGAAATTTTGAAAATCCAAAACCGAACCGAACCGAATAGTATAAAAACCGAACCGGAACCGAACTGAAATATATTTCGGTTTGGTTCGGTTCGGTTATAACCGAATTGCAAATCGAATTTTTATAGGACTGAATGAACGGATCTGGTCATTTGCATAAGGGGAAAAAAATTTAGTACAGAATATACATTATACATACCCTAAATCTGACCCTAATAGGCTGATACCCAGTCCAATTGCAAGTTTGCAAATTGCAACCTAATAAATAATCAGTTAATCTCAGTATCTCACATGCCACAATGGCACAACCGCACAAGCAGGAGCAAGGCACTTCAAGACTTCAAGTGAATCAAGTCTTCAAGTTGCAGAAGCAGCAGGAGCAGCATTGCAGGAGCAGTAGGAGGCTAGGAGTAGCAGCAGCAGGATAATGTATAGTAGCAGACTAGCAGTCTAGCAGAAGCGGGCAAGCTGCAAAACACTTCAATAGCTCAACTTCATATAATAAGACACTTCAAGACTTCAAGTGAATCAAGTCTTCAAGTTGCAGGAGTAGCACAGGAGGAGCACAGCAGGAGCAACACAGCAGGAGCAGCAGGAGGCTAGGAGCAGCAACAGCAGGACAATGCGGGCAAGTTGCAAAACACTTCAACAGCTCAACTTCATGTAACAAGACACTTCAAGACTTCAAGTGAATCAAGTCTTCAAGTTGCAGGAGCAACACAGGAAGAGCAGCAGCAGCAGGACAATGTATAGTAGCAGACTAGCAGTCTAGCAGAAGCGGGTAAGCTGCAAAACACTTCAACAGCTCAACTTCATGTAACAAGACACTTCAAGACTTCAAGTGAATCAAGTCTTCAGGTTGTAGGAGCAGCACAGCAAGAGCAGCACAGTAGCAGAAGCAGCAGGACAATGTATAGTAGCAGTCTAACAGAACACTTCAATAATTCAGCAGTTCAACTTCATGTAGCAAGACATTTCAAGACTTCCAACTTCTAAGTCTTCAACAGTTCAACACTTCTACTTTATACTTGCAGGAGCAGGCAAGCAACAAGACAATGTATATTGTATAATAGCAAAAGCTGGCAAGCTGCACTGCTGCAGAACACTTCAACAGTTCAACTTCATGCTTGTAGAGTTGCAGGACAATGTACAGTAGTAGGACAATCCTATAACTCTATAAGGCTATAATATCATCCTTACAAGTCAAATAACTCAGCATCAGCAAGATGCAAGACAACAACTGTAATTATGTGGTTCAGAATACATATGATCAATTCAGTAATCAGTTAGCATTTGAACTTTGAAGGATTATATCATGCCAAATGGTCCATTAAGAAAAGCTTAAGAAATCTCCTGTAGTCCCATGTACAGAAGTAACAGAACAGAAGCCAGAACCAGAAGTTCCAACTTCCAAGCAGCATAACATTACTAGGGTGAAGCCAAAGAAGGAGACAATCGTCCAATCAGTCACTTGCCCACATGCGAGCATAGCATATGGCAATGAGCCAATGATTCAACATCTTCATCGCCTCAAACAGCTTTTGAAAAATTCAACAAATACCATTAAAAAAACCATAAAATAATTCCAAGAGGGTCATACCATCATATTCGCCTTATACCGTCATACCCAGCATCCCTCTCTGGCTCTCCCCGTGAGCGAATGGTAGGTAGTGGTTGCCTTCACAGGCCATCCAAACAACCATGTCATTGCTACAAGCCTACAAAGTGAAGAGGACGAAGCCAGAGTAGGGGACCATTGGAACACCTCCGCATCAAAACACCAAAGACAAAAAAACCTCAAATAAAAGCAAAAATTCAAGAGGCTCAGATGGCTTTGATGCATCATCAAAAACGAAGATGTCTTCCCTCAGGCATCAACCTGCTCGGCTGCTCCTACAAAATAATAGTTGGATACATACCTATTCCTGGATAGTTAGATCATACTGTTGAACCTAAAAAATATAGTAAAATATCATCACAGTAAAAGCAATTAAGAAAATATCATGTAAATAGGTAACTGGGTAAGGAACTAAGGACTGTAAGATCATAACTTCACACATGCACTGATGTTGTGATGCACATGAATGATAAGGATATATAAGAATGAATCTGCAAGATATGACCATAGAAAGTTAGAAACATGAACAGAAATGCATAAAAAATAAATAAGCATATTCAAACTTTAAGATGACTTCTCAAAATTCAATGGTTGTGACATCCAATTTCATCTTTATCAACTCTGAAATAAAAAAATTATTCAATGATTATTTGATCATAATAAAAAAATATACAATGCAATAATAAAAATATTAGCAATGCAAATCTTACCCTCTTGAATCTTTTCAAGTTCTTCCAAACTTTCCTCAACATTGATTTCTGTTTTTGAATTTTTAATCCAATCTTGAGTGCAAACGAGAGCTTGTACTAGTGTAGGAGTCAAAGAGCTACGAAAATAATCAAATATGCGCCCTCTTGTACTAAAAGCTGATTCAGAGGCCACTGTAGAGATAGGTATAGCTAATATATTACGAGCCATATATGACAGAATAGGAAATCTGCAGCTATTCACTTTCCAGAAGCCCAGAATATCAAAGTTTGGCTCTTTTTTTTCAAGATCCTCTGACAAATACTTGTCTAGTTCAGACTTCATTTCATCACCCATGAAATTTTTTCTATGCTCAGCAAATAGACTGCTTAAGATGTACTTACCTGATTGCTTTGGCATACTTGATCCTTCACCAGATGGCATTCCTCCTGACTGTAGTCGCATTCTGTACTCTTTGAACAAATCATATACAACTTCATATAACTTTCTCCTCATCATAACACCTCTTTCACCTTCATACATTTTTTCAACTCCAAACTCAACATATTCTAACTTGCGTCTTGGATCAAAGACAACAGGAACAAAGAGAAGTATATTAATCTTCTCTGGCTCACCCCAATACTTGTCATATTTGTCTTTCATCACAGCAGCCATATCTTGGACTTTTGTATCACCGTTGACTTTCCACAGATTCAGAAGAAGGTTAACTTGACAAATTTCATCAAAAAATAAATTACTTGTAACATACATAGAGCCAGAAACTCTAAGAGTCAACTCATATAAATGCTCTAAGAATGTAATAAGTCGCCAAACATTCTGCCAGTCAAAAGACAGAGGAGTTCCATCTTCATTATTAAGCTCATGACAGAAATTGCTATCTTCCTCTTCAAATTTTTCAAAAGCCCGCTCAAAAGTTTGAGCTGCTTCAAGCATTATATAGGTGGAATTCCACCTTGTGGATACATCCAAACAAAGACATTTTCTACTTTCAATTTTTTCAATTTCCACACATTCTTTGAACCTCTGTCATCTTACTGGAGAATATCTCACATATTTAACAGCAGATCTAACCTGAGCAATGGAATCTACCATCTCTTTCAAACCATCTTTCATCACAAGATTAATGATATATGCTATGCAACGCATATGAATATATTTTTCTTGTGCCAAACAAGTGCCCCAATTCAAAATTTTTTTCTTTAAATAGGAAATAGCAGTATCATTTGAAGAGCCATTATCAACAGTAATAGTCAAAACATTATCAATTCCCCATTCAGAGAGGCATTTTTCAATTGCTTTTCCTATAACTTCACCCTTATGACTTGTAATTTTGCAAAAATTCAAAAGCTTTTTCTTCAAGTTCCAATCAATATCAATATAATGTGCTGTGATACACATATAGTTTATGTTTTGAATTGAGGTCCAAGTATCAGTGGTCAAACAAACTCTCTGTTTGGACTATCTGAAATAGTGTTTCAACTTTACCTTTTCATCATGGTAGAGTTGAAAATAATCTTTAGTCATAGTCCAACGTGAAGGCATTCGAAATCTAGGACAAGCTTGAGACATAAAGTATTGAAAGCCTTCATGTTGCACAAAACTAAAAGGCAGTTCATCTACAATAATTATGTGTGCCAGTGCTTTTCTAACTTTTTCTTGATCAAACTTCCAGCTAGTTAGCACAGACTCATTTGTTACTTCTTTCTGAATAGGTTGCATAGTAAGTTATGTTTGATGGGTATCAACATTATATAGATATTGCTTACATTGATTCATGTGATGTCTAAGAGAAGAAGTACTATTTTTTTTTAATAACAAAAGAATTCATGATCACAGTAGTTGCATCTAGCTTTGGTTGACTTGCCCGAGTCTGTGAACTTTGTGTAATGCTCCCATACAGCTGCCATTCTTTTTCTCGGCATTGGAGGCTTTGTACTGCACGTAGATGCATTGCCTTCGTTTGAAACTTCGATAGCCATAGGCGTAGAACTTTCCTGAGAAGCAGAAATTGGCATTCGACTTGGAATAACTGGATTTGTATTTGAAAGTTGCTGACTGTCATCCTCGTTCAACATCTATCAATAGAAAAATACAGAATTACATATTAAATCGTATGAAATCAAAAAATCCTAATTTAATTTCACAAAATTCAACTCTAACCTTGCAATTTGATCCCGATGATGCCGTTGTAGAAAAATGAGATATTGAAACTCAGAGCCTCGAAGGCTAGTCACAGAGAGATATTAAGGCGTCGGGAGTCAGAGCCTCAAAGGAGGAGGGGGGTTCGGGGGTGGACGAAAGCGATGCCACCGGGGATGAAGGAGAAGAAAAATCGGGAGTTCAGAACTGAGGATTTGCTGATCTAACAATAAAATCGTATGAAATCAAAAAACTCTAATTTAATTTCAAAAAAAATAAACCCTACATTTCATAATTCCCGAAATACTCTCAACTTGCAGCTTAATCCGTTGTAAAAAAATGAAAGATTGAAGCTCAAAACGTCGATCAGAGAGATATTGAGGCGTCGGGACTCAGACAGTCAGAGCCTCAGAGGAGGAGGAAAAGGGGGGGGGTTGGTTCGGGGGTGGACCGTGGACGAAAGGGTTAACAATAAAATCGTATGAAATCAAAAAACCCTAATTTAATTTCACAAAAAATTAACCCTAAATACTCTCACCTTGCAGCCTAATCCGTTGTAAAAAAAATGAGAGATTAAAGCTCAGAGCGTCGATCAGAGAGATATTGAGGCGACGGGACTCAGAGCCTCAGAGGAGGAGGGGGGTCCGGGGGTGGACGAAAGCGATGTCACCGACACGGCACAGCACCGCAACTGCAGCCTGCAAGGATGAAGGCACAGCACCGCAGGTCTGCAGCGGCGAGAGCGCCGAGAGCGAGAGCACCGAGAGCGAGAGGCAATCGGAAATTCGGGATTAGGGTTAGGGCTGAAATGAGAGGCGAGAGCGAGAGCGGCGAACCGCTCTGAGAGAACGCGATAATATATAGGGCTGTTTGAGCCGATTAGCTCAAAATCGAAATCTAACCGCAGTATATAGGTATATATATAATTCGGTTCGGTTCAGTTTTTACGGTTTTTCAAAATCAAAAACCGAAACCAAACTGATTTTTAAAATTTTTTTTTTCAAAATCGAACCGAACCGAGAACCAAATAACCCGAACTGAATTGGTTATTCGGTTTTGGTCGGTCGGTTAATTCGATTTTGACCGAATAATGCACAGCCCTACTACCGAGGAGCACGTCTATGAGAAGTCCTTAATTATTAAATAATAATTACATTAAAAATACATCATAAATATAAATAATTAATACAAAATTGTTGATCAAATTTACATAATTACAAACACGACAATTCATAGGCTACGATGGTAGATATATTAGTCACCGTACATAAAACAAATCGCATCATCATACTACTTCATCTCTTATAGCAAAATGGTGCTCAGCCAAACTTGAAGTTCCTACCGAAGAAGCTGCAAAATAATGTTGGAACAAAAAAAATAAAATAAACAGTAATTTATTAGGGGATGATCTCTCGAAAACATAAATTTGGCACACACCTTTGCAATAGATAGCAAATAAGACTTGATGCTCTCTTCTTCTTCTTTCCAATACAGTGCTTCGAGAAAGCCTTCATCAATGTCCATCCGCTTTATTTGTCTATGGATGCGTAGAATACCAGCCGGAAGCCTCTTCAACTCAGGGCAATCCATCAATTCCAAAGAAACCAAAGAAGGGAAGGCCACTGCATCACTACAAATGCTTCTTAAATTCCAAAGAAGAGATAATGTCAAAGACTTCAGCCTATGGAAGTCTCGATTCATGCCTGGTTCATCTTCTTGGTAGCTTTTCTCATCGACCAAATACTTCAATTCATTGCAATAGTTAATATTTAATTGTTCGAGTTGGAGGAGTTGCAACAACCAAGAAGTTGTCTTCAGCTTATAACAATGATCAAGTTTTACATTTCGTAGGTTTGGAAAGCCTTGACTAGGATGAACTTGCCAGACAATGCTTGTTAACTTGGGACTACTGTGGATCGCTAGACTCTTGAGCGCAGAAAGGCACCAATCCCGAGACCCAAATGTTAGATTTACCATCTCCGTATGGAAAATTTTTAGAACTTCAAGTCTCTTCATTATCTTGGTGCTCCAAGGTTTGGTTGATGGAAACTGCAGATCGGAGTAATGATTCCAGAAATCTAGTTCAAGTTTTAGTTTTTGTAGAGGTAATTGAGACTGAACAAGCCACTCAAAAGCATGGAATGGGCCTAAAGAGAGTGAAAGATTCTTCAGCAACTTCAACTGTTCAAACTCCTTCAAGGCTGCAGGTTTGTTGATGTTGTTGGGGATGTTACTGACTTCAACCACCCAATTTTTAAAATTGTTGTTCCATATTCTCACCATGCGAAGGCTCAAAAGTTTGGAAATCAACCCACCTGGAATTGTACGAAGACTAAATGTATAATCTAGGTTCAACCACTTCAGCTTTACTAAACCACCCATTTCGACAGGAAGCATTTCGATAAATGTAACAGAAAGATTGAGATATTGTAGCTCAACAAGCATACCAATATCACTAGGAAGACGTTTGATGCTAGTACAGGATAGGTCCAAGTATTGGAGGGTGGGCATGAATTCAAAAAAACTTGGTTCAATAACTATAGGCAAACGACTATCGATCAATGACAATCTTTCAACATCTCTCCAACCATCATTATTCGGTAATTCTTTCAATTCGATTCCTGCATAAACAATTCATTTCTTTTTTCTGCCACATTCATTGGCAATCCATATCGCTAATTCCCTGTTCACATCATGCATTACAACTTCGCCATTATTAATAACATTCAATAAACATGCTTCCATGAGAATTCCAATGATGTTGTGTCCTTTATTGTTTGTTTCAGTTGAATCATCAAATTCATCAAAAAGTCCTAAACCCATCCAATAGCTTATGAGGTAATCTTTTTTTATAGCATAGTCTTCAGGAAATAAAACAAAAGTCAAGAAGCACCCTCTAATTGTGTCATTTGGAAGACTATCATAACTATATGCCAATAGGGAAAATAAATATTCTTCCATACCTTGAATATCTGGTTCTAACTTGTTGAGCATCGTTAATGCATGCTGCCATTCTTGCACTGTTCTTTTGGTTGACATTGCCCTACCGATAATGACGAGAGCTAAAGGTAATCCACCGCACTTCTTGGCCATTTGTTCTGCAAGACTCGATATGCTAGGTTCAGAATTGATGATTTCTTCACCAACCTTTTCCCTGAACAAGTTCCATGCTTCCTCCCACAGTAAGCATTCTACTTTCATCCTCTTGTGAGCATCCATTTCAGCACAAACTGTCTCGAATCGCGTTGTAAGTATTACTTTTTGCCTTTTGTTATCACCTCTTTTGGGAACAGGGACTCCGAGTGTTACTAAATTAAGAGGCTTCCATATATCATCTAGTAACAACAAAAGTCTTTTCTCATTCAAGCACTTGAAGATGGCATCCGCTGGAGCTTGCATGCTTGACTCGCCTTGTTGACCTAACCTTTTCGATATGTTTTTTTGCAACTCATCCATGTTGGGATCTTTCGATACCACATCAAAAATAACACAATCAAACTTCTTTGCCAAAATATCTTTTAAGAATTCATTGTTGACCTTTTTCAAAAGAGTCGTTTTGCCCACACCACCCATGCCATATATCCCGATGATGCCGAAGTCATCTTCTCGAAGGTAGCTCATAATATTCCCTAACATCAAGTTTGCACCTATCGTTGATGCGGTAGGCTTCTGGACGACAGAATCGGGGAGCGCCTTCTCACCTGTAAATCGATTTGGAATTTGACGAGAAAATCAACAAAGAAAATAATTATAGTACTGCAAGATGGGCTCTTCAACATTACCTACTCCATCAGCAAACGCTCCCTTCGTCTTCTGCTCGACCACTTCCGCGTGCGCCTTGAATGCTCTTCTTCCAATTCTGTACCCCGACCAGCAGTTAAACTGGACAGCCCGCGAAGCATTTGCTGGTCTCTTGGTAATCTTTCAGGACCACGGCGGCCTTGTCTTCCATGTCTTTCACATCTTTCACCCATCCTTGGACTTCATGCTTGATCTTCTGCTGTTGTGTTTCTTCTGCTAATTGGATCTCGTGTTCGACGTCCTTTCTTCTATCGGCCAACTCCTCCTTGGCCTTGTCCAGCTTCTCGACGTTGCTCCGAACATGAAGAAGGTAGTTGGCTTGCTTCTTGATGGGTTCGCAGAAGTAGCCGAAGAATAAGCCGATGGTATCATCCAAGCGAAACATTGTAGCAGAGGAAAACGAAGAAAAGCTCGCGAATGGAACAAACTCAAACTCTCCTAGCTAGAAGTAATTGAGAAAAACAAAGGATGAATATGTTTTGGTAAGAAGAAGGGCCTTTTATAGATATAACCCTATGTGTTTGCTGAAATTTGAGGCAATCTTATTATTGGAATATAAATCCATGAAGAGCAAAGTATAGGAATAAAACATAAAACGTAAAACTCGAGCCAATAAAGAATAAATCATAAAGCTCAACAAAGAATAAAACATCGAGCATAAAATTCATGATTAGCTTTATTTTGAAAATTAGTAATCAGTTCTTAAAAACTTCCGAAGTTTAGAATCATTAAGTGGTAATTGCTTTAAAGATATATTACAATATGCAGGTTGTTTGTTTAAATTAATATTTCATTTTTGACAACTAGTACATAATAATTGGTAAAATTTATGTAATTACAAACACAATAATTTTTAAGCTGGAGCTTTTCTAGCAATAATAAAAATCTTTTCTCCTTGCGTGCTCGACTTGTTTTCTTGACGTAACCTTTCAAATATGCTCTTTTGCAACCAATCCATCTTGGGATTTTTCGCTACCACCACAAAAATAACATAATCAAATAAAGAAGTAATGACCAGAGCCTTTCTATAATTTCTGCGTCACTGTTGATGATGTTACCTTGCGAATATCACATGTTATCAGACAATGTTTAACTGTTCTGGATTATTTTTAGGGTTAATTACGTACACCCCTTAATTAGCCCTAATTACGTATAATTCCCCATAATTTTTGCAATTACCCACGTCATTCCCTTTTCAAAATATTTATATATATCCTCCTGATTGTTATTTAATCAAAATTTTCCCAAAAAATTCCGATTTTACCCTCCATTATTTTTACATTTAAACCCTTAAAAACTTATTTTCTCACTCTCACTCTTTCTCCCAAAATATTTACAAATAAGCCCTTGAAATATTTTTATTTATAAAAAAAATCCAACTGTTAATATTTTTCAAAAAAATAATTATAATGGAGCTGAAATATTTTAAATATTATATAAATAAACACTAATATTTGTATATTTACAAATAAGCCCCTTGAATTTTTTATTTATAAAAAAGTCCAAATGTTAATATTTTTTATATGAAAATTTATAAAAAGGACCTTAAATATTTTAAATATTTTACAAATAAACTCTACATAAGAAATTTAATTACAAATCTTATATTTGTGAATTTACAAATAAGTCCCTTGAATTTTTTTATTGATAAATAAGTCAAAAATTTATAAGTTTAAAAAACAATTTAACAAAAAAGAGTTGAAAGTATTAAAACTTAAAATTTTTAAATACAAGTTTCATATTTTTTATATTTATAAATAGACCCCTCAAATATTTTTATTTATAAATAAGCCAACCCTTTATCAATTTTTTATATAAAATTTCATAATATTGAAGTTTTTTTAAAAATTAAAATTTTGAATTACAAGTTTAGTATTTGTACATTTACAAATAGACCCGTGAATATTTTTATTTATAAATAAGTTTAAAATTTTATCATCTTTAAAATAAAATTTTACAAAAAGACATTGAAAGTTTTTAAACTTAAAATTTCAAATTACAAGTTTAATTTTTATACATTTATAAATAGACCCCTAAAACATATTTATTTATAAATAAGTCTAAATTTTATTATTTTTTAAATAAAATTTTACAAAGAAGATAGTGAAGATTTTAAAACTTAAAATTTGAAATTACAAGTTTCATATTTGTACATTTACAAATAGACCCCTTGAATAGTTTTATTTATAAATAAATCTAAATTTTAATCATTTTTAAAATTAAATTTTACAAAAAAAATATTGAAGGTTTTAAAACTTAAAATTTTAAATTACAAGTTTAATATTTGTACATTTAAAAATGGACCCTTGAATATTTTTATTTATAAATAAGTCCAAATTGTATTTATTTTAAAACTAAATTTTACGAATAAATCATGTTTGAAAACTTAAATTTAAAATTACAACTTTCATATTGTACATTTATAAATAGACCCATTGAATATTTTTATTTATAAATAAGTCTAAATTTTTATCATATTTTAAATAAAATTTTATAAAAAAGACATTGAAGTTTTTAAAACATAAAATTTAAAATTACAAGTTTAATATTTATACATTTAAAATTAGACCCTTGAATATTTTTATTTATAAATAAGTCTAAATTTTATTTATTTTAAAACCAAATTTTACAAATAGACCCCTCGCAGGCCACCCTCACCGGCCGACGCTTGCCCTCGCCCTCGACGCCCGCCCTTGCCGTGCGCCGGTGCCCGCCCCCGCCCCCGCCGTCGCCTCCGCCGCTCGTTTATAATTATTTAAATTTTTTTGTAATTAATAATATTTCATCGGTTTATTTGTAAATAATTTGAGAGAAAAACTTTTCTGTAAATTAAAATAATTTTGAAATGTTATTTACAAATATCCGAAAATTAAATAATAAATAATAAATTTTTAGGGATTTAATTATAAAAATAACGGAGGATAAAATTTTTTGAAAAAATTTTAATTAAATAATAATAGGAGGGTGTAGATAAATATTTTGAAAAAAAATGGCGGTTTGAGTAATTTCAAAAATAACGGAAGATTATAAGTAATTAGAACTAATTAGATGGGGATGTACGTAATTATCCCTAATAAATACTATAGGCTGCTCATGAAATGGTTTCACAACAAGAACTACAGATGACATCCAGGAAAAACTCCCACTATAGTGTCCTCGCATCAAAACTCAAAAACATTACATGTTTCAAAACTAATAATTAACTGAAAAAGATATTAGTAAAGTTTAGGCTAATGCTGATGCTGTTCTTTAAGACTGGGCAGCGACAGGTGGCTTCAGCACAGCAGAAAGATTGGATCTCGGCTTAGCCAAACTCTCGCTTCTGCGCTCAGGCTGCTCCTTGAGCCTGGTGGCAAGAAGCTTCTGATACTCTGCAGCCTCTGCATTTGCCTTCGCAATCTGCCTCCTTCTCCACAATTCTAGCTCGCTTCCTTTGGAGTGTCAGTGGAGTTACAAGCCTCTGGATTTTTGGGGCCTTGCTGCACTTCTTCCCTGAACAGAACTAGAAGGTTTTGATAAGCAGCAGACTAAATTTCAGTATAATAATGTCCTTATGTCCTGGGCAAGTTCATCAACTCTCCAAAGAGTTACTAAGGCAATCTATTGGTTAAGTACTAGATAACAGCTAAAACTATGTCCATTTCAAATTGGAAATGTTAGAATTGTGATAAGCCATTGAAGAAGTATAATCTGTTAGATCTTAGAAAATAAGAAAATAAATTCAAATCCCACTTCTTGTATTCATTCATTTTTCCCACCCACTTCTTCCTACAAATAATTAACAGACACAACTTTTCAGCAATACAGGAAATGGTGTATTAAGACCTGAATTTTGTGCTCGCAAGAAGACAAGTTTTTTGAATCACCTGTTAAAAGATCAATAACATCATATACCCATTTAAGCTAATTAAAAGATCTACTATTGCAATCCACAAAACTCCAAAAACTCAAAAGGCACAATTTGAGATTAAAAAAAGAGAGGTGAAATCCTAAACAATTTAGAGAGCCCCTTTTCTTTGAAAGGGTACCAAATTATAAGAATAGCGAACAGGAAATCAAAATTTTGCCCTAAGAAAATCACCGCTCAGGGTTGAACAAAGTACTGTCACTAACTCGTGAAAAGGCTCATTGGTTAACGAAGAACTCCAGCTCATGAGCTTCTGAAAAACCAAAATGTCAGATAATCATATCAGCATTGTCTTCAAAAAGAAAAGCCTACTATCTCTAACAAAGTGGCCACGGCAGCAAAATCTTGTAAACTATCCATAAACTTTGGCAACAACTGCAGAGCAATCTTAGCATTGTGGATGGATACTGATGCACAGAGATTGGATAGTTCGGAATGGTATCAGTTTTGCAGTAGTCCCCATCAAAGTTCACATTAATTTTGAAAATGCAAAAAATGCACAAAGGATATTCAAATGTCTTCAGCCACCCAAAATATAACATTGACTGAAATGCTAAGGACCACAAGAACAGAAGATGTGAAAGACACAACCAAGAGTGATTTGCAGGAGATGGCTGCACAACGCACCTGATTTGGTAGTGAAGGTTCGATGGTAAGTGTTGACATACTTGCGGACATCATCCTCCTTTGAGAGATTGAATAACTTCCTGATTTTAGAGGCTCTCTTTGGTCCTCTCATCCTAGGTTTCTCAGTATCAGTCAATCCAGGAAGATCATTCTCACCCTTCTTAACAATTATCAAATTAAGCACTGATAGATCAGGACTGACAATGCACCCATGAACTGATTTCCGCTTGTGCTCTCCGTTGCACCTCCCATACCCACGGAAGCAAGGGGTTCCTATCACCGAAACCACCAATACATGAACACACGAGTCTGGAGGTGAACCAAGCACACTTCATATGTAACATAAGTAAAAGAAACTAAACAAAAGAAGGATAAACTTGCCTCAGTACAGCAGCAAACGGACACGTCCAGGAGTCAGCACACCCTGCACCATGGGGGAACCATTTTTGTCACACCCACCCATGATTTTGAATACATAGCCCTTGAATTCCTGCAGGAACACAATAAAAAGTCCATTATGAAAGAACCCTAATTTCATTCCTCAAATTAAAAGATATCACACTCTAAAGAGAATATTTTGCTTTCTTAAATCATGAAATTTAAGACCATATCATACCTCACCAAGAGCATCTCCGCTGATTTCCTGAGAGATTCTCTTGTTAAAAAACGCCAGGCTGCACAACTCAAAATCAAGATAGTTTTGATGAACAAAAAAAAGGGGATACACAGAGAAACAAATAACTCACAATGCAAAATACAACCGGAACTGATTTCCACGAAGAGAAAAATCTGTTACTACATATCATTCAAATATGTTTCTCAGAAAGTTTCGTTCAAATTAGAGCTTAAATCTCGTGCACAGGAGAGGGACAAAGCCCATACTAAAATTATTTTCCAATCCAACAAAAGGTCTAACTGCAGACAGTGGAAAAAACCTAGTGGATGTCCAAAAACAACCGCACAGCAAGCGCACAGAAGAAATCCAGAAAACATAAAACACAACATTTGAGATTCTACGACATGAAGAAACAAGCGCATTAATCGAGATTTGTCTCGCAGATAAAGATCAAGATCATAGATTAACAGAACAAATTGGGCAAATGCTTACAGTTTCTGATCATCATCCATCTCAAGCTTCTTTTGGCACCCCGTGGTCGGATTAGCGATATTGAACTGGAAAAGGCAAACAAAATTACGAAGCAAAGATCAGATAGGGAGCAAAATGGCAAGAAATGCAATTCGTAACAGCAGAAGCTAGGGATCCTCAGGATCACCTTCATCTTTGGGTCTCAGCTCGGGTGATCGCTCAGAGAGAAGCGCCGCAGCGACAAAGAGACCTGGCCCCTGGGACACCTCCGTAGGGTTTTTCCCGTTGCAGTTTAGATGTCCAACCGGAGTCGATGCTCGCGGGGTGAGCAAAAGAACCGGTTTTACAGCGTGTTGATACTCGAATAAACCGGCACAATTTCATTCGTGATTTTAATCTTTTAAAATAAAATTCATAAATCAGAACTAGACGATTTTTTTTATAAATATATGAATATATAACAAATTTTTTAGATATTTTAATTAAAATGGTTTTTATAAATTTATAATATATGACAAGTGATTCTTTATTAATAAATAAATAATAAATAATTTTCTGTAAATTAGACATAAGACAAAGTGATTTATTATTAAAAATTTTTAAAAAATTAACTAGGTATTAATACTAATTTAATTTAATAATTTCAAAAACAAGAACATGCATATTCTTAGAAACTTATCTAATTGCACATATTATTTCTATAAATTTGGTAATTATATCTATATCTTTGAAAAATAAAAAATTATACAAATACCTCTGTCATTAGTTATGTTGTTTTTGTGGCAAGACAACGGCACCTTTGTTTACTTTAAAATTTTAAAATTCCAACAAGTCTAAAATTTACAAGTTCATTAGAATTAGTCGAATTTTAAATTTATAAAATTTATAATAAAAATACGGGACTCTTTTAAAGTTTTTTTTACTAAATCAGAAATGAGCCTCTACAAAGTAACAAAATTTAAAAATTCCTAATTTTTAACAATTGTCAAATTTTATTTTATCTAACAAATAAATTCAATTAAACAAATAACAAATTTTAAATCTGAAACTCAAAAATTTTTCAAAATAAACACGATATTAAAATTTTTAACTCTATAAATTTTGCAGTACGCCAAAGTTTTAAATTTCTAGAACTTTAAGGTCCGACAAAGCATACAATTTTAAGTAGATAGGACTCTAATTAAAAAAAAAAGATTTTTGTAAGATATCACTTCCTTATCGTAAATTTGTGAAAACCATCTCACTTATCATTATTGGCAAAAAATTACAGACATTATGATTAAATTTTATAGCCAACCACTTCTTATTTAATATTATTTTTTAACTAATTTTTAGCAGTTATTTTAATATGAAAAGATCATTACTGCATAATTATCTAAGCTTTAGTATTAAAATTTTTTTATTTTCTATTTTTGAATAAAAAAATTTTGAGCACTAGAAGTCTATTTTTCTTTTAATTTCACTAGTTGTCAATTATAAACGATATTCATAATTTTTCTATACGAAAAAAAAAAGAAAAATTGAGAAAGAAAACTATTTTTACACTTAATTTAAAAATAGCAGAAATTAATAGTTTAATCATATTAATTTAAAATATTATAAAATAAACAAGAAATACTGTAAAATAGTGTTGATCAAGAGTTGATTAAAATTTATAGCAAATCTCATATTTCATTAATAATTGAAAGAAAAGTCCTTAATTTCATCAAAATTTGCAAAAAAAAAAAGGGATCTATAAAATATGTAAAAATTCTCAATTTCAAAAATTACAAAAAAGTCCTTGTTTTCCAAAAAATCTGCAAAAAAATTCCCATTTTCAAAAAATTGTAGAAAAACCTCAATTTTTCAGAAATTACAAACAATCCATGTTTTTAACATTCTGCATAAAAGTTCTTGAAATTTGGAGAAGATCCTCACTTTATTATAAATTTACAGAAAGGCCCGCTCATTTTTAAAATTTACAAAAAAAGCCTTTTTAAAAATTTACAAAAGGTAATCAAAATTTTTAAAATTTTACATAAAAAACTCACTTTCTTAAAAACTTATAGAAAAGTACTTGCTTTAAAAAAAATTACAAAATATATTGACTTCTTAAAAAATTACAAGAAAATTCTTAATTTTTAAAAATTTAAAGAATATATATTTTTTCTTAAAAAATTATAAAAAATTATTAAATTTGTAAAATTTTACGAAAAGTACTAATTTTTGCAACACTTAAAAAAAGTCCATATTTTAGCAAACAGGTGCGGATTAGTGAATTTTTTTTATAGATTTATAAAAGAATTTACACAAAAGTCTTCAGTTTCTTAAAGATTGATAATAAAAAAAATCCTCATTTTTTACCCATTTTTTTGAAAGTCCTTGTTTTTCAAAAATTAAAAAAATATTGTTTCCTTAAAATTCACAGAAAACCATTATTTTCTTAAAAATTTAATGAGGATTTTTCATTTTTTTTGTTAAAATGAGGGATTTTCTACAATTTTTATAAAATGAAGGATATTTTATAAAATATTTAAAAATAATGGTTCTCTGAAATTTTTTAAGAGAATGAAAATTTTTTAAAATTTTTTAAGAAATTGAAGTCTTTTTGCATTGCTTTGAAGAAAATAATTTTTTGCAAATTTGGAAATTCTTTCTGCAAAATTTGAAGAAGATTAAGAGTTTTTTTATAAAATTTTAAGAAATTGAGGAACTTTTTTTCTTTTTCAAAAAATTGGAGGTCTTTTCTCAAAATTTTTAAGATAATGAGTACTTTTATTTAAAATTTTAAGAAATAAGGACTTTTATGTAAGTATATAAAAAATTGAGGTCTTTTTTATAATTTTTTTAGAAATGAGGCTATAAGAATTTTCTGTAGTTTTTAGAATATGAGGGGTTTTTTGTATATTTTTAAAATTCCCTTATTTTTTTAAAATTTTGATGAAATGAAAGTTTGTTGTGTAATTTTTAGTAAATATGGGCTTTTCTATAAATTTTTAATAAAAAGAGTTTTAAGCAAATAACCACCTGTTTTATTATGAATTTATGAAAAATCACCTACCTTATCACTATTAGCAAAAAATCAATTACTTTATGGTATAAATTTACAAAAAATCATCTTAATTAAAAATATTTAAAAATATTTTATTTTATTTTTTATCAATTAAATTAATATAAAATATTAAATTACTTTCATTCAGTTTTATTTTAGACAATCAATTTCTAATTATCAAACAATCGGTCTAACAAAATTAGAATTTAAAATTTTAATTTTATAAAATTAGACAAATAATCTTTCATAAAAAGTAAAGCAAGATAACTTTTTTAATCAATTTAATAGTTATTTATATTAAAATCAAGGATCAATCACATATAACTCCTTAAAATCTAATTAATTTGCACATTTCTCCTCTAATTTTAAAAAATTACTTATAGCTCCTTAAAATCTTTCTAAATTGTATATTACTTTTTGAAACTTGGAAAATTACATGTAACTCCTTAAAAATTGTTTCAAATTACATATTTCTCCTTAAAACTGAAAAAAAGTTATAATTTTGATTTTATAAAATTAGACAAATAATCTTTCATAAAAAGTAAAGCAAGATAACTTTTTTAATCAATTTAATAGTTATTTATCTTAAAATCAAGGATCAATCACATATAACTCCTTAAAATCTTATTAATTTGCACATTTCTCCTCTAATTTTAAAAAATTACTTATAACTCCTTAAAATCTTTCTAAATTGTATATTACTTTTTGAAACTTGGAAAATTACATGTAACTCCTTAAAAATTGTTTCAAATTACATATATTACTCCTTAAAACTTAAAAAGTTATAATTTTGATTTTATAAAATTAGACAACTAATCTTTCATAAAAAGTAAAGCAAGATAACTTTTTTAATCAATTTAATAGTTATTTATATTAAAATCAAGGATCAATCACATATAACTCCTTAAAATCTTATTAATTTGCACATTTCTCCTCTAATTTTAAAAAATTATTTATAACTCCTTAAAATCTTTCTAAATTGTATATTACTTTTTGAAACTTGAAAAATTACATGTAACTCCTTAAAAATTGTTTCAAATTACATATTTCTCCTTAAAACTTAAAAAGTTATAATTTTTTCTTGGGTTACTCTGTATATTGAAAAAAAAATTCGAATGTAAATTTATTATTAGAATTAATAATATTTAGAAAATAGATATCATTTGATATCGGTTAGGTTAAAATGAAAAAATAAAAATACTTCTAATCAGGTGTAAATTAATGCAATGAAGACCATGAGTAAGACTCAACTCAAAATCTGACTTATATCAAATCTATTTGACCCAAATTAAGCCTTATTTTTAGTTAAAATTGGATTGAAATGAGATTAAACTAAGTTGTGGCAAAATTATCATTTTACATTTCAAGTTTAAAGTAATTTGAGATTGGATTGAAACGAACTTAAACCAAACTTAGGGCAAAATAATAAATTTATATTTTAGATTAAAATTTAATATAAGATAAAGTTTTCAATTGAACAAGAGAGAACTTTTTATAATAATGACATAATTACAAAAGTCTATTCTAATTAAGTCAAAAATGTTTTCATATTTTTACTTCAATTCAAATGATGTTAAATAATGCATATTCTTTAAATATTCCTGATTCTAACGATAAATATATACGTAATGAAATTTTTATAATATATTCAGTAATAAAAAATTTTAATTTTTAAGTTTGGAGAAAAAATATATAATTTGATAAATTTTTAGGGAGTTATATGTAATTTTTGAAGTTTCAAGGAGAAATATATAATTGGGCAAATTTTCAAGGAGTTATATGTAATTTTTAATTTATAGGAGAAATATGCAATTGATCCTAAAATCAAAAGAGAATAATTCAAATTTTTTATATTAATTTAATTAGTAAAATTGAATTCAAATATAATATTTTTGAATATTTTAATTCATGTGATTTTTTATAAATATATAGTATATGACGAGTGGTTTTTAACTTATAGCAATTAGGTAGATAATTTTTTGTAAATTTATAATAAGGTAGGAATTTGTTGCTAAAAATTCTAATAAAAATGAAAGACTTTTCTGTAAAATTTTTTTAGAAAGGAGGTTTTATAAATTTTTAAAAGTGAGAATTTTTATATAATTTTTTTAAATATTATATACTTATATAAAATTGACTTAAGGATAAAACAAAATTTTTTTTGATTTAAAATTTAATTAAAATTCAATTAAGAGATTCTAAATTACAAATTTTTAAAAAATTATAAGTGAATATCAAACATTGATAAAATTTCTCCTAAATAGTACAAATTGTAAAGAATTATACGTGAAAATTCTTTATTTAGCGCGTGCTACCTCTCCTTTTCTGCTGGTGTTGTTTTCGCTGGCTCTTTGTCATCCCCTGCTTGTCGTCCTTATCCGCTCGCCATGTCTCCTTTTCTCAGATCTTTGGGATTTTTGCTAGAAGACTCCACAATTTTTCAAAATTGCAAAAAGTACACTTTTTGCTAAAAGAAGAAAAAGGATTTTAGCTTGTCATTTATACGCAAATCTTCGGAAAGTATACCATGGTTATGGGTTCATATTCGACGAATACATTGATAATTTTTCTCTTGAGAGTGAAATATTGATTTTACTTTTTAATTTTTAAAACATGGGTTTTATTGTAAATATTTAAAGCGGGATCCTTTTGGAGTTTCTACAAAATGTTGGGCTGGGTTAACAAAATCGTTTTTTTATAAGGTGAAGCATAAATTCATACCCCAAGCTATCATTTTTTAGCTTGATCCAATTTTACGGGCCGGGCCCGAGGGGCCGTTAGCACACCCACTAATCGCCCATGTTTTGCTCGTATCCACAGCGGAGAAAAGGATCCCACCCTCGTCCTTATAACCACCACGTGATCAGCGGTTCTCTCTCCTTGGCAACCACCCTTTTCTCTCTCCCTCTCTTTCCCTCTCTCTCTCCCTCTGCCCCTCTTCTACTTCTCCGGCGATGGCAGCGGCGAGTCGCGAGGATAACGTCTACATGGCCAAGCTCGCCGAGCAGGCCGAGCGCTACGAGGAGATGGTGGAGTTCATGGAGAAGGTTGTCTCCTCCGCCGCTGGATCCGAGGAGCTCTCCGTCGAGGAGCGGAACCTCCTCTCCGTTGCCTACAAGAACGTCATCGGCGCCCGCCGCGCCTCCTGGCGCATCGTTTCCTCTATCGAGCAGAAGGAGGAGGCCCGCGGCAACGCCCAGCACGTCACCGCTATCCGCGAGTACCGTGGCCGGATCGAGGCGGAGCTTTCCAACATTTGTGCTGGGATTCTAAAGCTTCTGGACACCAACCTCGTGCCGGCGGCCTCGGCCGCCGATTCGAAGGTGTTCTACCTGAAAATGAAGGGGGACTATCATCGGTACCTCGCGGAGTTCAAGACGGGCGCGGATCGGAAGGACGCTGCCGAAAGCACCCTCTCGGCGTACAAGGCCGCTCAGGTTTGCGATCCTTCTTCGTTGATTTGGTTGGGATGGTTTCCTCCTCGGCCAGATCTATACGCCGATCTCGCTGATTTTGTACTCTTTAATGGAGTTTCGAAGTTGGATTTGGGCTTGGATCAGGGTTTTCTTCTGATTTTACTTTTGGGGAATCGTGTTTGATTTTGAGAAAATTCTGTTTAGGGCTAGCATTTGGAATCTAGTTTAACGTATCCGCTGGTGCGATTTGGTCTGTTCTGGAGATGAGGAGATCCCGGCAGTCAAAAGGAATTCTGGATTTGGAATCATGGATTGACTTTGGTTATGACAACACGATTTTTTTTTCTGACAGGACATTGCTGTGGCAGAGCTGGCACCTACGCATCCGATCCGGCTGGGGCTGGCGCTGAACTTCTCTGTGTTCTACTATGAGATCCTGAATTCTCCCGACAGGGCCTGCTCTCTTGCGAAGCAGGTGAACTGATTACCCGTTGTTTATGACTGTAGAGTTGTCTAATTTGTCTTCTTTTGTTCCAAAGCTGCTTCTGTTTCCATATATGATTGCGAAATTTGTAAGGTAACAATTTTAGTTTGCTTAGTGATTACAGAGAACGCTTAGATTTTCATAGATGAATTTGCCTTTGGATTAGGACTTCATGATTAGGCTTTTTGGTTATTAATGATGAAACCTGCAAATTACTTTCCTGTTTATTAAAATTCATAGGCCATTAGTTTCAGTTCAAATAGTGCACGCTAGACTTTTGTTTGTAATTACTAGTCTCTCACTCTAGTCTGCATACTTGTCTGCTTTGAGCTTGATTAGATTTAGAAATTCTTCCTAGGAAATTATAGTCTTTACTGTCAAGGATTGTGTTTGGTATTTCTTTTCTCCCATTCTTGTTCTCTATATCAGGTTCTTTTGTCATTACTGGCTCAATATCCCAATTTCTCCTTAACCTGCCTCCCATGTGCTGTTATGTATTGTGCATCATCGAGGCTTTTATGCAAGATCATTTTCATGCTTCTTCCCTATTGGATTGCCATAACTGATGCTGTTTATTTTCTACAATTTCTGACATGGATGAGGTCATGGGTTCATGGTGCAATGTGTTTGTTATTACAGGCATTCGATGAAGCAATTGCAGAACTGGATACGCTCGGGGAGGAATCCTATAAGGATAGTACTCTTATCATGCAGCTCCTCCGTGACAACCTTACCCTTTGGACCTCAGATATGCAGGTATTGATATCTTTTCACCATCTGAAGATGTATTTTGACAACCTGCATCCTAATATGTGAAGTGGTTTGACCAATTGTTACTTACTGTTATATTCAGGATGATGGGGCTGATGAAATCAAAGAGACTACTAAACATGAGGATGAATAGTGACTCTTGAAGATTAGCCTTATTAGGGTGTCACCTGCAGTTATCTTATTCATATTAATGGAACATGGATATTGCTTGTTCATGCTGCCTGTGATTCTTGGCAGCTTTTATCTCTCTGGTTTAGTTCCCCCTGAAGTTTTTATTTGAAGCTTGTGCCGTCTGGAATTTTTTTTTTATTACCTCAGACTCTTATTTATGGGCCCTTGTGTTTATCAGTAGGCTTATTGTTGTTATGTTTTGGTTTGAGAAGCTAGATCCAGTCCCTGATTTAGCTACCTCTACTGGCCTCGCTTTTATGGGTTTTTGTTGCTTCACTTGATGAGATGAGTCACAGAATTTAGTTCATCGTGTTGGAGGCAAGGTGCTGTCAAATGTTTCTTGTGAATGTTTCCGGGTACCTTCCCGGGTAGCCCTGCTGAGATAATTTTAGTTCTCATTGATGCCAATAAATGTGTATAGTTATTTGGGTGCTTAAATTCGTGAATTGGAACTGGATGAATTCATTGATAACTCATGTTTGATGGGCGTGTTCAATGGTTATTGCATTGTGCAACTATTTATTTGTTTGTGTATTTCTTCATGTTCAAATGGAACTACTATTCATAATTGCTATTCATGTCTAGAGTTATTATGATTCCCTTTTCCTGATTCCTCAATCCCAGTTGAGTAGCCTTTGAGAAGAATTATTCTTGACATTTGCCCTCTGGATCAATTCCGGAAACTCGGAATTGAGGAATTGAAGGGTTAATTTTTTTAATTTCGATGTTTGATTCGAATTTAAAATCTAAAATCAAGGAATCGGATAATTTTAATTTTTTCAATTCCGATTTTGAATTTCAAAAATTTAAAGAGGAATTCATCCGGTTCTTAAGAATTAGAATGGGCCTATAAATTAAATGATAGAGTTTTTATAACTTAGGCTATTTTTGTAATTTTTTTATTTAAATTTTTTTACAATTTCTTATTTAATTAAAAATAAAAGTATTTTTTAAAAAATTATAATTTCTAAGTTTATTAAATTATTTAACTTGTTAGATAAAATATAATAAATAAATTCTGAATTAATTTGATTATATTAATTCTAAAGAATAATTATTATTATATTTACTAAAATATAATTAATTAAATTTAAAATAT
The DNA here is from genome assembly GCA_005019695.1 of Trichopus zeylanicus subsp. travancoricus. Taxonomy (NCBI): domain Eukaryota; kingdom Viridiplantae; phylum Streptophyta; class Magnoliopsida; order Dioscoreales; family Dioscoreaceae; genus Trichopus; species Trichopus zeylanicus. The sequence goes on from RXID01021982.1 coordinate 411,425, forward strand.
GATTATTATTATATTAAATTTTAAAATAAATAATAATATATTAAAATATAATATTTATATTAATTTTTTTAAAAAATAATAAATTACATTTTAAAGAAAATATGTATTTTATGCAAGGTTTAAAGTATTGGTATCGGTTTCGGTTTTGGTATCCAGCAAAACCGATACGTTTTAGCCGTTGCGGCCGTTTCGGTTTCAGTTTCGGTCGTTTCAGTTTTGGCCAAAAGATTTTTTTTAGTTATTAATTATGTGTTAACCAAAATTTGACTATATTTTAATTGCACTTTGACTTCAAATTAAAAATACGATAAAATATTGGAAAAAATTTGATAAAAATTTGAAAAATTAGGAAGGAATTTATACTTAATTTTACCATAACATTAAATATTATGTTAATTAATTAAAATTATTTTTGATAGTTAATCACTAATATATTTATTTTTAATATATATTAGTGTATTAAAAAAATATATAAGAAGTAATATGAATATGATTAAAAATTAAAAAATAACATAAGCAAATTTAATTTTTAAACTCAAATCTTACCATGAAAACCTAATTATTTATGATACATCAATTATCAATATGAAAATTTCTTATTACAACGCCTGAAAATCTCAAATAATATTGTCTTCAAACTTTGCAGTTTGTACTAACTATATATAAGGGATAAAGCTCATTTACTTGCCGCTAATAAACAAATAATCAGTCAATCAGCACATCCACTTGTACCGACCCACAGCCATCGGCCTATGATCCACGGAATAAAATAAATTAACAGTAACAAACTACAGTAATAATGCCCATGATTAATCAAATAAAATAAACAAACAGTAACAAACTACAATCATCATACCTTTGATTAACCAAATAAAATAAACGAACAATAAAAAACAGTAAACCCTACACGCTATGCTCATCGGGCGACCTACGCTCGTCGCCAGTTGAGTCTGACTTCCCGGAGATGCCACGGGAGTGTTGCGCTTGCCGCTAGTTGAGCCCGACTTCCCGGAGATGCCGCATGCGTGCCGCGCTCACTTGCCGTGGGCGGGTCGAGCTTGCCCCGCATGCGCGCCGTGCTAACTCCGCCTACTCTGCACGTTGCCAACGAAGGTGAAACCCTAAAATCGAAACTAAATAAGCCGTTTCGTTTCAGCCAAAACTTGAAACCTTGATTTTATGTTTATCAAACTATTTAATAAGAAAAAATATATTAAATAAATCTTAAAATTACTTATATTAAAATTATACAATCCTTTATTTTTGAGTTATTTTTCAAATTTATATTAATTTTTAAATTAACTTACCATTTTTTAATATTAAATATATAATATTATTCTATTTATTTATAAATAAAACATCAATTTTTAAAAAAATATTATATTTTTTATGTTTGTAAATTATATTTATTTTTTAAATATATTTTGCCAAATTTAATATTAAATTTAATAATTTTTTAAAATTGAGGGAATTGATTAATTTTTAATTTTATCTGAAAAATATTTATCCAAATATTAAAATTAGATAATTTTAATAATTTTTTCAATTTTTTGGAATTGAGAGATTTAATCGATTTTTAAATTTTAAATTGAGAATTCATCAAAAAGCGGCATTAGCTGTCTAGCATTGTCCGACAGACAGGCTATAGTCGAGGCAGGGTTGGGTGTCGTATTTTGGATTATAAAAAGTTATGGTACTATGCGACAAGATGAATGAAGCTGGTTTGTATAGCGGGAGAATGATGGGTATATGAATGGATAATCACATTGAGATGCTACGCAAGCGACGACACGTCGTATCAGAAATCCCAATTGTAAGTCTCGTACCAATGTGATGATGCTGATTAAACCAATTGGATACTGCTGTTCATTGTCCTTCCTGTTTTCCAGTCTCTCAAGTTGGTCGGTAGGCGACAAAATAGCTTCAGTGCCTGTATTAGATTGTAGTGCGTATTCGATTACAAAAAATTACTTTAATTTTTTAAAATAGAGATAGAAAATTAGAAACATTATTAAAAAATAATTTTTAAATTTAAAAATTCGAGAATTATTTTTTTGTTTTCTAATATTGTATTAGATTTTGAAAAACATAATATTTTAATGTTGGTTTCTAAAATTTTTTATAATTTATTTTTACAAGAAAACACATTTTTTTCAGATTTTTTTATTTTTTTTCATCATTCGAATTCCGTTGTTATATTTTTATTATTATTTGATATTTTATTCACATTTCTAGCTTTATATATTTTTTTATTTCGAATATTTTTTCTCTGTGTTGTTGAAATTCATAATCATATTCTTCTTTTTCAAATATAAGTTCACACTTCTCTTTTATTATCTACCTTCGTTGATTGTGCTAAAAAAAGAAATTTTAAAGAAAAATTTGTAAATAAATTTCATTAGTTTTATTGAAAGTTAATTTCATATTTTACTAAAATACACGTTTTTTTCTATATTTTTTGTAAAAACAAAAAAATATAGAAAAAAAGATGAAATTTGGAGATGGAAAATAAAAAATTTTTTCTATGACCTAACAAGCCTTTAAATTTTACAAATTTTAAAATCTTTCAAACAAAAAAAAACTATATTTGATCGGTCCGATTTTAAATTCTAGCACCTGATGTGAGATGTCGGGCTCTAAAGTCCTCTTTTCAAATTTTTAAGTTTAAATTAGAGATAAGTTACTAAATTTTATAAATTTATGAAAAATCAAATTTTAAATATGACAAAAAAAATTAATTTTTATTTAATAAAAAATCCCATTACACAAATATTGGATTTTAAAATCTTGAATTTAAAATCATTCAAAATACATCATTTACATTTGAAAATTTATGGAGTTTGAAATTCGCGAAATTTGAAATTGATCTCAAGATTCGGCAAAATAAACAAATTCTAACATTAGCGAGGCAACGGACTGTAGCCACGAATTGGAACTTTGAATTCAAATCCAAGGGATTCTGATGGATTTTTTGGACCCTTGGATCTTAATCCAAGGGTCCCGATTGGTAACGGTAGCGACCCAATCCTGTTTCTATCCGAGGTTGTGGTATTTAAACGGCGGAGTTTGACCTAGGGGTTGGTTAGCGATTTGGGCCTTAACCTATGACGCGCCATTTGACTCCGGAGGCGACTCGGTCACGAGCCCGACCAAACGTCCAAACCATCATTTGTTGGCGGACCAATCACAAAAGAACACGATCCACAACTCCTATTTGAAAAAAATAAAATAATTTAGGGGGTTTATATGCAAAATTTTGAAAAGAAAACACTAAAACGGTATTTGTGGGAGTCGTATCCTCTTCTGATTGGCCCCCTCGAGAAAAAGTTTAGCCGCGCGAGTTGCACCTAGGGGTGTGCATTCGGTTAAAACCGAATCGAACCGAACCGAACCGGCCGAACCGAAATTTCCGAAATTTTCAAAAACCAAAACCGAACCGAACCGAACAGTAATAAAACCGATCCGAACCGAACCGAAATATTTCGGTTCGGTTCGGTTATAACCGAATTAGAACCGAATATTTTGCAAAGCCCAAGCCCAAAACCAAGCCCACGCCCAAGCCCACGCCCAAGCCCACGCTCAAGCCCAAGCCCACGCTCAAGCTCAAGCTCCAGCCCACGCTCAAGCCCAAGCCCAAGCCCACCTGGAGGCCGATGGAGCGGCCGCCGGCCGAGGGAGGAGAGGAAGGAGGCGGCGGCGGTGTAGTCGAGGTCTGAGTGGTGAAGGTGTCCAGATCACCCACTTCCGCCACCGGATCGTCTTCTTCAGCTCTTCCAGCAGTACCTCCGCATCCCCACTGCCCTGACGAAGATGCCGTTGCGCGGAAAAGGAAGAAGATGCCGTTGCAGCGTCGCTCTCTCGGAAAAGGTCGTCGTCGTCGTCGTCATCGAAAAAGGCGGTGGAAACCCAAAAAACTCCGTCGGTGAAACGGTCGTCATCGTCGTCGTCGTCGTCGTCGTCGGTGAAGCAGAGGGAAATGGGATTAAGAGAAGGGAAAATTCGGTTTGATTTGGAGAGAAAGAGAGTAGCGAACCGAATAGCTCAAAACCGATTAGACCAAAACCAAAACCAAAACCAAAACCAAAACCAAAACCGCAGTATATAGGTATATATATAATTCGGTTCGGTTCGGTTTTTACGGTTTTCGAAAATCAAAAACCGAAACCGAACCGAAATTTAATTTTTTTTTTTTTCAAAACCGAAACCGAACCGAGAATCGAATAACCCGAACTGAATTGGTTATTCGGTTTCGGTCGGTCGGTCGGTTCGGTTAAAACCGAATAGTGCACACCCCTAGTTGCACCCTATGAGTTACCCAATGAGAAGTTTAATTAAGATTAGTGACTATCTAATGGCTTAGACCGATGGCCAATGAATTTACGCTGTTGGTTTCGGTTGACGCACGACGCGCACTGCGCCCGATAATTAATATACAAAATGTGGCCGATTTATGCTAAAACTTTTTAAAAAAACTGTTTTGGGTGAACCTAACAGCATCGAATATGTATCATTATTTGGCGGTTAGACCGACGAAATTATTTGAGTCATTGTTTGACGCGAGATAAACTAATCATATCTAACAGCCCAACAGAAGATGCATATGGTTGCCATCGATTTGACTACGACACCGCTGGTTGTTGCCCGGTTACATATAATAATAATAATAATAATTTTTCAACTCTCAACGACGATTTAAGCTCTTCCGATATAAATAATCTTTAAAAATAATTCTAATAAGAATATTCGGCGATCTGCAAACCGTTGAAAATCTGCCACGTTTCATCTCCTCCGCCTCTCCAGCCCTATAAATACCACGCGCGCTGCAATTTCCCTCCCACACTTCCAGAATAATCGTCCTATCACATCAGATCCCAAGGCGGGAGTAAGGCAGCAATGGGGGACATCGGAGCAGCGGAGGCGATGGGCAACAAGAAGGTGGTGCTGAAGAACTACGTGATGGGGTTCCCCAAGGTCACCGACATGGCGTTGGTCACCGGGGACGCCGTCCGATCTCGGGTTCCGGCAGGATGGACGGCAGTGCTGGTGAAGAACCTCTATTTGTCCTGCGACCCTTACATGCGCTGTCGCATGTCCAAGCACGACCCCCCCAGCTACATCCCTGATTTCGTCCCTGGCGAGGTATTCATTATTCACTATTCACTATTCACTATTCACTATTCACTATTCACTATTCACTATTCACTATTCACTATTCACCAAGGGTGTGTTGACCCCTCGCTCCAGGATAGATATATGCATGCAAATCGCTGACAATTTCGTATTTATATATATATAGGGGTGTGCATGCAAAAACCCTTTGCGTTTGTTTTTTCGAGATACACTTTCCTTGAGCATTGAAGGTAAGGATGAGTAAAAAAATTAAAAAATCGATATACTAAACTGTACTAATTGAGAACCGTATCCAAAAACTGATTCTGAAAGCAAATCAGTACGATTTCGATTTTTAATTTTGATAGAACCAAATTTGGTTCCGATTCTGATTTTATATTTTGTAAAAAACTGGTTTACCGGAACCGTACCGATTGTTAAAATATATATATATAATTATGTATAATATAAAATTTTCAAATATAATTTTTTATGTTATATAATAATATATTTAAAATTATATCTTTATAGGATTATAATGAATAAAATAAAATTTTTGGATAATTTGTATATTAATGTATTTAAAATTAAATTTTTATAAAATTTTAATAAAAAATAAAAAATTTTAAAATAAATAATTAAACAAATCGGTATACCGATTTTAAAACTGGTTAAAAACGGGAACCGAAAAACTGGTTTTTAAATTAAACCAGTACGGTTCCGATTCTTGACTTTTTTAGAATTAAAATTTAATTTCGATTCTAAAATATATAAAATCGATATGATAAACCAATTTTGCTCGTCTCTAATAGAGGGAAATGTTGATTTAGAAGAATGTCCCTGTCTAGATTCATTGTTGATTTTGAATCGACAAAGCATAAATCTCGTCTAGATAATTACAAGAAATTCGTTCTTTGTCTACCGACAGAAAGAGCCTTAGGACGTGCTGATTTTTCAATGAAAGGGGTACTCGTGAAAATACCAAACTCACAGGGGCTGTATGTGTAATTTAACTGATTCCAAATTTAGGGGTTTATGTGTAAAAATCCGGAGTAGCTCGTCCTGATAAAAAAAAAGGGTTGAAATCACTACCGGGCACCAAGCAGAAAATTAATTACAGGGGGAGCACTGCCTGTTTTCCGGCTTTCCCTTCGACAAAGATCAATCATGGAAGTTGGCATATTGAAAAGTTTTGGCTTGCGCTATAAACAGATCTTGCCGAGCTGGTTGGCCAAGATGATAGTAGCCTAAGCCCAAGCCCTGCCTTCCAGTCAACGCCAGCCCGTTTTGCAGTCCTTTGACAATCCTTGAAGGGTTCATTCGTGTAATCGAAAAAATCTTTTAAGGATTCATTCGAGGATGACTCTGCAGAATGTTTGCATTTGAATCTAGGCATCACAAGTTGGTCACGTTTGTGCACCTGCATGCTTTTAATTTGCAGAAGTAGACATGCATGCCTCAGAAGTTTTGACTTTCAGCAAGGAATTGTTTCTCACAGTTGTCAATCTCCTGTGTAAATGCAACCATGCATGTCTCCCGGTCACGCCCTAACCTGCATCTGCGACATCATTGGAATACTTGCTCGCTTGGGACCCCTGTCCATATCCGATTAGCACTGTTTCTGTTGCAGATTGTCTTGCAGTATAGATACCAATAGTTTCAATCTAAATGGTTTCTTCTACATACATATTTATTAGCTAATGCAGTAATTTTAGGTTAAACATTTGAAAAATGGGTAATTTTTTCCACTGCACTCACCTGATATGAAAATGTGAAGGCCTTCACTATGTGTCAATAGTTCTTTAGATTTGAGTTTTATTCGAGACTTGATACATGTATCTTCTCCTTGTGTGTATCATGGTTGTTTCCACAGGTTATAACTGGACTTGGTGTTTGCAAAGTAATAGATTCTTCACATCCGGATTTCAACGAGGGCGACTTGGTCTGGGGGATGACAGGGTGGGAAGAATACACTCTCATCACAAAACCTGAGAGCCTTTTTAAGATCAAGCATAATGATGTGCCTCTTTCTTATTATACAGGTCTTCTTGGTAAGTAATCTTTTGTTCTTTGTTCTTTGTTCTTTGTTCTTTATGCACTTGATTTCATTTGTTGCCAATGACTATCTCAAAGAATTTAGATATTTTGGTGATTTTTTTCGAATAGATATTAGAAACTGCATATAGAACCTGCAAAACTATGATATATAGTCTGCATATACCTTAATATATTTGAAAGGGAACTAATCTAAAGCCCAACCAATTTGTAGTAACTTTATGGTAATTTTGTAGGAATGCCGGGATTTACAGCTCATATTGGATTTTATGAGATTTGTATGCCTAAGAAGGGGGAATATATCTTCGTATCAGCCGCATCAGGTGCTGTTGGTCAGCTTGTTGGGCAATTCGCCAAGCTTATGGGTTGTTATGTGGTTGGCAGTGCTGGCTCTGATGAGAAGGTATGCACAGCTACTTGGATTCCCAATCTGTGATACTACCTGCTTAATGTGTATTTAGATATGCTATATATGTCAGAAGCTTAATTTAATCCTGAAGGAGGATTCAAAACATGAAAAAGCAATTATCTCAGAGTTTGTATATGGAAATGAACTTAGCTCTGTTAACCTTAACCATGGATAACTCTAGTTATCTTCTTTTTAATCCAGGTTTTACTCGATCCATCGCGCCTTAAATTTTTGACACCGAGTTTAAGCTGTGAAAGCATTGAACATTTTCTTATCTAGAGTCCGCCATGCCTTACTTTTGGCAAGTTTTGAGATTCCAATTTTGTCATCTTTAACTCAGGTCAACTTACTGAAGAGCAAGTTTGGATTTGATGAAGCGTTCAATTACAAAAAGGAAAAGGACTGGAGTGCAGCTTTGAAGAGGTTTGTCGTGGTCTCTAAAATATATATTACATAAAATAGGATTACAATATTAGCATGGTTATCACCCTCATCTGCTTCTAAATACGCACAATTACTTGGCTGGCCATGTCTATGGGAATTGATTATTAGTTTATACTCTAGGAGTCCATGTCTTTTGCATGTATACTCATGTACCAGCATTTCAATGGAATACATGCAAAAATACTAGTTCTATAATACGATTATCTGTGGGTTTCTCACAAACCCCAGATTCCCAGGGTTTTATAGGCAGATTTGAGTACAGGGTTGAACAAACAATTTATTTACCTTCCTATCAAACTCTAGTGAACTTATGGACCTGTAATCAATTTCAAACAATCAATATTGGTGAGGAACACCTGAACCTGTTGCAGGTGCTTCCCAGAGGGCATCGACATCTACTTTGACAACGTGGGCGGGGCCATGCTGGATGCTGTACTTCAAAACATGCGTAAACATGGGCGGATTGCAGCATGCGGGATGATCTCCCAGTACAACCTGGAGCGGCCTGAGAGCGTGTACAGTCTGGGATATGTTATCACCCGTCAGATCCGAATGGAGGGCTTCTTGATCTCGGGTTACTACCACAAATATCACAAGTACGAGGAGATAATAGTTCCCTACATCAAGGAAGGGAAGATCAAATACGTAGAGGACGTAGCCGAGGGGCTTGAGAATGCGCCGGCAGCACTCGTCGAGCTCTTCCAGGGCGGCAATGTTGGGAAGCAGTTGGTTGTTGTTGCTCATGAGTGACGAAAGCTGCGTCTGTACTCGGTAGTATGTTTGGGTTCTGTCAATAAAAGTTCGCAGAAATCAGAGCATATTGAGTTTGAATTGATAATAATTGGCTTTTTTTATTTTTTTTTGCAAATATCTCCGGAAAATATGAGATAAAATCACTAGATGTTATTCGAAAAAATGCTACTGGCAATATGATTTATTTGGATCCTAGATCGACAGATCTATCGTCCAAACAGATTATTGCGGAAAATATCGATGTCTACCATAATTCACGATATAGAGGAAGAACAAAAAAGAGGAAAAGATAGCAGACAAGAGATATATGTGGGAAAAACGATCCAGAGAATATTGTATTGATGAGAAGAGAAAAAGAAGATTACAACGATGGAGACAAAACTCCAATATCATTAACTCTCACAAAAGACTAAGTAACCTAACCGTCACAAGACGTATTGAGAGTATTGAGAGTATTCATCCCAAATCATATGAAGACACATCCATCGAAAAAAGAAATTGATTGCTTTTCTGTGATCTGCCGATGCATGTCCTAATCCGAACTAGAGTTGCAATTTATTTGAAGTTAATTTGTAGTTATTGAGTGAATATTGCTTGGATTGTTCTTGATATGTCTTGAAAAATATGTGGTGAGGTTAATCTCCAAAATTATGTTTGCTTCTCTCTAGTGATCCATAGTTAGCTTCCTCCAATGCTTCTTCTTCTGTTGTTGCTGCTGCTGCTTCTTCTTCTTGTTTTTTTAGTTAAATTTCATATCGAACTCTATTTCTATCTATTTGTTTGCAGGGATTCTGGAAATCATGCTTATTGAGTATGCATGTGTAGTAGTACATTTTATGTCATCAAAACATGACTCCATAGAACATTATCTGTAAATCAAATTATTGATTTTTGGATGCTGCACATGTTGCTGAAATATAAGTTGCAGAATTACTGAAGTTTGTGTTGTTTTTCTCTCTTTAAAGCATTCGATCGAGCTGCCATTTAACTTCATATTGCAGGACCAAGATGAGGACATCAAACAAGTGGGATTCTTAGTTTTTTTCAAGCTTTGGTATTCAATTCGTGTTCGTAATGTGTTCCAAACTTTGGCGGACTGATGTTAACAAATGAATCTCAATTCCGAGCGAGTAATTTTTTTAATGGGTTCTGGGTTGTAGAAAACACTGAGCTTCTTTTGACTGAATTTAGTTGAACACAATCTCGAGCTAAGCTTGGAGTACGTCGGCTCGAGAGTGACTGTTCTTAAGCTCTGATACAAAGAAGAATAATCCTTGAGTTGCAGTGTAGATTAGACAATCGAAACATGAGACTAGAGGTACTTCTCAAGAACCTTTCAATTTGAACATTCTAGCGAGTTTTTTTTATGTTTCCAACTACTTGCACTAACACCTGATGGTTGATATTTAATAAATTTCGAAATAAAATACCCTGCATCTACACTTTTTCAAATTCTATTGGTGTTTTTTTTATGAATGCAGAGTCAAATTTTTTGACTACACAATCAGTTCAACATTATAAGTAAATTTTTGAGATAAAATTTACCTTTTTTCATCTACACTTAAATTTGATTTTTTTTTATTAGTGGTATTTATTAGTAGTATATATTCAAACTTTTATTTATTAATATGTAACCGTTCTTATTATATAGTCTAGTAATTGGATGCTAATGCCAACCTAAAAATTTTAATTTGAGATATATTTTCTTTTACAGGTTGGTAATACACTAGATTCATTAGTTATTCATTGTTCTTATTTTCATAACAATATTATTATATGAATGTTTTTTTTATATTTAATGGGATGAAATTATTTTAAATTAGCTTGAAATATGTGCCTTTGAGAGCAATTCATATATATTTAAATTTATTGGCTTTGTGATGCTCTCTATATTTCTTTTTGAAGAAAATTTTGCTAAATCGTCTTAATCTTATATTCAGGCTACACAAAATAGAGGACTATTCTTAAGTAGTCCATAATTTGAATAGAAAAATGTAAACATAATTCCACAAAATGAACTTGATAGAAAAGAAATTATTGATACATTTTAATTTTATTTTTTTAAAAAAAAATCATATTTTTCTTTCTGATAGAAATTATACTGAGAAAAAACTTATGATACATGTCAAAACTATTGTATTAAATTTATGACATTAAACTATATGTGGTTACTCAAATTACAATACTTATTTATGCGGTTACCCGCACACCGCCACCCTCGCCGCCGTTGCAATAATTTTGGAGACTTTTCTATAAATCGGAATAATTTCAGGGTGTTATTTGTAAAAATTCGAATTTCGGAAATTTTTCTGTAAATCAAAATAATTTCGGGGTGTTATTTGCAAAAATCTGAATTTCGGGGTGTTAAATAATAAATAATAAGTTTTTAGGATTTTAATTGTAAAAATAACCGAGGGTAAAATTGAAATTTTTTGAGAAAATTTTGATTAAATAACAATCAGAGGATGTAGATAAATTTTTTAAAAAGAAGGACGGTGTGGTTAATTCCAAAAATTATGAGAGTTATAGATAATTAGGACTAATTACAGGAATTGTAGGTAATTTCTCCCCTTTTTTTTATTATACATATTAAATTTTATTTATTTAATATTTAATATGAAATTAATTTATCAAACTTCATATTTAGGAGTCGGTCCCGACAATGGTGTGTGTGCATGGAGGAGGAAACGGGCAGAGAGAGGCAAGGCCGGAGCAGTAGCTGTGCTGGGGCAACCGATCCGCGGTAGGCACACGATGGAGCAAACGGTTGGGAGGTGCGCTGGAATGCAGCCAAGCAGGGCTGCCCGGTGAGTAGTGGCGAAGTTCGTGGGGGGATGAGGCGACCCCACTGTGCAAATGATCAAAACCCTAGCCTCGGGCCTTGAGTTCGGCGAGGCAATGGGAGAAGACATCCTCGTCGGCTTTCTTCTTCTCCCTGGCAGGCATGACATAGGTTGTAGCCTGTGGTAAGCCGATGGAGACCTCGAGAGTGTAGTCGTTGGCGACCTGCTGCATGAGGCTGTTGACCTCGGTCTCAAGGGTGGAGAAGCTAGTGGAGCAGGGAGTGCGATTGAGAGGATGGATGTCGTTGCTCTGCACGAAGGCGTCCTGGCACCTGGAGTGGTGGATAGCAAGCTCTGCCACAGCCCAGGCGACCATTACCTGCACGCACCTTGGTTCCACTTTGAGGATCTTCAAGAAGAAGGTACACACGCTATAGAGAACCATATGCTCCAAGCTCTCAGGGTCGCGGCCAAGGATACCAAGAGCTAAGACGACATTCTCCTGTCCTTTGAACCGACTTTATCAAGGTGGAGGAGCCGCCCAATGCCTTTCTCTATAATAACTTTGACTTCCCTTCCAGCGATGAGTTTATCACAGGCGAGTGCGGTCTCGAAGCCAATTGTAATGGCAAAAGTGTTGATGGCGCCAATGATGGGCCTGTGGCAACGCTCCATCTGGCAAACAAGGTCGATGTCGGCATCCTTGACATCGCCCTTGAAAGTCTCCTCGGCAGTAGTGTGATCCACTCCGAGGCAGAGGGCGCGCCGCCCCCTCGCGATGACGAAGTCCCCTACGGTGTAATCGGTGCTGAGTGAATCATTGAATTCAACTTTAAATTGTTATTTTAATTTGAGTTCGAGACATCTAAACTTAATAATCTCTAGATTACCTTGAATTCGGACATGCCACTATGATGAAATTTTAGTCATTATCTCTTATCCAATTCTTTTCTCTAGATTACTAACTATTCAGCTAATCGCAATATATAAACTTGAACCAATCTAAAGTTCGCTCTTTATGCATATAAGCTTATATTTTTAGAAGCCTTTCGGATGATTTGTGTTTACTGCCATAGTAAATAACTCGAAAGAATGTCTACCTCTCACCAAATCACTCCAAGTATCACGCTTGCTCTTTACCATTATAACCATCGAAACTCCACTTACAATGGTGATCCCTACTAATTAGTAAATTTTTTTCACTTCTCTTTTTTTTTTCGAGATTATAATATCGCATGTCACCTTCATGACTTTATCTCTCGCTAAATAATTACAGTCTTTTGAATTCAGTATACCAAGTAAAATTAGATTTTTCTGTATCTTGAGGATATATCTGATCCCAGTAAAAGTGTGAATCGTTTCATCAAATATCTAAATTTGAATTATTTTCATATTAGGGATATCACAAGTCAAATTATCGCCCAGTTAAATAGTGGCTTTTTTCTTATTCTCCTCATAAAATATAAACCAATTTTTTCTGAAGCAAATATGATAAGAACTACTAGAATATAAAATTTACTCACCAATTTTTATGAATATCGTAAGAACATCTCCATCTGCATTATTTTCAGAAGTATTATCTGTTATTGTTATCGTTATATTAGATGACTCTAGCTTCCCACATTTAGAACAATGTCGCCTAATGTGAGCATACTTTTTATACGAATAACATTATACTTTTGCATTTGATTTTAATTTAGATTGTTGTTTACCTTCTTCACGTTCTCTCAATCTTTCTTTTCCATGAACCATCAATTATTCACCAACCTCAATACTGATATTGGACTTTCTCTTTTTCTTATTAGAAATGAGACTAACGGTTATTTTCTTCATCTTAAGAGTTTTTTTGCAATAAAAAATTGTGATCATAATATAATCATACGAAGTAGGAAAAGATATCAAGAAAATCAGCATCTTATCATCATTTTCAAATTTTAAATTAACTTTCAATAACTCATTAATAATTTTATTGAAAATATTCACGTGATGTAATATAGTTGTATCTTATATAAGTGAAAATAAAGCTAAATTTTACTTTTGTATTTTTTTTTATTTGAAGTGATTTCTATAAGTGAATTAAATAATATTTTAAAATCATAATAATACCAAGAATTTCACATTCATTAATAATATATTTTTTAAAAAAATTAAATTTATGAAGAGGATTAAAAAATAATGTTTGACCTAAACAATTACATAAAAATTTATTTATGAAAAAAATTAAATAAATAATATTATACATAAAAAATTTTATTTTTTAAAAAAAATAAATAATATTTTTATGTAAATAATTATATATCTAAAATATATTTTCGACTAACTAAATTTTAGAAGTGAATTATTTTTAATCACTTTTAAAAAAACAAATAAAAAAATAGAGATAAGTAATTTTTATTTTTTATTTATTTCTAAAGAAAACAAAAATTAATTACAAAGGTTCGAAAGTTGCCACAAAATCAAATGTTCTGGGATCGAGGTCCGGAGTCCCGAGCTGCAGTTATTTAGAGCAGCAAGCCATATCACCATGGTTTCAGAGGGAGCGATTCCAAACCCGACCGATGGCCAATGAATTTACGCTGTTGGTTTCGGTTGACGCACGACGCGCACTGCGCCCGATAATTAATATACAAAATGTGGCCGATTTATGCTAAAACTGTTTAAAAAACTGTTTTGGGTGAACCTAACAGCATCGAATATGTATCATTATTTGGCGGTTAGACCGACGAAATTATTTGAGTCATTGTTTGACGCGAGATAAACTAATCATATCTAACAGCCCAACAGAAGATGCATATGGTTGCCATCGATTTGACTACGACACCGCTGGTTGTTGCCCGGTTACATATAATAATAATAATAATAATTTTTCAACTCTCAACGACGATTTAAGCTCTTCCGATATAAATAATCTTTAAAAATAATTCTAATTGAATTAAAAAAGATAAAATTTTTATTATGGATTTTTTTTATTTTAAATCAAATAATAAAAAAAAGCATAAAAACTCATAAATTTATGAAGTTTTTTAAATTTTTAAATTTGTAAAAAAATTCTAAAAATTTTTATTTAAAAAATAATTCAACCCAACGGACAACGTATTTTTAAATTTAAAATTTACAAACTCCTTTAAAACAAACACGTCATTTTAATTTAAGTTTCCGATAATTCCAAAAATTACGGTGTTGTAGGTAATTAAGATTAATTACAGAAAATTATAAATAATTAATAATAATAATAATAATAATAATAATAATAATAATAATAATAATAAGAGATAATTACGGGTGACCCGTAATTATTCATAATTACGGTTAACCCCCCGTAATTTCTGTAATTACCTCCACCCTCCTCAAATTCGTCCATATTTACCCACAACCTCCTGATTATTATTTAATTAAAATTTTACCAAAAAATTTCGATTTTACCCCGTTATTTTTACACATACACCCTTAAAAACTTATTTTTTTTACAGTTAATTCCCCGGATTTCGGAATTTTACAAATAACCCCCAAAAGAACTCAGATTTACAAAAAGGTCCTCTAAGTTCGAATATTTGCGGAAATTATTCCGATATACAGAAAAGTCCCTGAAATTCGGATTTTTGCAAATAACACCCCGTCGCGCGGGCGGGAGCGGAGGCCGGCCGGAGGCGGAGGCGGCGGCCGGCGGCGGGAGCGGAGGCGGAGGCCAGGCGGGCGAGAGCGGAGGCGGAGGCCGGGGCGCCGGCGCGCCGAAACGCGGGCGCGGACGGCCACGGCCGAGGCCGTTCCGCCCCCGCGTGCCGGGGACGGAGGCCGAAGCCGGCGCGCCCGCACGCGGGCGCGGGCGAGGACGGCCACGGCCGAGGCCGTTCCGCCCCCGCGTGCCGGGGACGGAGGCCAAGGCCGGCGCGCCCGCACGCGGAGGCCGAGGCCGAGGCCGTTCCGCCCCCGCGTGCCGGGGACGGAGGCAGAGGCCGGCGCGCCCGCGTGTCGGGGACGGACGGCCTTGGCCTTGGCCGTCCGCGCCCGCGTGCCGGCGCGCCGGCCTCGGCCTCCGTCCCAGGCACGCGGGGGCGGAACGGCCTCGGCGTCCGCCTCCGATCCCGCCGCCGGCTCGCCGGCGCCCCGGCCTCCGCCTGCTTCCCCGGGCGGGCGCGGATTTTTGCAAATAACACCCCGAAATTATTCAAATTTACAGAAAAGTCCCCGAAATTTTGATTTTTTGCAAATAACTCTCCGAAATTATTCCGAATTACAAAAAAGTCCAGAACTTTCTTATATAACCCTCTTCTTCCTGTAGCCCTAAACGCATATGCGTCGCCGCCGCCGCTGTGCTCTGCCGCTGCCGCCGTCAGTCCCTGCGCAGCTGCTGCCGTCGCTGCCCTGCCGGCTTGCCGTCGCTGTCCGCTCGTTGCCTTGCGAAATACAGTGAAAGTTTAAAATTTTCAAATTTCAAATTACAAGTTTATTATTTTGTACATTTAAAAATAGACTACCTTCAATATTTTTCTTTATAAATACGTCCAAATTTTATTTATTTTATAAATAAATTTTACAAATAAGTCATCAAAAGGTTTCAAAGCTTAAAATTTAAAAATACAAGTTTCATGTTGTACATTTACAAATAGACCCCTTCAATATTTTTTTTATAAATAAGTCTATATTTTTAATCATATTTTAAATAAAATTTTACAAAAAAGACATTAGTATTTTTAAATTTATAATTACCAATTTAATATTTATAAATTAAAAAATAGATCCTCAAATTTTTTTTAAAAAATAACTGTAAAATTTTTTTAAAACTAATTTTTACATTTTTACATTTAAAAATAGACCACCTTTAATATTTTTCTTATAAATACGTTCAAATTTTATTTATTTTATAAATAAATTTTATAAATAAGTCATCGAAGGTTTCAAAGTTTAAAATTTAAAATTACAAGTTTCATGTTGTATATTTACAAATAGACCCCTTCAATATTTTTTTTATAAATAAGTCTATATTTTTAATCATATTTTAAATAAAATTTTACAAAAAAGACATTAGTGTTTTTTATATTTATAATTATAAATTTAATATTTATAAATTAAAAAATAGACCATTAAATTTTTTTTAAAAAATAATTCTAAATTTTTTTTAAAACTAATTTTTACAAATACACCCCTCGCCGGAGGCCCGACGGCGCGCCGGACGGCCCGCCGGCACGCGGCCGCGGACGGCCTCCGCACGCGGGAGCGGAGACGGACGCCGAGGCCGTTCCGCCCCCGCGTGCCGGGGACGGAGGCCGAGGCCGGCGCGCCGGCACGCGGGAGCGGACGGCCAAGGCCAAGGCCGTCCGTCCCCGGCACGTGGGCGCGCCGGCCTCGGCCTCCGTCCCCGGCACGCGGGGGCGGAACGGCCTCGGCCTCGGCCTCCGCGTGCGGGCGCGCCGGCCTCGGCCTCCGTCCCCGGCACGCGGTGGCGGAACGGCCTCGGCCGTGGCCGTTCGCGCCCGCGTTTCGGCGCGCCGGCGCCCCGGCCTCCGCCTCCGCTCCTGCCCGCCCGGCCTCCGGCTCCGCTCCCGCCGCCGGCCGCCGCCTCCGCTCCCGCTGCCGGCCGGCCGGCCTCCTCCTCCGCTCCCGCCCGCGCGACGGGGTGTTATTTGCAAAAATCCGAATTTCGGGGACTTCTCTGTAAATCGGAATAATTTCCGGAGGTTTATTTGTAAAAATTCGAATCTGGAGGACTTTTTTGTAAATCTGAGTTCCTTCGGGGTGTTATTTGCAAAATTCCGAAATCCGGGGTTAGATATAAAAAATAAGTTTTTAGGGGTGTATGTGTAAAAATAATCAGGGGTAAAATCGGAATTTTTTTGGTAAAATTTTAATTAAATAATAATCAGGCTGTGGGTAAATATGGGCGAATTTGAGGGATGAAAGTAATTACGGAAATTACGGGGGTTTACCGTAATTAAGGTTAATTACGGGTCACCCGTAATTATCCCTAATAATAATAATAACAATAATAATAATAATAATAATAATAATAATAATAATAATACGTGTACCTCTTCAATTCAACCCACGTGACTCGGAAATATCAGAGGCAGCCTCTCTGCAGTCTGCCGGCCTGCTGGGCGATTACAAAGACCGCCGGAACAGGTTATGCTGCCAGCTTCGTTGCATCCAGCAGGCAGCTCCGCTGCTGTGGGACCCACTGTCTCCCTGAAAGACCATTCTCCGGCTGTTCCGCAAGTTCAACACAATTCCAATGACTGGCTGAAGGGGACATGCACGTGCCACCAGGAAGATAATGATAATAAACTCTAAGTTTCTCTGTATTTTCTCGGAGGTAACTTTTGACCTCTCTTTTCTTTTTGGAAAGAAGACAAGCCTTTCGATTGAGCGGGAGAATTAACCATTATTTAAGGGAAAAATTATCAGAAAACCTCAGAACTTTTCTAAAATTTCTGATCAGTGTTTTATATTTTCAAATTTTCTTTCAACCTCTAAAACATTTTAATAAATTCAGAAAACTATTTAAAAATTAATTGCTTCAGAAATTAATTTTGAATTTAACAAATTTTTAAACATTGATAAAAAAATGTCAAAATTTTGAGGTAGTGATCCAGAATTCAGAAATTTTAAGAATTTTCTGATAATTTTTCTTCATTTAAATCAGAAGTCAAATTTAGATAAAATTATGGCTCAAAGCTATAACATTTTTTTTATAGACAATTTAAAGTTACAAAACCAAATTGGTGATTTCAAAAAAGGAGTCTTTTTTGTCTATATAACTGACACGCAGACAGAGCAGCTTTCGAGCACCGGAGCCATGGAGAGTAGCGTCACCGCCGGCAAGCCTATCCGATGCAGAGGTAAACACAGCTGCCACGTCCTCCTCCTCAGTTCCTTCCATCAAGCCCAATAATGATCTGCTTGCCTTCTCCGGCCGGCGGCGAACGCGCAGCGGCTGTGTGCAGAGCCGGGGAGGAGCCGCTGCAGATAGAGGAGGTGGAGGTGGCGCCGCCCAAAGCCTGGGAGGTCCGGGTCAAAATCGTCTGCACCTCCCTGTGCCACAGCGACCTCACTTTCTGGCGAATGAAGGTGGCCATCCAAACCTCAGCCCTTTCTCTCCTCATCCAACGATCTTGATTTATCCTCCTGTTTTTCGCGCAGGGTCCTCCCGTAGTGTACCCCAGAATCTTCGGCCATGAGGCCTTCGGGTACCACAAATTTCACTTCAATCTAGTGTTTTTACGAATTACCCGCTGTATCTTTGATTCCGTGAGATGGTGATCGGACGGATGTGGTAGAGTGGTGGAAAGCGCGGGAGAGCAAGTGGAGGAATTCAAGCCAGGGGACACGGTGGTGCCGGTGTTCCTCGCGGACTGCCAGGCATGCGTGGATTGCAGTTCCCCGCGGAGCAACATGTGCTCGTTCCTCCCGTTCCAGGTGCTGAACGGGATGCCCCGGGATCAGACCACCAGGTTCTCCGACGCCGACGGCCGGCCGGTGCATAACTTCCTTAGCGTGTCCAGCTTTGTGGAGTACACCGTGGTCGACGTGGCGCATCTCGTCAAGGTGGACCCCGCCATGCCGCCCAAGCTGGCTTGCTTGCTCAGCTGCGGCGTGTCCACCGGTAGATTTTCCGTCCAGTAAATCTAAATTGTTTTTAATTAAACAAATGATTATGATCTTAGACAGGGCCTTAATGCAGGAGTAGGAGCTACTTGGAAGATAGCGGAGGTAGAGAAAGGATCCACGGTAGCCGTCTTTGGACTTGGTGCGGTTGGATTAGCGGTAACTACAATTATTTCAGGCGCAACACAACATTAATTATATTTAATTTGTGCAATGTCAAATTAATTATACTCGAATCATTACATAGTTTATAACTTCTATGCCATCTAGCGCCAACCCATGAAGGCCAAAAATGATTTGTTTCAATATTATCATCAATGCAGAACAAGATTCCAAACATAGTCAAACAGAAAAATAGAGAAATAATTCAAATATGCTTTATGTTGGTAGTTTCGATAAAGAAGGAGAATCGAAAAGGTCTAAAACGAAAAAACGAAGAACAAGTTTGACGTTTCACTGATAATTTTACTCAGGTTGTAGAGGGGGCTCGGCTTCGTGGAGCTGCAAGGATCATCGGCGTGGATCTCAATCCAGACAAGTTCGAACTCGGTAAATCTTTCTGCCTACCACTTTGTTTGTTGACCTCCCAATCGACCGCTAAGTCATCGTTTTTACAGGAAAGAAGTTTGGACTTACCGATTTTGTGAACCCAAATGACATTGGGGAGAGATCTGTCAGCGAGGTCTTTTCTCCTCAAGCTTACACTACATTTATGTTTCTTGATGTTTATTCATGGACTGAAGCTGGAGATGATAACAGGTTATCGTCGAAATGACTGGCGGAGGCGCAGATTACTGCTTCGAGTGCATTGGTCTCGCAAATATGATGAGTTCCGCGTACGAAAGCTCTCGGAAGGTGATCTTCTCCGAAAACATGCTACTTCTTACTCAAAACTTCAGAGTCTAGAGATTGCACTGCATGTATTGAGAGCAAGTCGTTTCGACGGAAATGCAGGGATGGGGTAAGACAGTTATCTTGGGGGTGGAAATGCATGGGAAGCCATTACAGATCGAAGCTCGTGGGATATTGGAGGGGAAATGGATCACCGGTTCGATCTTCGGAGGAATCAAAGCTAAGAGCGACATTCCTGTTCTCGTGAAAAAGTACTTCGATATGGTAATTAGCTATGCTTTCCTAATCAAAAAGCTTCATATTGGTTATGAATACTTCATTAGTAGTGTTAATGGTTTTGAGTTTGATGATTGGTTGTGTTTGCTTCTCTCGATCAGGAGCTTCATCTGGATGATTTTGTGACGCATGAAGTTGGTTTCGAAGATATAAACAAGGCTTTTGATTTGATGAACCAGGGCAAGAGCCTCAGGTGCACTATTTGGATGGATAGATGAGTGGAGAATATTGGAGGATATTCTTGATGTCTGCTTCCTATTTATGTCCATGCTTTGTCTGATTGATGTATTAAAATGAATAAAAATCTCTATTTTTATCTTTGTGGAGGGCTATGTAGAACTATTGTAATTCCACTTAAAATGCATTGTTGTAATTCTATCTTATTTCAGGGTTTATGTGCATAATCTCAAAATGGAAATTTTGTGAGAAACACCCTACCTAGAAAAAATGGTTAAATTCCGCAGACTTTGGTGCCGCTGATTGTCGCCGAATTCAATTTCACGAATGGGAAAGTTATCTAAAAAAAATGGAAAGTTCATTTAAACCCTCAGACGACCCGCGGTGTTGGAATAATTACATTAAAACCCTCGAATTTCTGCAACTGTAAATTTCATTTAGAAAAATCAAATTTTAAATGAATTGTCGTGTTGCCGACAAATTGCTTCGGATAAGATTGATGATTGAGATGGAAAAGCAAGTTTCCGTTTCGGAATCGGACGGAATTGGACGGAATTGGACCGAAACTGATATATTTTAGTATTTTAGTTAAAATTAATTTATTTCGATTTTAGTCAAAAATTTATTTTTTAACTAAAAAAATTAAAAAATATATAAAAATATATATTCATATATGTTTTAAATAATTATTAAATAAAAAATTTTTATTTAAAAAATACTTATACTGTTAAAAAATATATATACTCCAAAGTGGATTTAAACCTAGATTATATTTGTTGGCAAATATAACAACTTTTGAGGGGGATTTAAAATAGAAAATAAAATATAAATTATAATTATAAATATGATTAAATATTAATATAATTTATCAAGATAATTGTACTTAAGTAATATTAATCAATTTCATATAAACTATAAATGCAATGATGTAAATAAAGAATGAAACATATATCGTAATTTTTACATAGTTGAGAAATTTTTCGTTTTTACTCCACAATTTATATCTCACTTTTGAGTATTTCAATTACTTTACTAGTGATATCACTTTTGAAAACGAAACCAAACCTTTATAAATTATTTCAAATCGAAATGCCGCTTATTTAGAGTAAAGTTAAGCCCGTCGCTTTCTTAAGGTGAAGTTGTGCTAAGACAAATCAATCTTTCTCCCATCAAGAAAATTTACTCCATATCGAAATATTTGTACTCTCACACTCCTAATATTTAAGAGTGTTTACAAGTGAAAAGGAAAAAAAAAAAAATACATTTTAAGCTTACTACATAGTCTCTTAATATTGGAGACAAAGACATTAAAGATTTACTTGAGATTTAAAAATTTAAATTATCTATTGGGCTAATTGGCTTGGAGGCTTTGATTTTTTCTCTATAATAGATATGAAGTTGTAAAACTTATTAAGAAAAGTCCTACTATGCTTATTTATAGTTTTTGGGTCGAAACAAGATATTGGGAGTGAAATCTCATCGTTTGGCTCGTCCGATTATCAAAAAACTAGTCATTAATTATACAGAAGATCCAAATCGGACATTTATTTCAAATAACCAGACGTTCATTTCAAATAATTTGATTAAATAAATGAAAATCTAAATCTAGTGAAGTTGAGTTTGATTCTTTTGATTTCTTCGTACTATCCTCTAATCTTCAAGTTTTCTCCGTTGATCTACCATTATATTTTAACATTAATATTGTCTTTATATCCATTTACATATAAAACTTCCAAACAACTTTAATCTCTATTTCGAACTTAGTTGAGTTTATTGTTACACACGCTCAAGATTAATCGAATTCAAATTTATTTATTATCAAAATTATAAATATAATAATATTGATCCAAACTTATATTTTTAACTACTAAATTAAAAATTAATTATATCATAAATATAATATATAAATTTAAATATTATATTTTATAAAATCGAAATTAACAGTTCGCGTTGAAATGTTTTGACCAAAACTTAAAATTTCGGAAAAATCGACTGCTTTACAGGCACCAATAATAGTAAAAATAACACGATGTGATTTTTGATTTTTTAAATCACATTTTGATGTAATTATCTGGATTTGTAGGGTTATATGTGGTAAAATGACCAAGGCGGAAATCAACGCGACTCGGAATACTCAAAGGTGACGGCGCGTCTGACGGCTTGCTCGGCGATTACGAAGAGCGCCGGAACAGGTTTACAGGGGCAGCTTCTTTGCGCCCAGTACGCAACCGGCAACTCCTCTCATGTGGGACCCACCGGCTGACGGAAAGATTCTTCTCCGGGTGTTCCGCAGGTGCAACACAGTCCCAATGTGCTCGCGGGGGGAAAAAGACGTGGGGTATTTGGCCGAATGACCCTGCGGACAACATAAATTAGGCAAATAAATTTAATTAAAAAATTTAGATAAATCATCCTTTTCTTTGTGTCAGCTAAAATCACGCCCACACAAACGCGTGTAAATTAGGCTCAGGTGTTCGAGCTCTGTTTGCTTAACAAGTTGGGCTCTAGCTTAAAAATAATTTCGCTTTTTAAATGAAAAATGCTCTAGATGAAATCGAGTTGCTCAATTTTAATTTGAGCACTCGATTCAAATATTTTTTTAAATTTTAAAATAATATTTACATAATTTTTTTTTTCCAAATTAAAATTTAACCCTAATTTTCTTATCTGTCTTCGTCTAAACACGTCCTCGACCCTGCGAGTCACCGTTTCAACCCCTGCGTCCCTGATCCCGCCGTCCTCGTCCTCCTCGGGTTTTAGTTTCACCGGCAATGAAGGAAGGCTGTTCTTGGCGGTATCGGGGAGCTCGATCCCGTCCTCACGCTCTTCAGCTTGGTCTTGCTATGCTTTTTCTGAAATTTTCGTTGTTTTTTATGGATATTCTGGATTTTAGATTTTTTTTTTTTTTTTTTGGTCTTCAGTTCGGCTCGAATTCAATTCGTTTGGGTTCGCAAGCTCGAGCTCAATTCAGAGCTTGGCTCATTTAATTTCACAAGTTGAGCCGAGCAAATTCGAACAAGGGTAAGTTCACTCAACCTCGGCTCGTTGAGATCCCTACTCATATGGATAATGAAATGGCAAATGACCAAAAAAATGAAAAAATAATCTGAATACTGTGAGATGACGCTGGTATGAAAGGAGAAGGAAGAACGCCCGCTCAGAATTTCTGCCGAATTCACAAGTTTTTGCCACGTCAGTAGCCACGCTCACCAATTTTAGTTGATCCACACAAAATAATTAGATAAACTCCGAAGAAGATAAGCCACTAGGAAAACAAATCATTGGATGAACTTTCTGGTGTTTATTTGTTTATTTGTTAATCCTTTTTTCTTTGTGTGAGAGCCTCGTAATAAATTGATACACCGACAGAACAGCTCCCAGGCACCAGTGCATGGAGAGTAGCGTCACCGCCGGCAAGCCTATCCGATGCAGAGGTAAGCTCACCTCCCTCCTCCTCCTCCTCAAGAGGTAAGCCCAATGATGATCTGCTTGTCTTCTCCGGCCGGCGGCGAACGCGCAGCGGCTGTGTGCAGAGCCGGGGCGGAGCCGCTGCAGATAGAGGAGGTGGAGGTGGCGCCGCCCAAAGCATGGGAGGTCCGGATCAAAATCGTCTGCACCTCCGTCTGCCACAGCGACCTCACTTGGCGCATTAAGGTGACCCTCTAAATCTCAGTCCTTCTTTCCTCATCCGACGGTATTGATTTCTCCTTCTCTTCCCGCAGGATTCCCTCAAAGGATTCCCCAGAATATTCGGCCATGAGGCTTTCGGGTACTTCAAAGTTCAGACTCTATTTCTTCTTTTTTTGATCCTATATCGACCGAGGGATGAGATCGGAGGGCTGTGATAGGGTGGTGGAGAGCGTGGGGGAGCACGTGGAGGAATTCAAACGGGGGGACACGGTGGTGCCGGTGTTCCTCGCGGACTGCCAGGCATGCGTGGATTGCAGTTCCCCGCGGAGCAACATGTGCTCGTTCCTCCCGTTCCAGGTGCTGAACGGGATGCCCCGGGATCAGACCACCAGGTTCTCCGACGCCGACGGCCGGCCGGTGCATAACTTCCTTAGCGTGTCCAGCTTTGTGGAGTACACCGTGGTCGACGTGGCGCATCTCGTCAAGGTGGACCCCGCCATGCCGCCCAGGCTGGCTTGCTTGCTCAGCTGCGGCGTGTCCACCGGTAGGTTTTCTTTCGGTAAATCCCAGTTGTCGATCAAATAGTAATGGCATTAGATACCGACGTAATGTAGGAATAGGAGCTACTTGGAAGGTAGCGGAAGTGGAGAAAGGATCCTCGGTGGCCGTCTTTGGACTCGGGGCAGTTGGATTAGCGGTAACTACAGTTATTTCAGAGGCAGCACAACATTAAATACATTAATTTATGGAATCAGCAATTAATTATACTCGAATTTCATTGTTCATATCTTCTGTACCATCTAATTCCAACTCATAATTTCCGCAAAGAAAGAGAAAGAAAATGTTTCAAAGAAAAGCAGCGGACAAGTTGGTATCTCACTGATAATTTCACTCAGGTTGTAGAGGGGGCACGGCTTCGTGGAGCTGCAAGGATCATCGGTGTGGATCTTAATCCTGACAAGTTCGAACTTGGTACAGCTCTTTGCTAATAATGCCAAGCACTTGACCTCCCAATCGACCACTATAGCCTATCCCATCTAAGACTATTGTTTCTGCAGGCAAGAAGCTTGGACTAACTGATTTTGTGAACCCAAATGACATTGGAGAGAGATCCGTCAGTGAGGTCTTGCTCCGAAAGCTTACACTACACGTATATTTCTTGGTGTCTATTCGTTAATTGAAGATGAAGATGATAACAGGTTATCGTCGAGATGACAGGCGGAGGCGCCGATTACTGCTTCGAGTGCGTCGGTCTCGCTTCGACGATGAGCTCCGCGTATGAAAGCTCTCGGAAGGTCTACTCCAAAACCTTGCTACTACTTGCATAAACTTCATAGTTTAGAGATCGTGTCATGTGTTGAAAGTAGGTTGCGTCGACTGAAATGTAGGGATGGGGTAAGATAATTATCTTGGGGTATGAAATGCATGGGAGGCCATTACAGGTCGAAGCTCTTCGGTTACTGGAAGGGAAATGGATCTCCGGTTCCCTCTTCGGAGGAATCAAAGCTAAGAGCGACATTCCTGTTCTCGTGAAAAAGTACTTAGATAAGGTAATTAGCTTTGCTTTCCTAATTAAAAGCGTCATATTTATATTGGTTATGAATACTGCATAGGTGTTCATTGTTTTGAGTTTGATGATTGGTTGTGTTTGCTTCTGTCGATCAGGAGCTTCACCTGGATGATTTTGTCACGCATGAAGTTGGTTTCGAAGATATAAACAAGGCTTTTGATTTGATGATCGAGGGCAAGAGCCTCAGGTGCACTATTTGGATGGATAGTTGAGCAGAGAATATAATGGACAGTCTTGATGTCTGCTTCCTATTTATGTCCATGCTCTGTTTGATTTGATGTATTAAAATAAATAAAAGAGGTTTGATTTGATGTATTCAAATAAATAAAAGAGGGGATATGTGCAATTATTGTAAGGATGTTGTTGTGATTCAATCTTATTTCAGGGTTTATATGCATAATCTCAAAATGAGAACTTCTGAAAAACACCCCACCTGAAAAAACATAATTCTGCAATTCGGCCGACGCCGACTTCTCGCGGCCGAAGATCCGCCTCTAAATATGGGACAAGCAACGGTCGGCGGCAAACTAACAAAACTGCTCTTTGTTCGCTCCGATGGCGCTCCTCATCTTGCGCCATCTCCTTAACCACTTTTAGATTCCAAACAGGACAAATATGCACGAGCAAAGATTCTACATTAGAGACAGCATCCGGATTTGTCTTGTGGATTCTTTTCTTCAATTTCAGGTATCCAAGATCCCACCTTTCTATCTCTTGTGTTTATGAACTGTGTCGGATTTGCGCTCTTCCTTGTTTTCTTGCTTCTGGGGACGTTTTGTTGATTGGTATTTGATTGAAGTATTGATCTTTTCCTTCGTTTAAGGTTTTTTTCAGTTTAAATCTCTTTTTCCCCTGCGGAGAAGATCGGATGTCTGATGAAATTCCTGTTAGAGTTCTCATGTTGGAATTTTCTTTCAGCTCATGTGGAGGCAAATGGTGAGAGTGCTGGAGACGCAGAAGCAAATTGGCGAGCACCGAGAAGAGGCAATGAAGGCCAAGGGTGACAAACTACGAGCTCTTAAAGATGTAGATGAAATGTCGACAAGAAACACGTCTTCCCGAAATGTCAATGAGAAATCGGCATCACACAAGGATAGAACGGAGAATGTAGAGGCGGAAGCGGCAAAAGCCAGGGAGTCAGAGAGGAAGATGCTCGAGTCCTTGATCTGCCAAACGAAACAACTGGAGCAAGCCAAGATATCGCTTGAGGAGGCCAAATTGGAGATAGAATGTCTGAAAGAAAACATCATAAGTTTGGAGAATTCGCATAGCCAAAATTGTAAGATGTTGGAGAAGAGTCATTCCTTTGATGTAGTTCGCAGCAAAGAGGAGATTCGGGCGCTTAGAAATGAGCTCAAGGTTGCAGTTGAGGCAGAAGAGAAGAGCAAGATGGCAATGGATGCTTTGGCTTTGGCCCTCAAGGAGGTAACCATGGAAGCGAATCAAGCGAAAGAGAAGCTCTCGGAAATCCAATCTGCACTTGATGCTGCAAAAGCTGAAGCCAAGTGCTCTAAGGTTTTGCATAGGAGCGCTGAACAGAAGCTTCGACAGTCATTGGAAGAAGTAAGAAGATTGAAAAATGAGGTTGAGGACTCAACTAACACTTGGGTTGAGAAAGAGAATGGTTTCATAAACT
This sequence comes from Trichopus zeylanicus subsp. travancoricus, assembly GCA_005019695.1. Classification (NCBI taxonomy): domain Eukaryota; kingdom Viridiplantae; phylum Streptophyta; class Magnoliopsida; order Dioscoreales; family Dioscoreaceae; genus Trichopus; species Trichopus zeylanicus. The sequence goes on from RXID01021982.1 coordinate 438,721, forward strand.
TCATGAAAATGTCTGAGGAGGAGATAGAAAACACAAAGCAAGAAAGCAACAGATTTCTGGATTTGCTGAGAGCTTCGAGGGAAAAGAACTCTCGGCTTCGAGACATACTGAAACAAGCGGTGAATGAGGCTACTATTGTGAAAGAAGCATTAGAGATTGCTAGAAAGGAGAATTCTCATCTAAAAGATACACTATCTGAGAAGGAGAATGCCTTGCAAAGTATCAAACAAGAGTATGGATGCCTAAAGGTCAGTGAAGCTGCAGCCACTCGAAGTGTGAAGGAGCTGCAGAGCTTGCTTACCGCTTCATCGAATATAGACTCAAGGAAACCTGATATTTTAACCAATTCTGAATCATATAGTGAACAGAAACAAGTTGTCAGTGAGGTCAAAAGCACTAAACCTATGACACAATATCCATCTGAGCACTGGAGGCCTGCAAAGTCACGAAATAACACACGGAGGTACTCTATGGGCGAGTCTGGAAGGTTTGAGGGATCTCTATTTGATATGGCTTGGTCACCAGAGAAGCAGAAGAGTCGCAAATCTCAATCTTTTGGTAATTTTACCGAGTTAAAAGCCCCTCCTTGCTGCCCTGCCTCAAATGTTGTGATGACACCACATTCTGACGAATTCAGTGTCATAGATAGGTCTCGATTTGATATCCCAGACCAGGAAGACAGTACCCTGATGAAGCTAAGAAAGAAGCGGCAAATTTTTCGAAGATTTGGTGAAATTCTGCGGAGGAGAAGCTTCCATAAGTAGTACTCAGTCTGTTGCTGTATGCTTGTGCTGATTCTCATAAATGAATTTCGGCCTCGACATGTTGCCAAAATACTGTAACTTCTCAATAGCTTGGTTACATATGTATATCAGAAGTGGCAAACTAGTTGCTGACTCATTTTCATGCTTGCAACTAGCTTACAGAAACTAATGAAGTTGGAAATTTCGAGTTTCAGGAAGTGCTCCTCCACCCTGTAATCAAATTTCTACAATTTCAGTAATAAGCAAGTGAAGACTATTTCTTCTTTACAATTAGCCAATTTTCTTCCATAACTCTTAGAATTTGTATCTTCTGAGCGAAGACAAAATTCCAATTTGCATCCAGTAAATTCAGAGACAATTAGATGAAGTTGTTCAATGGTTTAAGAAAAATGCTAGGGTTCCATCTGTTCTCAACCTAGTATATTCTAATCCAAGGGCATTTTCATCCTAAAATTTCACTGGTTTTTACACATTTAAAATAATCCTTGACATATATTCTTCTTTAGCTGGTCCCAGATGGAGGCAGGTGGTTTTTTGCAAAATAATCTACAGTGCAGGTGTTTTTCGCAAAAAATAATGAAAACTGTATATAGCCCAAGATATAAGATGGCATATTCACTATTGTTCCTAGAGTCCTATTGTGTACCTCCTAAAATTAGTTGTCTAAATCAAAGAGTGATTTTTATCATTTCAAATCCTCCATTGCCAAATTTTAATCATCAACAAAACCATTAAATTTATATTCTTTTGAAAATAGAAGACCATTTGAGGTTTTGAACCTTCCATTAATGCAATCAAATGAAATATTTTAAACATATTCCACTATTTTAGAATTAACAATCGACTCTGGGATTTTTTCCAAAAAAATAAAATTTTGGGGGTTTAACGCAAATATGGAAAGGCCAATGTGTTATATGTAATTAGGCAAGTCTACAACGAGTTGTATGAGACTGAGAAGAGGAATGCGTAAATATACACGTCTATTAGGAGTTATATGTTAATAAAACTACAAATTTGTAATTTATTTACAAGACTCGTGGTTTCATGCAAAAGTCCCTCTATCGCAACGGCAACCCAGTTGCTGAAAGCCCAGCCCAAGAAGCCGAATCCAACGGTGATCAATCAATAGGCTGCTTCTTCTAGCGTGACCTCTGGAATCGAAGACCTCCGCTCTCGGGTCAAACAGCCGCCTTCTTCGATTCTCGAAGCGCGACAGAGCTCGTCGGCGATGGCGGAATCCGCGCAGGAGAAAGCCCCAAGCCTAGCCGAGGTTCACCTCCTTCTACTGCTCTCCGTCGCATCCTGAATCTGATGATTTCTGTGTGATTGATTCAAATCGTTAGTTGGTTCCATGGATCTCACCGGAGATGTGAATTGGTTCGGTAGATCTCGAATAGGGATGAATTAGGCTTTCGATCCGGAATGATTTCATATATATTTGTCAAATTCTTTTATGTTTGGCCTGTGTTTCTGTATTGCTCTATTCTTGTAGAATTCTGACACTGATTTAGAGTTTGATGTGATGAGAGAGCAAGACATTTTATTTTAGGAAATCTAGCTGCATAGTTTGAATCGTGTCGATCGTTTCTTCGTCTGTTTTAGTTTTTTGGCCTGGTTCTTTCAGAAGAATTCCTGATGAAAAATTACACAATTTTACCTCTGCAAACAGCCAATTCGCACTTATATTGGGGGTTTTCGCGTCAAGTGTGATTTTTTTTTTCCAGAACGATTTGAATCTCTGTATTATAGGGCTCATTTGTTAACATAGTTCGGATCCTTATTTGTTTGGAGCCATATGAATGCAAGAAGGTATGACAGAAAGGCATTGCTTTTGCTCTTTCTACTTTTTGCGTTACTCCATGATGGTTGGGGTGAAGTCCTTTGATGTGATAGACAATTACTCGCACTTAGAGGGGGGTAATGATAGGTTCACTACTATCTTAGCTCTTACCGTAGGTGCTTGACATCATGCTACTTATGCCTGGAGCCAAGAATGCAGTATCGAACTAATTCAAATGCTCATCAAGCATCCATTGATAGCATAGAGAAAACCTTTTTCTTTGTAGATGAAACAGAGAGCAAGAATGTACTTCCTCCAGGCAGAAACACTGAGGTTTGCAGGATTCAAAAATTAATATTGTCAACCCTGTTAATTAATTTTGGTATCGGTTCGATTATTAATGTAAATCTGGAATGTGAGGGTTTGTTCATTTTTATAAGTAAGGAACTATCAGCTTTGTAAATGTCATAACTTAACAAAAGTACTGATCATCTTCCTTTTCTGCCTTCCTACTGGCTTTCTGTAATATTCTGTTCATTGGGAGAATTTAATCTATCTTTTGCCAGTTTATCCTTGCTTATGAATGAATGTTTTTCTATTATTTTTCTTTTTCCAAATCATGGTTTTTATAAACTGCTAAACAGTTAGGCATCATTGCCATTATGTCATGCCTTATGTCTCAACTTGCCAGAGTAAATAGATCTAAGATTTCAACTTCAGTTAATATATATATCATAATTGCTCGATTTCATAGTAAACCATGGGGAACACATATAAGTCATGCATGAAACCAATTTAGTTTCAGTTTGGAACAAAAAGCTTTTGGTTATGGTAATCATGTGCTTGAGACTCAACCCCATCTATCATATGTTTAGTGTTTGATAGTTTGTTGCTTGAAATATTATACCATCTTGTTGGTAACAAGGACTGGGAATTTGGGTTCCTTCGTATTTAACTTCTATATCACGTTGAATTTCTAAAATGAATCTATCATGCAGCAATGGTCGCTAGTGGATAAAGAAACACTATCAGTTCAGGATACAGGTCCTCTTGAAACAAATGGGGATAAGAAGCCTGATCAGAATGAGATCCCTGTAGAAACAACTGGTGACAAGCAGCCAGATCAGAACGAGGTTCCTGTTGAAAGTGTGCCAGTTGCTGAGGAAGCCGTTAAGGAGACCCCTGATGAGGCCCCGGCTCCACTGGAAACTGCTCCTGTTGCTGAGGTCGAAACTGGTGCATCCGAGCAGGATGGGGAGCTGGATGCTGATGAGGAGAAGCCAGAAATAAAGGTCTGCTTTTATGTTTAATACTTGTGTAATATATGGGATATAATGACAAATGTGCAGTGTAGTTTTTATGGATATCTTAACATACTATCTTCTCTGCAACTTGCAGCTGGAGACAGCACCAGCAGATTTTCGTTTCCCAACAACAAATCAAACAAGGCACTGCTTTACTCGCTATATTGAGTATCATAGGTAACTAGAGATTAATGAATTCCGTAGTGCTATATAAGCTCCTCAAACCATCAATTCCCTGATTGCTTGTTTTTATTCTTCTCATACAGGTGCATAGCAGCAAAAGGAGAGGGTGCTCCAGAGTGCGATAAATTTGCAAAATACTATCGTGCACTTTGTCCTGATGAATGGGTATGAACCTCATTGTTTGCTCCAATTTTTTCCAATTTTGTGCACATTTTCGGCAAATTTAACTTAGTTTTTTGTTGTGATTGAGATTAGCACTTTAGCTTTAGTTTTGTTCTTCTTTTGATTAAAGGTTTACACTAGAAAACAAGAAGAAACTGTGAAAGACAAGAATGCAGATGTTCTCTAAAACTAACATCAAACATCTGTTTATGTAGGTGGAGCGATGGAATGAGCAAAGGGAAAATGGAACTTTCCCCGGTCCTTTGTAGATGGACGTGACATGCTGAGTCCTGCATTTTCGCGAGGTTTCTGGAATTGGAATATGCATTTCTACATTGAGAGAGACTAGACTATCAAGGCTCTTATTTAATAGTTACTATCAATAAAATTTTGGCTTGCGCTGAGTCAATATAATAGCGAAGGAGATAACTGAAACCTAATTGTAATTTGCTGTCATCCATTGCTTCTGTTTTTATGGTGCCATTTTGTGGTGCTGAATGCGAGTGTCAGACGTTGCTGGATCCTATGCTGTCTTATTGTCATTTTTTCTCTCATTTCCATCACTGGCCTTCTTCTTTGGTTCATTAATAGAAATGCAGACTCCACCAGTTGAAAATAATATGTTAATTTATTTTTTTATTAAGATTTTAAGTTTTCATTTCAGGATTTAAAGTTAGGTCTCTTTCACCTGGGATTAGCTCCTTAACTGTTGAGCTGAACATGCCTTCTTATAAAAATAATATACAAAGTTATATAATATAATTTCAAAGTTTGAAGTTAAAATTTAAATCAAAATGTTTTAAATTAGTCTGAATCGCTCTTGATTGTTCGGGTATTCATTTGCTCTTGATTGTTTGTTGCTCAGGAAAACTGTTTCTATTGTTAGAAATAAGACCCTTTCGACCCTGTCAATCTGCTTTCTCTTCCAAACATAGCGCCAATTGCTGGGCAACCATCGCTTGCATACAGGCTACAGATGTTCCAATGGCCTCCTCTCCTTCCACAGTCCAAGATTAACAGAACAGTAGAAGAATGTCGAGCAACAGGATGGTGGCGGCTCCACGGTGTGCATGGTGTTCCTGTCAGCGAGCATCTGGGCCAGGGAGGCGCAAAACACAGTCTGCTTGTGTCCCTACATGCGTGATGATTACGACACATGGGACTAGACAGAGTTCTGCGCAGAACAATGCGAGGAAGGCTGCACTGCAGGGAACTTCCCTGGCCGTGACCACCCCCAACGACTACTGCGGCTACTGATTTGGTTCGCACGCCTCTCCTTTTGACTGCTGCGCGGCATGTATCCCAATCCATGAGGAAGCTTGCGGTGTTTGGTGTTTTAATTGTTAATTTGAATAAGGAGTCCCAGCTGCCGGTGACCCAAAAAATTATGTTTTTTGCACTAAATGAAGGAAATCTAATATTGTGTTTATTCGGTGCTTATGTCGATATCAAGGCAAAGATTGTTTTGCATTAGCAATAACGGGCACGTAGTTTCGACTTTTCTTCGAAAAAAAAAAAAGAAATCACGTGAAAAGAAAAACTAAACGTCTTCAGCACTAATATCTATCTGTCCCTATTTATAGAAGAAATGCTGCGTGGGAAGGTGTCGTGTATGTATGATAGGTCGATTCAAATTCTATTGAGTTAAGCATTTACGGTAAATTAAGATTCGACTCATTAGATTATCCCAAGTCAACACTTGTTGTGCTCCCCCAGCAATTGGTGTCTGAGTCGTGCAGCTATTTTCTAAGACAAAATCATTGGTTCATTATTATACAACTGAGTTATAAAGATGTATTTCTTATTCTCTTGTCTATACTCTCTCATGCTCAGAGGTTAATGAAAAACTGATTATAGATTAATGGAACAGTGAAAAAAGATTTATTGCAAAAAAGTAAATACAGCAGCACCACACGTCTCCAGCGCTAGACCATTCAATGCTTTCTTGTTAAACAAAAATGACAACAATAAGGATCACAGAAATGAAGAAAAAGGAACAACAAAAACGGCTCGGCAGACGGAATCTTTCTGAAGAAATACTCCGCGCGATAACGGACGGGGCCAGCTCACAGGCCGCAGAAGTCGTCGGGACCCTTGCGGGCAGGGTAGCCGGCTTGGCGGCAGCCAGTGTCGCATGCATCGGCACAATCCTCGCGGGTGGTGCCCTTGATCTTGATGCATGAGGTCCTCATGCAGGGGCAAAAGCAGTCTTTGTGGTCCTTGGGGACGGCCTCGCCGCCGTGGATCGACGCCGAGAGGAACAGCATGGAGATCATGCAAGCAGCCATCACCTTACCGAAAGCCATCTCGCTGCTAATATGTGCTTGCTTGTGGATGGGGTATACTCGTGCTTGTGATCACAGGTGGATGTTGCCGTTGGCTAAATAGGAGTCGTGGTGCTATTTTTGGAAAGGTATGAGCGATGGCCCGCGTGAAGTTCTCGCTAACGGAGGACCGGGTTCGGCTGCAACGAAATTGAAGGGGTCCGACTCGGCCCAGCCCAAAACCTACAAAATACGCAAGGCTTACATAGAAAAAAAAAAATTGCCTTTTTAAATTTTTTTTTTACATGGTAAGTTCACTGGCTGACGTGGTGGCTTCTTATTAAAATGCCAATTTTGTTGAAGGATTAATATTTGCAGTTCGACCTCCATTTGTTTTCCTTCCATTAGCTATCTGAGCTGCATCCATATCAAAATCATTTTGGTCGTTTTTATTAAATTTTTTTCATTTCGATTTCGATAAAAAAAAATTTTTTGAGTAAAATATTACTTAAAATATGAAGAAAATAAAAAATTATAGTAGACAAGATTTAATCCCAGATCAACCTAATTTGAATTCAAAAATATTAATAAAAAAATTAAAATATTTAAAAAATATTTAATTTTAATTTTTCCAATTAAATTAATAAAAAACTTAAATTATCTTTTTTATTCAGACAATTAATTTATAATTATCGGATAATTAATTTAATAATTTTAAATTTTAGATTTTTCGTTTCATGATACCGAACAATTGAGTATCACAAAAACTAAAATAAGATGAGTTTTTTATATTAATTTAATAATTATTAAAAATAAAATTATATAAACTAATTTAATTTTTAATATTAATTTAATAGATAAAAATGAATAAGAATAAAATATTTTTTAAAATATGTTAATTAAAATATTTTTATATATTTTTATAGTATAAGACGAAATATTTTTTATTAATAGTAATAAAATAGGTAATTTTCTACAAATTAATCATAAAAGGTTGTTCTTCCCCAAGATCACATGATTTAGGCCTTAGATATGTAAGGGACCGTTTAATTGGGAGTCAAGATCAAATTCAAGGTCAAAATTAATAAACCACTTTTATAAACTAATATTTTTTTAATCAAAATTAAGACTTCAATAATTTAAAACTCAAAAAACTAATTAATTTTTTATAATAATTTAATTTAATAATAATATAAAATAATAAATATTAATTTTATAAAAAAAAAATAAAAAAAATTCTGAAACCAACTGATACTTGTCCTAATCTGAAAACAAATGGGTGCTAAGTGTTTCTTCGGTCGCAGCCTTAACTTGCCATGGAATTTGTTCAGGTTTGATCAGCTTCCCCCTCAAGAAATCCGTCACGACTATTTTTCCAAAGCAAGCCATATAACTTATGCTTTCCATTTGTGAAGGGGTTTGCAAAATGACCCACATCTCTTTACAATTCCTGATCGTTCATTTTTCAATATTATTTTTTTCAAAATAAGGGCTACCGTGTAAATTTTCTTCACTCTTCTTCAATTTCCTCGTTTTTCTACTGGATGGTGTCATTTGCACCAATGGCTCCGTTTCATGCAAATTTCCATGTTTACAAGGACTTATCTGTAATCATATCACTCTTAACGGATTCGAATTCCCCACACCCTTTTACCGTTATTCGGATCTATTCGGATCCTCTAAGATCCGACCCGCTCGATGTCCCTCTTGGACCACTTCTTCCCCGCCTATCCCAGAAATTCCGATTTCTTTCTCTAGCTCACAATTTCCCAAAGATTTCCAGAGTTTCGAAGGCGATTCCGGTTAGAATTTCGAATCCAAATCTCTGTCTCTTAGAATCATCATTCTTTTCGAGATCGAGACGGTGCGTTTTCTTAAAATTTTCCGAGATTTTAATATACTATGATTCATTATTCCTTCAATATTTTTTGGATTTATTCGATTTGGTAATGCGAGCAGTGTCGATGCTTGTTTATGTCGGTGACGAGTTCTTGGCTTGCGGGAGCAGGACAATCAAAGCTATTCGATTAGGGTTTCGGTTGTTCCCCTGGGTGGAATTCATTCTGATCCTAATCTCTATTTTCCCTTTTCTTCCCTTATTAGCCTTCTTAAATTTTTTTTAATCTCTAATGGTTCAATATTCCTTGAATTTTCTTGCATTTCGTAGATTCGGTATCGTGAGATGGTGGCGAGATCCAAAACCCAAGAAATGGGAAATTTGGGTGCGGGTGGGGAAGAAGAGGGTAGTTACTGCAGGTCGGATCTTGGTGGCTCCGAGTAGATCCGAAAACCGGTAAAAGGGAGTGGGGAATCCGAATCCGTTAGGTGTGACTCGACTACATATAAGTCCTTGTAAACACGGAAATTTGTATGTAACTGATCTTCACATGCAAATGGCTCCTTCTGATAAAAAGGCGAAATTGAAAAAAGGAAAAATTATGGGATATAAATAATGGGTACTGATACATCGAAGATTAGAGCCTAATCCCTTGCTGCAGAAAATTAATCCTGACTTTTCATTTTAAATGAACGATCAAGATACGCACGGTAGAAAATTATAATGAAATATATGTGGGTATTTTCAGAAATATCCCCCCATTTTCATATTTTACAATAAAATGCCAGAATCACGAAACCTCCCTGATCCTTAACCCAGTACCATTTTTTATTTCTTTTAGGAAAAAGAAGAAAAAAAAAAGTTTCCCTTCATTTTTAGGGTTAGATTTTGTAGCATGCTGCAAACCTGAGGTTTCTCTACTGAATCCGTTTAATCCTTCACAAACTACCACAATGCAACAAAATGCAAGCATTAATGCACAATACTATATTTCCTTCATTCAGAGGACAAAACACAATATTAGAGTCAACAGCAGCCGGGACTCTTTATTCAAATTAACAAAACACCAAACAATGCGAGCTTCTTCATGCCGAGCAGTCGAACAAGCAGATGACAGTAGATCGACTCAGTAGCCGCAGTAGTCATTGGGGTGGTCGCGGCCGGGAAAGTTTCCCATGCTGCAGCCTTCCTCGCATTGCTGAGCGCAGAACTCTCTGTCGAGCCCCCGGGACATGCAATCGTCGCGCATGCAGGGGCAGAAGCAGACTGAGTTTTGCGCCTCCCCGGCCCAGATGCCCGCCGACAGGACTATCATGCACAGAATCAAAGCCGCTGCCATCTTCTTGCTCGCCATTCTTCTTCTTCTTCTTCTTCTTCTCTTTCTTTAATCTTGGACCATGGAAGATGAAGAGGCCATTGGTACATTTGTAGTCTGTTTGCAAAGGTTGTCGCCCACCAATTTGAGCTAATATTTGGAAGGCAGCACAGATTTGCAGGGTTGAATGGTTGTCTATCAACAGGAAAAGTTTTTACTGGACGCCGAGCGAAGAACGGACGAAACATGGCCCAGGAGTTTTGCACTTGATCTTTCTCATCACACACTTGCAAGCCAATATATATATATAGTGGTACAAAATTTTCTGGAGAAAATTTCGACATTTCGTTCTATTAGTTTTCAAACATCTAGTTTGTCTCGGTAGCCATTCAGATATGATTTGGAGTGTGATGCGTCAGTAATGCATAGCTCGAATCGTAAGAAACACACAGGCCACGCCAAACCAATGGTAACATACTATGGCAGAAAAGACTTACAAAGAATAAAGAATAAAGAATGATCTGACTGATTCTGAACTTCCTTGAAAATCAGCATATGCAACAACCCTCTTCTCTAATCCATTCACTTTTAAAATTATGTTGTGTGTTCGTCTGTGTTTTGCTTCAAACGAAGATGGCCCAATTTGAATTCATGGTCTTGGAGTGGAACAAAGCAGCATCCTGCTTCCTCTGCGACCCAACTGTTACCAACTTGGACCAAAACCCCCTCTTCTTCTTCTTCTTTTTCTCATCTCTGCCCTTCTCGTTGTTCCTATCGTGCTCTCGTGCCGCGAAAGCCATGGAGAGGCTCTTCGTCATCAGCCAGAGTCGACGCCGATTTTCCCGGGGAGGAGAGGGAACGTATGAAGAGATTTCAGATTCATCGTCATCAGAGGTATAAGCCGAGGAGGAGCAGCTGGAAGACAAGTCATTAGAAGAAGAGGCTGCGATGCGGGAGAGCCTCTCTCTTAGGCAGTAAGGGCAAACTCCTATGGATTGCTTGTGCCTCGAATGCCTCCTGCACCTCCCTTCCATCGCTTCTTTTCTATCTATCTTTTATTTGTTCTAATTTGGTGTGCACGGTTAGGACTCGTTATATATAAGCGAGGAGAAGGAATGAAGAGGGTGAGGACAAGGGTTTCTGGGATTCTTCGCGGAGCTTGTTTTTCTCGCATTTTGATATGAAAAGTTCGTCTGGTCCTCGCATTCTATTAAGTTGGATTTGCCTGGAAGACGAAGAAGTCCAGAAAAATGACCGATGACTGCTCCGGATCGCCGATTAATCGCCACCGCACCTGTTCTTCCCGTGCGTGTCGCGCACACCTGACTTTTAAATATGGTGGCTGGACTCGATCAAAAAGCCAGTGGAAAAGGTCTAATTGTGCGAAGGATTTTTTTCGTATAAACTCCCTGTGGTTAGTGTAATTGTGATCAATATCTAATATTCCACTAATTATCTTTTCCTGTGAACGAGAAAGACACCAAACAAGGAAATTAATAACAAACATAAGTATTACAAGCAACATTACCATAAATAAGATTTCAAAATCAAAAAACTTTTTATAATAGTATAGGTCGTTTTTTATAATTAATCAGTGATTTAATCATACCTTTTTCAAAATACAGATAAAAAATTATAATTAGTAGGCCAACTAAACACAATAATGACTTGTTTTATCATAATTTAAGCAGATGTTACTTAGTAATACTTTGATAAACAATTTGTAGTCGGAGAATATTGTAGTGTCAAGTTACTTTTTGCACATTTTGTAAAAAAGAAACGTTGATGAATATAAAATATCAGGGGCCTATATGTAAATAATCCCGCAAGCGGCAAGCAAGTTCTTGGTAATTTCGAAGCCACCAAAGTAGATTAAGACCCGTGCGGTCGCCGATCTAAAGTGAGATCTAATCGGCGATTAGAAAAGGCCGAGGGAAGGCGCTGCGAAAAAACCGGGAACAGCAGCTGATTAGCCGTTGCGGGCCCGCACCGAATAAGCTGCCGAGATCTCAGTTTTCAAACGTACAATTCTATGTCATACGTGGTGCCACCTGTACCGGCATTCGATTGCCGTCACGTGCCGAAAAATATATATCGCGATTCCAGATTTTTCTTGTGATAACGAGCGAGATACGTGGCCCATAAAATTACATTTGATTCGGGATCAAGAATTTGAATCATTTAGTAAATAATTTTTATAAATTAGTATTTTTTATTAAAATTAACACTTTAATAATTTAAAATTCGAAAATTTATTTAATTTTTAAAATAATTTAATTTAATTATAATGTAAAATAAATAATATTAATATTTAATTTAATTATAATAAAAAATAATTTTTTTAAAAAATGATTTCGAAATTAATCCCAAATCAAACGAGCTCCGTTTGGAACGGGGTCAGGATCGGGGTCAGGGTCAAAACTAGTGAACCACTTTTGTAAACTAATATTTTTTTATCAAAATTAAGACTTCAATAATTTAAAGCTCAAAAAACTATTTAATTTTTTATAATAATTTAATTTAATAATAATATAAAATAATAAATATTAATTTCACAAGATAAAAAAAAAATTCTAAAAAATACTGACCCGATCCCGACCCTAAACCAAATAGGCCCTAAGTGTTTTCGCTCTCAGTTGTTGACATTTCTTTTCGAATCAAATCTTCGTTGGTCAACGGGCTTGAGCTGGCGAAGAGCTCGCTTTGTAATCTTTGACTCCTCTCTACCTGCAAGTAAAGTCGTGAATCACATGGTACCGTTTCGTTCAACATCAAAATTAAATTTAAATTTAATATTAAAATTAAAATACATAATTTAATTAAAAGTTTTATAGTTAATATAAATACAATTAATGAATAGTTAAATTTTTTAAAATATTTATATCTTTAGATATATTATTTATTAATATTTGAATGAATAAAAATAAGTATAATATGTTAATTTACTTTTTAAAATAATATAAAAATAATCTAATTATTTTTTTAGTATTTAAATAATAGGTTGGTTGCGGTAGAATGATCCTAATATTAATTTTAAATTAAACGCGTCCTAGGAGCTCATTTTATTGTCCTAACTTTTTAAATTTTTTTTAAAAATTAGGCACAATCAAAAGATACTGTTTGATTTAAAATTAAAAAAAGATATTTTTTTATTTTTAAATAATATTGTTATTGTTACTTTATTTTAAATTAAGACTAATTAATTTGATTAAAATAAAATTATTTCAAATCAAACCTTTTCAAAGGATCTAATTTCTCACGGTACGAGCATATTAATAATATCAAATTTTCTTCCGTGTTTCGACAACACAAAAATAATGATATAAAATAATAAGATAAGATCTCATTTGATTTAAAACTAGAGGTTTTTAGTAAGTAATTATTTTATCTTATTATAAATTTACAAAAATTATTTATTTTATTATTATTAGCAAAAAAAAATACTTGCTTTATATTATAAATTTTAAAAAAATTAACTTAATTAAAATATATTAAAAAATATTTTATTGTAATATAATTTTTTAAACTCAATTAAAATATTTTTAAAATATTTTAATTTTATTAATTAAAAGCAATATTAAAAAATTAAATTAATTTCATTTGATTTTATTTCAATCAATCGGTTCATAATTATTTGATAATCGGTTGAACAAAATTAGATTTTAAAATTTTTAATTTCATAAAATTGAATAATTGATATGTTATAAAAATTAAAATAAGACAAGTTATTTTGTATATTAATTTAATATTTATTTAAACTAAAATCAAAAAGAGAATAATTTAAATTTTTTATATTAATTTTAATCAATATAGTTGAACTAAAATAAATATATTTTAAATATTTTAATCGAGATAACTTTTTGTAAATCTATGGTATAAATTAAGTAATTTTTTATAAATTTACAATAAGGAATGTAGTTACTTACTAAAAACTCTAAAACAGAAAAATAAGATAAATTTTTTTAAAATAATATTTTAATTTAAATCAAAATTAATTACTCTGAATAAAAAATGAGATATATCTAATGTACCATTTTGTTTTTCTTGCTACCACCGACGCTAAGGCAAGGTGATGCCGAATTATTGCGGACAACCGCGCTATCACACCCGTTGTGAGTGGTAGGTGTTACCACAACGAGATCATGTAACGGACCTCATGATCTCAGAGGCAATGGAGTGCCTCCAGCGTGTGTCTGCACGAGCAACACACATACGAGCAAACAACCAGTTGTGGTGGTCGGTGCCACTATGATGAGTATCATGCGAGGGAGCGCATAATTATGCGAAGCGACGGACTGCCTCCAACATATGTGTGCGCGGGCAGCACACATAGCAGCAAGTGACGGAGTCAAGACATATTCGGATGGAGATCCGAACAGCCCAAACAGTCCTGTAGAGCGAGCAGCGGGACAGGTTGGCTAAAGTGAGCTGCAGGAGCATGTGAACAGTCTGAACACTTGGCGTCGCAGGCTGAAGACACGTGGCTACAGGCTGGAGAACCAGAGCTGCAACTGTCAAGGAACACGTGGCCAGCAAAGAGGCAATTAAGGGCTCGTGGGACATGTGACAGCAGCTCAGAGAGTTAACTAACTGCCAGGAGAATATTGTGAGCATATTCTCCATGGCCTCCAGCAGTTAAACTGTAGGGAGAACAATGTGGAACATATTCTCTATGATCTCCGGCAGTTACTCACAGCCAAATATGTGTACTATAAATAGAATAGGGGGTCTATTGAGCTGGACACATACAGGTAGAGATACTTGTAGTGTCACTTCGCATTAAGAGTTGTATTTTCTTTTATGTAAGCAATAAAAAATTGACAATGTTGCTGTACTTCTCTTCTCCTCTATACTCTTGTGTGCTTGTGCGAGTTTGGCGAACTGAGGTGGGCGAACCTTGACGTCATCACGGGCGAAATTTCAGGATAGAAGTTTGATCGGTGGGACACGCGCCATCGCATATTTTAAAAATATTTCTTTGCCCATCTTGTCTGGTGGTATCGTTTCACTATGCAAATATGAAAGATTACGAGGAGGTATTTGCAATTAGGAAGGGGTTAAATATAATTCAATATTTTGCAAAGATGAAAGATTATGGGAAGGCGAAAATTTGAAAGTTTATGAGGAGGTATTTGCAAACAAACTCTTTTCTTTGCACAAAACCTTGCCGTGCTCTCTGGATTTGATGGGATTCAAGGTCGATTTTTTTACGGACTCCAACGTTTAAAATATGATCATTTATCGATTTTTTATGACAGTTTTATCGATTTGATCAAAATTACAACATTTATTATCGCAGATCTATGCAGCGTGCGGAACGATGTTCATATGGGACAGTGTTGTTCAACTGCGATCGGATAGGATTGTTTATGAGTTGGGTTCGCAAAAATAAAATATTTTTGTCAATTTTTAATTGGATCCGATCCAGAATTATTAGATCTAAATGCATGACCATTTCATTGTTTTGTGTGATAATGTTTTTTTTGGATGAAAGATTTTTCTTTTCCGTTTTTGTCTAACATGTATGTGCTGATATTCAGTTTATTTGTGGGAGAAGAAGGAACATGGCAGCAAGCAGAGAAGAAGAATGGCTGCTTCCACTGCCTCTGCTTTGACAACCCTGACCATTCGTTGCCCAATGTGACTTCTTATATTCTAAATTTTGGCAAATATGAACGTTTTCGATTTTTATGCTGCTTTTTCTCGTTATTTTGCCGTACTTTTCTGGGCTTTCGTTGCGTTCATATGTTGTGTTTGATGAATTGTCTGAATGAGCCAGCAGCAAAATGGTTGTTCCTTTGAATTGATTCATGTCCATTACCGTATGATTGGCATTTCAAACCCGAACACTTCATTGAAGTAAAAACTCCCAATGCATTTCTGATCGTTGTTCATCATTTTCCTACTTGACCACAACTTTCAGATTCACAATTCTTCTGACTTGGTCCAACTACAAAGATTCAGAGCTGCTACCTCCCATTTCCATCTTTCACTGCCTTTTATGATTACTCATTTATATTTATGTGTGAGATTATTAACAATTTGTCGCGCTGGTTCAGGGATGAAAGCTATCCTAGGGGATTCAGACCTTCACCGTTCATCAGATTACCTTCCAATTTGACATTAAGCAATCTTAGAAGTACTTGCTTTGCTCTGAACGGAGAGGATTTCTCTAACAATTTATCAAGAACTGGTGAAATTACACTCTTCCGTTTGGAAAAAAGAGATTCTTTAGCAGAACACTCTGCTAATGCTGAAGAAAATATACCCCCTAATACTGAGCTTCAAGCAGATGCTGTTGCACTCGGTACTATTGCACCAGATATGGCTCCTGCAAGTGATGAATTCCTTGTTGGCAATGGTGAACTGGATCTGGATAGCCCTACGGAAGACTTCTCCTCCATTCCATAGGCCATTGTGGACATCCGTCAAGGCAAGGTTAGTCTGGATAAGCGTAATGATGCTTGAGTGTGTTAATGATTCTTGGGTAGCAGAAACTTCCATCTTACTAATTATTTCATTGTTTGAGCTTGCAGTTTGTGATTGTTGTAGATAATGAAAATAGGGAAAATGAGGTAATGGCTGCATCTTTGGTTACACAAGATGCTATGGCTTTTATCGTAAAGAAGAAGAACTTGAGAGGTTACAACTTCCCTTGATGGTCAGCAACAAGGAAAATGAGGAAAAACTTCGAACAGCATTCACTATATCAGTGGTATGTGATTTTTCTGCAAGATATGCTATCAAATGTTCAGATGGTTAGCCATGAGCATTGGGTTTTATGTAAATAATAACAATTAATGTCATCTGATTGTGTCATCTTATGTTAGATGATAAGCTCTGAAATGCTAATTGCAAGATATAGTGGACAGAAAAAAAATATTGGTCTTTTTCTAGGTTAAACTTGGTCTTTCAACTACCTAAAGTCTGTTCACTCGTTTTCCCTTTGTTTTCTGAGTTACTGTTACAAATATTGACTCATTCATTTGTGTGTAATTTATCTCAGAGGAAATTAAATAATTTTCGAGTAATTCCTACCATTTTGTACCAGGAAAAGGAATTTGCAACAATTTTTGGTCAATAAATAAATATTTATTCTGCTTGTTTATTTCCGAATTCAAAATATTTGGAACCAGAAACGATGGGATGAGGTCTGGTACTGGAAGCCACAGTCAACAGCTCCATCTAGTTTATGATTCTCTGTATTTTTTTCATGCTTATCGTTTATTGACAATCGTACCTTTAATGGTTTATGTCTGATTTGTTTTGAATTATTTGAAAACATAACCTGTGAGTATGTTAATTTTGATGCTTGCTGCCTAAGGAAGAGTTATGCACAATCCCAATGGGCCCTAATTCTATACACTTCAACTCGTATTAAAGAGAGCTAGTTATCTTTTTTTCTTTTTCCTGTTTTTGTTACCTGCATATTCCTGCGACTACGTCACAACGTCTTTGAATTTGCATAGGATGCTAAAGAAGGAACAACTACTTGAGTTTCTGCCAATGATAGGTCTACAACAATATTGGCTCTTGCATCTCCTACCTCAGCGCCCAAGGACTTTAACTGCCCTGGCCATATTTTTCCTTTGAAATACAGGGAGGGTGGTGTTCTCAGGCGAGCTGGGCACACAGAAGCATCTCTTGACCTTGCTGTGCTGGCTGATTTGCCCCCTGTAGGGGTTCTATGTGAGATTGTGGATGAGGATGGTTCCATGGCTCGATTACCCAAGCTTCGTGAATTTGCACAGAGGGAGAATTTGAAAATCATCTCAGTTGATGACTTGATTCGGTATTCTTCTGTTTCACGAACATAGTTTAGTTAACTCACCTTTCATCTACAGAAATTGATTGATTGCTGCAGAATGGGTTATGAACCTGTCATCAATTAACTGCCAAAGGCTTGATGGCTATGAAATGCAAAATCTTGGGTGCCTGCTATTTTTGTTTTCTACTCAATGCTATATACGTTGTATCTTGGGATATTGATACCAAATTGGAGCTTAGTTAGAGTTAATTGAACTATTTTTTTCTAGATCATTATCTTCTAAATATATTACAAAAATTTGTCAGTGACATTGAGTATCATCTGACAGGTATAGGAGGAAGAGAGATCAACTGGTCGAGCTCGCCTCAGTAGCACGTTTGCCACTAAGATGGGGTTCTGTTAGGGCTTATTGCTACCGTTCATTTCTTGATGGAACGGAGCATATTGCCATGGTCAAAGTAAGATTTCTTTCAATCTAGTGGAGCCTTTGCATGTCTTGTTATGTTTCCAAAATTAATATACAAAAAGTTCACCATTAATTCTTCAACTAAATCATAGTTTATTGCACAGTATGCTTTTGCACTTTTGCTGTTGAGCTAATAATACACTTGGACGGTTCATAGGGTGATGTTGGAGATGGGCAAGATATCCTAGTGAGGGTGCACTCTGAATGTCTCACAGGAGATATATTTGAATCAACTAGATGTGATTGTGGGAATCAGCTGGCTTTGGCCATGGAGTTGATTGAAAAAGCTGGAAGAGGTGTATTAGTCTACCTACGTGGGCATGAAGGAAGGGGCATTGGGCTAGGTAACAAGCTTCTTGCTTACAACTTACAAGACTCTGGGCAGGACACTGTTGAAGCAAACGAAGACTTAGGGTTGCCTGTGGACTCACACGAATACGGTATAGGAGCACAGGTAGTTTGAGACTTACATTCAGCATTCTACTGCCACACAAAATGTTTGGTAATATGTGAAAAATTTATGGTTAATTTTGCAGATATTACGAGATCTAGGTGTTTTTACCATGAAGCTGATGACCAACAACCCTGCAAAATATATGGGCTTGAAAGGCTACGGGTTGAGTGTGGCGTCCAGAGTCCCCTTGCTAACCCCGATTACAGAGGAGAACAGGAGGTACATGGAGATCAAAAGAACAAAGATGGGCCATGTTTATGGTCCTGCATCCATTGGCCTCTTATCTGCTCTCTAGAAACATGATGCATAACTTATATTCATGTGATCGTTCGAGTCGAACCATGTAACTCATCAGTGGATAAAAAAACATTGGTCTTCTGTTCTTTCCAGTGTTGATTCCATGGTTTATAATCTCAAATCCATTTTTCGACACAATCTTGCTGGCATTGCATCGTTGCATTCATGTGCTGTACTTGCCAATTGAGACGCAAGAATTTCTGTAGAAGAATTGCAGGCTGTAGCCAGAGGGAGAGTTTTCCTTTGAAGCTACAAGTTGTGCTTTTCCAGCTACCAATGCTCTTCCTGCACCTACCATGGGTCCATGAGTCAGTTCATCTCCATTTGCCACTAGCTGTATCACCTCCTTCCATTGAGATTTTTTGTTCTAAAATAATGTTTTTTAAAAAAAAATTTAAAAAAAATCAACCTTCAACGGCTAGTTGGCTCCCAAAACATAGCGGAAAGGTATCCGAGTTGACCGGCATTTCCAAGATGCGCTATTTGCTGGAAAACGCGTTAAAAATCATGATCGAAATTTATTTTTAAAAAAAAAATGCAAGCTAGCCGTTAGGTGTGCCCCCCAAAAAGTCCAAAAAAGAAAGCACACAGAAAGAAGTTTTCTATTTATTTTTAATTTAAAAAAACCTATATATACACCCTTCCATCCCTCTTCTTCTTCCACGCCTGTTCCCTCTGCTCTCGAGTCTTTTATCTTCTTCCAAAATCTCTCTTCCCCTTTCTCTTAGCTGAAGATGAAGTGCTCTTTCTCTCGCGTGTCCCTGATCTTGCTGGCGGTGTTCTCTCTCGCGGTGGCCGCATTTGCCCAAGCCCCTGGCGCCGCCCCCACCGTGTCCCCTCCGAAGAAGGCCCCCATCTCTCCGCCAAAATCTTCCCCCGTTTCCCCTCCAAAGCTGGTCCCTGTTTCCCCTCCTTCTCCGGCCCCCGTGTCCTCCCCTCCCACCCCGCCACCTGCCGCCACCGCCGCCCCTCTTTCCTCCCCTCCCGCTCCGCCACTCGCTAAAGCTCCATCCCCGTTTTCGCCCTCCTCGATCGCCGCTCCTCCCGCTGGATCCCCTAGCTCGACCCCTAGTGCCGCCACCGCCGCCCACGCCATGAACTGGATGGCCTTCGCCGGAGTCCTGGCCGGGGCGTTCGCGATCTAGATCTGCGTTGCTGGTCTTCACTTTTTGTGATTTTTTATGATTATCTGTGTATCATCATTTGGCACACTGTTTGGAGACATAGCACGTGGGTGTTCACGTGTTGTGTAGAGCGGATTTACTCGGAGAAGAGGTCTTCTGATATGAATATTTATTTAATCCATTCTTTTCATTATTTGTTGGCTTCTCTGGTGAATCTGGATTATTAACGTTAATCTTTAACTTATTTGTAAGTATGTTTCAATAATCGCGTTCGATTGTTTCTAATAATTCATTTCATTTAAACACATAGGTTCAATTTGTTCCGAATCAGTATCATTATATTCTTAATGGACATCCAAACATAAAAAAAAATTAAATTAATACTATATTATCTATTTTTTTAAAAAAAATAAATTATTTTATTATTTTTATTTGATATTTTGATCTAAATCTCAAAAAATAATATATCAGAAGGTATACAAGTTCAAAACAAATTTAAATAATTTATTAGGTAAATTAATATTTAAATACCAAAATTTTAATTTGATTATCTTTTTATATTTTACTCTTAACCTTGAATTTAATCTTGATTTTAACTTCGAACCAAAAGGGTCTATAAAACTTTTTTTTAAGATTTTAAGTTTTGATTTTGTGATTGATTTTCATATTTAATTCAAACTTTTTGATTATATCAAATTAAACTAATTTTATTTTGATTTTGATCAAATTATTTTTTAATTATTTTACTATAACTTTAAATTTAAAAATATTTAAAAAATTAAAAAATATGAAAAATTTTATCTATACATTTTTTTCAAAAAATATTATATATATATATATTTTTTTTCCTTGGGTAAAAAAATTACTTAATAAAGTAAAAAAATAAATTGTAGTAAGATTGGTTTAAATCGGGGTCAAGAGTGAACCGAAATAAAAAACTTAATCATCTAAACCAAGTTAAAGTTATAAAACACAAGTAATATGTAAAACTAAATAATATGTTCCTTTAAATTTGAAATTTAATTTTAGATCAAAATTTTACGGATTAATCAGAAATTAAAATCAAAATCTTGTATTTTTTTTATTCATTTTTTTCAAAGCTTGTTCATTTTCTCAACAATTATAGATTTGGTGAGGGGTTTGACGAGGATTTATTAGTTGAGAGACGTGCGTACAATGCCAAAAAAACCCAGCCCATTAAATCTAGAATTTTTTTATTTTATAAATGGAGTCCTGTTTTATTTATGTTTATTTATTTCAGACTAATTAGGAGATTCGATATTTTAATTTAATTCGGATTTTTTTTTTGACTTTATTCGGTATATTCGGAGTATTGAGTTAGCATAAAGCTCCTATCCTATAAAGGTAATTATATTTTGATTGTAAGAAATTACGAACCGCTATTTTTATTTTTAATTTTTGGACGTTGGACACTCTGAAAGTGATTATCTCTCTTATCTCTCCTTTATTTTTTCTTTATTTCATTTCATTAGAATGAGATAGTAACACAGCCCGTCGTTCCAGGACTTGGCTTCACCCCCTACTGGTCTTGATTGGGGAGACTGGTTCAGGAAAAAGTAGACACGTGGTACAGTTAATTGCTGACTCAGGACTGGCTGCCCATGGGTCAACAGTTCGTACCCATGCTTGCGAAATTGTTGCCCTCTTCTTTAGCAGGAAAGGTCGGAGAGGAAAGTGATGGTGCTATGCAGATAGTTTTGTGGTTTCTTGTCCAGCCTACTACTCTTCTCAGAAATTTACGTCAAATTTGTATTTGTGACTGACCACTGTCTCCTACAACATTGCATGAATGAGACGCGGCTTTAGCTGGGGTTCCGTGTGTCATTGTGGACGAAGCTCATGAAAGAAGCTTGAACGCATCTTCTGTTGGCAAGGGTAAAGAGCAAGCTGCTCGAAATGCCAGACTTACTATGTCTGCTGCAGCCGCTGAGAACAAATTCTCAGATTATATTTACGGTTGTTGCAAATTTTTTTAACGTGAAAGAACTTTTCCTGTTGAGATAAGATATGTTCCTGATGTATCTCTCGAGTCTTCCTGGACTGCTGCGCCAAGGAGAAATTTTGGCTAACTGTTCTTCATATGATTCTGACATTGTTAAGACGTTGGATGTGATTCGCAGGAGAGAGAAAGATGGCGGTATTCTTGCATTCTTGGCATCTAGAAGACTAAAATAGAAGTTAAATGTGTTTGTGAAAATTTTGACAATAGTATGTATAATGATGTTGTTATAATATTCGCAGAAATTGACACTTATGATAGGTGAATTTTAGATTTCGGTAGTTCTTGTCATATTCGCTTTAAAAAGGATTGGTTTACTTTTTATGAGGAGAATAAAAAGAAAAGTACTGTTTGGTTGGGCGATAATTCATCCTGTGAGATCGTCGGTGTGGGAACAGTAAAAATCCATATATTTGATGGAGCAATTCGTACTCTTATTGAAGTGAGACATGTCCCCAAGATGTGAAGGAATCTAATTTCACTTGGTTTACTGGACTGAAAAGACTGTAATTATTCAGCAAGAGATGAAATCATGAAGGTGACACGTGGTATTAAAACCCTGATGAAAGATGAGACGAGCGGCAATGTTTATCGATTAATAGGGAATACCATTGCAGGTGGAGTTCTGATGGCTACAGTAGTAAAGAAAAAACATGATATTCATAGTAATTTGATGGGAGATAAACATTCTACTTGAATTATTTTTACTACAACAACAGACACAAATTATCCTAAAAGCTTCCAAAAGTACAAGGTTGCAGGCATGAAGAGCGAATTCGAGATTGGCTCGATCTCGCATTTTGTGATTAGCTAAATAAGCTAGTAGCTCAGGGGCAGGGGCAGAATGAGAGATGACGGCTGAAGATTCATGATGGTGGCATGCCCGAGTTCAAGCCAAGGTGGAGATTGTTGAATATTAGGTGTCTCGAACTCAAATTAGAGTTTGAGTTAAAGTAGAAATTTAAAGTTGGATTTAGATTTATAATTGATTTGTGAGATTATGAGTTATAATTAGAGTAAAACTCATATTCAATAAGGGTTTATAAATATGCTATAATAAATAGGGTTTAGATGTGGTGTAGTATTGAGGTTAAACTAGAGAGAAATAGAGAGAGAGAAATAAAGAGAATAAAGAAAAGAGAAAGAGAGAGTGTGTCATCTCTCGTGTGTGGGTCTTTCTAGTGTTTCTCGGTAGTCTTTCGTGGTGATTTATCGTGGTGTTCTCTTAAAGATTTTCTCTGAAGGTGGAGGCATTGTCGAGGCTTGGTGAAAAAATTTAATTGAGTAAGAAAAAATGAAATCTTTCTTGTAGATTCTTGTAAAAGCCTTTTTTTTTAATAGTGGATCTCTTACTACCTTATCTTGTTATTTTCTTTTATTTTATATTACTTTTCATTTTTTATGTTGTTTGAGAATAAGGTGATCTGTAAACCTTCCGCTGTGAATCCCAACGCTTAACAACAAGAGAAAGGTGCGGTAACAATTACATGGTAAACAATTGGATTGGGCTGATTGACTTGGGCTGTAAGCCCATGTAGAGCTTATCTGGATTACATATTACGGGCTGAGCCCATTTTGAAGAAAAAGAAGTCAGATAATATCGACAATAACTAGTGAACTGCTCATCTCTCGTAAGCTTAAAATTTTGAAATAATATAATGTAATGAAAAGTTCTCAAGATACAAGCCATGCAACACATAGCTAGATGTGCGCGTTCTGGTCATTGTTAAGAGTCCAAATCTGCGGCCACCTATGCTTCCGTGATTAACTACTACACATTCTAGTATGCTCTAATATTCTTTACCTAACTTGTGGTGCATTCCTTCACATGAATATGAAGGCAGAATATCACAAATCAAGCTTGACTTTCAGCGCTCTGGAGCTTGTTGGTTTCTGCCAGTTGCTTCACCTTTCCTTCTCATTTAAGCACATTAGCTTAATCTAATATATGGTGCTGAATGATTCCCCGGGTTATCTAATCAGTAATGTGTTGCACTGCATGGAGACCATGCCTACATTGTCTTAAAGATTCTTGGTCCTGGTAATCAACACTCTTTTGAGTTTTTTTAAGTCAAGTAACACAATTACAATCCATTAGTTTGTGGATTAGACCTCGTGAGCTGTATTTTGGTGTTAAATATCAACTTTAACCATGTTCCTCCTATGGATTATTTCAATACTCGACTGATTATTAAGAATCTCAATGTATGGGTTGTCTTCCACCCATGGATCATAGTTTTTTTTGTCATTTTTCCGAATTGCGAACAAACAAACATCATCATCATCCTTTGGCAAAAAATTGGATTGAATTGATATTGTTTGTATTTAAGATTTGCAATCAAAATCCCTTTTTTTTGGCTCTCCCAATACAAGTCTCGATTCTTCTCACTATCTAATCATTTGAAGAATTTGGGGCCCCTGAGCTGGGGGCCATTTTCTGAAACTAGAGCAAAGAGCCATCTGCAGGCATATCAATCACCAAGAGACTAACTGTGGGCATGTGATTCTTTTTCTGTCACCAAGAGACTACATAACAAACATGATTTTGGCAATAGCCTTCTAACTTATTTTACTTTGAATGCTCGGCCTTATGTATGCCTATCTAGGGCTGAAAGCCCTTGATCATGTACCCTAGACCCTTGCAGAAGGAGACCTTCATCTCAATGAAATGACATGAGACATGGTACTACTTGCCTTTCAAGCTTGTCATTTTCCAAATTTTTCTGATTTCCCTTTTCAATTATCATTTCATGGCCCCATGCTACAAACAAACTGGATCGTGTGGCAATTTAGTTTGATTTTGAGTTGGTTGGTTGTCTTTGAGTTTGAGCAAGTAATTCATTGTTTATATGAAATTATTTTTACCATGAATCATGTATTATCTATGGCAACCATGGATGTCCCCCCGTCCCTCGTGATCAGTGTTTCAAGGGCCCAACTCCGTCCGTCCACGTGATGAACATCACCAGATTGAATCGCAGAAATCACAATACCAAAACAATCATTGCCTGCACTCAAAACCATTACTATTTCCAACCTAGGATGAAACAAGCCCTTTAGACAAGCAGCATTGCAGTCTCCAATTCATAGCAGGAGATGATTTGCATCTAAATGAATTCAAGTGAAAGCAGACTGCTCTTCAATCATTTCTAGCGTTTGGTGCACTGCAGCGGCGATCTCGTCCGCCGATGTTAGGGGGCAATCCTCTTCCACCTCAAGACAAGAATTGCAAGCTCAAAAATAACGAATGAAACCAACACTATGTATGTTCCCATCTATCTATAGGTATATATTTACCTTGAGACTGAAGCAGTAGAGGACCATTTGATCAGCAGAGGTGACGTTGAGATGGAAGGTGGTAAGACGGAGACTGTGCAGGTCCGCCACCAACTTCAAGAGCTGCTTGGGCCGCCGCCTCGAGAGGACCTTTAAGCTTGCATAGCTCTCCACCATTGTCACTTCAATATCGGCTAATGCAGGTCGGTTCTCGCCGGCTGCCTCACTAGCTTGAGTAACACTTGTAGTAGTGTTTGTCCTCGTGGTGGCAGCATTGGAACAGGCTGGAGAAGAATAGATTGAGTACTGTGGGAAGGTAAAGAAATCGGCGAAGGGGGCAGAGATGGTGGTGGCTGGCTGCTGCTTGATTTGCTTTTGAACTTCCAAAGTTTGGAGAAGTTGTTCTAGCTCCTTGACATAGTTGATTGCTCCACCAATGATTGAAGCTTGATCGCCCTGTAGTTTGAAAAACATGTAACAAAATATCAATATCCTAGTGTTTTTTTGCCGTCATACTAGTTGGTTTATGAACCCATTTTTTTCAAAGAAAGCCGGTAATTGCGGCCAGATTTGATTTGCAGAAATGTACAAATACATAAAACAAGGAGATGAGTCTTTTGATGCAATTCTGCATGGGTTTCAGGTACCTTGTGGAAGTCGATCATAAAAAAACAAGAAGAAAAACGTACCGCGGGGAAGCTAAGGACACTGTTCAACACCAACTTCAATTGCAGAATTGTCACAAAGACACGGAGCTTTCATTGTAAAGCACGATAAAGATGTTTGATAGAAGGAAAAGAAAGCAATATAAATCACCAAGTATGACAAGAAATGCCAGTAATATGGGTAATTAAACTATGTTTCCATAATATAAGGAATCTATAGAGAGAGAGAGTGAGTGAGAGAGAGAGACAGAGACAGCAATGACCCTTTGGACATAGGAAGGAGGCATAAGCGACCGGACCAGGGCGAGGTATTCGTTCATCAGTTTCCGGCGATTGCGCTCGACGGTAATGTGGGTCATCCTCTGGTTCTCTATCTCCTCCTTGTTCTTGCAGCTCCTGGCTCGGCGCTTCTTCCTGTTGCTCGCGGAGGCCTCTGCGCCGATCGCAAAGCTTTCCGTGAAAAACTCCTCTCTCCGACAACTCTCCGGCGGCGAAGAACGAACATCCCACTCCTCAAAGTTGTGCACCAAGAAGGAGCAAGATGGATCCCAGTTGTGATGAATATGGTCTTCTTGGCTTTTCCCCATGCTACCACTGACTCCCTTCTCTTCTTCCTCTACTCCCCCAACGAACTCACTGCCCCGTGCCTCTCCAAATGCAAGAAACTCCTTGCAAGTACAACCAAAGAGGTCCTGCGGGTATACCACGGCGTCCAGTGCCATCTCTGTATTGCTTTATCTATTTATGGAAATCAAAACCCAAGCAAAGAAACCATGGAACTAATGGAGATAAACTCAAAACAAAGGAACTCACAGATAAAACACAGCAACGGAGAACCGAGGGAACCCAAGCTGAGGTGACGTATAACGCACAGGGTACACAGCAAGGTCTGTTTTCTAGTGTTAAGGGAGAGAAGATAATCAACATGTGGGGCTAGGGAATGGAAGCTAAGAATATTAAATTTTGATAAAGATGAATATAGGTTAAAAAACCAAGGGCTCAGAGATTCCTATTTATTGGGCTCGAACACTACATTATTTCAAGCATTTGAACTTAAAACACAGAACAACTCACTATTTAGAGTTAATATTATTTGACCAATTAATTTATCACACATGACAGCTTAACGCTGCTAGAAATGTGAGATCGTGTGGCCTCCATCCCTTGTTTGATCAAGATTTTCAGTATTGTTCCACCACATTTTACGATGCATTCATCGGCCATAACAGATGGAGCTTGAAACCCTAAACTTTGCTTTTCCCCAGATTTTGAACTTCTCCAGTTCGCCTCAATCCCAACAGTGATCAATACCATTAAGTTATTCGATAGAAGATTTGAGCTCCGTTAACAAATTAGTACGAAAAAGTCCGTAAATACCTGCTGTTCTAGTCCTCATATCCACTAACCCTAAATTCTAATGGTAAGCAAAATAAGACAGGGAGAGGGCCCTGGATCCACAGCGACAGGTCTGGGCCGTGGCCGCGTTTGGGATCTGAAAGGGGCTTGGGGATTGGCGCAGCTCTATATTGGACGGTCAACTAATGATAATTAAACAGTAGCTGCGAATATTCGTTAATCGTTGTTTAGTTTTTAATGACAAGAAGTTAATCAAGATACGCGACGCAATCGATGGTTGAGTCTGACGCATCAATCTGATTCGCCATGGTTGAAGCCGTAACCTAAACGTTTTCGCGGAGATTTGAAACCTTTCTCCCCAGTGATTTGAGTTGCAGGACAGCAGCTAAACACGTAAATGATATAATAAACTTTAATTGGTATGCGACTGTATTTTGATATTTTATTTTACAGAGACCATCGATGCAAAGATTGAATAATGAAGCTTACAACTCACATTTTGTTGGCGTATTTGAGATCATAAGTGAAGGCCAAGCTCCCGTCCATCCTTTTACCGACACATAGCACCGGACACGGTCTAAAATATTTCATAATATATTTTAGTAGAATTTATTTATCGTAGATAATTTATTGGGAGAATTTAAGAGTATTTAATCCAATTAACATAATGGTTCATATCAAATTATTATAAAAATCTAACCTGATAAAATACATGTTTTTTTTATTATATATACTAAATCTTATTTATTTAATTATTCAATACTTAATTAATTCATCGTACATTGATAGGTCGTAGGCTCACAATTATCGATTTTTTTAAAAATTGAAATATTACACCCATACATTACCAATGACTTGATACTATTTTCTTAGAATATAATAAAAAATAAAGAAGAAAAATACAATTATATATTTTAGCACAATTTATTCACTCAAATATTATTATGTACAAATTATTTATAAATATTGTATGATGTTTTATATATCACGTAAATTAAGAGCATAAAATAATTTAAATTATTAATATACATATAATCTAAAATATTTTAATTTAATTCGAACACTTCTCTATGTTGCCCTCCCAGCCTCCTTTATCCATCTCCTACATCATGTTCTACAACACTACCAAGCTCAGCTCTAAACCCTTGGCCACCGAGTTGACAGGCTTAAACCACATTATCTCATTTAGGGTCCCTTTGTTTTGTGGGATTCGAAGATTTTGGGATTTTCAAATTTTGATGGCAATAGAATTCAGTATTTAACATCTAGAACTTTTAAATCCCAACAAATGTGAAATTTATTGGTCTCTTGAAATTAACCGGACTTCAAAATCCCATATTTTAAAATTTACCATGTGAGATCACATGTTGAACTATAAAATCTACTGTTAGATATCGTATTACCCCAATTGTCACTTTCATTGTCATTCAACTTTCTTTATCTCTTTTTTCTTCAATTGATCTCTACAAGGTTAATTTTTAAAAAAATGTTAAAATAAATATTTATTATCTATTGATTTTGAGTTTATATTTCATTATGTAAAAACAAAAATGTTAAATCAACATATACGACTTTTAATATTTTTCTTTTTTTATTACAAATAAAATAGAAAGTCACAAATAATCAATGTGAGACTTTCCATCTTATTCAATTTTTTAATCTACTAAAATACATAACAAATTAAGAAAAAAATTAAAAATAGTAACTTTCATGTTTATGACTATTTCTTTTGTTTATTTCTATGTGATTTATTTAGAATTAGAGCTATAGATCTATATTTGTGTACTATAAATTGAAGGATTTGGGTTTCATTATTTTTCCTGGTTTTACCTCATTCATCTTCCTTTATAATTTTTTTAATATCATATAAAATAAATACTTAAATAGTATTAAAATAAAAAAGTAAAATAAATTTGAAGTGGGGGTAATTTCACCACTCAAATTATAGAATTTCAACCAAATAAATACAAAATTTATAAATCCAAAAAACAAATATAAAATTTGAAAATTCTAAATTTACATATTCTACAAAGCAAACACATTATCAAAATTTTAAAATTTTAAAATATCAAAATTACTAAAATTTTGAATTCTCACAAAATAAAGGCCCTAACAACAATTCTATCTTCATCGTCCACAACTTCCTGACCATTGATGAGTGCCATCTCTCTTCTGATACTAACAACAAACTTGACATTCTCCTCCTCTACATTCCTGTTTCGCAAGAGTAAACCTCCTCCCTAAATCCTCCATTGGTCTTTCGACCTCCACTCCCCTTCTTGTATGAAAATAAAAGAGAAGGTACCATTTTCCCGAGAGGACGGGCTGAGATTGCTTTGTAGAAATCTCAAAGTTCAAATCAGGCATGTGTTCCCCGATCAGCATTTCAACTCCAAGGGCTTCGTCCAAGGTGAAATTTCGCGTAGGGGTGTAGGCACACCGGCCTTTCCTCCTCAGGTACTGGGGACGAGTCTCTATTTGCTGGTAGATGCCTTGTGAATGGCTTTCGCTTGACGTCTTTTATGTATTTCCAAGAGTAGCAAGTTCCCATCTCTTCCTTATTAGAACATGTTGATATGTTCCTGATGAGAATTGGAAGCTGAATATATAATTCCACGCTAATGTTTCAAAAAATAAAATCATAACAAAATGCAAACTCACCCTTTATATTTCCATCAGCTCTAATGACATAGCATCGATTGGACGACAACGGCTGCCCGATGACCGGAATGAAGACGACGACTTCTTCTTCAGTCTTCTGGTGATCTATCATACCAATGCCGCCGGAGGTCGTGTCATGGTGGTGTGGCATCTCTGTGGTTATATAATGGACCTTCGCCAATTTGTTCTGAGGAAATGACAGCTCATACAAGCGTGAATCTACGCATAGGCCCCAACAGCATGCGGCTTAATTAAGCCTCCGCCTCTTCGTCTTCGACCACGAGAATGCCGGAATCGGAGCCATCCGACGGCTGCATGGCCAGCGTACTCCCCGAGTTTCTTGTATAGAGACAGAGGCCTCGTCACGTACATTTTCTTGCTGGAGATTCTGTCATTCAAGAGTAATTTGTACAGTTTTCTTCTTTCTCATCGAATTTGAGACATATACAGTATCGCTTAAAGTTTCGGTCAAAACGTTTTCAATTTCGGCGACGGACGGAATATTTCGATCAATTTAGTTTTGGTTTTTCTTGTATCATTATTGCACTCGCACCGGTGAGCTTGTACCCATGCCGCACCCATACCCTCGATGGCGAGCTTGCGCCTGTACCCATGCCGCACCCACACCCTCGTTGGCGAGCTTGCGCCTGTACCCCCGCTGCACCTGCACCCTCACCGGCGAGTCCGCTCTTGAGCATGCACTCGCGGGCGCGGGAGGTAGGCAGGCAAGGGCGCAAGCGAGGGCGTGAGTCCAGTATTAACTCGCGGGCGAGGGAGCCCGTCTGGTGAGGGCGAGAGCGCAAATGCGAGGCCGGCTCGAGGGCGCGGATGTGAACACGAGGCTGGCAAAAGCGCTGGTGCAAGAGACAGAGAGCGCGGGTTCCGGTGCGGGTGTGGGTGAGGGTATGGGCTCGCCGATGAGGATGCGGGTGTGAGGCCGCGGGTGTGGGCTTGCTGGCGACGATGCGGGTGTAGGTGCGGATGCGAGTGTGGGTGTGGGCTCGCCAACTAGGGTGCGGGTGAGACGTGGGTGCGGGTGCGGGTGCGAGCTCGCCGGCGTGAGGGCTCGGGTGCAGACGCCAGAGGCTGCGAGTTTAGGCACAAGTGCAAGTGCGGGTGCGAGCACGAGGGCGCGAGTTCGGGTACAGGTGCGAGCTCACTGGCAAGGGTGCAGGCTCGCTAGCGCGCCCTCGCGCCGGCGCCTCACCCACACCCTCGCAGGCACCCACACTAGCACCCGCATCTGAACCTGTGCCGTCTAGTGCTTGCATCCACGCCCTCATCGGTCTCGCGTCGGAGCCCGCTCTTTCGCGCCGGCCTCATGCCTGTGCCCGCACCCGTGCGAGCCTGACGGTCGCACCCGCGCATGCGCCCTTGCCAACCTCGCACCAGCGCTGGCACCATCTCCGACCGTGCACCAACGCCAGCACCCTCGCCGACTATGCGCCAGTGCCAGCACCCTCACCGGGGCCACGCCTCACCGCCCGCACACCAGCACCTGCGCCATTGCCAAGGTCGCATGTTAGAGCCTGCGTTTTTACCGGCATCGCTCCTCGCGGGCCGCTGGAACTGATAGTCAGGTGAAAGATAGAGCCCGCAACATTGTTTACATGCGTTTCTACTTGTTCATGCATGTGCAAGAGCATCACACGGAAAAATAAAGTCAAAAGAAATTGTATCGTGCGAAGCACATGGTTGTTTAAAATTTTTTTAAAAATTATAATATTTTTAATTTAAGGTTAAAATATAATTAAGATAAAGTTAAATTTTATTCAAAATATAATTAATTAATTAATTAAATATTTTGGTCGAAAGCAAAATAGAAATGGTTTTTTTACCAAAACATGTTAATTTTTCTAAACATCGAAACCATTTTTAAAATCTAAATTCAAAATAGAATCACGTAGAAGTTTATAAATAAAAAAACTTTTAGTTAATTAAATATAATTATTATCTTTAAATTTTAAGATTGACCTACCCAATTAAGTGATTAAATATAAAAATTAATTAAAATTAATTAAACTTATATTTACTATTATGATAAAATTATTAATAATTATTTAAATTTTTTTAGAATTTTTTGAAAGTTTTTTAAAAAAATTATCATTTTTTTTAATTAAAATCGAATTATACTCAAATACTATTCAACACGTAATTAATAATTATTATTTTTTTCATCGAAACGATCGAAACAGTAAAAATATATTAATTTTGCTTAACATCGAAACTGAAGCAGAAATCCAAATTTAAAACCTTAATATACAGAAATGTGTTAGGGCTTGTTCGTGACGGATGTCATCACAAACTGCGCGCTGTTTGACTTTGAAAAACCATGCTGTGGACTCCATTGAATGAGTCACGATTTGACTTGTCAACACGGGAGAATATTCTTCGAGCAATTTATCGAATATATGAAATGTCAAGGTTGGATATGAAATTTTCAAAAAGAGATAGTCCAAATTTAGGGAATCGAATCCTGCTATTGGAGTAAATAACTAAATATCATGTGAATTTTGAGTCGGAACAGGTCACGCTATGATAAATCAGAATTTTCTTTTAGCAAAAGAATTGCAAAGCTTGCTCCCGTAAATCAAACATCATACGCAATCGGTTCGATCAAATGGCAAGTGGTACTCACAAGCCGGAACTGGTCAGAATCATAATCTGATGACTGGGCTTGGTCAAGTCGACGGTCACCAAGAAAAAATTGGCAGACTAGTCTTGGAACTCGCGGATGAGCGACACCTGTCTGAGAACTCATACAACCAAACAAGTACATATTGCCCACGTCAAAATCTCATTGACTTCAAAATCCATGCCTTGTGTTTCTAATATAAATAAAATAGTCCTCCAAACCCCAACCCCAACCCCAATAGAAACAAAATCTAACAATGTACGTGACAAGGCCTCTTTCTCTATCCAGGAGATCTCCCAGTGCGTTGGCCGTGATGCCGCCGGAAGGGCCCAACTCCGGCGTGCTCGTCGTTGAGGACGAAGAGACCGAGGCTCAAGACACATTTTGCTGGGGTCTATGGAAAGATTCACGTATGTACGAGCTGCCATTTCCTCAGAATACGGTGACGAAGGTCCGGTATTCGTACACTACCGGGACTGCCGACCAAAGGCATACGAGGACTCACAGAGACGACGTGTTGGTCGTCCCGGTCCTCGGCCAGCCTCTGTCTTCCAATCGCTATTATGTCATTAGAGCTGATGGACGATACATAGGGTAAGTGAATCTTGATTTCTTTTTCATTTTTGATTGTCGCTTAGTTCTATGAGAAGTTGAATCATGAAGGATATTGATTTCTCAGGAACACGGCTACATGTTCCAATGAGGAAGAGATGGGCACATGCTGCTTTTGGAAGTACATAAATGACATCCAACCGATGCCTTTTGATCACAAAGACATTTACCAACAAGTAGAGATTGTTCCACGTGGTGGCACCTTCACAGCCAGGGCTGTTGCTCCTGATGGATTTCCTCCACAATACTTAAGAAGCAAAGGCTGGCGGGCCTATACTTCGACGTCCAGAAAATTCTACTTGGGCGAAGCCAATGGCGTTGACACGGTCCTCCGGCGACGCTTGCCCGATCTGAACTTCCAAATTTCTGCGAAGCAATCTCCGCCCGTCCTCGTTGGAAAATGGTACTGCCCTTTTATCTTCATAAGGGAAGGGGAGTGGAGGTTGAAGGACCAGATGAGGAGGTCCATGTACTATGAGATGACACTGCAGCAATTCTGGGAAGAGATCTACTCGTTCGAAAACCCGGCCGGAGATGAGGAGACTGTTAATTTTGGTGTTACTGTCAGAAGAGAGATGTCACATCTCAATGGCGACGAAGTTGTGGACAATGATGATAGAGTTGTTGTTGATGGAGTGATGTGGTTTAACCCTGTCAACTCGGCGGCCAAGGGTTTAGGATTGAGTTTGGCAGTGTGGGAGAGGATGATGTGGGAGATGGACAAAGGAGGCTGGGAGTGTGGCAAGGAGAAGGTGGTGAGGGTGGAAAGGATTGAGAATCATGGAGGGAGAAATGGGTGGAAGAAGTTTGGATGCTATGTTTTGGTGGAGAGGTTTGTACTCAAAAGGATGGATGGGAGCTTGGCCTTCACTTGTGATTTCAAGTATACCAACAAAATCAAGGCAAAATGGGAGTGAGATAAGAAGTATTTTATCATTCTTTTGCAATGTTGGTGTGCTAATTTTGTTGATTCAGAGACATGTTTGGTAATGATGTACTAATTTATTCAGCAGCTGCAGAGTTTGATGTTTTATTGTGAACTTGGGACGAAATTAAAAAAAAATAATGCAATCAGCACTAATATATTCCAAACACATCCGTGAATGCAACAAAATCTTCTCATATATTTCGCATAATATCAGTATATAAAAACACACTAGCACAATCATCTGTCAATAGCATGACCAAATAATCATGAAATCCCCAGAATTGCAGCAATAATTATCTAGGCTTACTCCCACTTTGTTCTGGTCTTGTTGGTATGCTTGAAGTCATAAGTGATGCCGAGCTCCCATCCATCCTCTTTAAAAGCAAACCTCTCCACCAGCACATAGCACCCAAATTTGTTCCACCCAGTATTTCTCCATGCTCATCCACCCTCTCCACCTTCTACTTTCCCCCTCCCAACCCCCTCTTTCCATCTCCCACATCATTCTCTCCCACACTACCAAGTTCAAACCCAAGCCATCATCCACGGAGCTCACTGGCCTGAACCAAATAACCTCGTTGACAACCGACCTCTCGTCGTCTGCAACTTCGCCGCCATTCAAAAGCGTCACCTATCTTCTAACATTCATACCAACTTTGCCATTTTTTTTCTTCTCCATAGTAATTCCCGCATCCGTAAATTTCTTCCCGGAGTTGCTCTAATGTCATCTCAGAATACGAAGACCTCTTCATTTGGTCTTTCAGTCTATCTCCTTCCTTGACAAAGATGAAAGGGCAGTACCACTTGCAAACTTAACTGGAGGAGATTGCTTTGTAGTAGAAACATCGAAATCCAAGTCCGGCAAACGTGCTTGCAGTTCAGCATCAACACCAAGAGCTTCTCCTAAGTTGAAGTCCTTCAGTTTGGAAGAATAGATGCGACAACTTTTTCTCCTCGAGTATTTGGCGGGAAAGCCATCGGCGCAGCCTTGGCGGTAAACTCACGCCAGCAGGGAACGATCTCGACTTGTTGGAAGATGTTTGTGTGTTCAAAAGGAATCGGCTTGACATCATTCACATACCCGCGCGCACCTGCAGCATGTGCCTATATTCTCTTCCTTTGAACAAGTCGATGTGTACCTGAGAATTTCATCCACGGAATTCAGATTCATTAATATAGATATTCAAGTATGGAGCGTTGAATACTGAATTTTACTCTTTGTCTTCCACCTGCTTGTACAACGTAGTATCAGTTCGACCAACGGGGCTCCCCGATCTCCTTCCCTGACAAAGATGAAAGGGCAGTACCACTTGACGACTTGAACAGGCGGAGATCGTTTTGAAGTGGAAACAATGACGTCCAACTCTGGCATACGAGCTCGGAGCTGAGGGTCGATGCCACAGTCTTCGCCTAAGGTTAATTGCTTCGATGTCGGAGTATAGATGGTCCAGCCTTTCCACCTTAAGTACGCCTGAGGAATGCCGTCGGGAGCTACCGCCTTGGCGGTGAACCCAAACCGGCGAGAAATGATCTCCACTTGTTGGTAGATGTTTGTGTGATCAAAAGGCATCGGCTTGACATCAATAGCGCATTTGAACGAGCAGCATGTGCCCATATCCTCTTCTTTTGAGCATGCCGATGTGTATCTAATGAAAATTTCAGCTAAGAAATTAAAATTCAAAGCACAATTATTCAAGTATGGAGTGTTGAATATTGAATTATTACCTGTTGTGCTTTTCTTCTGCTATCACAACGTAGAATCGGTTCGACGCCAGCGGCTCCTCGATCATAGGAATAAAGATGACGCATTCGTCATCAGTCGTCTCATCTGTGTACTCCATATTCATCTTCTTATTCTGGGGAAATGGCAGCTTGTACACCTGTGTATTCCTGCACAGACCTCAGCAGCACACTGCCTGCGCTTCGGCCTCTTCATCTAGGATGACGAGAACACCGGAGCGGGGTCCTTCGGGAGGCGACGTGGACAGGCATCAGGGGGGGTGTTGTATAGGGAAAGAGGCCTTGTGACATACATTTCTAGCAAGCTTTTTCTTCGATAATTGTAAAAAGAACTGGGGGAGTCAAAAGCACAGTGATTTAGAACTGAAGTCAGACAAGGAGTTACCATGAAGATGCAAGCCAGGAGGTGAGAAGCTGCTGTGACTACGAACTGCGAAATATTTGACACGGCGATGGATACACAAATTCTATCCACAAATTCAAATTCTTCGTACTTATTTTTAATACACGAGAAATCATAAATTTAAAATTGTAATAGATCATGTTATATGTTATGGGCTTATTTTTGGCCATTCCATTGCAACCGCTGCGGTGAAATCTAGACTATTGTGAATTCCCGCCAACAGATATTTTCAGTAACACATACCGTTTCTCTTCGACGTGGAACATATCGAACCCGAAAAATCCGACACTGAGATTCCTTTCCATCGACCTGTCTTTGGAATTAGCATATACGACACCGAGCGGTGATTTGTTTTGGGATCAGTATTAAAATCAATCAGCTCATTTCAATTTTTTTTTTTAAATAAAATTAATATTTATTATTTTATATTATTATTAAATTAAATTATCATAAAAAAATTATATAATTTTTTGAACTTTAATTATTAAAATCTTAATTTTAACAAAAAACATATTAATTTATAAAAATAATTTACTAATTTTAATATTGACTTTAATTATTACCTCAGTTAAACGGTCCCTCAGATCTCGGGGCGATATACCTAACCGCGATCTTATTGCACAGAGCGTCATCTCGCGATTTTTTCTTGACATCGTACTATGTGTGGCATAGGAATCTCCGAACAGGTCGGATACCCAGAAAATGGAAACTCCAATTCATCGGGCGAGCCAATCCAAGCCAAAAACTCTACGCCAAATTGTTGACTGTTTACGGATTCAAAGCCGTATGAGTCCGTTTAGGTACGGTCAAAATCAAAATTAATGAATTATTTTTATAAATTAATTTTTTTTATTAAAATTAATTTTATAATAATTTAAAATTTAAAATTTTAATTTAATTTAATAATATTGTAAAATAATTAATATTGATTTTTTAAAAAAAAATTAGAAAAGTTCCTACTCTAATTTTAACCCCGAATCAAAGGGGCTTATAAGCTCAACCGTCATTTTCTAGTCAAGAGTTTTTGCACCCAATTCCACACAAATAAAACCGGACTCTGAACGTAAATTTGTTATTAACAATTAATATCATGTCCAAGCACAGCTCTATGGGAGTTTATACAACCTAAAATATAAATAATGATAAAAAAATTTCACAAAATATGAATAAAAAAAAGGGAAATTTGACAAAAAATGATTTTTGTGTAATTTACTATTTTATATATATATTTTTTTGAAATTGTCTTAAAACCCCTTCTTATTCAATCCGTATACGGTGGGATGTTAGAATGGATCGTTGACCCAGGGACCGATCAACGATCGGGAATGACTTGTTATAACTCAGTATTTGGAATGGCTCTAAATTTATAATATTTAAATTATGTTTTGCATTATTTATATGTCGGATCGTATTCAGTATTTCACTCGTGATTTGCAGGTTAAGACACGGCCCGTAAAATGATTGGACTGGGCATAACACAGTCCGATCAATAAATTTTTTAAAAAAATTAAAAAGCCTTGCCTTATATTATTTTCATATAGAGCCAAATCCTAAAGGTTTAAAAGGAAGAAGTTGTTTGATCAGTTAAACTCAGAGGATTAGACATCCTTCGGTTTGAAATTAAGATAAAAATTAATACTTTTAGAATTATTTTTTTATAAAATTAATATTATTTATTTTATATTATTATTAAATTAAATTATTATAAAAAATTAAATAATTTTTCAAAATTTTAAATTATTATAATAAAAAAATTATTAATTTATAAAAATAATTTATTTACTTTAATTTTAATTTTGATTTACCAAATCGGTGCCTTAAAAGCTTTGTAACTTGGAACGGCTTTTACGAAACAAAATTTTATGACCCAGGAACAATATAATATTACTAATTTCCTCTTCTGGACGCATAAATATTCTTAATTTATCATTAATCACCTAATCACATCACAAACAAATTATTCCGCCAGCTCAGATCCGCTTTGCATTCCGTTGCCATATAATTGTCCCGCATTCGACTCACTACCCAAAAACAGCTCTCCAGACCGGCGATGGCGGCGACCCACGATCACCGTCCGATCGCTACTCGCGGGAGTAAATCAACGTCCATTTCGGACCCCATCTTCTTCCTCGTGGTTCTGGCCATCGCCCGGTGCATCGGAGCGCAAAGCTCAACGTCCTCGGGACCTGATCCCTTCTCTACCAAGTCCTTCAACCCCTCTACGGACATCATCATCGTCGTCCTCGTCGTCGGCTTCTTCTTCGCCGGCTTCTTCTCCGTCAATCTCCGCCGCTGCAACCTACCCTACTACTCCGCCGCCGCCGCAGCCGACGGATTGCTTCCCGCTTGCCGCGCTGATGCCAAGCGCGGCGTCGATCAGGCGACAGTGGCCTCTTTCCGACTTTCCCCACGATGCCCTACGCCAAAGCCCGAGAGATCAAGCTCGGCCTCGGCTTGCTGGAATGCGCCATGCCTCTGCGAGTTCGAAGACGACGAAACACTCAAGATCCTCCTAAGTGCTGCCACGTGTACCGCCTGGACTGCGGCGACGCCCGGCTGTCGTGCCACGTCACTTGACCCGTTCGCCGATCCAATCTCGCCGCAACTGCGGCCGTCGATCCGTCCGATTCACCCCCGGAGCACGCTACGATCGACGTACAAGATGGTCCCAACTACCAAGGCGGAGGTGGTGGCGCTGGCGCCGATCGGAAGCCGTAAGAGGGAAATGAGAACGAGCTCAGGGCGGGCGGCGCGGATCTCGAAGTCGATGTCGATGGGGAACGTGGCAGCGGGGCGGAGAAGTTTACGCTGAGGTTGCCTGAAAGGGCGTGGAGGGAGATTGTCGAGGCGGCGAGGATGGCGGGAGAACTTCGACGAGCGGAGAGCTGCGCCACCGTGCGAAGCAGGCGCTGGATCTCGAGGACGATGTCAGTCACGTTCGCGACGAACGAGTTCGGTTAGGGCTTGGTGAACCGGGTCTGAACCGGGTCGAGTTTTTTCAAATATTTTGAATATTTCTGTGAACGGAAGAGGACGTGGACGAATGGGGGGATTTGGTAATAGAGCGCAGTAGGGACCGAGCAGTTTTGCAATTTACATTTAGAAAGGTGTTTTTTTATACACAACTTCTTAAAAAAACTAAATTATGTAGAATTTATTGATTTTTATTATTATTATGTATAATTTTTTCTGTTGGATTTTAACGAAATTTTAGGTCTTTCAATCCAAGTGATTCGAAAAAAAGTCATTTAATAAAATATCTATTTTATCTTTTTAACCCAAGATATCTCCTTTTGCGTTGAAATTGATATTCTGTGCAAATAAAATAAATTATCTCATTTGAAACTTTATTAAAATATTTTTTTCAAATTTTATTTTATCCTTCAATGATTTTGTTGTATTTATATAGAATTTTCCAATAGTTATATATGAGTATTTTGGTTTTTTGTTTATATATGTTGAAAAATACATTGGGTATATTTTTTGTAAAAAATATTTTTTTTAACTCAAGCCCATGTTTGATTATTCAAAAGTGGAGGAAAATATAAAGAAATCAGTTCTCTCCGCTTCCAATTAACTGCTTGGAAGTAATTCACTTTTAATATTTAATTAAAGTGTAATTATTTAAATAAAATATTATTTATTTAATTTTATAGGTAAAATGTTAATTAATTAAATTTTATAAATAGTTTTTAAAAAATATTATTATTGCATGTGAGATTATTAGTATTACTATAATTAAAAATTATTATATTTATTTCTAAAAGTTATTTCAGACCAAAATATATAGAGGTAAAATTCAGTTTATATTTTTACTTTTGGATTAAAAATATTTAGAAGTAGACTGATTTTTAAAAAATCAGTTATGGATAATCAAACAATAGAATTAGGAAAAAATAATCTCACTTTTAACTAATTCTTTCCACTTCTTATCAACCAAACTACCCCTTAAAAACTTAAAATCTCATTGAAAATTAAAAGTGAGATTATACATAATTATAAAAAGTAAGGAAGTTATATGTAATTTAATTATTTTTTAAAAGATTATATATAAATTTTTTTTGGGAAATGTGTATAAATATGACACATAATTAAGGGAGAGATAAAATATTTGAGAGGATCTTGATCGTAGAATCAATCTTCAAATTGTTTGATTTAATTTGAAATTAGTTTATGATATATTTGAGTTTTAGAATTTTAGCGTCCTGAATTTAGATTTTAGGGATGAGGTTTAGAGTGTAGAAATTAAATTTAGGGTTTTGGATTTAGGTTTGAGATTTTAGAATTTAAGAATTAAATTTAGGATCTTGGATTTAGGTTTAAGATTTTAGCTCTCGTTTGTTAATGGGCTAAGAAAAAACTTAAAACGGTTAAGGTTTTTTTATTAAAAATATTTAATATTATTATTTTAAATTAAATTATTATAAAAAAGTGCTTGATTTTTATGACTTCAAATTATTGTAAGGTTCATTTTTTTAAAAAAATACTAGTCAATAAAATTGGTTTATTAGTTTTAATCTTAACTTTAATTTTAGCCTATTGTCAAATTCAACCTTAAAATTTATAGTGTATGAGAGATTTTTTACTTTTTTTAAATTTATATTATGTAGATTAACTTTGAGATAGATCAAACTGTTTGAAAATTAATAGTACAAAAGATAAAATTTCTTTTGAAGCATTTTATTATATATACTACATATAACTCCTGAAATTTATATTAATTTATATATTTTTAAGTTTAAAGCAGTGTATATTTTTATTTGGGGTCGGTGATCATTACAAAAAATTCTATTCCATCTGATAAATAATTTATCTTATATTAAATTTTAATTTAAGATATAAATAATAATTTTATTTTTGGATTTATTTTTAACCGATCTAGATTAGATTTAAGGCTTAATATGGATCCGATTTGGATTAGATCTAAGCCTAATTTGAGGTCCCATATTTTCAAAACTGCCACCCAAATTTTCTAAGAAAATAAAATTGTGAAAAACTCTTTATAAATTATCATAATTATAATTTATTTATTTTGAAGGTTTTAAATAGCCAAAGCCCCCTCCAAAGAAAAGTATGACAGGTTTAGATGCAAAAACAAGCGTTGGCATATAAAACACTGGAGACGCGGGGTATCGAACCCCGTACCTCTCGCATGCAAAGCGAGCGCTCTACCGTTTGAGCTACGTCCCCTTGTCGTCGATGCATAAGTCATAAAATTAAGTAAAGAAACTTTGGAAAATATGATTTCCTCACATGTTAAACCTTCGTATTAACGAAGAGACATCTCCGTCCGTAATTAGGGTTTCATCTCTCAATCGGTTCCTGAATTAATTGTAATTTCGTTATACAGATATTCCTGTATTTGTATTTGTATCCGTAATTATATCGAATAATAAGATTGTATCAGATATGGAAGACATTTCAGCCGTAGAATGTATACATTTTGCAGCGGACAAAACGTCAGATTCAAATCTGTGCCGTTTTATGTCCGGAAACGAACAGTATCTCCGACAATACAACCTTTCTTCTTATTGTCTGGAAGATTTCTTCCAAAAAAAGAATAGATTTTTCTCTCCGAACACAGTTGATGGCTTTGCTTCCAAATATATGCATAAACTCAATTTCCTACTCGGAATAAATCCCTCAGCTTGTGGTGTCCGGTCCCAGAGCTTGTCGGTCGCAGTGGGCCAATACGATGCCCAGCTCTCCGAGCAACAGTTGACCGCTACTCAATTTGACGTCCACCCACCCCGCCCCCCCATCTTCTTCTTCTTCCCCATCTCCCTCTCTCTCTCTCTATCTACCCTCTCAATGGGCCGGAGGAAGCTTCAAATTCTCGTCGGAGCTCTCAAAGACAAAGCCTCCCAAACCAAATCCTCCCTCATATGCACCGCAGCCATCGCCGCGTTCACCCCCATTAAAATCTCCCCGGACCTTGCGGTCCTCCGTGCCACCCCTCATCATCCCCCAGATGAGCCCCCAAACTCCCGACACCTCAACACCCTCCTCTCCTTTGGTTCCGCCCCCCGCCCCGTCGCCGCCGCCCTTGTCTCCTCCCTTACCTCCCGCGTATGCTCCACCCGAGACGCCGCCGTCGCGCTCAAGTCCCTCCTCGCCCTCCGCCACGTCGCCATCCACGGCGCCTTCATCCTCCGCGACCAGCTCTCCTCCTCCCTCCGATGCTGCCCTGGCAACCGCAACCCTCTTCTTCTCTCCTCCTTCCGCGACGCGTCCTCTCAAGAGTCCTGGGCTTTGTCCTCTTGGGTCCGCTGGTTCGCCAGAGTTCTCGAACTCCTCGTCGGAGCTCCGACTGCTGAAGGCGAAGACTTGGTTTCCTCTTTGCTCACCGACGAGCTTCTCCGGGAGACTAACTCTCTGGTGGAACTCGTTCAGGAGATGCGGAGGGGGAAACCATTTCCCACTTGGGAGGGAAACGCGCTGGTCGGGGAGTTAGTAAGAGTGGTCCACGAAGATAGGCTCACGGCGGAGGATGCGATTCGGGTTAGGGTCCAGGAGGCCGCGGAGCGGCTCGGTTCAATGGAATATGCCGACTCGGTCGAGTTGGTCTGCTTGCTGAGGAGATTGGAAGAGACAAAAGAGAAAGATAAGCCGTCGGATGTTAAATACACGGCTGCTGACTTGCTTTGGGATGAGATCAAGGAGGTGAGAAATAGAGCTGAACAGGTCGTGGGGAAGATGGAGATGGATAGAGGACGCAGGATAAGAAGGGAGAGGGCGGGCGAGTCGGATCGGATCGGGAATGGTTCAATATTGGCGGTCCAGTTTCGTTCGCATCGGTGGGCTGACCGTCGACAAGGGCGATTTCTTGTGTTTGATTATGTTTAAGTTATGGTTTCTCCAAAACTTCGTTTGGGTTGTTAGTGTTTGGTGATGGGTGGTTCGTTCAACAAGAGATTTTCAATGCTAATACGAGTTGGTTTTGTGTATAATTACAAGTTTTAATGAGTGGATTACGGGTTAATTGTTTTCACGAGCATTGTGTGGGATCTCTTGTTTGCATTTATTTATGTTCTTTGTTTGTATTTGCTTTTTTCGCCAAAGTTCTAATTGATTTTTTTAGAACAATTAGTGACTTAATGATAAAAAAAAATAGCCGTCAAACAATGAGGTTTGGTTGACACTCGACAGAGACGAAATTAACTATTGATTAGGAAAAGCCTTTGGATAATTAATTATGTTGTAGCCTTCATTCTCGGGGTGGGTTATGCTCGTTGTGAGCCATCTTTATCTTGATTACGATCAGGGACCACGCCCCGATTAATCCCAATAAACCTGTCTCGTCACACCGAGGATGCCGCCTTTCAGAAAAAAGAAAAAATCGTTTAATATTTTTTATCTATTTTTTAATAAAAATTACTTATAATAATATGAAAGAATCAAAGACTACGTTTAGTGACGTTCTAACGTTGATTAAGTGCTATTGGAAACAAAACGTAATCATCGTATTTTGAGATTAAATAAAAAAATTGTGATAATTATATTATTCTCGTTTTTTAATTTAAATATTTTACCGAATACAGAAGAAACAATGAGGTATTAATTATGTCATCCGCTATTCTTTTTTTTATTATTATTATTTCGCTCAAAGATCGATTATTGAAACAAGTGTCAAATAAAAGGAGGTTCGAAGGAAGGAAGGAGATGAGAATCATTGACAATGAGCCCTGCATCTTCTTCAGGTCCTTACCTCATCGGTTTCTCACGTGTCCGGTTTGATTTTTCAAGATGATTTGGAACCCTCTGACTATATTCCTTGTCACGGTGAAACGCAAGGCTTTCTAACTTACCATGTTCCTTGATTCATGTGATTAGTTCAAGACTTATAGCGTTGAAAGAGTGTCAGGGTAATTAAGATAAATGTGTTCCTGACTCAATTTTAATTAGTTTAAACAATATATGTTAGATTAACATCAATATAAATAGTTGGATTTGTAATGGAGTTCATTTTAGTTATAATTGTATTTATGTAAGTTTGGATTATAAGTTAATTTCGTATTTTAGATTCAAATATGACTTGTACTTTTATTTACTTATTTTTATTCTCGTGATCTTTTCTTGTAAATTCTCGAGTACAGTTAAGTTAAAAAATAATGTGAGAACTCAAAATATGCTTATTTATTTTTTGTATTTAAAAAATATGTGAGTATATTATAAAATAATTTAAGAATATATAATTATATGATTGAGAATTATTTTTACTAAATTATTAGTCTAATTTTTGTGATTTTTAATATATATAAATTTAAGATTGTGGTCTTGTATGTTTAAGAGATTATGAGTTCATAAGTATGTGGTGTTGTCAAGCATCTGAATCCATAAATTTTGAATTTGGAGCATGAAAATAACACAAAAAATCAACATAAGTCAAAATTGATCAATACAGTAGATTAAACACCAAATTAATGAGATGTGAGTTTTTCTGTTGTAAA
Organism: Trichopus zeylanicus subsp. travancoricus; assembly: GCA_005019695.1. NCBI lineage: Eukaryota > Viridiplantae > Streptophyta > Magnoliopsida > Dioscoreales > Dioscoreaceae > Trichopus > Trichopus zeylanicus. Next base: position 483,185 of record RXID01021982.1, read on the forward strand.
AATGGGACCTATTTCCCACACCGCTCTCATAGGCAAAGCTTATGAAAAAAAAAAAAACAATTCAAGAGATATTTTTTCATTAAACGAAATTTAAGATTAGAATGAACCCCCTTGTCCCAGCCACATTTGATGCTTAGGAGGATCAATATTAAACATTTTATCCTTATTGGAAAAGTCGAAAAAGTATCGAACCAGATTAATATAGTGGATCAGACACCAAAATATTCAAGAAACTTAAGTTCATGAGATATGAGTCTTTTTTACTATATATATTGGACTCTATTTTTCAATATCCGATATGAAATTATTTCATCAAACCTGACATTATAAAAATTTCTTCTTTCAGGTGTGATTTGACTACATCAATTTTAACACTTTTAATAAATTTTTTTTTTATTTGACTAGTTTTACCACGCGATCCATACAAACGAATTTTTGTCTCATTTTTTGATTTTTTTTTAAAAAACTAACATGCGATTTAATTTAATCGTATCATTACAGTAATTTCGGTCTTAAAAGCTTACACAATTTCGAATCTGAAATTCTAATATTACTTGTTGGAGGAGTCGAAAGAGTATCAAACCATCTCAATATATTAGGTTAAATGTCAAACTATCCAAAAAATTTAATCTTATAAGATATAAATATTTTTCCCTATATATATATATTAAATTCTATTTATTTAATATATAATAAAAAATTAATTTATCACATTTGACATTATAATAATACTCATCTTCACATTAGAACCCTCGTCCAAGTACACTGCAGACCAAGCCTGCGATTCTTCACGGTTAATTTCTTGGACTCCACCCGTGCACTGCAGACCAAGCCGGGTCTCTCTTATTCTCTTCTGACTTGCTCTTCTGCTTTCAGTAGCACAGCTCTCTCCTCGCCGGCCTCCGTATTATCTCCTTCGGTTCTCTGTTGAGTTTTGGGGGGCTTTAGTTGCGTATATGCGGAGAATAAGCGAAGCGGAAAGAGTGTCACGGGCGCCAATTATAGATAGTGAATCGCAAGGAAATAATTCCATTTGTGTCCTAACATTTTGGTATTCACCGTGCGAGGTAAAAAGAAAATAATTACCCAGGAGAGAAGTAGAGCGTGGCATGGTCCGTGATAAATTATGTTTTGACATAATCCGAAATTTACATATAATATTCAAACCGTACTTGTCATAATTTATATGTGAGTCATATTTATTGTTAATTTCTGTATAACTCGCAGCACGATCGAATTGTACATGATATACAATGTACACAGCCTGTTAATATTTTTTTAAAATTCAAAATATCTCCGAATCCTGTGAATCCCTACTGGCTCCCTCTTTGGCTCTTGACCAATCAAAGAGAGCCCGCGGGAAGCCCTTTTTTTTTTAAAAAAAATAAAATAATCAATATTAGATAAAAAATTATAAATTAAAATTTTATAATCATTAAGTTATTGTTTATTTTTTTAAAATTATTTTTGCAATTTTTTTATTTGTAAATATTTTTCAATATTTACAAACATTATTTTCTATTTTTTTTTAGATTTTTAGGTATTTACAAATTTTCTTTTAAAATAAAATTTTCATTGTCAAAATTTAAACTCAAGTTTTTTTAAAAAATGAAAAAACTTAACCAACTAAGTTATAATTTATAAATATTTATTTATATTTAAAATGTTAAAAAATTTTGGGCTAAATATAGCACATCTCATATGTCTATAGACCGCGGATTGTACCTGATGCTCATTTTTTTACGGACAATAGTCTGCACGGCCCAACCTTTGGGCCGTGCTGTCTAATTGCACGGATTAGTTGCTAAGTCGTATTAGGGATGAAATCCTGGGTTAAACTAAGTTTGTATACGGTTGTAATTATATGTTGACAGATTTTCACAGAAAAATTTTGCCCTCTTAGATTGCACATCTGTAATTGCATAATTAAAAGAGAAACATTAGGCACGGTTTGATTTAAAATTAATATTAATATTAGTATTTTTTAAAAAAAATTATATTTTTATTTTATAAAATTAATATTATTTATTTTACACCGTTATTAAATTAAATTATTATAAAAATTTAAATTATTTTTTAAACTTTAAATTATTATAAAGTTAATTTTAATAAAAAAAATTAATTTATAAAAATAATTTACTAATTTTAATTTCGATCTTAATCTTAATATCAAAACAAATAATACCTTAAACAGCAAAGAGTTGAACAGCAGTTACCTCTTCAGCTTGATTTCTAGCACAAAATAGCCCAACAGCAACATCCAACTACAAATTCTTCAAATCCTTTGTAACATTTATCAGCGAGATCCTCCTGCCCATTTCTCCATGCGGGAGCTAGCAACCAAAGCCTGCATATAACAAGCCATTGTGAATCACAAAACTCGACCAACTTTCGAAAAAAACAGAGGAAGAAAAGGTCAATGAGTCTCACCTCCTTGTCCCAATCACATCTGATGGTGACCAAGGTCAATATTAGGGTTTGAATCGCTGTTCCACCAATCATTCCACTCCAAATTCCCTAGAACAATAATTGAAAAAAAAGAGTTTAATTAATTGTGTTGAGCTTAAAGTGTTATTATTCCTAAATAATAAATAATTCCACAAATAACACACCATGAGCCCAAGATGGAAGACCCATCCCATGGCTGCACCAGCAGGAATCCCAATCAAATAGTAAGATCCAATGTTAATATATGCCACCATTGCTTGCCATCCTGAACCAACAGCCACACCTGCAAAACAATGCACAGAACACTTGCGGCAGTTAGAATTGTATTAAGTTAAGCGGAAACAAAGAGTTAAAAATCATACCAGAGAGCACTGGTTGGACGCTGTTGAGGAGAATGGCGAATGCTAAGAGAAAAGATAGCCTGTCGACGGCATCGATCACTACTGGACTCGTGGTGAAGATGTAGGAGAACTTGTCACGCAAAACCATGATCAAGACCCAGAAGAAAAGGCCAATCACCATTGAGGTCCCCACCGAGACTATCATCGCGAACCTTGCGCCTTTTCCGTTGCCCGCGCCGAGCTCGTTGGCTACTCGTACTCTGGCATCATCAGAACATACTATCATCTGTTAGCTGCAACAGTCTATACATGTCTAAAAAATGTTGTTCATGTTTCCTTCAAATGATTGCTGTTGTCTGTTTATTAAGGTAGTGAATCATTTTAAGCTGATGATCAACTTGATCAACCCAGTGAGAGCTTGAGACAAAGGTCTTCAGAGAAATTACAGTATAAGATTAAAAGAAGTTGGTGTTATTTCGCCTGATAAGCCACTAAAATGGAACTCTGTACTGTATCTAATGATTCTTCTTGTGTGGAAGATGAATAAGCACTCTTATTATTTTCAATTACATACAAGGAAAAATGAGTCTTCTTATTATTAATCCTTACCCTGTGCCAGCAAAGAATCCCAGAGGAATCATCAGCTCCCATCCATTTATGCTCATGCTGTGACAAAAAAAACGGAAAGGCCACATTTATTCTTCATTCAAGTCCTGTTGGTTAATTTGAATTTAATTGCTCTTTAATTACAAAAACCAAAATTACTCAAACAGAAAAAATTGTATCACCAAAATCAATGCAAGTAAAAATAAATTCCTCATAAAACAGTTCTGCAAAGTTGAAAATTTCCTGATATGAAGGTATATTTCCAAAATTTTGATTAGCGCTTCATTAGTTTCAAAAATTCAACTTCTATTAAATGTAGTTCAAATAGATCTAAATAGTACAAGATCGGTGTACAGTTAGTATTCATTTCAATCTGATCCAAACATGTGACCTTAACTATTGAACTGAACCAGTCCTGAAGGAGTAATGCGTAATCTATCTTCTCCTTCGCTGATCCAACAACTACAATTGATCAAAATAAAGACAAATTCCTTCAGAAAGAAAGAAAAAAGAAGCTAAGTAGAAACAGGATTTTGTCTTGACAGCAGAACAAAGAACCAGGTGTGAAAAATATTACATTGGAAACAGAAAAAAAAAATAAAAAAATTACCAAATGGAGAGAGCATCTACTGCAATCTCAGCATTCTTCAGATACCCAGTCATCAGCACAAGAATCCTGTAGTACCAGTTCTCTAAGCTGTTTCCACCAATTAGAGCACAAATTAACCCATTGATCGCAAACTAACACTATTTGTTTTAGTCACAAGTGAGAGAAGATAACCATAGCATGACCCCTGAGGCAGCAGACAACTTCAAGAACTCCCAGAGCCCACAGAAGGCCTCAATTGAGAAGCCTTTCCAAGTATCGGGGCACCCGCCGAGCGACACATAGGCGAAGAGGCAGAACACGATGACCCACCAAGAGAAGTCGAGCGTGAGCGCGGTCCCGATTAGCCCGAACTTAAGCTGGTACACGAACAACCAGCTAATGAAGACGTGAACGAGGAGGGCGACGAAGGAGATGTAGGCGCTAACAGCGTTCCTCAGCTGGCTTTGCAGGAACCTCTGCAGGGGAAACTGGAACGCGAATGCGAAATGAAGGGGAATGGACCACATGGTCACCGTGCCGGCCAACGCCGCCAGCTCCGGCGGCTGCCCAATTAGCTCGAGGAGCGGGGTTGCGAACAAGTAGATCGGCAGGAGGGCGACGCTGCAGAGGAAGAGGACGATCCATGAGCGCTGCATGTACACGCCTAGCATGTAGTACTTCTTCGCGCCAAATGCCTGCCCGCACAACGTCTCTAGCGCGCTGGCCATGCCGAGCTACATTTGCACAATTGAGTTCTTCGATCATTAGAGACTAGTTAAACAAATAAGAGTGATTAATTATATTGGAACACATTTATTATCTCTTATTCCAATATTGATTGACTAGAGTAACAATGTTCTTAACCGTGATTTATGTATGTTGCGTGTATCGTTTCACCCTGGAATATTCGGTAAAATTGAGTTTCCCCGGTCAATGCTATCCTAAATTACAGTGGTATAACAGTTATAGTAGTATAATAATAAAAATATATTATTATAATAATATTATAATTGTAACATAATAATACAAGTAGTATCATTAATATAATAATACTAGTTGTAATAGTAATTTAATAATAATAATAACAGTATAATAGTAGCGACATATTATTGTAATAGTAATATAGTAATATAGTATTAATATAGTAGTAAATAGTAACATTAGTAGTATTAATAATAGTATTATGGTTGTGTAGAACTAGTAACATAATAATAGTAAAAGCATAAAATAATAGAATTAGTAATTGTGATAGCAGTAATATAATAATAGTAACATGATTGTAGTACTATACCAATAATATTATGGTACAGTAATATTTGCAATATTATTTGGTACGCACGCCAATGAACTTCCTTGGCACCAATCAATTTTAGGCTATACTTTAGAAAAAAAAAGTCCATAGCTAAAGGTGTCAACAATGCAGGTTTGATGAGACCATTAAAATTATTTCGGACCTTATTAAGTGCGATTTGAAATAGTAACATATCATACCTAATATGGCCCATGAAATTTTTCGAACACCAAGTAGGGCGCATGAAATTTTTTGAACACCAAGTATGGTGTCACACGGCCAAACTTCTATCCTGAAATTTCGCCCGTGATAGCGCCAAGGTTCGTCCACCTCAGCCTGCCAAACTCGCACAAGCCCATAAGAGTATAGAAGAGAAGAGAAGTACAACAACCTTCCCAACCTTTTATTGCTCAAATAAAAGGAAATACAATTCTTAATGCGAAGTGACACTACAAGTCTCTCTACCTGTGTATGTGTCAGCTTAATAGACCCTCTATTCTATTTATAGTACACATATTTGACTGTGAGCCACCCTTGGAGATCATGGAGAATATATTCCACAATGTTCTCTCTGCAGTCCAACTGTTGGGGTTATGGAGAACATGCTCCACAATGTTCTCATGGCAGTTTATTGACTCCCTCCAGCTGCAGCCACCTGTCCCATGAGTCCTCAATTGTCTTTTTGCTGGTCATGTATCCCTTGACAGTTACAGCTCTAATTCTCCAGCCTGCAGCCATGTGTCTTCAGCCTGCCGCGCCAAGTGTCCAGGCTGTTCATACACTCCTGCAGCTCACTTTAGCCAACCTGTCCCGCTGCTCGCTCTGCAGGACTGTTTGGGCTGTTTGGGTCTCCATCCTAACATGTCGTGACTCCGTCACTTGCTGCTATGTGTACTACCCACGCACACATATGTTGGAGGCAGTCCATCGTCTCGCATGATAACGCGCTCACTCGCAAGATACTCCTCGTAGTGGCACCGACCACCACAGCTGGTTGTTTTCTCACATGTGTGCTACTTGCACACACATACGTTAGAGGCAGTCCGTCGCCTCGCATGATCACGCGCTCCCTCGCATGATCCTCCTCGTAGTGTCACCGACCATCATAATTGGTTGTATCTTTATATATGTGCTGCCCGTGCACACATACGTTGGAGGCACTCTATTGTCTCCGAGATCATGAGATCCGTTACATGATCTCGTTGTGGTGGCACCTACCACTCACAACGGGTATGACATATGGCCTATGAGATTTTTTGGACCTAAATTTTTTTAATATATAAATAGTAAAAAAATTATTAATAAATTATAGTTTAGTTGGTTAAGTTTGTATCCAAGGGATATGGGTTCAAATCTCGATTAAGAAGATTTTTTTTAAAAAAATTATAAATACCTAAAAAATATGAAAAAATAAATTTTAAAAAAATTCATCGACTAAGCAGGGCTGGCCCATGAGTGGGACACCAGACATATAAGTTTTACCAAACACAACTCGAATACTGTAGATTTTGGATTATGCTAAATATGATCCATAACGAGCCGTGTCGTATCGGCCCGCTGGCTAACCGCTCATTTTGACATCTCTAGCCATAACCCATACACAAATTATAGAAATTAATCAAAATTCCCGCTCTCTATGAGAATTTAAAAATTATAAATAATAAAATATTTCAAGATTATATGTTGTTGGTAAATAAACATCTATTTTATTGTAAATATGCGAAAAATCACTTATTTGATCATTATTAGTAAGAAATTATCCGCTTTATAATATAAATTTACAAAAAAATATCTCGATTAAAATATTTTAAAAAATTAATTTTAATTTAATTTAATTAATTAAATTAATAAAAAAATTAAATTTTTTTTATTCGGTTTTACTATGAACAAGCGCTTCATAATTATCGGATAACCAATTTGACAAAATTAAAATTAAAATTTTTAGTTTCATAAAATTAAAAACTGATTTTTCATAAAAATTAAAATAAAATAACTTATTTTTATGTTAATTTAATAATTATTATATTAAAACTAAACTATAATTATTTAAAATTTTATATTAATTTTAATTAGTAAAATAAAATATTTTAAGTGAAATAGTTTTTTTAAAAAATTTATAGTATAAGACAATTCATTTTTTACTGATAAGTAATTTTTTATAAATAATTTTTTGCTAAAAACTTCATGCAAATAAAAAATCTGGAAAAAAATTCTATAAACATTTAATCAATGAAGCCCTAGATCAAAACATGTTAAGAAAATGCGTTAAATATATCCAAAACTAGAAAAAAAAACACTGAACTTATCTGAATTCAACAACACAGATAGAGAGAATTCTTCTCACAAAAAGAATATAGAATGGGAAAAAGGGTTGCGTACCATGAGGCCGAAGGTGAAGCCGACGACGACGGTGTGGGCGATGGACATGGCAGCGAGCTCGAGGTCTCCTAGGTGGCCGGCGAAGGCCTGTGTGATAACATTCATGCTGTAGGTGACGACGCGGCTGAAGATGGCCGGGCCAACGATCCTCCACAGCTTCTTAGACTCCTCCCACACTTCCCCGCGCAACCCTAATTTCTCTTTCTCCTCGCCGTCTTCCTTCTTCAACAGCGGTATCTTCTCTTGTCTACCTCGCTCCATCTCCTCCCCTTTGGATTTTGATCGGTTAAAGAGAAGTAATAGTAGAAGAAGAGACAAACAGAGAGATGTTTGGATTGGTCCAGAGCGATGGCCTTCTTATTTCTTTCGAAGATTGAGGACAAGACGAGTTGTTTGTTTGCATTGGGTTGGGAAACGTTGCTAACAATACGAAAACTTGAAATGTATTGGTAGCACTCTACTCATTTACGGTATTATGAATACGGTCTTCAATAATTATCTCACAAAATTGTTTTAATTTTGGGTAAATTGTATATAGCTCTTCGTAGACTAACCAAACTGCATACAAGCTCATTTAATTTTAAAAATCTTTTATTAGTGTAAATAAGTTGTTACTGTTTATATTGATTTTGAACCCAGAGGTAATTTTTAATTCTAAATATGAAAAAATAATTTTATTCTTGAACATAAGACCAACTTAATAATTTTTATGGTCTATCCTTTAAAATCCATTTTAGAATTTTTCTCTTTGTCGAGGATCTTTTCTAGTGAACTCTGATATTGTAGTGTATCTCCAATTATTTGTATCTAAAAAAATTGTATCAACTCCCATTCTATCATAATAATAAAAAGTTATAAAAAAACTCCTGATAAATCTAATATAGTGATATAATTTTTTTTTTTTTGTCTACCTCTGGCTACCATCACACTTGGGTATGGATAGGATTTCAGCCTTAAACATAAAAATACTTCATAACAAATAATCGTGTAATCCTCAGATACGAAAAAATAAATATAGTCGCTAAATCAAAATTTAAAATATATTTTTATATTTTTATATTATTTTTTATTTTGATGACCGTATGATATGAGTATCAGGTGGAAAAATAAAATGTTGATCTGAATTTTTAATGTATTTGTTAAAGCTAATGAGTCCGATTTCTCAAATGAGTTTCTCTGTCACGCTGCGTCGATAAACGCTAAATGATGCGTCTTTTTTTTTAATGGAGAAAAAACGAACACGAAAGAAAAAGTTGAATAGATTTTTATGCAACGGCATCCTTTTGAAATTTGAGAAATCCTCTTGTTCGATTCGCTCGAATCAAATCTGGAAAGTCGAGAATTTTATTCTTAAGATAGCGACCACCGCAATCTGTGTATTTCATATAAAAGTGGGAAGCACGTGTGATTCTCGAGGAATTATTTCAACGATCATTTTTTCAAACGAATTTAGAGTAATAAATTATATGATTTATTATATATTAACAGAATTCGATTCACCGTGGAATTTAGATTGAAAGACTTTTGAGATTTTGATTCTTTAAATCCCCCTTCCATCGATCTATATAAAGAAAAATCGTAAAAAAAATTGTCAAAAATTTTTCAGTGATAATCGTTCCAACACTCAAATTAGTTTAATACTCGATGATGGAAACAAAAAAAAAAAATAGCATCCCAATTGTGGTATTATTTATAGTGTCTCAGATATTTGACGTATCTTGATTTCGTGATTTTGGATAACTATTCTGTTGAATTTCCTGCAAAAGAGGGATTATTTCCAGATCTTTCGGAATTGACTTCAAAAATAACTACGAATCAATTGACTAATATACTAGTGCTAATAGATCAAGTCTCGTGAGTTCGATTATAGCTGGTTTTCGGAAGGTGATTGCTCTTTTTCGTGAGATTATCTATATCTGAAGTTATCGAGCTCATAATAATTCAGTGTATAGACAAGTTCTAGTTTGGTCATATTTGTTCACAATTTGTCTTTTAAATTTGGTTTTACTAACTTTTTGACTCATGAAGTTTAATTCAAAAACTATTATTTAGTTATCTCGACTAACATTTTTGACTTCGATTCGCACTTATCCGATCATCTCAAACGATCACTTAGTAACTTGATGTATCATCATTGTAAATTTACAAAAAATTATCAAAAAATCATTCACCTTATATTATAAATTTACAAAAAATTACCATAATTAAAATATTTAAAAATAATTTATTTTAATTTTAATTTTATCAATTAAATTGTACAAAATATTACCTTTTTATTTTATTTTATTTTAGACAATTGATTCACAATTATCGGACAATTGGCCAAACAAATGTAGTTATATAAAATCGAACAACCGATTTTTTATAAAAAAATAAAATAAAATATTTTTAAAATCAATTTAATAGTTGTTCAAACTGAAATCAATTGAAAATAATTGTCTTTTTATATTAATTTTAATTGATAAAATTAAATTAAAATCTATTTTTTAAAAATTTTAATCAATGTGATCTTTATATAAGATGAGCAATTTTTTTACTAATAATAGTAAAATACGTAATTTTTCAGAAATTGGTAATAATTAAATGATTTCTTACTAAATTTTTTTTTATTGCCACCCTTAGGGGCTTTACGTCATTGTGACATTTCAAAGGGGACTTCATGCAAATACCCACCAGCAGAGGCCCAGCAAGGCCCGTGTCTAGGTATTGGATCGGCGTCGCAGGCCTAATGGGCCATACGAAACCCTGACTGGCTCAAATTCTTACTGGCCAAATTTCGCAGCCCTGGGTATCCTCCATGACCCACCCCCCCTCTCATTTAACATCTTCATGACAAAACCATGCAACTCATCTTCCCACTCTTCTCCAACGGCGTCTGTTTCAATTCAACCCACTATCTCACTAAATATTGCACACCCATCAACAATCAATCCTTGAAGTGAATGATCTTCAAGAGCACATCAATGTATAAGAAGATCATGCACAATTTGCAGCACAACCACCTACCAAGAGACCAATGCCCACACAGCAAAAGGAGCTTGAGAGCGGTGGTGATGGTGGTAAAACCCTCCATCTGAATAATCTCTCTCCTTGTCCAACTAAACCTCTACAATGGTCCTTCCTCTTGCTCAACTCCACCCTCATCCTTCTCTGCTTCTACTTCAGGGCGGCAGACCCACGTGGCTCTCCAGCCTACTCCAAGTATGCGGTTGTACATCAATGAGAAATCCTACAAAGTAAAGGGAAAAAAAACCAGCAACAACAACAGCTTTATACCTGCACCTCGGAAGTTCCAAATCAAGTACAAAGATGTTACAACACAATAAGCAATTCAATTCAATATGTGCAGAGTAAATTAGTCCATTAACTTCCAAACTTGGATTAACATTTATTTAAAATACTGCCATCTTTCATCTCGCAGCACACACAAATAACATATCATTGAAGTACAAAATGTTAGCAACTAACAATTCTAATTACATATCCCGCGGATGTCCAATACAAGGATAACAGAGTTGAAGGAACAAGAGTAGGATATTAATGTCCGAAGCTTTTTCTGTAAGGATCTCGTTCATAAAAGCCTAGACAATTGGCTTCCAATTTGCGATTTTCCAAACTTGTTTCTATCAATTTCATCTCCTGTATTTGGACCAAAGGTAGACAAGAAAGAAACAAAACAGCGCGAAGAGAACTACATAAAGCACATGATTGGAGCCCTTTTGGATAATGCTCTTGTTCATCCTTCTCATGTTGTTCTTCACCCCGGCTTGAGCTTTGATAAGAGTCATTTGCTGTTTGAAAATCATAAGAAAAACCGGATAGTGATTCATCATGAAAACATAGGCAAATTGGTGGTCCAAATCAATATATTGAGCAATTTCCATGCTTATCATGATGCTTGTGTGCATCAAATAAACCTCCCAAAACTTGAAAAATAAAAAAATAAAAAATCTGTTTAACTTCCAAGAGTGGAGCTAATTAAAAGTTACCATGAGAAACCAATTATTAATGAGGTTGTGGCTCTAACAATCTAATCAGGTAGACCAATAGTGCTGAAACAAACATAATCTAAGATAATAAACCACCATGTCACAGGAAAACTAACAGTCGGCAACACTTCAGATATAGGTGGCTCTTCAATGTTAGATATTTTTCTTCTCTTTTTCCCTTTCTCATTCTATTTGAGGTTTAATAAGATCTTTATACAGATACTAGGACTTAATCCCAGAAAGTCGCCAGAGAATTACTTTGCTATGAGCTGAGCCAGACGAACAATACAAACATATTCCACAAGATAATACCATTACATAGATTGTGTTCATCAAACAGAAAAACAACTAGGAACGCACTCCCAAGAATGCAGACCATAGATGATCTGACAAATCAGCTATGATAATAGTTAAACCTCACTGAACATATGGGACGTAGAGTAGTAGTTCTGTTGTTGAGGTAATACAAACAAGTGGATCAAAAATGGATAGCATGAGATTTTTTTCCAGCAAATTTCTCTCATTTTATCAATTGTGAAAATTGATCAAAACAAGAAAGCAAAATAATGTCAAAAATAAGGAAAACTGCAGTAATCCAGGCTTCTTAGAATGAAGTCATAAGGAGCTGGAGCGAACAACCACAACCATCAAAAAAAAAATCAACCATCTTAGCCACGACTCACTCTAGGGATTTAGAAAACATATTGCTAGCAAATGAGATTACCAATTGGCTAATGAAGTCATTTTGAAACTTTGCTTCTGTCTCTATCTCCTGGGCCACCTATAAAACCAACATCAACGAAGAATTTAAATTGAATATATCAAAGCCAAGCTACCAAAACTAAACAGGAACAACAAATAAATTGAACACTGATAATCATAATGCATAACAAAAAACTAAGTATTAGAAGCAGCAGAAAGTTGCTTTTGATTCATGGTAAAAATACAAAGGATAAACCAAAGGACAAGTACATATTAACTGGAATGGCAATTTTAAGCACCTCTGTTCATTTTCTAAGTAACATTTGAATATCAAAATTCAGTTTTTAGAATATAGTCACACAGAGTACCATTCAACACCTCAAGTTATAAAGTTAATCAGAGGACAAGCCAGTAATTGTTTCTCATAACGCAAAAGCAAGGAAGAAGACCAAGCAAAGGAGCCGATTGGAAGCCAAAAACTACATCTTATAAATACAGAGTTCACAAAAGAAGTAAAATAAAAAAAAAAAAAAAAATAATCCAAATCTAAGTCTAGAACTAACTTTAAAATCATGCCCTAAGGGTTCATTCCACAAGGATGCTATGCTTGCAAATGAGGAATTTTGCTTCACAAACTTGACTTCTAGTCAGCGCCCACAAATATGAGTAAAAGATTGCAAATTTCAAGCTCCCCAAGAACTTTAATCCCAGACCACCTAACCAGGGCAACAATGTTTAACATCGAAACCATTTCCAATGACCTAATTAGATTTCTTCAATATCGTCGCCAACAACAAGATTACGTTCTTTCAGCAACAATTCCATATAAATCGCGACACACCAAAATAAAAATCGAAGATTGCGAGACAAGGAAACGGTACTAACCCCTTTCAAACGACGGATCTTCTGGTGCAGACCGGATATCTCGTCGTCGAGGTCGGCATGCATGGGATCAATCCGCAACTGAATCTCATCGCTCCCAGCCGCTGGCCGCGCCGTCAGCCCCTCCCTGCGATCCCCAAAACCGACACAAAAGGTTGAATTACATAAAAAAAAGGGAAAATTTCATCATCAGCGAGAATTACGAGAAGAAGAAGACCTGGATCGAAGCGGACCAGAGCCGTAGAGAGGATGCGCCATCGAAGACTTCGAGAGAGAGAGAAATTGGGTTTCAGTCGCTCGTCGCGAGGATGAAACGAAGGGAACGAAGAAGAAGAAGAGGGGAAGAACTTCGGTTTCGGTTCTGTTGACTCGATTTAGATAGGTCGGTTCAGGATCCGGCTGTCGACCCATTGTCCACTGGGCTACAGCCCAGGGCCAGTTGTAATACGCTGTTGTCTTGGGGATAATTACAAATAGCTCCCTCAAATGAATGAAATCTGATAATGGTAAAAGAACCCCTGAAATTTCAACATATACAGAAAACTTGTAAAGAAAATAATTTAAATTTTATGCTTGCGCGCAACCTAATCAGAATATTTATTGACAAATATGCAAATAAATAAAAACAAAGTCACCAATCCAACCGAACTACCAACATCACCTACTTCTGCGCCCGACCTAAACATCAATTATCGTCAACTATTAGAACCAGCAAAACAACCAAATTCTAAATTGAGTCGCAATCGCCTCATCAATCACTGTTATCAAAAGCTTCCGCAACCACCGCCCAAAGAAAACAAAATTACATGTTAATTAATTATTGGAGCAAGATGATAATTAAGATTAGACGAGTTTTATTAGTCGCATGCAGAATTGCATGGCTTGTAGCTATGAAGTGGCACCGCTAACTAAGGTTTTTTTTTTTTTTTGGCCACTTGTAGGGTCAATGATGTGTCGAACATGCCATACAAGTCGGTCAAGCCGGCCGCATTCCAACTTGTGGCAATCATAATCGGCCTGGCCCAGGAAACGCAGCCCATAACCTGCTTGCTGGTACGTAACGAGTGACGACTACCACCGTTCAAGTCTACAGGTTATGGTCAGCAGTCCGCCAGCCTCTAGCGGAACAAAAAGCCAACGCATGCCAGCCATGCCGACGCATGAGACCAAGCTCCTCTGCCCTTCTCGGGATCACCACGAAAAACCCCACATCCGACGGCTCCAAACGCATCTCCAAACAAGTAGGAGTAGAAGTAGCATCCCCTGAGCCCTTTGCTTGCACAAAAAACCTAGGAAAAAAAGGCTAGCTTAGAAAAAGAGAAAGGATTCTCGAAAAAGCAGACCTTAAGGTCCCCCAAAGGCCACCACGGCTATGGCCTGCAATACAGTCCAAAGAACAGCTCTTCCAAGGCCATGGCATCCAAGAAAGATAGTCGCAAACGGCCAAGCCCTCCCCCAAAAGACACCGTTCAATCATCCCTGGCAATAAAGCGCCACTTCATTTCACTTCACTTCTCCCTCCTCGTCTCTCTGCCTTCACTTTTCCTCGTCATTTTGCCACCTCTTCCTTCAGAGCGAATGAGCGTTGGGCGGCTACACCAACTGCTTTTGCTTCATATATAAATCATTGAGGTGTAGAACTCGAGCGAGGATTGTAACTTTAACTTGACTGTGCAATAGTTAGGGCTTTGTCTTACATTTGGGTGGCTAAAAATCTGGTCGCGTCTCCCTGTGCGTTAGGTCAGAAAGGCATTCATTGAATACCAAGTAGGGCGTACTGGGATGTTAGGAAGCTAACTAGGGTTTCAGATTCTGGTTTGCAACTTGCAGTTTTGCGAGATTACCTGATGAAACCCTAAGTTTAAAACTGTTATGGAAGTTCGACAGGCAACGCAGAGTAGGATTGCGTCAGGTTTTTTAGTAGATTTCAAGAGCGGGCTGATTGCACCCATGCTTTGCTTGCGTTCCCCGACTCGCAGACGCTGCTCGTTTCATTTTCACTTTTTGAAAAGATTTCAATGGCATGCTTTTGAAGTTATTGTTTGCCTATTCAAAAATCATCCAGTTCGAGAAAAATTTTAATTTCGGTATTTAAAAATATTTTTTAATGGAATTGAATTTTTGTAAATTTCGTTAATTTTTTTAATTTTAGTATTCGGAAGATAGTGAAATTAGGAGTATGATAATCTAAAAAACAATTTTAAATTTGTATAAATAATAATTAGAATATAGATAACATATTTTGAAATATGATGTAATCATTTTATATTATATTATTATGATTAAAATTTAATTAATAACTAATTAAAAATTTATTATACTAAAATATTTTTTGAAATTTTCAGCGCGAATTGGTAAATCATGTAGAAAGCCTACGTGGATGGAAGCCACTCAATTTTGGGTATAATTGTGGATTACACCTAGTAAAAAAAAAATCGAAATTGAAATAGTATTGAAAATACTAAATTCCAACAATTTTTATATCTAAATAATAAAATTATTAAAATGGATGAAATTGACTCTCCAATTTGCTAATTTCAGTAAAATTAAATTTTACTAAATAATACCTGAGTTACATGATTAATTTTTATTTTGTCGAATCAGAATGTGTTGTACGTAAAAAAAAACCCTCTCTTCGAGCATCTAGTGGTCTCAATCCAAGCTTAAAATCTTGGATTCAGTCTCCGAGAGCTCCGACAACAATGCATTTCGATCTCAATTTAGGTTCAATTTCAGTGTTTGACATTTTTTTTCCAACAATGATTGTCAAAAGACAAAGATGAACATGAGCTGCCGAGCAAAAATAAGACTCGAAAACATTTTATTTATTTGTAAGTTATAAATTTATATTTTAGGTGAATTGAAGTTCAATTTCTCGTAGAATATAAGGGGAAAAAAATAGATTTTTTACTGCAAGAGCGGATAAAAAGATATGAAGGATCCGATGTGGTACAATTATTGAGTGGATCTCATTGTGACTTGTCCTCTTATACTCGTATCTACAAGCACGCAATCATGGCATGCATCAAAAGAGAGAGAGAGAGAGAGAAAGCGCAGGGGCTTCATTGTATTCTGCACTTGAGATCCAGATTTTGTTCGACTGGCCACTGCCCAGTTTGTACCGTGCGTTCCCTTCCTGACAAGGAGAACCTCCTCCTCCTCCTTCCGGGTAAATATGTATCTCTCATCTTTTACCTCCTTTTAACCTCGGTGAAAAATGAAAGTTGGAAAAAGAAGAGAGGTCAAGCTGGATATTCGAATTGACCGACCTTCTGAGAAAAAGTGGTCCGGGTCCAGAAGCCTTGGACCCATTAAATCAGACCCCTTTGGGACCAGACTCGCGGCTCCAATCTGGACCACCCTAATCCAAATTGATCCGACTGCCAGTTGCTCGCGATGAAGCATGACAATCCGTTGCTTGCTCCCCCTGATCTTAGTTATAACACATTGATTTGCTATTCTCAACCTCAATTCTCCGTGCATCATCAGCTTAATTGAAAGCTTCATTGGACTATCAGTGAATTATCGTCTGCGCAATCAAAATAAGGCGTAGGGATAACAATTGTAACAGGGTTGAAATAAGGAGGAGCAAAAGCACTGTGGATTCGGATTGGAGGGGGGGGTGTGTGTGTGCTGGGAGGCTGCTGATGGGCCCTGTCAATTCCCATCCACTAACATTAGACAAGGAGGGATGGTGCATCAAAAGAGGCATTCTTATTAAATATCAAGAATTGCACACAACAGGAAGCAGAAATTTTTTTTTTTTTTTTTTTTTAAAAAAAGTAAGCCCCTAAACAATAACAGTAAGCTCTCTAATAATATAATTAGTACCATAACAGTACACTCAGTGTAGGGTTTCAAAACTACAACTACAGCCCCGTCTCAACAAAATAAATATTAACAACGCCACCCACTCCTTCATACAACTCTCTCTTCCTCCTCCATTTCTCCTCCTCCTTATGAAGGAGGAGCGCTCCGAGATGTCTGAGGACGACAGCGACGGAGGGGAGGAGGAGAGGTGGGGGCCGGATCCAGGTGGCGCAGCCGCCAAGAACCGGGGGTCAGCCTCCGACCCGCCCCCGCCATTCTCGGACCAGGTGCTGGAAAACGTCCTCGAGAACGTGCTGCAGTTCCTGACCGCGCGGCGAGACCGCAACGCGGCGTCCCTGGTCTGCAGGTCGTGGTACCGCGCCGACGCCCAGACCCGGCGGGAGCTCTTCATCGGGAACTGCTACGCCGTGGCGCCGGCTCGCGCTGTGTGCCGCTTCCCCCGCGCGGTGGCGGTGGCGCTCAAGGGCAAGCCCAGGTTCGCCGACTTCGGCCTCGTGCCACCTGGATGGGGCGCGAGGTTTACCCCCTGGGCCTTCGAGCTGTCGTCCGCCTACTCGTGCCTCGAGCGGCTTTACCTCAAGCGAATGACGGTGGCGGACGCTGACCTTGCTCTTCTTGCTAGATCCCTGCCTTCGTTCCGCGAGCTCTCGCTCTTCTGCTGCGATGGCTTCGGCACGGCGGGGCTCGCCTCCATTGCAGAGAACTGCAGGTTTCCCGATCTATCGCAACTAGGGTTTCTTTAGATTGTTCCAATTAGTAACAATTTAGATGCTTTAGATCTGGAGTTCTCCCACATGATGGGATTAGGTAGGAATCAGCGCCAGAAATTGATGTATTTTTGGTGAATTTAGGCTTCTCCGAGTGCTGGATCTGATGGAGAACGATGTGGAGGACGACGAGGACGACGAGGTGGTGGACTGGATCTCCAAGTTCCCGGCTTCTCCGACCTGCCTGGAATCGCTGGTGTTCGATTGCGTGCGGTGGCCGGTGAACTTCGACGGCCTGGAGGCCCTCGTCGCCCGCTCGCCGGCGCTCCGGCGCCTGCGAGTAAATCAGCAAGTCTCCGTGGGACAGCTCCGCCGGCTCATGGCGCGAGCGCCACATCTCACCCACCTCGGCACCGGCTCCTTCCGCTCGGCCCAGGTCCCCGGTGAGGACGGGGTTGATTTGGAGCAGGCGTTCGTCGCCGCCTCCAAGTCCTTAGTCTGCCTTTCGGGTTTTCGTGACCTTGCGCCGGAGTACCTTCCCGCCATCCTCCCGACCTGCCCCAAACTCACCTCTCTCAACTTGAGCTACGCCGAGATTACCGCGGAACAGCTCCTCCCCATCATTCTCCACTGCCACAATCTGCAGAACTTCTGGGTAATGTTCGCTTTCGAAAATGAAGTTTTGGTACGTCTCAAGATGAATCCCTGAATCCGTTTTCTCGTGTTCCCTTTGTAGGTTCTCGACACCGTCGGCGACGAAGGGCTCCAAGCTGTTGCAGCAACGTGCAAGGACCTCAGGGAGCTCAGAGTGTTTCCTTTGGATGCAAGAGAGGACTCCGAGGGCTCTGTTTCGGATGTTGGTCTAGAGGCAATATCCGAAGGCTGCCCGAAACTCCGGTCGATCCTCTATTTTTGTCAGAGAATGACCAACGCTGCTGTTGTGGCCATGTCCAAGAACTGCCCAGAACTTGTGGTGTTCCGGCTCTGCATCATGGGCCGCCATCGCCCCGATTATCGCACAGGGAAGGCTATGGATGATGGCTTCGGGGCCATTGTGATGAACTGCAAGAAGCTCACGCGGCTTGCGGTGTCTGGTTTGCTTACTGATAAGGCCTTCGAGTACATTGGCAAGTACGGGAAGTCTGTGAGGACCCTCTCGGTTGCTTTTGCTGGGAATAGTGATTCGAGTCTTGAGTATGTGCTTGAAGGGTGCCCCAAATTGCAGAAGCTTGAGATCAGGGACAGCCCTTTCGGAGACTTGGGTCTTCTCTCCGGGATCCACCGTTACTATAACATGAGATTCCTCTGGATGTCTTCATGCAAGCTTTCTTTGAGGGGGTGTAGGGAGGTGGCTCAGAGATTGCCTCATTTGGTGGTGGAGGTGATCAGAGACAAAACTGGGGAAGATGACGGGGAGTCGGTTGAGAAGCTATACCTTTATCGGTCTCTTGCAGGACCACGGAACGACGCACCACCATTTGTGAAAATCTTGTAGCGTGTCTACACCAACAAGTTTGCCATTTTCTTCTAGCTTGGCCAAGAGTGGATTTGATCTATCATTTCTTGTAGCAGGAGTTAATTTGGTGGAATGTTTTCATAAACCACCTTGGATGTCTGCTGTTGCATGCCATCAAGATGAGATAGCTCCATTCTTTTTCCCTCTATTAGTGCTTCTATTCCTTATGCTCGGGTTAGAATCTGATGAATTAGGAGGAGCAACTCCAAAGATCAAGTACCCGAATGACGTTGTATCAGTAAGCCATTCAAGAGCTGAACATAAATGTGTGCAGACTTAGCCAAGAGCTCTCGCCCGTCTGTCATTTCAGGGAAGTCAACTACAGATGCATCACTTGATCTATTATTCATCATCCGAAGCTAATATGCCTGATCATAAGGTCAAAACCTGCAACCTAGTTCTCTCATTTGTAGGAGTTTTCATGGTTTTTTTTTCCTATGGAAGATTAGCAAACTTACATTTCCATCTATTTCTGCGATTGTTAGCTTCAATATATCAAATGCTTGCAAACAGAATCTCTTGTAAGGATTGATGATGATGATGATGTTTATTATTCGTATTATCTATTCTCTGCTCTTTTGGAGATTAAAATTGACTATAGATTAGTCTTCACTCTCACTATCCAATGCCGTACTTGGTTCTACTAGTGGCGTTTTATGGCAACAGAGACCTTCTTGACGGGCCAGAGGTTGAAAAATCACAACTACTCCTGAGTCCTGACCTTCATTGAGAAGGTCAGCAGAAGTTAGGCTCAGGTCCAATGAGGGTAATTACACTTCATTGATAGGGCAGTCCATTTCACCAGATTAGTGCAGCTTTCCTGATTGCGGGCCACCGCTTTGTTTGTCCGAATCCGCGTACGCGCTCATCTGCATAAATCCCCACCTCTCCTGGTCCCATGAAAAGCCATCAATGGACCTGGCTCCATTGATATCACCCCCAACCTAGATTTTCCATCTTGTGATATATTTCTCCCACCCTGGTTAGGTCTTAACCATAGCGTTCATCCATGGCTATCTATTATGGTAGACTTTTGCTTGCGTCGAATAGGTTAGATTTGGGTCATTTTCACGCTACTAATTTCATTACTTTGAAAGTAATGGAGTTTGTTGCGAGAGCTCGGTTTATCACCGGCTACGGTCACAATCCATGTATAAAAAAAATATTATGAAGAAAATTATTAAAAATTCTCCAGCAGTGATCGTATTGACTCTCTAGTCAGTTACACTACAGAAAAATAAAAGTTAAATTTAAGAAATTGATATCAGACGTTTACCTCTATGAATAATTCTATATTTATAGTAGGTGAAGCAATTCAGTGTATTCGAAATTTTTTAATCTCAGTTGGAATAGTCATCGGATTTAAAATATATATTAATTTTTATAATTATTGGATAAATTTACTTATGAGCTTAGGCTTTTTAGCCTAACGACTTACCTAGATGTGACCTTTCACGAGATTTACGGAGCTACAACTGCTAAGTCCACCGAACTGCAACCGTTGGGTTCACCGAGCTTCAAATACCTCGGTAACAAGTTTAAATCGTGGTCTCAAATCCCTCTTGTACTCGCAAAATTAGCTAAGTACATCATTAGATTTGCTAAGTGTGTGTTTTGTAATAGATTAAGACCCAAATTAAGGTTAAAATTAATAAACTATTTTTTTAGACTAATATTTTTTTATATAAATGTTAACTCTATAATAATTTGAAATTTGGAAAATTAATTAATTTTTTATAATAATTTAATTTAATGGTAGTGTAAAATAATTAATATTAATTTTTTTAAAAAAAAATAGTTAACCCAAGTTAGTTCTGACTCTGACCCATTATCAAATGATATCTAATTGTTCATTAACTTATTCTCACATGTCAGCAAATTTTGTTCCACACACACATAGATGTTGTAAAGAGAAGAGAAAAAAATTTATATTTCTTGTATATGATTTTATACATCCTACAATGCTTGTTTGTGTAAATAAAAAAGATCTAAGAATAGAAATAAGGGAGGTAAAGAATTTACTAACTTGAGTTTTCAGTATAAGTCATGAATGCATCATCCTGCTATGGGTATTGATTCTGTGGTCATCTTAGAGGTTGAGCTTTGGCGAAAGCATATGTTGTTTGATCAATAAAAGATACTAAAGTGAGATGAAGTGTACCACTGACAAAATGATGGCGAATAAGTGGCAATCAACGTTAATGTGTTTAGTGTACTCATAAAAAATATTATTGTAGGTAATCTGAATGACAGTTTGATTGTCATAATAGATATTTGTAGCATTAGATTGAGAGACTTATATATTTTACAATAGCCATTGTAACTAAGGAAGTTCATAAGTAGTGTCAGCAAGTGCTCTATACTATACTTTTGTATTTGAATGACAAACTATTGTTTACTTTTTGTTGTGCCAAAATATGAGAGAATCTCTTAGAAAAGAGCAATAACCAATAGTGGAATGGCTATTTGTAAGATCATTAACCCGATTAGCATCAAAGTATACACATAATATAAGTAAGAACTAAGTAAAGAAATAAACACCGTGAAATAAAATATTCTTGACATATCAAAGAATACGAGGCCTTGCAGCAAAATGAATAGTATGGGAAACAACCATGAATTGATTAATAATATGAATTGCATATGTTATGTCGGGTCGAATGGCAGTTAAATAGATAAGACTTCCAACTAATTACCTATAAAGAGTAGAATCTTCTAAAATGGTTTCTTCCATAGGTGAAAGTTTGACATTGGTGTTAAGTGGAGTGTTAACAATTTTATTATCTATCAAGCTACTACAAGACAAAAAATCAATAGCATATTTTGCATGTGATAAATAATATCTTATGCTATTAAAGGAGACTTTCAACCCAAGGAAATAACTCCAAATAACTAAAATCCTTCATTTCAAGTTGTGCATTGAGAAACTATTTCAACTCTACAATACCCTACAAACCATTTTCAATAATGATTATATTATCCACATAAAAAAGCAAAAGAGTATATTCCTTCTCAGTTTTTCGAATAAAAAAAGTATTATCATAAGAGCTAAAAAAGAGCCCAAATTGGCTAACGGTGGAGCTAAATTTGACAAACCATGCTCGAGGAGCCTACTTAAGTCTATACAAGACTTTTTGAAAATGGCAAACCTTATCGGGTGGATAAGTATATCCATGTGAGGATTTCATATAGACTTTTCCAAAAAAATACTTATTCAAAAAGGTATTCTTCACATCTATTTGAAAAAGTTACCTTTTTTGACAGCCACAATAACTATAAGACTGCGAACAAAGATTAGAGCAAAAGTCCCCTCATATTCAATGTCATATTCTTGAGTAAAGCTCTTTGCTACTAATCTAGCTTTGGAGTACTCTACTGAGCCATTGGCATGGATTTTAATTTTATAAACCCATTTGCATACTGCAGTAATTTTATCAGGTGGTAAATCAACCCAAGTCCCAAGTGTGGGTTTTGGTTAAGGCATATAATTCTTCTTTTATAGCTTGCTGCCAAAGAGAATTAGTACTAACTTCCTTATAAGAGAAAGGTTCATGCAAAGCAATAATATCATAGTAATAATGATAATCCTGAAGATAAGGTGATGACTAATGTACTCTAGTGACTATAACATGAGGAGATAAAGAGGAATTGAGTGGTGACTCAGAATTTGGAGGCTCAAAATCTGCAGACAAGTTAGATATTGCAGATCTAACTATAGTGTGATAATCTATTTATCCTACATTAAAAATGATAGGAGAAGGTGAAGGAGTCTCGTTGTTCAGGCAAAAAAGGTGTGTTTGAAAACAACTTAAAATATAGATTGGTAAAGAAAGGTGAGTTATTGTCAGACAATTGAAACTCAGAAAGAGGATAAAATATTTTATGTTCTCAAAAAGTAATATATTGTGAGATACCAAAACATTTAGAAATAGGATCCTAACACCTATAACACTTATGCTCAATTCCATAGCCCAAAAAATAATATAGCCTGGAGCGAGGTTCTAGTTTTGAGCGTTCATATGACTGTAGAAAAACAAAACAAGTAAATCCAAAGACTTGAAGAAGATTATAATAAGAAATTTTACCATATAAATGCTCATAAAGATTTTGCTTACCAGTCACTGTAGAGGGAATGCGATTGATGGTATAGATAGCGGTGAGAATTGTTTCTTCCCAAAAATACTCGGGTAATGAGGCAAAAATCAAAAAAGCACGAACATTATCTAGAATGTGTCTATGTTTATATTCAGCATGATAATTTGCTAAGAGGTATTAGAACAAGATCTATGGATAGTAGTGTCATGTTGAGAGAGAAGAGCAAGAAGGCTATCATTTTAAGGCTATCATTTTTATGCTTCATAGCATTATTTATTCGAAGAGTTTTAATGATATAAGAAAATTAAGTTTTCACAAGTACAGTAAAATTTGCATAAATTTTAGGCAATTGGGAATAAATTTTTATGAAATATATCTAAATGAGTCGAGAATAATCATCAATAAAAATTACAAAGTAGATAACACCTCCCATAGTAGCTATAGAAGAAGGTTCCAAAATATCAATATGCAAAAGGTCAAAAATAGCAGAAGAAATAGAATTGCTATTAGAGAAAGATAAAGTATAATATTTACCTAATTTACAAGAAACATAATCAAAATTTTCATATTTAATATTCTCTAAAAAAGCAGTAAAACATAAATACTTTAATGTAGAGGAGAAAACATGACTAAGACGAGAATGCCAAATAGAAGAAGATACGGAGACAACATACTTTGACACATTAGGAGACAAATGTAATTTGTAAAGGTAGGTGAAGAGATGATAATTTAAATAAACAATCGATTTTATACACAGTTCCAAGGATCTATCTCATTTGCGGATTCTACACATAACAATCATGACAAGAAAAATATACATTAAGACTAAGGTCACATAATTGTTCAATAGAAATAAGATTTAACGGAGTTTGGAAACAAGAAAAGCATTAGATAGAGACAAAGTGGAGGGTGAAATATCACCGATGTGATTAACAAACAAACATGGGTTATCAACGATAAGAATAACATGAGAATAAGACATAATGTCTTTAGTTTTAAACATATGAGAATTAGTAGTTATATGATTACACCATATAGAGTCAAAATACCAAGATGAAGATGTACCTAGGGTGACAAATAAAATTTTGGAAGTGAAGGTACCGGTGATAGATTGAGCTGAAGCTTATTTTAAAGTATCAAGATCTATTTTATTAAGAAGCTTATTTAAGGAGTTATTAGAAGATAAACTTTTAGTAGCAATAGCAACTGTATTGTAATCAAAGGTCTTACCAGATTTAAATTTGGTTTGATTATACTATTTAGTTCCTTAATTGGATTGCAACTTGAAGTAGTCACAAATGAGATGTCTTAGTTTGTGCAATATTTGCATATCACTTTTTGCTGTGATAGAGAAGAGGCAGGAGTAGGTAGAATAGTATCCGTAGAAATAGATTGTCGAGACTTCGAAGTAGCAAGTCAAGCTTTTTTAGCGCATAACTTTGTGATTACTGTGTCAAGATTAGGAAAAATATCCCTATGCTATAAAGAGAATCTGACAGACTCAAAATCATCATTTAAAGTCATAGTGAGCTAATAAACTCAAAATTTATCTCTTTCTTTTATATAAAGTATAGCATCATGGGCATCATACCATTTTGATTTAGACAATGATAATTAGTCCTATAGAGTGGTCATCTCAAATAAAAAATTATTACTAGATTAACCTGATTTTTGATACATGCAGTTAAGATTACCAAAAAGCTGAAATTGATGAATGCCATTAGTAGTAGAATAGTGCTTTACAAGTGAATCCCAAACTTCTTTTATAGTCTCCAGATGCCCAAATTGAAGTTTAACAGGTGAAACTCAAGTATTACGAAATCAAGTAATAATTTGATAATTTTTACTGTCTCATTCTTTAATCATTTTATCATATTTGGATATCTCTCCACCTTTGCTTTTAATTGATTTGGTCTTATCACCACTAACACAGTGCTATAATTTTTGACTTTTAAAAAAAGGGATATTTCTTAGGCCCAAATAATACAATTTGTACTATTAAGGATGATACTAATAGCATGTAAAATGTCCAATTTTTTCATAAAATAAAAAGAACAAAAGTAATAATATTAAGAAATGGAGAAAAAGAAATATGAATATAGAGTTAAAATTGGTCCAAAATAACCCCAAAAAATGGATTCTTTAGACTGAAAAATCTTAAAATTCAATTTGAATTTTAAAAAGTCCAAGCAAAAAGTAGTGAGGCATCTGGCCAAATAGATGAAGTCAATTTGTGAGATCCCTAATATTTAGGGTTTGATTTATGAGAAGTTATGGTTCAAAGAAAATTTATATAAATGATTATATTAGTGAATGATAAAAAATAAAAATATAAAATCTAATAATGACACAATAAATTAAAAAAAAGAACAGAGTAAAGCTATGATACGATATAAAGAGAAGAGAAACAAATAAATTTTTCTTTGTATTTATTATATATAATTTTATACATCTGACATGACTCATTTATACAAATAGAAAAAACTTAAGAATAAAAATAAAAATAAATTTAGAAATTAAATCAAATTATATTTCAATAATTAAACAGTAACAATATTCTATTCCATTACTAAATAATACCTTATTATTTATTAATTTATTCTCACGTGTCAGCAAATTTTGTTCCACATGCGCACACATCTCTCTCTCTCTCTTTTTATATACATAGATGAATCGATCTACTAGTACTATTGTGTTTCTGTGTTTCTGATCTTTTGGAGGATGTGATGAAGCCGGATTCTCTACAGAGGTCTCGTCAATCATTCGGTCGCATCTCCCCCGGTACATCAATCTACCGAAACAGTATTCTTTTCGCTGACCGGTGGACCAGCGGCCTCCACAGCTCTCCATCTGATGATTGCGGGCTTTATCGTCTTAATGCGTTTTTTCTTTTGAAAGTTGGCGGAAAATGACTCAGACAGCCGTCGTGGGAGACGATGGGCTGCTTTGTTCGGAATGAGATCTCGGTGTGGTGCAGCATGTATCTGTTTGCTTTGCCAAAAGGAGAGATTTTGTGGTGCTTCGGCCGGAATGAGTGAATCCATCAGCATTCCAATCAAAGATGGAAATTTGGCGTCTCAGGCCCTTGTCATCTGCTGGGCCGTCCTCGGGAGTTTGATTTTTACATGCGAACCCCTGAAAACAAGCATAATTATAAATTTGAGAACTGTTTTGATCTGTCAAGAATGGATACTTTCCGCTAGTTTCTTCGAAAACATTTTCGAACGCTTTGGATAACCTTGTTCATCATCTATTGCAGGAATTGAGTGGTCAAAGAATAGCATGATGCAAATCATGGCGCCAATAAAACTGAACCCAGTTATCATTGTTCTCATCGAAACTTTTATTCTTATTTGCTAGCAGAGACTGGTCAACCCTAGACAGCTTGGTTTAGGTCGCATCTCATAATCATGCCGCGTATTCATGCCGCTCCAACCTTCATCTGATTCCATCTTCTTTTGGACTCGAACCGAGTTCATGCATTTTGTTTATGAAATATGAGTACTTCAACACAATAATTATGATTCAAGTCCCTAAAGCTTAATGTGGGATTAAACATTAGAAAAAGTTGTTTGTCGCCGAATCATTAGATTTGATGAACACTTCAGTTGACTCGCCATCGGTCATTAGCAAGACCGAGAGACGGCTTGATACCTTGTGCTTTTCTATCTATGTCTCATCATTCATCCTTCTTCATCAATCTCCACTGTCGTTTGTCTGCTCGGAATATCTGGAGTACAAGGAACAGTACAATGCTCACGGTTGGTGATCTGTCTGTCTTGGGTTGGTGCTTTAACGTGTTGTAATCTTCAGCGATGATTCTTAATCATTTTTCTCGATTGGTTTAACCTTAATAACTCCAAGTCCATCAACCCCGAAGCTACTCGGATATCGCCACTAAAATAAATAAATTGCAAAGGAATCTCAGCCTCAGGGGAGCAATGCTTTGGTTTATGGTAGACAACCTCGACTGCAAGACATTATGGTTTCTCTTCAAAGCAATGCTAACATGTAATAATGCCTAATAACAATGTGTAATTGGACTTTTTACTCAAGTAAACAATTCAGAGTAACGGAAGTAGCGGAACTCACTCACGATAAAGCGAGATGAAGCCAGCAAAGTGGGGCCACTTCCGCTAACACCTCACTATTCTCTGATGAAACGACAGCTTCGCTCAGGCCCACATTACAGATGAAGACAACACAACAGTGAGAAAAGCGAGAGACCTGGTGGGAAACAATAAGAGCCAAAGAGCAACCAATCGAAAGGCAGGCTACATGCAACAGTACCAATGCCTCGCTTCTCTCTTCATTTCATTACCGAACATAGTCTTACCGTCGTTGTTTTCCACAACCAAACAAGATCACTCCCAGAGCTCGAAGTAAACTTCCCTGCACACCAAACAGTTAGCCACTTTGGGGACCAAACATGATAGCATGCAGATAGCACATAACCTGCTTGTCTCCGTGAGATATTTGAATGCAATATTTAGGTTTCCCTTAGGGCAGGTCTCTGGCTTTTCATTTTGTGGGGTCCCATGCGGAAGACCCAATCATTTTGCCCACTAATGAGAGGAGTCTTTGTTTGCTTATCATTTCCCCTGGAACTCAACAGCCCACCCTTATTCTTGGTGCAACTGTGCCTCAAATGGTTATTGCTAGAGCATACAAGACTTGGCTAACTGCACATTTGACATGGGTGAGGGTTTGGTATGGACGACGGTCAAAGGACTTTTAAGCCTGCGGCCTGTGGGGTCTTCAATCTGGAAAGAACTGGTTACACTCGACTCTCCCTTTAAACTTTTTGAACAATACTGATGCGTCTATATGGTTTATAAAAGCACTGGATGATTCCAAATGTACGAAATAATTTATCGTTTCATGCACGCAATCCGACAGGAAGTGTTGCATGGCCATGATGCATAAGAATATCATTTGGGAGTGATATTTGGCTTAGGGTGGTCCAGTGATAAGTGGAATTAAAAAGAGACATTGGCAATGAATGTGGGGGAAAGAGACTCATCTTTATGGAATGGAGGCATGCTTGATAGATGGATTTAGCTTGACTTACTTCTTTCCCAAAAGAGAGTGGCCATGCTTTTGAGGGGCTGTGCCACTACTTTGCTGCATTTCATGTTCCAATTGGAGGGCTTGTGTGCCACTAGTTCCCCTGCAATCATTCATCATGAGAGCAGGTGAAGGATAAGCCTTTAACGAAACAGATGAGATGAGAGACCAGTTACTTCCGGACCATGAACAGGCAGATACGAACACTTGGAAAATCTATGGTCCACTTGTCCACACCGCTCCTGGGCTGCAAGTGACATTTGGAAACTTCCAAAAGAGTGCTGGCTTTCCAGCTCTTGCCTACAGAGGTCACTGGTCAAGCAGTGTGGTGTCCAGACCCAACTAGTGATGGTCACTATTTTTGGTTTGAATTTTGGAGGTCGGATGCTAAATCCTAAAGGTTACTTAACATGCCTGATCAATGGTTTCATAGGGTTAATTATTCTCTTTATTAGGCTATAGATTGCAGCATGGCATCTTATATGCAGTCCAATTAATGAACAGCTTATCCAATTAAGAAGTGTTTATGTTAGAAATATGGGCTCAGCTACCAATCATGTTCCCATTATTAAATAGGGAAAATAGGTTTATGCTCGCAAATCATGCTAGACTTCCAATCAATTCACCGACTTAACCGACCCATTTGCAAACCTTAGGGAGAAAAAAACACACACATAATAAAAACAAAATGACAACTAAAGCTTCCACAACGCCATTACTTTATATCATCCAATGTGTCACCGCATGTGCATCAGTGACTAGATTAACATTAATTTGTTGTATTGTTCACAATCAGCCCTTAATTTCTGCATTTTGAATTAGATGGGCATTGGAATTTTTTTAATTAACAAAGCACTGTCTCCCAACACTTTGAAATGGACCTATGAAGTGTGCAAGAGTCGTTGGCCCCCTGCTCAATCACTTGTATTAAAGAACACAAATCCAAGCAAATCAAAGAAGCTGAACAAAATCTGTAATTAGGGACAATGAGTGACACACTTTGTTCAGTAAGGACCAGCAGCCGGTCCAGATCTGACCACCAAACCTTGTCAGATATCAGGCTGATAACAACGGTTTGATGTTTTAGATCTACACAACAGCCCTAGATCAATACCTCACAAGGATCAAGGCACACAAGTCAATGAAACCAAGTTTATGTCACCATAATATCTTCAAATGTTCATACAGTCGGAGAAAAGGTAACGAAAAGGGAACAGCTCATCAAGGGTCTTTCTTTTATTGTGGTAAAGTAGAGAGTTGAGACACTATTCATGGGGCCAACCTTTCAATATGCCACACTTTACTTCCATTAACCTCTCTGCAGGAGTATCGCAACCTGTTATGCGCATTGAAGAAGGAATTGTGTAGTTGAAGTTAAGCTGTAGTCTACACAATCAAGGACCTCATAATAAGCAAAAAATTGCTCACCGATCATGGAGACAAGAAGGTTGTCCTTGCCAAAATTCGCAAAGCGTAGGTGAAAGTCTGTAGCCACCCCAGTTTTCAGGCTTTGGCACCAAGCTCCTGAGCAACCATGAACAAACAAGATTCGAGTTGTCTCAGTTTGAGAACACAATTTATGAAACAAGTATGACCAACTAGAGATCAACAAAGATCATAAGGATGTTCTAATTTTAATGTGGGAAGCATGCTGTCACAGTGGTGCAAGATAATTATAGTGAATGGTATGCACTAAAATTTAAGTAGGTAAACAATGGGCCAAAACGGTTGTTGACTGGCTATTATCTAATATGAAGGTTTCCGATAATTGGCATCAGACAGTTCACAAGGAACACAAACCCCCCATTTAGAGCTTCCCAAGGAAAACTAAGCTACCCATCAGAGCGAAGTCAATAATGACTGAATATCATAAATGCCACAGAGCTAGTGGTCCTTGCTATGAAAGGAATTGGGAACCACACAAGGTACCGATTTTAAAACACAACAGGCGCTCATTGCTCAGAGTCTGATGCAGAGCAGGGTGATGATGAGTGCTATCCATTGGAAATGTTGGATAGGCTTTGTTTTCTAATTGAACTGAATAGCTTACAGTAACTGCCTAATTGGACAATCCAGGGATGCAGCCATTGTGCTTGAAAAAGGATAACAGAGTAAAAGTTGGTCCAATGAAAAGATCTCAGATGAAACCTAGCAGATGTACAACCTTCCCTAATAATTTTGGAAATGATCTGATCAGCTCCATGAATTTAGCTTGTTTTAGAGGATTATCAGGTAGTCAAACAAAGAAGACTAGATGCCAATGTTCAAACTATTTCTAAAAGCTGAGACAGTAGGAATTGAATAAATAACAGTCTTGAATCGCACTTGGAAGCTGAATAGCCAGTGTGTTAAACCTGACTGTACATATCGTTCTCTCCATAATCCCCAACTACAGGGATGTAGGGCTGTCAATCGGCTCGAAAGCCTGGCCCGAACTTTTTGAGTTCGTTTTCAGGCTTCAGGTCGGTTCGGGCCCAAAAATTAAAAATCAGTAGACCTGATCCGAATCCCCAGCCCAGCCTGAAAAAAAAAAAAACTAGAACACAGTTTCGGGTTCAGGTTCAAATATTGTGCTTTGGGCTTGGACTTGGCAGTGCCCGAGCCTAGCTAGGCCACCCCTACAGGGACACACATGAAGCACAAACAGTCCTTGCGATGACAAGGAAAATCAGAAGTTCTGGACACCAGCCCAACTAACAAAATGATATGGGATTCATTACACGCAATGAGCATAGAATATACATGAGCATTATTTCTTTTAGCACTTATAGAGCTATGTCGGTAAACCAAACATTGCATAGTAGTGAAATAACAGTGACTGCCAATATAAAATAACACAAAGAAAGTAGCTTCTATAATGTAACACAACTTTGATGAATGTTCCACTAGCAAGTTCTCTAGGAAATTTAACCTATTCAGTACCAATCTCAATAGAACTACATTTTCCCATACAACCAAAACCACTAGTTTCTTTGATATATTTTTCAATTTACCTATTTCTAATGAAGCACATTATTGGGATATTCAATGTAAAAGTCTACTCACCATGATAGCAAATAGCAACCATCCAGATTAGGTGGTACACAATGTATACTAATAGCACAGAAAAAATTAAAGGAACAGACCTACCAGTGAATAAGCATCATTCCTGCCGAAGAATGAAGAGCACATTCACATCATAGGTGTTTATCAAATCTTACCTGTCAGAGTATTTAGCTTCCAGTTCCTTGTATGCTTGGTACAGCACATGCCTTCCAGCTACAACAGTACTCTGAAGAAAGATGGATGATCCCTTGTCAAGTATAGAAAGAAAAAATTTCTTATTAAGTGCTTGAAAGCAAGGAGCAAACAATAAAAACCTGCTTGCTAGCTATTGCTCCAAGCTGACTTCCTTGAGGTCGACTATGGAAGTATTTTTCAGATTCCTCGACAGGAACCTTCTGAGCAGTTCCTTCTATCCTCACCTGAAAAATTAGTTCACAGTTTCTACGAACTAAAAAAAAATTGCTCCAGAAAAGTATTAAATAGAACAATGCTGAACATTATGTTTGCAAATAATAGCAAGTTAAGAGCATAATTTGTCGTAATCTTCCTTGGATTCCAATTTAGAAAAAAAAACTGCTGCTTGTGATATTTAAATTGGTATTTCCTGCAATACAAAATATTTTGACATAAAAGGTCCAAAAACTTACCTGGCGATTAAGTTCATTCCAATAGAAAAGAAGTGCTGCATGCGGATTTTCCAACAATTCTTGTGCCTTCCGGCTTCCATAATTTGTGTACCTAATAAACCCAGTTCAAATTTAACTAAAGGTGAAATTCTTTCATATTTCAAACATTTACTTAATGTACCTGAACATGTAAGGCTTATAACAGTACTATAAGAAGAGGAACAGATCCAGTGGCTTCCAATAAAAAAGAATTGCTACTGACCAAACGAAGCCCTCTTTATCCACACCTTTCAGCAAGACCATGCGTGAGGAGCTGTAAAAAGCAAACATTGCCATATACAAATCATTTAGGTGCCACACTAAGTTAAAATGTATAGGCACAATTTGCTTTCAATGGTTTATATAAGAAATAATAATGGTGGTAAATCATCATGGCAAAGAATTAGCTGTACATACGGCTTTCCTTCCTTCCCGGAAGTTGACAAGGCCATAGCATTTGGTTCTCGCAAGCCAGCGGCAACTGCTTCATCAAACCATGTAAGGAACTGCAAGCCCATTATATGTCCAAAACGAAATCATGTACTGACCCAAATGAATGCTGTTGGAAGGGAAACATATAAAGTCCAATGCTGGAAATATATTCATGATAAGGTCTAATGACAAAAATCATTGGGGACAGATTTTGGATAGGCTCATGCAAGCCAAAAGGGTGCAAAATCAATTCTAAAATGGATGGTAGATATGCATACCTGATCCATAGGGTTGGACAACACCTTATCTTCAAGAAGTTCAGGAGAAATATAGTTCTCTCTCAGAGATGATATGTCAATAGATGGGGCCTTTCCTATTCTAACGCACATGGAGGTGCCAAGATATGCAGGAAGCCGAAGTCCATACTTCTCTGCAATTGATAGTGGTACAAATCGACCTCCTAAAAAGTGGTGAGGACCAGAAAATTTCTTTGCGCACAACTTTGGAGCAGTTAATGATACCTACATCATCCAATTAGGAATGAAATTAAAATTTCTAATGGTGGAATTGATGAATAGTTTTTCTTCAGTGGAGCAGTACAATTCCAGAACAAAATCAGTATATTGAATCAGATGCTAACCAGCATTTCAGGTTTAATCCCGTCATCATCTACATCCCCTTCTTCAACATGCCACCCAGAAGGAATATCCACAGAAACTATTGGAGGCATTTTGTTGGGTGCATTTTCAATATTGGACAAGAGAACAAGCCGTTGGATAAGATCATCAAAAGGTGGACGTGGTTTACCTACATGCCAGTAGACAGAAATTACCCTGCATGAAAAGGTACTAGTGAAAAATGAACAAACAACTAAAGAAAATAGGCAAAACTTCAAAAATTCTTAGTACATCTCATAGCAGATAGAGTAATAAACTGAGCCTCAGTCAGCATCATATAGTAGTGATAACACATTTTGATTAGCAGCATGCCCTACATTTAGGAAATTTGAATTGAACCACAACTTAATGTTAGCTGAATTGGGGCCTCCAGTTGACTGGTAATCAACATGTATAATCCATGAATATTTAATACCAAAGTCCTTGCACTCGAGGGCTTTTTCTTTGCAGGAAACATCAACTCGCTGGTGAACCATGTGCTAGAAAAGAATTCTACATTACTTATAGTTGGATCACATAAGTTCTTGCAAACCACAAGTTGGGGATTTAAAAACCTTTTACTGGAATATGCTCCCAAGATCAAACTTACTCAAGTTTGCCAAGAAAAATATGGAAGAGAAGTACACTGAAGCAACCATTCATGTTTCAAGGTATATTCAGAAATGGTCTGCAACTACTAATAATGCAAACCAAGTCAGAACTGAGAGACCAACAGCAGAATGCTTCTTAAGCCAAAAAAAAAAAATCCAATATAATAAGCAGATTACTGCTGTCTATCAATAAAAGGCTTCTTCATATTAACATTACTCCAGCCTAGATCCTCAATTTTTCTATTGTCAAAAAAGAAGATCTAGCCTGGACAATTGAAAGCAATGACACAATAAGATGTCCTTGTTCTGGAAATAAGACTGCGAAACAGAAAGCTAATTCAGTGGCTAGCATGAGTAACGTGGACAAATCTACTGTGAAAATCCTAATCTACTTTCTTTTTGGTGGAGATGTGCTGATTGTTGCGGGTGGGGGAAAGGAGTACTTAAAAGGGAGAGATAGTATCCTGCTGCCATCCTACTCTCCCAGAAAAGAGTATTGCTGATGCTTATTCAGAATCAAGACAAAACATACAAGGAGTGGAGACACCATGTGTCAGTTTTGTGTTAAATACTGATCCAGAAGCACGTGTTGTGTAACTATACTAGCTGGACAACATTTTTGTGTGTGCATACGTGCAAGGGTTTTACAACATAGACCGCATTAGTGAGTTTGAAAGAAACTCATTTGCTTGTAACAGTTCTATTACGAATGAGTGACTACACAAAATTTTGTAGAGAATGATAATTATCAATTATTTATAAAATGACTTGAGGATGGAGAAGAGAGATTACCCTGAAAAGAAAACCCAAATAGTGCATCTACAACAAGGTCAAAATCATTTGC
The DNA here is from genome assembly GCA_005019695.1 of Trichopus zeylanicus subsp. travancoricus. Classification (NCBI taxonomy): domain Eukaryota; kingdom Viridiplantae; phylum Streptophyta; class Magnoliopsida; order Dioscoreales; family Dioscoreaceae; genus Trichopus; species Trichopus zeylanicus. Next base: position 517,881 of record RXID01021982.1, read on the forward strand.
AAAGTTCTGTGGCAGGTCTTCGACTGGCAAGAATGGGATTGAGAGTGATTCCAACTACAAAATCACATAGGACAATAAAAACCAACCCATCATCATAAAGGTAAATTAGCATTGTACCTGAGTAACAAGACCAGTGTAGAGAATCTTTGGTGTGCGCTTCGGATAGGAAACGAGAAGTTTATATCCAAAGTGATGTAAGTGACGAGCAGCAACCAAACCATCACCACCATTATTTCCCGGACCACAGAGGACAAGAATGCGGTTATACTTAGTAGAATTGTAAACCTGAAAAATAAAAAAAAGAGCATAACGAAACCCAACCTTTCACTATATAAGATGTTTCAAAACCAAGTATGTCGAGAGTTAAAACAGTCGGTGGCAAACACCAATGAGATGCTTCTAGGGTACCATTAACGAACTCTTGGCAAACCAGATGCTTTCTCAACTATATTTCTTTAAATTGAACACAACTCTTTGGCAAAAAACACAAAAAATTGATCGACCAACAGCATAAGCATAGAAAGCAAAATTGCAGTACCTAAAAGCCAATACAGCTCCTATTTTTCTTCTTGGTTCCATTGCAATTAAACAAGAAAGTAATTTTTTTCCTTTTCTTTTGGGAATTTTGAAACCAAAAAAAATCAAAAACTATATTTAACTAGTCATTAGTATTTATGACCGACATATCAGAATTACCATTTCAAATACTGAAAAACACAAATTCCTGATTAAAACATCTATTTTAATTCACTAATAACACGAATTACCTCCGCTATCGAAGTCGCCACACTCAACCCCGCCAATTCCTGCACAAATTCCCCGACAAATCAAACCAAAAACCCCAAGAAAAATCCCATAAAGCCGTAAACTGAATCAAAAGCTCCATACCATCAACTGATCAACGCTGAATCCGAGGGCACCCATGAGCAGCTCATCAATCTCGGCAGCATCTCTCTGAGTGAGATACGAAATCCAATCATCTGCCATTTCCCTCTCCGATGCAAACCCGCGACCCAACCAAGCCGGAGAAGAAGAAGCTCTGCTGAGAGTTCTAGGGTTTCGTTTGAGCGCTCGAGCCCAGAGAGAAAGGGGGCCGACGCGAGCGGATTGGCAGAAAGGGGCGTTCTGGGAAGAAAGATGGGTACTTTGGGCAGGTAGGAGAGCAGCGGAGGTGGACAGAACGGGAATGAAAAATTTTGGGAGCAGCGGATGGAGAAATGATGATAGCATGGCGTGTATTTAGAGGCCTGCAGGCGTAGCATTCTTTTTCTTGGTTTGGACTTCATGCTCGGCCCATGTAGAAATTTAATCAGATGGTATATTTCTTCTCTAAATTTATTATTTTTTTAAAATCGTATGTAATTTTATATTTATTTTTAAAACTTAAAAACGTACATATGATTTTTTAAATCTTACTCAATTATTTTTTCCATTAAATTTAAAAAGTTAAATATTTTTGGGCTACTACACATATTACAAAAAAAAAAATTAAATATGAATTTATTATTAAAATTAAAATATTTATAAAATATATTTTGATATTGTTTAGTTCGAAAAGAAAAATAAAAATATCTGTGACATATTTAGATGAGGCTTTAATGATTTGATTGTTATTGAGAAAACTCTTTTTCATTCAATTTACAGACTTATGTGTAATAATTTAGTTCTCGACCTAACTTAAATCTATTTCGCTTTATCTCATATTAAATTTAGTTCAAAATATAAAATAATAAATTTGCCTATGATTTTCTTTAAACTCGTTTTTTATTTGATTTGTATTAAAATTAAAACTCAATCTAAATCAAATCTAAAGTTTGATATAAACCAAACATAAGATTTATTTTCGTTCATATTCTCCATTATATCGGCTTTAACCAGATCGTCTTTTCATGAAAATATATAAAAAATTTAATTTAAAAGAAAAATATACAGTTAAGTAAATTTTTAAAAAGCTATACACAATTTATTAATAAAGTGTAATACCAAAGATTTGAAATCATCATTTTGACTCTGAACAAAGGCCTTAACTAGCTAGGCTAATTTAACAAATATGAAATAATAATAAAATATAAAATCAAATATAATATAATTTTAAGCTTAAAACTGAATTTTAGATGAAGATATTATGAATGAGGCCAAAATCAAAATATTTTGATCGAAACTTAAAATTTTGGTAAAAATCACTGTAAGACAACAATATGCTTTCTACTTGTGTTTATATACAAAAAAAATATTGATCTCTTAATTCAAAAAAATATTACATATAATTTCAAAATCTAAGGATATATATGCCTTGATTTCGGAGTTCCTATTAGTTTTATAGGTGTAAACATTAATTAGGGCCTGTTTGGTTTGGGGTCAGGGACCGGGTCAGTATTTTTTAGAATTTTTTTTTTATCTTGTGAAATTAATATTTATTATTTTATATTATTATTAAATTAAATTATTATAAAAAATTAAATAGTTTTTTGAGCTTTAAATTATTGAAGTCTTAATTTTGATAAAAAGATATTAGTTTACAAAAGTGGTTCACTAGTCTTGACCTTGACCTTGAACCCGTTCCAAACAAACCCTTAAGCGATTTTCATGAGGTGTGCAAATTTACAAAGGGGTATATATGCAAAGAAACCCTTTTTTCATAACATATCTCCTTTAAGCTAATTTTAAGCGCTTTTTTTGGATGAAACTTAATCAGTGTAACTCCAATACTAATAAAATAATAGCACCAATGATAAACAGCAATTACCAGAAAGTCCCAGTTATAGAATTATAGCACTTGATAAAAGATTACCTCTGCCATTTCAAACACTTTGCCTATTAGAATCGAGCAAGCAATCCATGTCAATCTCATGGGCATCTTCAATTAAGAATAAAAAGAAAAACACAAACTAATCTTCAAAATCATGACACTAGACCCTATTTGAAAAAGAAAGAGTATTATATGAGAACAAGGGCTTTCACAAGCTAACAAGTAAATACCCACCAAAAGGATTGAAAGCCAGGTAATTACTTTATGAAATACATAAGGAAAGATCCTTCCGAGCATACCCAATGCTAGAGATTGTCAATTGCTGCGATGAGGAAAATTACACATCTAACGAAGCCAAGCATTTGTTTATACAGGACACAAACACTATCTCAAACACACAATAGTTTTAATGGTCCAGTGCAATCACCAAAATAATGAGAACCTGAACAGAACCATAACACTGAGGTGCTAATAAAAAGATGGTTGCCAGAAGGAACATCTTCACCTAGCCATCATGGCATGTAGAAAAGAACCACCACTTTATCTCAGCGACCTCCTCTCTCAAAAGCAATGCGAGTCCTTCCTGATCCACCACCCTCATAGTCATCCCTCATCGATCCAGCACTTGCTTTCATGGTTCCTCCACTTCCAATCTTATCCATGGCCTTCTTGCTTTTCTTCACCTCAGTCAAAAACTGATCCAGACCAAAAGGATCATTTTCTTCCTCCTTATCAAACTCAACAGGTCTGTCCCTCTTGCTAGCCTTCTCAGATGTACCAGTGAATTGTTTATCAGGCTTGAACCTCTCGGTCTTAAGGACCTTCTCTAGCTGTTCATCAGCACCTCCATACATATCAGAATCAACATCTTTCTTAGGACGATAGAGGGTTGACAGAGTTGGCTGTGTTGTAAATAGACCCTTGTCATAAATATTATACTGGTCATCGGCAGCAAACCCAGACTCCATTCCCTTCTCCTGGTTGAACAACCTTTGGTCATACATGACCTCCCCAGCACGTCCAGCCCCAGTGGTAGCCATCCCAAGAGCAACTTTCTCACTAACATCACGATCCCTATCCCTTGTAGTCTTGCTCTTCTTACCCAATGCAGCTTCTTTAGCTTCCAATCTTCTTTCCCTCTCCCTCTCACGCCTTCTCTCCTCACGGATTTTATCACGCTGCAACCTCTCCTCCCTTTCCTCCCTCGTCTCCTTTCGCTGTTCGTGTTGCTCCATTCTCATTTCACTATCATCAATCGGATTTTTATCAGCAGGGACAGCAGCAGAAGGGGCTGGAGCAACTCCAGTCCTCTCTGACCGAGCCTTCTGTGCTAATGCTCGGAGCTCCTGCTCCTTCCTTTCCTTCTCCTTGAGCAGCATTTCTTTATGCACCTTGGACCTCATTGCAACCGCTTCTCTTGCCTTCTGCTCTGCTACATACAAAGCCTCTGAAAGCTTAGCAAAATTGTCATTAATCTGCACATCCTGAAGGCCTCTTCCATCAGCAGCAAGACGCTTGTCAAGAGGAATGGTGTAACCTTTAGGATTCTTCCAGTTTGATATGCAAGGTGGGATCTTCCAGTCCTGCTGGTCTTTCACAGTGACAGGTCTTGGTGGGGAGTGCATAACAGGCACAGGTGGGGATCCGGATGCCTTAGGGACCCTCTTGTGCTTGAACTTTGGAGGCTCTAGTGGGTCTACAGGCATCTCAACCATTCTTATGATCCTCTCCTTCGCTCCTGAATTAAATGCAGCTGACTGTTGTGAAGGCTTGTACTTGATGAACTTTGATTCAGAGGACTGAGTAGGGACATTCTTCGGCTGTGCAGCACTCAGCCTAACGTTTACTATCTTCTCCAATGCGGTTTTTGTTCGTGCTGTTGTTTCCTCAATCTCCTTCTCCATCTCCTCTTCCTTCACCTCCTCCTCTGATATTATCTTGGGCACAAGATCCTTATGTTGTGAATACACAATCTTTGTTGCATTCTCATTCTGCTTCACAACTGCATCAAAAGCAACCTTTCCCTGCGAATCAACAGTGAGAGGAAGTATCTTGGACCCAGGCTTCTCATCTTTCCGACCCATTCCAAGGGGATACTGTGCCACATGAATCTCAGGAAACGAACCACCATCTCCGAAGTCTTCGGTCTTTCTTGGGACAAAGCCAGACCGCTTACCATAGGGTGGGACTGGCTTTGCCTTGACAACAATGGAGCTATCAGACTCTTCAGAAGAGTTAAACCTCTCCTTGAACCATGGATCCTTTGAGTGATCATAGAAAGAAGAAGTTGAAGATTTGACTGGTGGCAGAAGGTCCTTTAAGGCAGACATAATTTAGATAACCTGCTAAGGAACGACAACAATGAAGAAGAAAACAACTTCAACTATATATTCCACCAATTAAAGAAATAAAAAGGGGACTCATGAAATTATATCTACAATCAAACACATTCCCACATCTGCAGTAACACAGGTCAGGAAGACAGCCTAATATTATGGGCAGATAAAAATTCATTAATTGTCTTTTCACACAATTTAATTTTATCATGAAAAGATTCACAAAACAAATAGAAAAAAGTACCACTTGCACAAATCCTTATGAGACACGGCAAATCTCATAGATGCACCAGGAAGAGTTCAACTATCTCCCACTCAGACACCAACCAAAGCAAATCCCACTAAACACATGATTTAGATGTCACTGAATCGGGAAAAAAAGACACAAGCGGATCGCTTTTAGATCGAAACCTAAACACACAATCATCTAGAACATAAATACAATTTAGAGACAAAATTCATATAATAAAAAAGAAGATCTCCGATCAACTAACCCAGGCATCAACATTCATGGAAAGAAAAATAAACCAAATATATCAGCATCAAGACCCTCGTCACCAAAGACTTGAGAAAGATGAAGCTTTTCTTGCACAACCAAACTAAAAAGATGCATAGAAAAGCAATTTTGACATTCAAACTCATAAAACGAATAGTTTCTATGGAATCAAAAGATCCATCGAACAAAGAACCCTAGATCCAGAGAAATCATAACAAATCGGTAGAAAACGGAGGAAATAAAAGGAAAAAAAGAAACCTGATGTTGAAACGGAGACCTCTCTCTGAGAATCAGCAATTCTTGTCCCCCAGAGCGCAGACGGAATCGAACTTACTTACGGTTAGGGTTTGCAGGCTTCCAGCAATCGAAGATAACAAAACATCAAAGAGGACGATGCTCACCCGAGAGATTGGTGGAGGCGGCGTTAGCGCTTGTCGGTACTCATCGAACCCGAACGACTTTATCCGAAACCGAATCCAAATTTTGACCCGCCTTGGGCCCTGCTTAGCCCGGCCCACCCATTTAAACGAAACACTAGTAGCAAATTTTTTTTGAAAAAAATTGTCTGAAATTTTATAGATTACAAAAAATAAATTTACAGATAACTTGTACATGAGCTCATAAGATTATTGTAATAATATAAAATTTCATTAAATAAACAAATTTTATTATTAAAATAACAATAATTATTAAATAACTTTTTAGAATTTAACTTTTAAAATAAAAGACATCGAGAAAACACAAAAACCAAAACCTTCATTTGGTACAGGTCACAAATAGTTAATTACGAAGGAAAAAAATAATTATTATACTTGGGTTTTTGCAAGGTAGTAACCAAAATTTTGTTGATCTAAAAACTCTGAAAGCATCTCCAATAAAATTAGAAAAGGTAATATATGATAAAAGGAGGACATTAATCTTAATAAATCTTAATAAATCTAATTTTTGAAGTTTTTCTTGCATACTCCTCCATGCAAACTAGCAAAATTACATATAACTTAGCAAAAATTTAAAATTTTTATATAACTTTTTCTTATTGTAGGTTAAGTTGTAAAAAACTATTTCGGTAAATAAATAAATATTTTTAAAAAATATTAGAGCAGAAATGCCAATGCAACCTATAAAAAGAGTTTGAACTTCGCCTCCTTTTTTGCCTTCTCGTAGCCGTTGGCATCATTTTTGGCGAATTTGCATTCACTGTTGCCCCTGCCCCTTCCTCCGCCAACCTCATGGCTTTCCTCCTCTCCTTCCATACTTGTTCCCCCTTCACCACCTCCCTCCTTTTCTCCACCCCCTCCGTTGTCGACGCCTTTCAGTCCTCCGTCTCCAGCGACCTACCATCTTTTGCTTCTCCGCCTACACTCTCTTTTGCTTCATTCTCACCTTCAAGAACCCCTTCGTCGACAACCAGTTCTTCATTCTACACCCTTTTCACCCTCAAAGTCCAGCAATGACATCATCGACACCCTTCCCACTAACGGCATCAATAACAATGATTACAGCCTCACGATCTACAATGATAACAAGGTCGTTATACTCCAAATTGGGATCGAGATCGTCAGAACTGTAGGCAAGGTGTTCCACGAACCGTTTCAAGCTTTAAGGTCAACAAGACGCTCCAACCTGGGAATTGTTCAAGCTGGCGTTGACACGCACTTCGGAGAAGGTAGAGAAGAAGCATGGACATGCATTGCCACCCCGCGTTGCCTAGGCTAGAGACAGTGTCGAGGCTAGCGAAGGAGGAGTATAAGGTCGCCGATGAGCATTCCAACATCATGAGTTGGAACTTTGCGACCACAACGATGACCTTGTTCTTCTAAAGTCGGTTAGTTAAGTAGCGTATTTGTATTCAATCATCATCGTCATCACTCTTCGGCATTTTTGAAACTCTAAAAAATGTTAAGTGTGACTGTTGGTGGTAAATAAAAGAGCTATATAGAATTTTGCTAATTTTATAGGAAATTTTTTTTAAGTCTTGTAAAATTCAAAAGCGTATATCATGCTTATATCCGTATTTATGCATCTATATTACATTGGAGATATTTTGATCTTTTTACAACTCTAGTTAAAAGTTAAGTTAGTATTTGACAATAAGGTGAATTATAAAAGTGTTTTTCACACTAACAGTGGATACCAAAAAAAAGTAATATATAAATTTATAATATTTGAGGAGTTATATGTAATTTAGAAAATTTAAAAAACATATATACAAACAGCCAATATTTTTATAATTAATAAAATATTAAATATAAATTTTATAATTTTCAAAAGCTCAATTATATATTTCTCGTCTAAACTTAAAAAATTATATATAACTTTTTAAAATTTTATCAAATTGTATATTTCTTTCTGAAACTTGAAAATTTATGTATAATTCTTCAAAATTTTTTCAAATTACATATTTCTCTTTCAAACTTAAAAAATAAATATTTTTTGTGTTACTAAATATATTGCAAAAATTTTATCTGATATATATATTTCATTAAATAAAAAATATCTGAAGAATATATATCATTTAACGTTATTCAGACTGAAGTAAAAAATCGAAAATACTCATAACTTGGTTATAGAAGACTATAATTATTATAAAAAACTCTCTCTTATTCGATTGAAAGATTTATCTCATATCAATTTTTAATCTAAAATGTAAAATAACTTTTTAAACTGGTTTCAGTTTGATCTAAAATTAAATTTAAATCTAAGATGTAAAATAATAATTTTACTATAACCTTACTTAAACTCATTTCAGCCTGAACTTAACTAGAATTAGAACTCATTCGTATTAGAGCTTAGGAGTAAATAATTAAGATGACAAAGTTCTTATTCGAGGTGGAGAAATTTGACGACAAGATAAATTTTATCTTATGGTAGAAGAAGATGGAAACGGTTTTTACTTGTCAAGGTCTGCAAAAGACATTGGACAGTAAAAAAAAGAGGCCGACCAAGATAAGCAATGAAAACTGGGAGGAGATAGATCAGAAGATATTGAATTTAATTATTCTAAGCCTGACTGATAAAGTTTTATACAATGTCATCGACGAAGAGACGACGATGGACATCTCGACAAAACTCGAAAAGTTGTACATATCAAAAAACCTTACAAATAAGTTCTACCTGAAACAACAATTATACGAACTATGTATGAACGAAAGTACTACTATATTACATCACCTGAATGCCTTCAATAAGATTATTAATGATTTAGTAAAAATTGATGTGAAGTTTGAAGAGAATGATAAGACGTTGATTCTCCTAATGTATCTTCCTGATTTGTTCGATCATATTGTGACCACAATTCTTTATGGTAAAAAAAACTCTCAAGATGAAAAATATGATAGCTAGTCTTCTTTTTAATGAGAAAAGAAAACACTCCAATATTAATATGGAGTTTGGTGACGGATTGGTGACTTACAAAAGAGGAAGATTAAGAGAACGTGAAGAATACAAGCAATGGTCCAAATCAAAATTAAAGACGAAGTACAATGTTATTCATGCAAGAAGTATGACTACATTAGACGGCAATAGCGGATAATATTTCTAAGGATGGTTTGGTGTCCAGTCCACTATATTGATCTAATTTGATACTTTTTCGACTCTCCAACAAGTGGTATTAGAGCTTCAGGTTCGAAATTGTGCAAACTCTTAAGACCGAAATTACTATGATAATGCAACTGAATTAAGTCGCATGTTAGTCTTTCTTTAAAAAATCAAAAGAATGAGACAAAAATCTATTAGTATGGGTCAAATGGTGGAACTGATTGAGTAAAAGAGTTCTTGATTAAGAATGTTAAAATTAATGTGATCAAATCACACCTAAAGAGAAGGATTGTTATAATGTCAGATGTGATAAATTAGTCTCACATCGGATATTGGATAGATAAAGTCCAATATATATAATGAAAAAGATTCATATCCCATGAGCTTAAGCTTTTTTGATAGTTTGGTGTCTGACCCACTATATTAATCTGATTTGATATTATTTTGGCTCCTCCAACAAGTGGTATCAGAGCTTTAGGTTCGAAACTGTGCAAATTCTTACGACCAAAATTATCGTAATGATGCGACTGAATTGAGTCGCATGTTAGTCTCTCTTTGTTAGCATGGGTTAGACGGTGGACTGATTGAGTAAAAGAGTTCTTGATTAAGAGTGTTAAATTGATGTAGTCAAATCACACTTAAAAGGGGATATTGTTATAATGTCAGGTGTGATGAATTAGTCTCACATCGAATATTAGATAGATAGAGTCCAATATATATAGTGAAAAAAGACTCATATCTCATGAGTTTAAGCTTTTGGGATGGTTTGGTGTCCCACCCAATATATTAATTCGATTTGACATTCTTTCAGCTCCCCCAACACTTAATTTAAATCATATTTAAGGCAAATAAAAATCAGATCTGAAACTAATTTTTACTCATGTTTTTCATTATGTTAATCTATACCCAATCGAAAAGTTTTTATTTTTTCAATTTAACCTAAATAATATTAAATAATATATATGTTAAATATTATTGATTCTAATAATAAATTTACATCTAAACTTTTTTTCAATATATTGAATAACCTAAGAAAAAATTATAAATTTTTAAATTTTAAGGAGAAATATGCAATTTGAAAAAAAATTTCAAAGAGTTATATAAAATTTTCAAGTTCTAAACAAAATGTAATTTGGTAAGATTTCAAGGCTTTGTTTATGAAGCGGTGATGGAAGCTCTTTCAAAATGTGGATAGTTCTTAGAAGAATATGGCAGTGACTAATTACTATAATGGTGAAAACCCTACTCTCTATACCCTGAAAGACCCTAAAAAATGCTCTATTTTCTGGAAAGACATACTGAAAGTGAGGGAACAGTTTAGGATTAGTACAAAATTTGCAGTGGAGAATGGTCAATCTATTGGTTTTTGGACAAATAGATTGATCTAGGATTATAGTGTTAAAATGTTACATCCTATAGCCTACAAACTAAAGTATTGCTGAAACCAAAAATAAAAGCTCTCTTATAAGAAGAAGAGCCCTTCTTGAAATTTGTGACTTAAAAGACGAAATAAAAAATATTATCCCACCAAACCTCAACTCTATTAATGACATAATATGTGGAGGTGGGATATAACCTTTTCAGTAAAATCTGGATATGATTTCCTTGTGGAGAAAAAAAATGACTACCTTGTTCTCAATAAGTATTTAAAAATTACCATGTCTCTTTAAACGAAAAATATTTTCCTGATTAGCATTTTATAATAACATACTTACAATAAAAAACTTGAAGAAAAAAATACTAGACTAGACCTCAACAATTATGTGTGCTCTATACCCCCTTTTTTTATATCAATATGGCAATGAGTTTTACCTTCCCTTTAAACGAAAAATATTTTCCTCGTTAGCATTTTATAATAATATATTTACAATAGAAAACTTGAAAAAATACTGGACTAGACCTCAACAATTATGTGTGCTCTATAACAAACCCCCCCCCCCCCCCCCGGCTCCTCCTCTTCCGGCGCCATATTCCCCACCCAATTCCCAATCTCAAAATTTTTCAAAACAAAAAAAGAAGTCTCCGTGCATTCATTAAATCTCTTTGCTATAACCTGAAATCTTGGCTTCCATATTGTACTAATAAGCCGAAATAAAAATTATCAAAGGCTATAAACATGATTCTAGATAGCTGACAAATAGATTATTCTGCAATAGGACTAGTTCTAAAAAGATGCAGAAATGAAGATAAAGAAATCTAGAAATATAGTAAAGATGGAAAGATAATATTTCATAATTGTCCTTTTTTGTCATCCTGAGTTTATCTTTATTTTGTAAAATTTACTCTTAAATATCTTTTGATATTTTTGTAAAGATATTTTGAATATTTTTTTTATTTTTTTATCAGTTTAGGTAAGATTTTTTAATAGTAAAATCCAAATTTACTAAAAAAAATTATATGTAATTTTTAAATTTAAAATAAAAATATAATTTAGTTAAATGTTTAAAAATTATATGTAATTGAGTTTTTAAAAATAAAATCATGTATGTTTTCTCCAAAGCGCTTAGGCGATCCACCATTCCGGAGGCTCGTCATCTACTACGAAGTTTTGACTACTTTTGTCCTGAACTTTTATTAATTTTCCGAAGTTTTCAAATATCCCCTGACTTGTATGTTATTTCGTTTGTAGCCTTTCGCATTATCTGCAGAGGGGTTTTTGTGCAAATATCAGTATACAATTATTTAGGGGGTTTGTGTGCAAAATTCTCCTTTTTTTGACAATTTTTTTTAACTAGCAAATGCAGCGGAACCACGTCATGAGGAGGAGTACTCACACGAGATCCTCGAAAGTAGGTGGGCCACAAACACATGAACCAAGTCAAAGGAAGGCCCATACACCTCGGCACAGCCCACTACAAACCCGAAAGGAAAGCGGGCCCATCTATGTCCGTACATGAACAGGAGCACACCACACGAAACTCCATCACGCACCCACCACAACATTCCTAGCGTAGAGCATGTGTCGCGTGGCCCTCCATTTGTCGACCTTTTTCTCGTCATCATCATCTGCTTCACGCCCTAAAGATCGCAACCGCCCTTCCATTTCTCCCCCTTCATCCCTTTGATCCCATCTCAATCCTCTTTTATGTATCTATTTACATATTTTCATTTTTCGATAGTCGATCCGGAAGTAGCTCTAGACATCCACAGAGTGGGTCTCCAGTCTGGCGTTTTTTTATGTATATCTATGTAGACTATTACTAGCTTGAGACCTCCTCCAAGAGCTTGTACCTTCGGACTCGGCCTCGGAAGGCTTGCTTTGATCTTCCTGAGGTCGGAGAGAGTTCCTCCGATCTCATCCGGTCGACGACATCGGAGGCCGATCGCCCCGGGAGACGTGGCTTCTTTACGGGTTCGTTTAGGTGCGGCGGCAAGGCGGCTCGATGGAGCTTGACGCCGGAGGCGTTGCTGCTGCTGCTGTTGTTGCTGTTGCCGCTGGTGTTGTTGGAGGAGGAGGACAGAGGGGAGTTCTGGTCTCCGGCTGTAGCGGAAGAGGACTTTCCGGCCTCTTCTCTTAGACACCAGTTGCATGCGCGGTAGGACTCGGCTCTTGGATAGAGATCACTGCAATATCTGCAAAAGGAAAAAAAAAAAAAAAAGAAACATTAGTTGAAGCTCTTAAATGGCCTTTTCAGTTCAGTTCAAGAAATCAAGCAAATTTCGATCAAGATCCATTTGACATCCACCAGAGAAGCGGCAGATGACGATGAAGAAGAGAGAAACATAGAGACTTACTTGTGTTGAGACCTAACAAGGCAGACCTTGCACCGGAAAAGCTCGCGCGGCAGCCCGTGATCTCCGCACATGCAGCACACCACCGATGTTTGCGACGACGATGTTGTGTCTCCTTTGCTTCCCATCTCAATCCAAAAGAACTCTTAATTCTTCCTGTTTTGACTTAGAATGGAAGGCGAAGAAGAAGAAGGAAAAGGGAAGAAATGAAAGAAAGAGAGGAGAGAAGAAAAAAGGAAACAGGGCCAGCGGGGCACAACTCGTTTAGAGGGGTACATTTATAGTAGGGTTTTCTGTCAGTGGCCAACTCGCGAAAACGAGAGGAGCGTGGGGCAAAACGGGGAAACTAGAGAGAGATTGCGCGCGCGCGCGCGAGAGAGAGATGGCTTCGAGGAAGGTGTTCATCACTTTCCAAAGCATCCCGAAAGTGTAAGGAAGGACTTGATGGACATGGAAACTTCACTGCTCATGTCATCGTGGCGTACACTCGTCGATACTTGAGGCCGAGAAGGGCGTTTTGGTCAACTAATAATAACAATTTTGACAAACTAGAACCATTACCCTAATAAATAATTGCTTTTGTGTGATTTGATGTTGGCTCTTTTTTTTCGCCATTGTGGAAAATTGATGCAAGATTGGCATGTATTTGCTACACTCGCCAAACATCGTTTCATTCTTGATTGTCATTATGCTATAAAGTTAATCTGAAAAATATATTTTGTGTAAATTTAAGTTAATTAAAGATGAGATGGTCTCAATTCATTACAAGAGAGATCACTATTGGCGCCTTCAACATTTGTTAGACTACCGTCTGTACACCACTAGAAATATCTGATATTATTGTGGTAATTCATCCATCCAAATAAGCTTATAAGACAAGGAGAAATCCTAGTATTTGTGGAAGGGCAGCAAATGGATAGAAGCCGGTTTGATTTCATAGCAGCTACTGCTCAATTAAGCATTGATTAATTTTAATGCGACGAGCGAGGTCTTGTTTAATGACAAAACCAAATTTGAGCTGTGTTTTCCACATGACTCATGCATGCAAATCAGGTGCCGCGATCTTTTAAAATTTGCTTAACGACAAATGATGCTGCCACATGCCACGGACAATGGAATTTGTGAGTCTCTTGTGTGTTTTTTTTTTTTGTGGGGGGAGGACGATCCCGTGCAAGTAAATAATTGCTGCAGATGGTTAATAACTCCGCTATGTGGGTGATCTGGTATGGCATGCGAATGAGACTAAACTTATAATTAAAAAGGAAAAAAGCAAGGAAAAAAAGTAGGCAGAAGGTCAACACGAGCGGATATGAACGAAGTAGCATGGACCATAAAGAGCCGACCATGGCTTCCTGCAATTTCAAAAGACAAGCCCCAACAATCACCGAAGTCAAAGGAAATATAAAATTTACTTAATCCGTGTCTTGTACACGGAGAGGGTTTAACACAAACATAACATAATCTAATCTAAAATGTCCGCCCTCATGGTTCCCAATTCCCACAGATAAGAGGGCCTCCTTGCAAATTTGTTCAACCGACATTGTTTTTATAAAAAAAGATAAAAGAAAAAGTAAAGAAGTCACAAAAAAAGAACAAACAAAATAAAGAATAACTCTACTTGCAAGGGAGTTGAGAGTTGCACAAAGACTAGAACAATGTTTTTCTTTGGAAAGTTTTCAAAATGAACAGTGGTTGCTCATAAATTTACAATGCCTCTGCACAGAGGATTGATGTCTATTGAACATCAGATGATGGCCTGCAAGCCAGTGAATGCTCGTAATACACAACAAATGATGAACAGGTTAAAGGCAAACACAGAGCATCATCATAAGCACAGCTGCTATTTCCGATTTCTAGAAGCATTGGTGTTAAGCCAACACTACTGATATTGTATACACAGAAAAAGCCTATGCCGCAATCAACCAAAACCTTGCCTCTATGCAGGAGCAATCCTAGCATAAATCAAAAACTCATTTTACTACAATGCACATTGTTGAAGTTAAGAGTATAGATCAAACAAAAAAAATTTAGTAGGCCTGATTTGCCTTTGGAAAAAAGAAAAATCATGCAACATATCAGAGAATAAAAATAAAATCAATAGATGATGATGCTATACGAGATTTCAAACATACTTGAGTAGCAAGTGTCAAAATTCTTATCATGTTTAGGTAACAGAAACCATCCAGGATGCTATATTTCCAAATAGTTGAAAACAAATAACCAGCAAAGGAGGATTCAGATTGAGTTTGGCTATCTGAATATGACACACTGCTTGAATCAAGTTTTGCAACTCCGCAACTAACTCAAGTTTTCATTAAGAAGCACTAGTTGTTATTAAGTCTTAAGACACATGCAATGAATTCTAATTAAAATTTATACGACAGTAGAGAACATGACACCTATGTGGATGACTGCAGGAGATTCCCAAACAATAAAAATAAAATTCTTTTGGAACTTGTAGAGAGGATAGAAGCATAATATACCTGCTAAGTGGGGTACCAAAATATATCAGCTCTGAGCACACTCAAAAGGATGAAAAGTTCCTTCTGCAAACTCATGCATCCGGATTCGTTCAAAAATTTCAATAGGCCTGTGAAATCAAATATTGAACATATAAAACAGCAGAAAAAAGAATTTCCACCAAAGTTAAAAAGTTCTAATGCATGCAGAATTTCAAGCTCCAAGTGGAAAGCTACCACACTTGCAGAAGATGAAAATTGAGGTTATATAGACCAACACCTGGTAGTTGTGGACAATGAGGATGTCTAGTAGCTGATCTTGTTATCTTTAGGTCATACATTTACCTATCCCACACTAGAAAATCATACATTGATGGACCAAAATAATGAATAAATATTTTTATTATTCCTACAGTATTTATATGATGATTTGACAAAATTTTCATGTAATGAGGAGCCATCCGCAAAGCTTAAGATGTTAAGTCATACATTACAATTCAGTGAAATACATAATAACAAAGATAAAAAATTATTCGCAATTGGCTAACAGATATGGAGCTTTATTTATGCTAGATGCTAGAAATAGAGCTCACATCTCATCAAGACATTAGCAGAAACGTCTAAAAAACAGAAAAGATCTACTTTTGGAAGAAGCAAACAACAAAATAGAGGGACCACGTAACAAGTACTTGAATGGTCCTCTTCTTGTCCAAAGAAGAGTAAGAATGAAATAAACGGATGACTGCATATACATGGTTTATGACCTACAGCATACTTATATGACAATTGCTGCGAGATCTGCCTCTTTACTTGGCCACTGAGGTTCCTTGCAATTGCATGATAAAACTGAACAATTTTTTTGTACGGGCGAACACATTCAGCAGTTACGCATTTTCAGCCATTGATATTCTGAGATTGAACCACAAACAACAATGGTATGACTATGATGAGACACTTGATCTGGTTTCAGTTAAGGATTCTTTCCTGTGTGTTGTGTATGCATGTGTGTGGAAGCTAAAGTATAAGTTTTAAGCCTCACATATCTAGACCAGAAATATTGCCGCCCATAATCAGTGTTAAGTCTTACGATATTGTTTCACGGTTGCGGCACAATTTGTCTTGGTTGGTTTCAACAGCTCTCAACACATCTGCAGTCTCTGGTCCTGCTACTCCTCCAGCAACCATGGATGGAACTTCTGCATGTGGCGTCCACAACTGCAAAGTACCATTTAGCATGTAGCCATCAAGCCCTCACCGTTGTATTGATTGTTCAATTTGTGTTAAATGTTAGCATACTTACCTTGATAGTATCATCAATTCCACTTGTTGCAACAACACAATCAAATGGATGGCACTGTATACAATTCACAACTGGAAAAAAGAAACTACATGGAGTCACAGCCAACAAAGTATAGATAAAGATGAAGTGCCTTAAAACTGTAAAAATTGCAATACCAGAACCATCTCCAGCAAGCATTTTCATCAGCCTTCCAGTTCTCTTCTCCCAGATAAACCATCTCCCATCATCACTTCCACTGGAAACATACTCGCCTACAAAATGTATTAAGCATCTCACGTACCATATAAATAGGTGACTACAGAGAGGGGATATACTAAAAAACTTTGAATTAAACAAAAACAGTCAGTTGCTTCTAAAATAATCAACATAAAAACTACCTAGAGAACATCATAATGAAAAAAATTCAATTTAAAACTTGACATCATGTTTATGGTCAATGCATTAATTGACACAAGAAAGTATAATCAAGCCACATGAATCACAACTATCAGGCTCACCAATTCCTTAAAGCATCCAGAATAGAGCATAGGACGTAAAGCCAAATGACCATGAATATGAATGAGCAAAACAGAAAAATATGACCCCAGCCTCTTCACCACCACCTATATATACATACCATGAGAAAGGTTGGCATCAAGCTAAAGGTTATGGAGTGGCTTGAAATCACAATATAGATAAGAAACTGTGACCATACAAGACAATAAGTTGCACTAAGGTCAGTGCCCGTCCATGTATTTCTCTCATTTATAAATCAAGAAGATACCAAGTAGTTGCATGTTGTGTGACTCCTACAAATACTAATTCCAACTCTTAACTTTGAATACTTTTTCAATAATAAGTTGAACTTTAACAGAGTATGCTTTCTCTTTCTTTCCATCTGGTATGCTGTTTTGACATTCTGATTCTGTTAATCCCAAAGAAAACCAACATTTCTCAAAAAGCAACTCCAACAATGGCCAGAGAAACCAAATCCTTGCCTTATTGTCAACAACATAGCGAAGGCACTATACTCAGAAACTCTGTACAAGACACAAAACACCTTTGAGTAACCATGATAGTGACATTGATTTATTAAGAAGTATGACAATGATTTTGTGGATCATAAAATAAGAAGATCAAACTTGTACAAACAACACACCTAGTTGGCCAAGAAAGCTTGCTTGCTTTATGTCTGTCCCCACATTGTAGTGCCCAACATATCTTTGTTTCATATCAACTACAATTTCTGGCTGTGAATTCCATAACAGAGAGAATATCAAATTGGATTCAGCACAATGCTTATTGCACAAAGGTTAAAACAGACAAAAAAAAAAAAAGCAATGGCAACAGAAGAAAACCAAAAAATCAGGATATGCACCCAAGTCTTTAGAATGCATCTTTTCTATGGAACCAAATTCCTTGTAATATTGATTGCTGTAAGTGACCATAAGCATTATATGTTACAGACTGATAAGACAATTCACTCTTATACGCTAGCTGATTAATAGGGAGATGCAATGGTTGGTAATAAATCAAGGACTTTGACCAGCACATTTATGACAAAACACAATCCTTAAAACACTATATTTGAGTTTGTCTCATACAGTGCTTGTGACAATGCCCTCATCTCATCCCAAATATCAACAAAAAAAAAAAGAAGTGCTCATCTTAACTATATGTGCTGTCAACAAAGATTCACTTCTTCTTTTTAAAGTTTCCCCAGGGTAATAGAAGTCTTTTCTTTTAAGAGCTGTCGTGGACTGGAATGGAGTCAAAGATTCACCAAGAAATTTGAAACAAGACTTACATTTTCAAGTTCTTTGGGTTGATTCGGGATAAAGCGAACTTGAAGAATAAGATTCTATTTGAATCAAGACCTAGTTGTACTCAGTTTCGGTTAGCAAGCCAAGTCTGAGTCCAACATGACTAATTTCCAACCCCATTCCTTACCTTGGTGAATGATAAAGATAAATAGAAACAGTCACATGCTTCAGACATGATCATCTAACCACTCCAAAAAAAAAAAAAAAGAATTGACTCCTTTATTTTTCTTTGGATTTTCCTAGATTTCTAGGCTAAGGATCTTTCTTGCTCCTCTCCACTTAATAATATATACCAATAGAGATGAAAAACCTTGTATTCATAAAGAATGGAACAATTGCCTTGTCAATTGAAGTCAATTTAGATGTAGAAAAATATCCTGTAAGGACGATTGCCAGGTTAAAAGGAGAGTAAAATCCACTGGCCTTAGAAGTCATAAGTTTGAAACTCCCTATGAACAAAAAACTTTGACTATTTATCTCTCAAAAATCACAAGGAATGTTTAACAGCTTAGCAAGCCAAATGAAGAGCAAATACGATAGTATTCTGTTTAGACAAAAAAACCTGGGAGTTGGAGTATCCATTTTGAGCTGGTGATCCACATGATTCACTTGCACTATTTTCCCCAGTTGAATCTTCTCTTTGGTGAAATCTCAGATTCAAACTGCCATGAAGAATGTTTGGCTCATTATCATGGCTCTCATCACCAGCTAGGGATGTCCCGAAGTCTAGCTCCATTTCCTCATCATAATCAGAATCATCTCTT
The DNA here is from genome assembly GCA_005019695.1 of Trichopus zeylanicus subsp. travancoricus. Classification (NCBI taxonomy): domain Eukaryota; kingdom Viridiplantae; phylum Streptophyta; class Magnoliopsida; order Dioscoreales; family Dioscoreaceae; genus Trichopus; species Trichopus zeylanicus. The sequence goes on from RXID01021982.1 coordinate 537,056, forward strand.
TCATATGGTTGCCCCTCTTGCAATGTCTCATTATGCAACTCTGATCGGAGAAGTACTTCACTTAATGATCTTATCCTTCTATGTCTTTCTGCCCTACTTCCTTCAGGATCCTTTTTACCTTTTTCAGCTTCAGCTGCACCCAAGCAAGATGTTAGTGAAAGATCATTGAAAAAAATAGTTACATAAAACTTTTCTAGAATATAATCAAAACTGCCTCCTTAGAATTCTGAGATACGAATAGTCAGTATGAGCCAAATTTATGTTAGATCTATCACCACAAATTTAACATTTTCAATCCTTGACTGTGTCGTTATTTGCAAGCAGAAAAAGTTCAACTGTAGATGGTGGTTATGAAATCCAAAGTCTAAATCAGTTTTGACATTGGTTTAGAGGGGGCTGAAAGAAAACTTGTGTTTGACAGTGCGTTAGTCATTTTGGTTGGTTGCTAGCAAGCAGCAATAATCCCCAACAAGAGGTTGAAACAATGGTGATGGTGGTGGATGGCCAAGACAGAAGCCTATCCAGCTCAGCTCAGCTCAGCTCAGAACAGATCAAAACCAAAACTTTCAGCCAAGATTCAAAACCATGATCAAATCACCTTTACCTACTTGTACAAATTTGAGTGAACAAGCAATAGGTAAAAAACTTGTTAAATTTTGCCAAAAAAGCAAAAATTTGAATAAGCAGCCTAGGGAAAAAATCTACAATGTCAGACTACAAAGAATGAGCACTCCTTTGCCAAAGAAAAGTCATGCATAAGAAGAATTTGCATCAATGGATATAACCAAACTAGTAACACATACTACAAAGTGTGAAATTTTTAATTAATAGAAAACCTGAAGCAAGGTGATCTTTTATATTCTGTACTCTCTCAGCAGCTTCAGAATCAGATGGGTCCAACCAGTGTGCTGCCTGTGTATATTCTAAAGCTTCTTTATGCTTGCCTAGCTGCGCATACCCAATAAATTATCATAACAAGCAGCTATCTTCCAATGTTGGATAATAAAAAATTTTCAATAAGCCAAGATTGTTAAATGTAGAAGGTACATGTAGAAGTGCCTCTGACATGAAGAAGTGTGCCTTGAATGAGAAAGCATAAATGCTTTGAGCTTTATTGCAATCCCTCATGGCCATGTACACATCACTTTTCCACTTCCTCTGAAGTCAAAAGTCAAGATATAGATGAACTGCAACAACACTTACTTTCAATCACAGAATAATGAAAGCTTGTAAACCTTAAGAAGCAATGCTGCCCGAAGACACAAGCATTCATGCCTTAGTTCAGGACCAATATCAGGACCTTTTCCATTGAGTATTTCATTACATGCTTCAACTCCATAGAGAAAATTTGAGCCCTCCTCCAGACATTTCCGGGCAATTTCCAGCTGTTTCTCATGCACAGCATGCTGCAGTTCGTCATCTAGATTAGCATTCGAAACATCTGCAGTCGTTGGAATATGAAATAGGAGATGATCAATTTCCCACCTTGCCCTCCAGAATTTTACTTCTGGTGAAAAGTTTTGAGGAAACTGCTTTTGAAGAACTGGTAGTTTCTGTTTCTTTAGATACTGGGCTAAAATACATTAGTCTTGAAATATCATCAGCACTGTACCTCATTACACTGGTGTCACCTGTAAGTTATGAATAAAAGTTAATAAGAAACAAGAATTTTACATAGAAATGGTTTAGACATGAACCATATATGTACTGTACTTGTCCTCACAAATTCTTCAACAATACCAAAGCATTTAAAACAAAAACAACTTTGGTTCTCATGCTTCTCATAAAAACTTTCAATGCAAAATTGCATCCATAGGCATTTTTTGCAAATTACCACTAATTACAAGAAAAACAATAGATTTAGTTGACTAAAAGATGTTCAACTCCAGATCACATTTCAATCACAAATTCAAATCATGAAACAGGCAAATTAAATAAATATTTTAGTAGCTACATTCAACAATAATATTGAATTTTCACCAAATCTGTATTATTTTAGTTAATTTTTGCAGATTTTACCTATGCATATGCAAACAAAGGCAAAAAGAGTTTTTCCAACCAAAATGACAACTACGACCTTACAAATAAAAATATGTAAGGCATTTTTGTCCATCATTGCAGAGAAGGTAAGAAAAACTTGCCCATACCCAAAGCACCTCCAGAAGAGATACTTTCTTCTAGAGGCAGTATAGATATGAACTCAAGCTTATGCCATAAGACCTGAAGAAATGAACTGAAGAAAATATATATTGCAAACAGGTAAGCAGATCTCACTCGAACTTACCTATGTTTACATCCATTAAATATACATGCTCTCCACTATAACTCAAAAGCACTTCTTCCCCATTTGGGCTAAAAGTAACATGTGTTAGGTGCAAGCTTGACCTTCTCTGGAAAATAGCAAACAAATTAGCAGCAATGTGGATGAAATGGTAAAAAGCTTCTTATCATACTCTTAATATAGTAAAACAGTGAATTACTAAAATCCATGTAATAAAGGGTCCCACAACCTGGTGCCTACAATGACTTCCATGACTTGGTGCAATAATGGTTTTATGCATTGTAAGAAAATGAACCATGCAGTAGGAAAGTAGGACAATCCCTTTTGCCTTCTCAAAAATAATGTCAAGAATAAGAGATCCACAATAGAAGAAAAACCAGGGTTTGCATTGACATCAGCCTCCTGCTATTTTAAGACGCTTCTAAAAACAAGTATGAAGGCTTGTTTCTCTATGAATCTGATTTATTTAAGCAAAATAAAAGTATAGATTTTAAGCAGGGCAATCCAGTCCTTTAACATACATTATTCGGTTGTTCTAAACGAGTCTTATAGCTTAAATTATAATAAGAAGCATATTGGACTTCAACTGAAACTATGCATAAAAAAGAAGTTCCTTTGGCAATTCAACTCTATATCCCTACAACAAAATACAGGTCGTTGTTTGCAGAAAATTTCTCTCTCTCCTCCACAAAAACCAAATTTAATCCATCCAATTTGATGGCTCTATCTTCATGGAGGAAAAACCAACCACTTCAAAAAATGACTTGGAATCTGGAAGGATAGAAAATAAAGACATCAGAAAGGCTAGATTTCTGCTTCATGTAATTCTAATCCTCCTAATTCCCTTGATTTGAAGACTCAAAAGGTTTGCTCTATTCATTGCCGCATGGACAAGAACAAGAATCTAAAGTGGACATCAATGTGAGTATCTGGTAAAACCAGATATTGAAGGGTTAAAAAATTATATATGAGGATTTTTAAGTTCGAGGTTTTCACAGAACCCTGAATCCAAGACCTAGAATGTATACCATGCTCTGCATCCATTCCAAGCAGATCCCTTTGGCATGTGACTTTATCTCCAGACAACCACTTATGGCCGCCACTCTCGCATCTCATCTCAACATGGTTGAGAAACACCTGACCTCTTTTTTGCTCTTGCCCCTCCTTAAACTTCATTCCCAGTACCAATGTCCACCTCAATTTTCGATTTTATCACAAAATCTGCAATTGAGTTAGAAAACCAACTCAATCCTTGAATTTGAATAAAGGAGAGGGTAATTTGTCCAACACCAACTCCAAATGATTTCAACTTTGAAACTTCTTTCCTCCCTTGCAGTCATTTTTCTCTGTTAGCCATTAGCAATATCTTCTACAAGAGAAACTCAAATCACTTCATCAGTCCACCAGTGCAACTAACTAGGAAGCTTTCGAAGCTACTTTTGACTTGGTTATTTTTTTCTTAAAAATAATTCCGAACTTTCAACAACACTTAATCTATTCATTGAATTATAATCAAAATAACCATTTCAAAAAAACTTGGATGAACTCAATGATTGAAAGTAGCAAGACATCATAATCAACCAAAAAGTATTTCTTCACAACCAGGTTTCATGGAGATATGGAACATACAATAAATGGTGGCATTTGTGACATATGCATCATAAAGGAAGATATTCTGAACTAGTCCCCACAAAGAATTTATGTATATCGGGCACATCAATGTATCTAAGAAGTTGGAAGCAATATTAAACAGCAGATACAGACATGGAACACTAGTGAACCAGTATAGACTTACACGCTCAGAGAGATGCACAGGACAGAAATAGCTCACACAGGGAGGGGGCTTCTTCTGTGTCTGACAAGAACTCAAGGGCGGAAGCATTCTTCTATCATATAATCGACCAAATGCATCACTATCCAAATATTTAGATATGAGATGGATATGAATTAGAGTAAATATTCATTAAAGTCAGATAAAGACTAAGAAATAATTCAAATTTGTAAAATTACCTGCCACCCACAAGAATTTGATGTGGGCGAGTGGTACTTATGTCACAAGATTTTAATGCTAAACACAGCCTCGGAGGGTCAGCTAATGATTTTTTTGCCCCAGATCGTAAATCAAGCTGCCAGATCATTATAATGTCAATACAAACACCTATTATTATCCATAATTCCATTTTCTATTATACATATCCATATCAAATAAACAATGTTCTTTCATCCCCATGCAACACAATCTAACACATGCCATTTTTAACATGGCATACATATTAATTTAAGAGATAAAGACATAACTTGCTAATAAAACTAATGAAATAAGAAAAGCTCCAAACTCATGATAGTAGCTTCATCCTCTGATCCATCACCAGACACAACAGATATTTTTGTGGAAACAGGTGTTCATTCCACATCCCGTTGACTAAATTTGCACACTTTTCACCCAGTGCATTACTAGTGAATTGTTGTATTTGATTGACGGAAAAAACATCAGACCAAGAATGCTGTCGCTGATATTGATCATTGAACTATATAGATAAGATTGAAGTCAATTTTGAGTTAGACATGACAGGCAGCCAGCTAGGGTGGTCCATATGACCAAACTATATAGTTCCTAAGAATGATGGAATAGTTAGCTTGAACTCTTTCTTTACTTGCTTTCTTTTTCTTGTACTCCAATATTAAGCTTTATTAACTGCATACATATGGTAAGGAACTCCTGATCAGTATTCATCAATCATCAGATGCTTAAACAACATGCGCCAGATGAATATCTCCTTAAAAGACATTTAGTTCACATCAACATGTTTCACTGATGGTGACATTTCCCTAGACAATAGCCTAACAACTGTCCATTGAGACCAGTCACATAAGAAACCTTTAGGCAAAGAGCAGACACAAATCAATGATCATACCAAATTATGTCTTCCAATAATCTGAAAAATTCATAGAGCAACTGTGAGATAAAAAAAGATTTAGCTTATTCCAACATATAGCATTACATTTTTTAAAAAAAATTTAAAATTTGTTAGACAAGGAATTTAATAAATGTAATAGCAGCTGGTTAACATACAGCCAGTGCCAGCCTAAGTTACGATGTAGACAGACAAAACAAAAAACAAAGACTTACAAGTACATTACGGCATTCCTGATTAGAAGATCGAGCAGGAGGGCAGGAAGCACCTTCCCGAAAGTCATGTTGCCTCAAAGTTCCATCCTCACTTGCACTCCACACTACATTTGGATTTCCAACTTCAACCTGAGTTCAACAGAGTGACAACATAAAAATATATATCCAGAAAGGTCGATCTTCACTACACCTAACCTATGAATGAAGTCAATCCCTTGAAAAGAATGATCTTTCCTTAATAACTCATTAAGGGTTGTCATAGATCCCCATTATTTGATTCTAGAAATTATCATGGTACATCAAAATTGGTTCTTACAGCTAGCTTTTTGACCCTTCTTAAATGGCACTTGAACAATGCTGATGGTTCAACAGAGTTCCCAGTCATCCGAGACAAATTGAAGACACGAATCTGCAATGAAAAATCAATGATGCATGCCATCAAAAAACTGATCGACATACTGCAACTATAATTAGAAATAACATCACTCCCAGCAGAGTTTTCATGTTCACAAAAAAATAAAGAAAGAAAGAAAGAAAAAGAACTCCCACCTCTTGATCCGCTGCCCCTGAAACAAGAAGTTCATCAGAGGTCTCGGGAACAAATTTGGTGCAAAATATGTTGGCAGAGTGCCCAGTGTCAATACTGTGCACAAGATCCCAGTTATGGTACCTCCATATATTAACCTGCATATAAAGGTTAATTTTCGTGAGCCAGTAAAGAAACTGGCTCAGCATTAAAAAAGTAAAAAAATTACATTTATAGACTCACTCATTCATATTTAAGGCCTTGTACTTCATATTTGTAGTTGTTCCAGATTGTAAACAAAAATCACAGAAAAGAAATGCAGAAGTCATACATTCCTTGGTGGTAATGAAGTGGCGACAATAAAAGAGACTCCATTATTACCGCAGAAGAAGTTGATGGTTCTCAAGTCATTTCACTTAGAACTACGACAACAACTACAGTAAATTTAACAAGTGAAGCAGCCCTAAATGGAGATGACGTCATTGAGGCAGCCTAAAAGTAATCCAGTCTCAAATGACATCATTGTGCCACATGACAGAGGAACTAATAGAAACAATTAATGTTTACTCAACAATTAACATTATTTCTCAAGAACAATGAGAAAAGGAGAACTTATTATCAGCCCCTAAACTAATGGAATTAATCAACATGCAAAGCACAGGCAGTAGGCCCAAAATTCTGTAGCCAAACACAAAATTTTCAGCCAGATTAGGCCAGCTCCATATATGACCTCTTCCTGGCATGCCAGTTCAGACCATACATCAGAACACCAAATAGGACCACAGATTCATGTCAGTATCATGCTTGTTTGGCTCATAATATCCTTGATTGCGTTCACATCTCAGAAAAACCAGAAAGTTCTAGTTGTGCATTCTACTTTCATAAGACAACTTGACATTATTTATGTTGACATTTGTCCATGCTAAACATGCTGGGTCCAAATATTTTATTTAAAGGAATAACACTTGTAAAGAGTCAAAGTCCACCTTTATAACAACAGGAATTCCCTATTATCAAGCAAGAATTACTTAAACCAAATCAGAATTTTTAGCACCAAATCCTTCAATTACATATTTAGATTAAAAATTCAAACGACCTAGGCAATGCCATTCATCTATCCATACATACATTTTATTGTGTGTGTCGCTTTGAGTTAAATATTTGTTAGATAATAAAGAATACTATGATACCATCGAGCAGAACTGGAAATATAATGAAAAAAAAACCAATCTGATTGCTGAGTTCATAGAAAGGTACTTGAGTATCATCAGATCCAGATACTAGAAGAGAGCCTTTTGAATTCCATGCCAATGCATTAACACAACCTTGATGGCCCTGTCCACAGATGCTATTAGCAACACAATAACATAAGGGTGACAATAATGATAACTCATAACATGAGTGTGCTTCTATATACACAAAAGTATGTTTAACATATCATCTACATTAAGTATCATTGCTTAACATGACAGAATATCACGTCTCAGGCATTGGATTAGTGGTTGTACCCACCTCTCATATATTAAAGGTCATGTGTTTGAGCCTTCTTGGTCTTGTTAATCTCAAAAAATGACAACATATTATATGGTAAGGGAAATTTAAGAACCATTGGAAAGAGAGACCAGCAAAACCTACCACCACACAATCATTCAATCAAAAAGTGATGGAATCATAATACCCATCTGTGAACTACTAAAAAATCCAAAACAAAGAAAAGAGGTGGTTATATACGTCAACTGTTAAAAAGAGAATGATCACTACCATGATCTATGAGCATTCAGAAAAAAGGTGATCAACATAATACTCTACTTCCATCAGATGTAATTACTTTTAGGCTAAGTGCATCCCTTCCCCTAAGTAAAAATAATCAGAGAATACACACCTCCATCTCCCTCTCCAGAGCAAGCCTCTGAATCAAAGATGAGTGAATTTGCAACTTATGATTTACATCCTGCAAAGATTAAGGCAAATGATAATATTATCACAGACAACCAATAAAACAAGTTTAGGGGAAGGGGCCAAGAAGAGCACTTCCCTTAATTCTATCAGAATAAGACAAAAAAAAGAGTTAGAATTGAAAATCAAGATATCAAATTCATTTAGCACATCAAAAAATGAACATGAGAGTATTTTGATGTTCTGGCTAAGTATAATCTCAAATACCATTATTTTGCCCATCAGTCCTACCTTCTGTAATCATGCAGACCCAGGTTTGTGAAGTTATGCCCATAGTTCTATCCTAGTGTCCTAAATGATATCTGAACATTTGACATTCCTTGTGCTTACCTGAATTATTATCAACAAGCAAAACAACTTGTTTCTACACAATCACCACATCAAGAAAATTACGTTTCATTCCTCCCTCTTAACAATATGATCAAACTCGGTCCAAGTAAATATAAACACTCCTAAGACTGCAATTCCCATTTCCAGAAAGAAAACCCCAGGTAATCGTCGAGAAGACATACGAAATGGCAAAACAAAAAATCCCAATGGATTACCCGGAGGGAATCGAGCCGGCGGCTCTCCAGGATGCCGGCGATGTTGCCGTCCGCGTAGTTCCACGGTTCCATCACAGAGGCCAAACCCTAAACAGAGCCCTAGCTCGTTCCGCCTTTGCAAATCCCTCCTTCTCCTCGCTCTCTACCTCGGCCGAACTCGCGGTGCCAGACTGCTCCTTCTGGCTTCATTTCATCTGCTCGCCTTTTGCTCCGTTTCCGTCTCCTCCCCAGACCTTCTAGTAGGCGCGGAGTTTTTGCCACCAACTCCGAGTACCCGACAACCCGATCGGGAAAACCCCCGAAACCCGATATATCCAAATTCTCGATTTCTTGATTGAAAACGGGCCCTACGTGGCAACGTGGCCGTGTTGCTGACGGCACGGTATGACCCACACTCGTGGGTGGGTGGGGCATCACGGGCCTGGGCCCATGGTTCCTTTTTAATGATTTAATCCTGCCAATCGCGTAGCCGTTATTAACATCCTCCCCAACACAAATCCGAACCACAGGCATTAACTAACATCCTTTTTATCAACACACCATTAACTTGCACTTTCAGACTTTGGTGAAATTTATTGATTATAAATTACAGACTTATTTTTTAGATATAGGTGAACCAAATTTTATTATTTAAATATTGTAAATATTGTTATTTTCAAAATAAAATATTTTTTGATGGTCAAAAGAATTACACTATTTTTAATAAAAATACTAAACTAATGCTTGATGTATCAAATATTGAGCCACATAAAAGCCCCTGTGATAATGATTTTTCATGTATGACAATACAAGCATGCAAAAATCAGAGGCATGAGACAAGAAAAGAAATCTCAAAGAACCGATCAGTGGTTGTGTTATTGCATTTTCAGCAATCCTGACACATACAGGCCAGCAGGCCATTGCTGACAACAATCACTAGTCCCCCTCAAGAGAATCAGAAAAGCTCTTGAGCAGCCGTTACAATACATCTATTTGCTTCAACCAAGATCTGATCCCACCATGTTAGAAGACATAATCAGCTCTTCCATTGGCATCTAATGTACATTTGCATGAATGCTGGCTCTGCTACCAAATCCGCTCATATTCTCCACCTTCTACCTTGAGAAAGACCTTGTTTATATTCTGCTACCTGAACACATGTGAATGTTACATGAAAGCTTCATTGAAGCCAGATAGACTCGGAGCATTTTGCATCAGACACAGCATGCACGAATGATCTCCACTTGCATTCTTTGTTTCACAGGTCATGATGGAAGTCTCACCCACAATTAGGAGGGCTATATGTACAGCCATTAGGTTTTACATCTGGATCATTGACTGTAGACACTGCGATTCCACCTTCACACCAGTTCTTTCATAAAAAGTAGCATAGCCGGCCAAAGAAGGCTGAGAATTCTATAAATAAGACAAATTGTCCATGATGGATAGAATCGGAAACAAGTAAAAAAATAAAGTAAAAAGATGAGAAGACATACCAGCTATCAACCACAAATTAGTTTCATATCTTCATTCCTTCTTGCAAGTCCATGCGAAGTCCTTGATTCTCTGCTTGAGGTGCTGCAAAGATAAAACATATTGCATCACTGAGCTATCAAATTTGCATATGGAACAGTTACTAAGAAAAAGCTGAATAGGGTGCGTGGAAGCCCTCTATTCATAATTCAAACACATGACAAGATTTCGAAAGGCACCTCCAATTCTTCATGAAGCAAGATGAAAACATTTTTCATTTTTTTGTGTTTCTGCACTCAATATTAATTGGAATGAGTCAACAAATATAATAAATGCTCAAAAAAGAGAAAGAACCATGGTCTGATCTCCATGAACACAAAACCTACTAAATGACAGTCCTCTATTCTCAAGAAGAAGGTTTTCAAGCTTTTGATCCATAGCAAACAGAAAACGAGGGTGTGCAACTTGCAAATGTCACTGGTCCTAAAACAGTTGTACCACTTTTACCTGCTCATTTAGAGTGATGATCATTGCACTGTTGTTTGTCTATGCTAGAAGATGGGATCTATGAATTATTGGAAGTTCATGAGCTTCCATAGTAGCAATAACATTTCCTTAGCAAACATATTATTTCATACGCATCAAATGCCCAGATTCATATGCATCCACTGAATTCTGTGAGAAGGAAGTCTGTACAGCCACTAACAAGCTCTTAGATATGCACAAGCATAGGCAGAACCACTTCTCACCAAATAAGAAGCTCTAGTGCAACATTCTTAAGATGATCTCCAAAACAGTATGTTCAATTATAAAAATCAGCAAAAAAGATGTCATAGTAAAAGCAAAACCTTACAATTCCATAACAAACACAGTTCAAAACAATACTTCAAAGCAAACAAGAAATGATCCAAGAAAAGCAATAACATGTTTTAATACATACAACAAGCAAATTATGTCAAAGAGATTCAGACTTTACTGGAACAACCACTAACAAGATAGTAATGCATCCTAAATGTTTTAGCAAGAACATATTATTAAATCATAATTTCACTGACCGCATACATATGTCAATTGACTTAGTACTTATAAATTTACCTCTCCATGTTGGTGATACATTTCCTTCAAGTGCTCCGAAATGGTATAGTATTCATGTAAATCTCTTCCTTTGGCGAGCTCAAGGCCATGACCAAGTTTAAGAAAATCATTCCTGCAAGCAGAAGGTTTCCCGTTCAGTAACCTATCACAGATTCTACGTACAGAAGATATTCAGAAAATTTAGGAACCAAGAAGCATCTCAGGAAGAAGTTCATAACATACTGTACAAATGGCTAACTAATATATTGAACAATGGGCAGCAGAGTTTTCACATAATACTGAAGATTCTCCAGATTTTTGTTCAAGGAGCAGCAATGGTCATTTCTCACGATACTCTTGTATATATTCCTTGTACCTGTTAGAGAATCAGAAAGTAAGTGTTTCAAGTTATTTTTAGCACTTATATCCAGGAAGAATAGAAAAACAAATCCAGAGTTGCACAGTCGAAATGATAGCATGCACAAGAATAAAATGCCAAATGTATAGCTAGACCAACATTTTATGCTACGCCAGTCATGCTAGAGAACATATTTCAAATACATTAAAAAGATATATTCAGTGATATACTAGTGAACTGGCGGAGATTAAACAGCTTTGCACCAAAATATTTAATTTCGGCAAAGGAAAAGCTGTTGCAGATCAGAGTAGCTAAACATCATCTCTTGATTGCTCAAAACCACCGTTACTAGGTATTTGTCATTTTCAGTTGATTAAATGCATTCTCTGTGGAACCATAATTCCAAACTTGTTTACATTTGTTTTTCCAAAGAGAGAGCAAAAGACTATTGTCAATTCAGTGATTATCAGGACACGAGTGACAATTAATATGTAGAAGAACCAAGCTACATTCTGAACCAACAAAGAGTATGATTAATATTCAGTATAATTGAAATCCTTGTAATGCTCGTTAAAAAATAAATAAATGATTTGTTCATTGCTTTGATTCAGGTAGCTGTAAGCAAGTTCATCACTCAGATTTAAATTTTCAGAATAAGCGCACTTACTGCTTGTAATCTTCTATTAGCCATTTGAGCTCTGGTTTATCTTTTTCATACTTTAAGTAAAAGAAACTACCTTCATCTGAAGATGATTCTCTTCTATTGCTCTCCATCCATAAGTTATTGTTCTTCTGATTAGCAGAACCTCTCATTGAATTCATTTTCAGGGGTTTCAACTCTTTATTATAAGTCTTTGCAACATATTTGTCTGGGCCAACATCTCCATTTGCTTTTCTTTCATTTCCATGAGCTATTTCTTTGGATTTATCAAAATGATAAACCACCTCAGAATCAGCATGAATTTTTAAAATTGGCTGGTTTTGAAAAGCCAAAGATTTTTGCAGAGGCCATGAGGAATTTACATAATTGCCTGCTATTCTTTGATTACATCCATCGTGTTTACCATTAACAACACCACTCATGCTATACGGCAACTGCTTTTTGGATTCAGTGGAGTATGCAGCAGTTCTTCCCTTGCTCATATCCAGATTCAAACTATCAGGAATAGAGAGCTTATTATCAGATGACTTGAAAGAACCTTTTCTCTCATATGATCTCTTTACACCCACTGTCTCCTCTCCAGTTAAAGGCTCACGAAATTCACCCAACTCTAGGTCTGAAAGCTCTCTTCTGAGCACACTTCCCTTACCATCAACAACTGGAGGAGTTTCTGCATCAGACTTTTGAAATGGCAATGCTTGTCAGTATCTTTTGATTCAACCAATTTTCGATTATATGGATCGGGTGTAGATGACATTTTGTCTCCAACAATGCTTTCTCTCAGATATTTTGTCAAAATTTATCCCCAGAAACTTTTTCAAGAATAGGAATTGCATTAACAGTAGATGAATCACCCTCATCAGGACCAACAGACACTGCTTCCACAGGTTTGTTACCTCGTCCTAATTTTTCCACATATCTAGCAGATTTGTCTACATTATTCATGCCTTTCCTCTTCCCACTAAGATCACCATTCCTGTGCCTTGACTGCTCAGCATCAAAATTTGGACACTGTCGCAGCTTGCCTGCATTCCCATAAGTTTTAGATCTTCCAGGCATTGGAAGACTGATTTTGCATATTAATATCTACATTAGCATTGGATTTAGCATAACTAGAAGTTTGGAAATCACAGGTATTGTCAGGAGTTGTGTTTCGCAAGGCCTCCACAAGGGCAGCATCTTTGCTTTTTTCAGGATACGTAGTTTCAGCTGAGCTGGCAAACTTTGACCTTTTGGAATTCATTGTCTCCTCTATAAATTCCTCCTTAGCAGAAGCTCGTTTAGACTTGGCTTTGGAGTTTTTTTCAGTAACATCAATTGGCTTAGTGTCCAGTTTATTCATTCGCATTTGGAATCCAGCAAGTCTTGAATCTTTAATCCACTCATTTGTGTCATTGGCTGCATTTCTAATATAGGATTGCTGACTCTCTGATTTCTCATGTTTATCTGGTGAAGAAGCTGCTTCTTCAAACTCTGGACTCACGGCAATTTCTGTCTTGAAATTTTCAAAAGCCTTGAAAGTATCAGTACTAGGAGACTCACGCATTTCAACCTCCAGAGCAATCTCATCTCCTACATCAATATCATTCAAATCAAGTGGAACTGTAATAGGAGGCCCGTCTTGATCCCCTTCAATATCAATATTTTGTTCTGGTTCACCATCATCTTCATCCCCTTCAATATCAATATTTTTTTCTTGCTCATAATCATTTGGTCTCCATACATGAGGTGAGGTAGATATCTTTGAGTCAGCTCCATTTTCCTCCTTCCCATCATCACTTGTCATGATATCTACATCCACATCAGATCCCTTGCTGCTGGAAGTATTCTCGCTTTCACTGTCACTGCTGCTGGCACTGGCACTTCCTGCAGCACTTCTACTTTTGCTTCTACTTCTGCTTTGACTTCCACTGTCACTGCTATCACTTTCACTCACTATAACTGCCACTTTCACTTGAAGTATGTCACCTTTTCTCACTTCCATTACTGACCTTTTTATCACTGTTATCTAGATCTGGGGAATGTTGAATCTCACCAAATAAATCAATCAGATCCAATTTTTCCTTTATGGGGCTGAAATGAGTTTGCTACTCTATATTTTCACTGGCACCTCTATCCAAGTTTGGCTGTGCATATCCGAAGTGGTCATGTCCACTTCCTAGAGAACTGCAATGAGAAGCTTCTATCCAAAAAATAATCTAACCAAAATGCTTCATGTGCAAAAAAAAAATGATTAGATGTAGTCTACCAAAGGATTTATCTTGTATCAAGAAGAAAATAATTGAATTTGAATTGCAAGAAATCAGGTCTGAAAAGTTTACAAAGCCAAATGCATCTTTTTGTTGATGACTGCAAAATACCCCTATGAAAACAGACCTGTGAATCCCATTAACCAGCATTCCTTATTTGCTTTATTATATACAAGACAATTGTTCAAAATTTTGTTATGCATCTGAGATGACACAGGAGGAAATCAATTTTGAGGCATGATAGGATCAAAGAACAATTGTGAGATGAAGATAATAACATAGTTCATGCAACTCATGGAAAGATAAAAAGCATAAAATATAATCATCTAATTTATTTACATGAATGAAACCTTGGTGCATATTTTTCATAAGCACATCTTGTTGAAAGTATCAAAATTAGGACTTAGAAATACCCATATGAGATTCAAAATTTACAAGTATAATTGCACATCAAATTACCTCCTAATACTTAAAAATCCGAAATCATCATGTCCCATTAAAAAAAACCCAAAACCAACTCAAAGTCCAACTTGAAAAAGAGAAATTAACATGATGTAAATGGGTTAGTAGTATAGCCCAAATTTGAGTAAAATTTAGATAGATCACTAAGGTTTCATATGTATCTTTTCTTCTTCATTTTCTCTCTCAGAATAGAACTATTTTTTCTCAGTTTTTATCGTCATTGAGAAATATAAATACTCCACTATAAACTCTAAAAATTATTATATGATATTAGAGTTTTAGGAAGGTCGTCTTTGGGGGACGTCAACTTGATTTGTAGCTCATGAACAGCTCCAATTCAGCTCAACTCGTTAGAAATCGAACTGAGCTCGAGTTCTTTTTTTTAATTTATAAAAATATATCATAAGACATAACATATTATATATATTTAATTATTCCATTGTGATATTGCGGTTGATATAATTTTTTATATTTAAATATTATTATGTTAATTTATCATTTTAATATTTATTTTTTAAGAATTATTTTAATGAGAATTGGTTAAAAATAATTATCGAGATTAATTCCTCAATTTTAAATTTGAATTGAATTTGGCTTAACTCGTTTAAGCTTACAAGTTCAGCTGAGCCAATCTTGAGCAGCTCGAGCTCAGCCAATGATTCAAAAACCGAGTCAAGTTCAAAATGAGGTCAACTCAGTTGTTTACACTTCTAGTTGTATCCATTAGAAATCAAGGAGAAAACTCGAGTTGCTGGAATAATAACAAAATAAATAAGAGAGACCAAGAGTTCTGTTAATTTTGGAGACAATTATAATTTTCATATAACATCAATTCGATTAGCAGGATTTAGGAATTATTTTCAGTGAACCAAAATTGTACAAGTTTACTTGAGAGTAAGAGAAAATTAATTATACAGTGAAGGAGAACTAGACTGTCAAAAAAGCCAAAAATAAACTCAGAAAAAATAGTCAAGTTTAACCTTTTTATGAAATAGTATGAAATTCATAGTTAATATAAACATGATGTATTGTAATGTAGGATAATTATATTTTTTTTTACAATAAAATCGGAAGTCAAGTGCAACTCGAATTCTAACTCCAATTTGGATTCTTCGAGATTGGAACAATTTTAGTCCTGAGTCCATATCTTCCAAAATATTTATCCAAATTAGAAAAATAATTATATATTGAAAAATTGAGATCAAGTTCTTTATTTTCTTATTTAAAATAAGAAATTTAGAATTAGTATTATAATTTGAATTTTAGTTTTCTCAATTTCAACTAGGATTTTAAATTTATTGAAGAGTTATATAAACAGTCTTAAAGTTATAATGAAAAAACTTTCCTATTAATAATATTTTCTTACTTTCAATTTTTTTTTCTTTATTTTTCCTGTAAATTTAATGGCCTATTATGACAATAAGATAATGATATTCTTTTCAACTCTCGCATTTCTCCATTGTGTCACTTGATACTAAAGCGAGGTTAGTTTCTGGCTCAACACTATTGATTATAATTAGTGACGACAACTTCATAAATGATAATTTAAAAAATTATCAAATTTAAAATTCTGTTAAATAATTTTCTTATTTCTATCAGTAGGGAGAATGAAGAATCGAAATATACTGAAACCAAAAATCAAATTTGTCAATTAATCGTTGAAAAAGCTCACAGTCAAACGTCCTGGAGATTATTATATAAGCCAATTTCTTCAAAATAAATTTTTGACTTTTATAACAATAAGACCTTTCTCAATTGATTAGAATAAGTCAAAGACTCTGTCAAATATATGAAAGTTCCTGAGATAATAAAAAAAAAAATTATTAAACTTAAACTTAAGAAATATGTTTTATTTTGATGAAAATAACTTCAATTTCAATGTGCATATGATGATTATCAAAAAGTTTAAATTTCGATGAAATATGACACCTTTTTGAAAAAAATTGTTGGTATGATAATTGTTTAATTTATTATAAAAAGCTACAAATCGAATTAAAGTATGAGATTCAAAAGAAGGTAAATTTCAATATAATCTTTCACAAATTTTCAAACACTAGTTAGTTATTCTATTATGGATTCCGTTATAATATCTTATTTGATTAATTCATATTCTTGAACACTAAAAAAGATGAATTAATTTTACAAAACTCTTTTATGAATGAAAAAAGTCCAAATGAAGAATTGTCCATATTTGCTGAGAGCATTTAAAAAGAATTAAATTTTCAAAAGAAGTAATTATTGATAAATTCCCTAAGAGTTGCATGGTTGATAATAGTACAAATCACAATTTAATTTGCATAATACCAATTATGTTCTATATAAATTGCGATTAAAGATAAGAAAGTAACACTTAAATTTTCAATTTTTAAATATGGTAAAGTTCAAGTAATTATTTATTTGAGTTATGTTGTTTCAAACTTAAATGTTTATCCAGAAAACTTTAGATCTAAGATAGCAAATCATACACTAATACTCATAAAGACCAATGGATATTCAGGATATATATACAAAGTCATGACAAAAACAACAAAAGTATAGAGACTCAAAATACATGAGAATAAGCCCCAATCATAAGGACAATGATATTAGAACTTAATAAAGAAGAATATGGCAATGTTATCCAAAATAGAAAAACTTTATTTACCTTAAACATAACAAAAGTGGTAAGTTAATCTCATAATAAATCATACATTATTGATTTAGAAGCAACAGATCATATGACTAGTAATCCCAGACTATTCTCATTATTGTCAAATTAAACATAATCAAAGCATATAATCCTACCTAATGAGAACATGTTTCAGTAGGAGATAAAGACAGTATATAAACTTAAATACAAAACCTCACTCTTATTTTATTAGTTGACAAGTTTTCTTATAATTTACTCTCAATAAACAAGCTTATAAAAGTTTTCAATTGTAGTGTAATCTTTTTTCCATCTAATTGTGTTTTTCAAAATTTTCAAATGAAGAAAACGATTGGTGGAGAGACTAAACCTAGAGGCTTATATTTTTTTGAACATGAAGAAAAGCAACCTCAAGCTTATATAAGCCAATAAGAAAAAATACTGGTGTTATAAACTTTTTTTTTTTTTCTAAACTTAAAATTATATTTTCTAGACTTAGCACTCAAAACCTTCTTGTGAAATTTGTAAACTAGCTAAACATCACAAGAATATTTACACTTGTAAAATTAACAAGAAAAATTCACCATTATTTTTTTTTATCTATAGTGATGTTTGGACATTTAGAAACAATTCACTTAATAGATATAAGAATTTAATAAACTTTTATTGATAACTATTTTAAAATGACATAAATATATCTAATAAAAAATAAATTAGACGTCATCCATAAGTTTAAATTGTTTTACAAAAAAATACAAAATCAATATAATACAATTATCAAAACTTTTAGAACTTTGAGAATACATATCAAAAAAATTCCAAGAACATTTTCAAAATAATGAAATTCCTTTTCAATTCTCCTATTCAGCCACACCACAGAAAAATAGTGTGATTGAGAAAAAGAATAGACATATTTTAAATATTACTAAATCTATAATGATTTAGTAAAATATGTTATATACCTTTTAGAAGATACAATTCAAACAACTTGCTATCTAATTAACAAAATCCCTTAGATCTACTTCAAAATAAAAGTTCTTTACAAGCTCTATGACCTTATAATGAAACATTTAACTAGATCTAAAAATGTTTGGATATGTTTGTTTTGTTCAAGACTTGAACATAAATAAAGACAAATTTCAACTTGAAGCTATTAAATATGTATTTCTAGGATATTTAAGAATACATAAGAGATATAAGTGTTTTAGTCCAAAGAATCACAAAAAATATATAACTATGGATGGCATCTTTTTTGAAAATGTATTCTACCTTTACTAAAAATAACACAAACAATAAATGGATTGATCCTCAAAATAATCTTGACTCCTTAATTCAACCTATTTTGTCTCTATCAATTAATAACCCTTTATTTGTAATGCATACGAAAAGTGATGACAATAGGTTTGAGATTTTATAACACAGGAAACAAAAGGATAAAGCATATTAATCAATAACTATACTAATCATCACCTCAGAGGGTCTAAAATAGACACAGACACAAGAAAATGTCACTGAAAATCCAAGTAAATTATATACTTAATTTGAAAATTACCTCCTCATAGCACTAAGAAAAAGAAAAAGAACATGCACCAAATATCTCACCAACCAATTTATATTAGATAAGAAATTATTCTTAAGTTTCAAATACTTTGCACTATCAATATCCTCTACTGTTACACACAAAATAATGACCAAAGTACTAAACAACTCAAATTGGAGGCAAACAGTAGAAATAGAAATGAAAGCGTTCATCATAACAACACATGATAACTAACACCAATTGGATGTAAGTAGATTTACACTATTAAACATAAATCAAATGGGAGCATTGAGTGATATAAAATCATACTAGAATTTATATATGGTGCCCCGGTGTTGAGTTCAGCTTGATTTACACCAATTCGCCAACTCTTAGAATTTATTAGTTTTAAAGGAAAGCAATTGATATGTAAACTAAACAAATTTTTATATGGACTCAAACAATTCTCAAAAGCATGGTTTGAGAGGTTCAATACAACATTAACAGAATATAAGTTTCAAAGAAGTTAATCCCAACTATTCAGCATTCATTAAAAAAAGTCAAGAAAGATAACTATTTTATTAGTTTATGTAGATAATATTATAGTAACCGGAGATAACTGAAGAAATCAAGGAACTCAAAAAATGTTTGAAAACTTAATTCGAGATAAAAGATCTAAGTAAAATATATTATTTCTTGAGAATAGAAGTTGCTCATTCAACAAAAAGATTAGCATTATCTCAAAAAAAAAATACAATGGATCTGTTGACTGAAACAAGTATGCCGAAAAATAAAACATCAAGTACGCTCACAAATCAAAATATAAAATTATACTCAGATATAAGTATTGAAGTTAAACACCCATAAGAATACAAAAAGATAGTAGAAAAACTTATTTATTTAACTGTCACAAGACTTGATATTATTTTCTCAGTAAACAATATGAGTCAATTCATACAATTTATGCAAAAGTCTCATATAGAAGCAGTATACAAAATCTTAAGGTACTTAAAGAAGATACCTAGACTGAGACTCTATTACAAAAGACATGAAGACTTATCCAATGTTACGCTGATATTAATTTGGCAAGATCAGCTTTTCATAGGAGATCAACCTCAGAATATTACATATTTTTTGGTGATTATTTAGCCATTTGGAAGAAAAAAAAGCAGAGTAAAATAATAAATCCAATGTAGAAGCAAAATATAGGTTAATAACAATGAAAACATGTAAAGTTTTATAGGTGCGATTATTCCTACAAGAGATAAAATATCCTATAAAAGAGGTTATAACCAAACAATTCTACACATCTTAAATAACCTAATATTTCATAAGAGAATTAAACACATAGAGTTTGACCTCCATTTTATCAAAAAAACAGTGATGGAAAAAAATATTTACCCACGATATACACCATCAAAAAGACAAGTAGTTAACATATCCACTAAAATCTTTAAAAAAATGCTTAATAAAAAAACATTTTCAACCTTAGTATGATAGATATCAATGCACCAATTTAAGAGGAGATGTTGAGAAAACAACAAAAAAATCAAAATTCAAGAAAAAAACAAAAAATTTAAAACTCAAAAAAGCAAAAAATTAAGACTCAAAATATCCATATGAGATTTAGGATAATTTCAAATATGATTACGTTAAAATACCCTATAGATACTTGAGTCAATTTGTGGATCATTACAGTCTAATAAAAGTTACAACCAACTTTAAAAAAATAGTAAAAAAAAATAAATGAATTGTAAATGTATGAATTATATTAGAACTCCTCATCTATTTAAAGATGAGGATACTAGAGTTTATAACAAGTTATAAGTCTATCTCCCTCAAAATAATGAAAATTACTCTTTTTCTTCTTCTTTTTTGAGAATAAATTCTAATTCAATGTTAACAAACCCTACAATCTTTAACAAACTTGCTAAATATTATAAGAATATTTTTTCTCAAGAATTAATAAGAAGATACACATTTTTATTTAATTCAAAGTAATGCATGGCCAACCAAATATACATTTTTAGATGGGTTTAAAAATGTT
Source organism: Trichopus zeylanicus subsp. travancoricus (assembly GCA_005019695.1). NCBI lineage: Eukaryota > Viridiplantae > Streptophyta > Magnoliopsida > Dioscoreales > Dioscoreaceae > Trichopus > Trichopus zeylanicus. Next base: position 557,942 of record RXID01021982.1, read on the forward strand.
GTTTGTTTTATTGATAATTTTTCTATAAAGACATAGGTTTATCTAATCAAGAATAAATCAAATATTGGCAAAATATTCAAATAATTCAGAAAAAATTCAAAATCAACTTAGTGCCAAAATCAAAACCTCTAGAACTAACAATGGATAAGAGTACATCTACAAGAAACTTCAGAATAATTTTAAAAACAATAAAATTTTATTCCAAGTTTTATATTTAGTCATATCATAATAGAAAAATGTCGTTGAAAAAAAGAGTAGACACTTGTTAGAGGTACTAAAAGCTATAATGTTTCAACAAAATCTATTATATAAATTTTGAGAAGATGTTATTCAAATATATTAACTAATAAATAGAATGTCTTTAGGATTTTTTTCAAAATAAGAGCTCATTTCAAAAATTATTATTTAAAAATAAACTCTTTCATGTTCAATATAAAAATTTTTGGGTGTATATGCTTTGTACAAGATCATAATATTAATAAGGATAAATTGCAACTAAAAATTATAAAATATATATTTTTAGGATATTCTAAAATTTATAAATAATATAAGTATTATGGATCTTGTAAAACAAATAAAATATATAATCATGGATGTCACCTGCTTTGAAGGTGTGTCTTATTTTAGAAAAGATCCCAAAAATCACATTTTTTATAATAATGATATTACTTATGAATTCAAATTAGTTATACCCACGTCTGTTAATAACCAACCCACCTCAATAAATGAAACAGAAAAAAATTTGGTATTGTTTACTCCAATAGACAAAAGAAAAGTATAAATCAAAAGATCAATCCACCAGTTATTGTCCAGGAAAATCTAAAACCAACAATAATATAGAAACAACAAATCAAAAACACAAGTATAAGTATTATTTAAGTACAGTATAACATGCCTAAAGTTCTAAAAAAGAAATAAGAGTATGTGTAAAATATCATATAAGCCATTTTGTTTTATATAAGATATTGTCCCTAAGTTTTAAACATTTTGCTCTAATAATTACAAATATATTATCACCAAATGCAATGACAGAGATATTAAAAGACTCAAAGTGGAGGTAAGTAATAAAAACACTACATCATAATGAAACATAGAAGCTAATTTCATTACAAAAGGACAAGAAACCCGTGAAAGGTAAGTAATAAAAAAACTAATTTTAGTTAGAGTCTTCTTTCTTTAACTGTAAATATAGATTGGAGTATAACTTGGATGCAAAAATTGTATTTCTACATGGAGACTTAAAAAAAAATTTTATATAACTCAGTCATCGTAATTTATACACACAAGTAGATAACAATTAATATGTAAGTTGAAAAGATCTATATATAACTTAAAACAGTCATCAAAAGTTTGGTTTAATAAGTTTAATACAATTCTAACAAATTATGGATTTTAGACAAACAAATTAGATTACTTAGTCTTTATAAAGAAAAGAAAAAAATGAGAATTATACCTTTAGTTTATGTAAATGATATTATTATGACAGGAGATGATGCTGAAGGAATCAATGAGGTCAACGAACTTTTGAAGGCATAGTTTAAGATAATAAATCTTGATAGACTTCACTATCTTTTTGAAATACAAGCAGCTCATTCTTTTAGAAAATTTGTATTGTCATAAAGAAAATATACGCATAATATGCTAAGTGAAATAAGTCTACTAAAAGAAAAGAACATAGAAACACTAATAAACCCAAATACAAAACCATCCACAGATGCAGGAGCTAAAATAAAAAATACCGAACAATTCAAAAGAATCATAGGCAAACTAATATATATGATAATTACTAGGCTTGACATTGTCTTTGTTGTAAATAGCGTAAGTCAATTCATGTAAGCCCCAAAGAAAATACATTTACAAATGTTATATAAAAACTTAAGTTTAAAGCTATGCTATAGAAGACATAGAAAATGAATATACAATATTATACATACGTAAATTAGGTAGGTTCAACATGTGATAGGAAATCAACTTCAAACCAATGCACATTTGTTTAGGAAAACTTAGTAATATAGAAAAGCAAAAAACAAGAGTTAGTTGCAAAGTCTAGTATAAAAGTAGAATACAATGTCTTGACATTGAGAGTATATGAGATTCTTTGGCTATAGTCATTTCTCAAAGAACTTGAATATCTAACAAAAAAACCAACTAGAGTTCATTGTGATAACCAGGAAGCATTACACATATTCAATAACTCTATATTCCATAAAAGGATAAAGCACATTAAATTAGATTTAGATTTTATTAAGGAGAAAGTATTGAAAAGTATGTTAAACTGAAGTATACACCAATTAAAAAATAGCTAACAAATGTGTTTACTAAAACATTGAGAACTGAAAACATGATCAAGAAAATGTTAAATTGGCATACTTGGCATCTACACACCAGCTTGAGGGAGAGTGTTCAAAGTACCAAAACTTCGGATTCAAAAATACTCATGAAATTCAAAATTTACAAATATTATTGCACATCAAAGTACCTTCCAATACTTGAGAATCCGAGTTCATTATAACCCATTAAAAGAAATCCCAAGACCAACTCAAAGTCCAACTTAAAAAAGAGAAGCCAACATGATGCAAATAGGTCATTAGTAAAACCCAAGTTTGAGTAGAATTTAAATAGATCACCTCTTTATATAAAGAGATGAAAAACTAGAGTTTCATATATATTTTTTCCTTCTATTCTTTTCTCTTAGAATAGAACTTTTTTTACTAAATTTTTAACATCACTGAAAAACATAGATACTCTACTATAAACCTTATAAATTATTATACATCATGGATAGGCTTCTATTGATACCAACAACAATGAAGACAATTTTAATATGTAAGTCATGAGTACAATAAAAGAAAAACTAATACGCGTCTAACATATTTCAGATAAATGAATCACTAGAAAAAAGGTGCTTTGGTTCTGTTTAACAAATCCTTATAGGTGTGCCTGGGAATGAGATATAAGCAACTATAAGTGGGGAAGGAACCTGTAAAAGGAGAGGAGGTGTGGTTAACCAAGCAAATAACAGTATTCAAAAGAGTACCACTTGCTTCAGCAAGAAACCACATGGATGACCAGCATTTCAATCATAGGAATTAAAATCTTCTGATAACTATGTGTAGTAATTGGAATTTTTATGGCCAATAAATGGATAATAGGATGGTCATGAAACAAAATTCAGAGCGAAGAAATTCTTATGCATCACAATCATCACAGATTATCCTTATTCTTGCAATTTTAAATAAGTAGAGCCAAAAACATTATTCGCTCATCCTTTTCCAACCCAATTTTTAATTCAAGAACTTAATTCCTGATTTGTGTAGTAAACAATGCAGGTTAGGGTGGCTTAATAGGTCCACCCAGGATAATATTTTAGCCTTACATTTGCTCACATACAAAAGGCTTGGATAGAAATCCCCATACACATTTAAATGCATGTACTTGGCCCATTTCACAAGCTATCAATCCAATCCATCCACAATATATGAAATGAAAAACACTGACATGAGAGTTTTCCCAACTGTTGCTTGGGAATTCCTTATCACCTTCTTTTGTGATTACAGCCACTAATCCCTATTCATATATCGAGCAAAACCATTAAAAAATGACTGAGGAAATTCTAATGTCTCATAATTTGAAGAATCAATAGAAGAAAAAGATAGCAATTACCTTCACTTTCAGAGGCTTGTCGTCTTGAACTCTCTACTTCTACTCCTAGTTTCAAGATGTATGTTCCAGGTGCTTGGAAAGTTGCAATCTGGTGCCCAATGAAACAACACAATAGAGGTGAACTTTAGAATGTAATCACCAGTGAAATAGTATTTAATAAACTCAGAGACACTTACATTTTTTATTATATTCTCAATATTCTTTTGATGCAGCGGGAGCAGGGGGCACGATGGGTAGGAGAAAGAGCACCGTCTTTTCTTGATGCAGTAGGAGAAGGCACGAGAGATAGGGAGAAGATCATCGTTTTCTCACAATGATAGATCCTCTTAATGTAGCAGGAGAAAACACAAGGGATAGGAAGAAGATCGCCGTCTTCTCACAATGATAGATCCTTGAATCCACAAAGAAGATGGAAAGGGAACAAACACAAAATAAGATAATATTATTAATAGAAAAACCTTTCTTTTGTTACAACCTTAGGCTGTATATATAGTCATCTAATAAACTTAGAGTCCTACTTGGTATAAACTAAAAATAGGATTTAAACTATATTAAGAATTCTACTTAACATATCTTAAATAAAGATATATAAATCCTATTCTTTATTGGGTTAGGACTGTTATTGACTCGGACTGATAAATAAATTCTAATTTTGACCAATACAAAGTCTGAATTGTGCAAACTAGTAAATAAGAGACTTTTAGGAATTGATCTCAATTTTCCAACGGATAATTATTTGTTGGATTTAGATCAATATCATAGGAGATATGACCTTCGGACTATAACTGTATGAATCTTGATGGATTCTAATTGGAATTAGAATTCAACTTGAAATGGATCTTTAATTTTACTGTGAAAAAAGATGTAGTTATCCTACATCATCTTTCCAACATTTGGTATTGTTCCACCAATTGCTTTTTCTAAAGACTAGAAAAAAATATTAAAAACATGTCAACAACAGAAACATTTATAAATAGTAAATAAGAGGTTTTTGCCACAAGTGAATTGGAATTAGTAAAGTTTTACCTTTAAGCTCATTCCCTTGGGATTTTCAGATAGTACACTAATCAAAAGGCTTCGCAAATCACTTTTTTGATCCATAGTGTTCCTTGTGTTAGCCATTTCTTCACTCATGGCTACATGAGCAACCCCAGTAGGCATTTCTTTCCTAAAGTTTTCATTTGCCTCCTTAGTTGTGTTCGAGAGACCAAAAATTTCCTCAAGACTTATGTCATCTTTCAACGTATTTCCAGTTCCCAGTAGAGAGGATGGTGTTCTAGGTTTGGATTGCTCAAGAGGGAGATGGGTGAGGTAATCCTGAGTGGTTGGCCTTAGTAATGTTTTTAGAAGATAGTCCAGCTTTTAAAACAAATTTAGGCCGAATGATGCTGGGATATGGGACAAAAGGCTAAGAAAATAGTGAAGCAGATCAGACAAGTATTGCCTGCAAGCAGAAAACCTAGAGTGAGTAAAGCTAGTAAATTTTATATCAATGGGAAGATTGGACAAACATGGTTATTTGCCTAAACATATAAACCAATTTAACAGTATGCAAAGTTTATCCAAACTAAACTTCAACTTAGAATCTTATAAGCAAAAAATGATGTTCCTTTACCCGAACTTTGTTCAGCCTTGCGCTTCTTAAAGAATTCTTTCTTTTGCTTCCAACCAATGCTCCCTACATCAAGTATTAAAATTAGAAGTGAAAAATAAAAAAAATTATCAAGCCAAAATGTTAAATGAGTAGATAGAACATAAAAAAATTCTCCCATTAAAGATAAACCCCTATAAATCAAATTGGATGTCAGATCTTCATTGTAGATGAAATTATCCTCAATAGAAAAATAGAAGACTGTTTTGCTACACAATGACCTCAACAAGTGTTTTTGCATAATAAGATAGCATGGAAGATTCATATAAGAAAGTAGTGATTCCAAAATTTGTGGAAAGTCTGTAACATGAAAATATTGGAACTTAGCATTCTAGTATAAATAAATTCAAATCACCCAAGACAACCTCAAAAGCAGGCGGAAAAGAAGAACTTGTTGTTTGAACTTCATGAAAATCAATCCCACAAAATGTCCCCATTTTTCAATACTCTTCCCTTATGATTTATGGACTTTTTGAACATCATTTGAATTGGTATAAGGCTTCATGGCACACTATGCTTCTTAGCACTGCCGCAGCATGGCACACACCAACATGCGTTATTGTATCAGGATGAGATTCTTTTGAATCTTTCTTTCTTTCCTTTTTGTGTTTACAATATCTCTGATTATTCCCACATAGAGTTTGTTAGTAATACAACATACAAATTTTTACTTGGTTTGTTTAGTTGGTCGCATGAAAAAAGTATCCAAGGCATGTTTATTGGACTAAGTGTATAGGTGTTATGATCATATCCACTTTCTAACAAAACAAAAGGTTCTTAAGTCTTGTGTTAGGCTATACCATGATGTTTATTGGTTAAGTCTATATAGGTGCCATGATCATAGCACCTCTAGAAGCTGTATGTCCATATATTAGTCAAGTAGGAAAAATCCAGTGTACAACAAATGCAGCATTTGCATATCACAGCAGACTATAACCATATGTTACCTTCAGGTTCCTATTTTGGGAGAAAAAAAAGCAGGAGGCAAAACCAAATGCAATCAAAAAGCTTTTAGAATATTAAGAGTTAATCCATGTATCTTTTTGAATTCCGAAAATTGCACAAGTACATTGATCAAAGAACAAGCAACAAACATGGAATTTAACATTAAAAAAACCAAAATGATAGAGGATCTAACCTTCAACAGCAGCAGCAACCATTGCTCTGGCCTGGCTCTTTACAGATGGGTTTGCAGGATCTAGGACAATTGCTCTGTCAAGAAAAAGAATCAACGAACTTGAATCAGGAAAGACAAATAAGGGGGAAAAAGTGATTGATGGTGTTCCTGTCATCTTGCTTTATTCTATTATTTCCAATAACTGAATGAATGTTTTATAGTCCAATAAACAGAAATTCAGTTCTTCAATCAACCAGACAATGAAACAGCTGCATCATCTAAATAACACCATTCAAATCAATTAATGCAAATTTCACAAAAAGCATCATACTTAAAATAGAGCCTCAATGCTCTGAACTACAGCAGATCAACTAATACAAATATTTCATAGTTTTCACCATTAGAATACAATATATTCCTTTAGGTAATCATCTAGATAAATATCATCCTTCATAATGGGATCTGTAGGATAAAGTATATTTTGGGAACCCAATATACTTTTCAGAGTTCCATTATGTACAAGAAAGCCATTTAAAATAGTTTTACACCAACATGAGACGAGTATAAGCAAGTATTATAGATGGTAGTCATTTCATTCTTGCACATCTAAATGAGAAGCATCACACTAAAATGATTAGAATGACGGAGATATGAGTGCAAACATATGTGCATAATGTATTAGAGAATAAATCATAGTGATCTCAATCATATAATATACTTTCTAGATTTAAGCAGGTGCTCAGCCTCCTCTGATCTCATTTTGACATGGTTTTTTATGTACATTTAGTTTGCGCCATGCAGAGCCACGTTCAACAAACAATCCATCTCCATCTTCTACACTCTGACGTTCTTCGTAGATATCACACAGGTCACCAAGTTACTGTGACCATGTGAATCCGAATTCCTTCCCACCAACATCAATGACCTGACGCAAATAATAACCATGTAAGATTTCCTCAAATACTAGGTAAGTATAGAACAAAGGTAAATCTCAGAGAAATAAATTCTACCCTATGGCAGCCTTGCCAAATAACAAGAACTCATCTACATGAAATAAACAGATACAGCCTAGCAGGGTTTTTCATACAAACAAAATTACATTCTCTAATCCTGGTAATGAGGTTGCCAACAAACTGGAAAAAAATGCAGGAATTTGGATTCTGGAATCATGCATATTTCAGATATTATGAACCTCCTCATTCTGAAGTTATTCAATTTTCTTCTTATAAAAAGTAATACGTCCCACCTCCAATGGCATTGTTCATGGATGCCATGAGTTCACCGTGTATGCTATAACTTTGACCACTAAAACAGCATTAATCTGACTACTAAACGTTATCATCAAAACCTAATTCCAAAATCAAAACTAATGATACCCTAATCGATTTGGAGCCAAAGCAAACAAGATAAGGAAGAATCGCTGTATCAACAACCATTAGATTCTACTCACATTCCCAGAAGGATTGTTCGGATTGGAATCGAACTTGATCCTCGCGGCGCCGCCCTGGGCCTCGGCGCACCGGATCTCCTCCACAAGGTTAGGCGTGAGCCTAATGATCGCGGCAAAGTCCAGGGATCCCCCAGGCAGCGCCACTGACCTGTCCCGGCCTGCCGCCCCTCCCCGCGCCACCGCCGGCCGGGAGGCGCGCTCCGGCACTCGGGGGCGCGGGCAGCGGGAGAGCGCGCTCCCCGCTCCCGACACTGTAGCCGCGGCCGAGCTTTGTCAGGCCGCCGCCGAACATCGCCGGAGAGAAATACGAGAGTTCGTTTATCGTTTTCGTGGTCTCTCCCTCGATCACCCGACGCGACGCGACGCGACGCGACGGAAGAGAACTCGGCCTCGGGGTGGAGTTAATTACCGAAAATGTACTGGCTTAATATTGTAATGACGTGAGGGTTTTGCGGATAAAGATTGGAAATCATAATTATCCTATGGTATTCGGGTAATTTCGCTGGGATATATTGGGTTTAAAACAAGGTTAATTCGATTTTTGAATTTTATAAATATATTATTTAAAATTATATGTTATTTTTATATCATAAAAACTCTTAATCTAGGTCTAATTTTTGGTTCGATTCCCTCCCGGGACATTTTGATTTTTCTGTGTATTTTAAATAACTTTTAACTCAAAAAATTTATTTATTCAATAATTATAAAAAATATTTGTATAAAAAAGTTTTATATTTCTTAAACTTTTTTCAGTATTTTTAAATTTAAAATTAAATTTTGATTAAAAAAAGTAAAAAAATAATTTAATCAACATAAATTGATTTTGATCGAAATAATCAAAACAAATCCGTTCCAAAATCAAACTCAAAACCTTACTTCAAAAAATATACCGATGTGTTAAGGGATAAAAGGGTCGAATTGGCAAAATTATCTAATGTGTTATTTGGATGAATTCAAAATTTTCGAAATTAAAAAAATGGAAAAAATTAAATACTCAAATTCTTAATTTTAATATTTGATTCAATTGTAAATTTTAGAATTGAAAAATTAAATAATTTTACTCATTCTTAATTTCAATTTTAATAATTTAATATTTGTTTATAAATCAAAATATACTCAAAATCCTGCAAATTTGAATGGAGTCACGCTTAAAATAAGTATTAAGAATCTGCGAGGAATTGTTTCACTTCGCCTCTTTCCCACTGCAATTCCTCTTCTTCTCAATGCCCGACCAACTCGTGCCTCGTTTGCTCCGTTTTTGATGCCTGATCCGTCCACAGTATATCCTTCGAAATATCTCGCCCCGAGTTTATTTCAAAAAAAATAAAGAATAGAGAATCCAAATTTTCAAAAGAGCATTTCGGGCCAGATCGACCTCCAATCCAACCTAATCTGAACCCCCTTGCCCCAAAACTACCGAGTTCCATTTCAAACAAGTCAAAGAAATCAGGCGAATCAATAGCCTCCAAATTCACATTTGCTCCATCACAAAACCATCCCATGGCTCGCGATCACTCTCTAAGTTAAAAAACGTATGTTGGCATTGTTGAGAGAATTAAAAGAGTGTTAAACCATATCAATATAGTGGACCGGATATCAAATCATCTTAAAAGCTTATACTCATAGGATACAGGTCTTTTTAACTATATATATTGGATCCTATCTATCCAATATTTGATGTGGAACTAATTTATCACACGTGAAATTATAACAATATCTCTTTATATGTGATTTGGCCACATCAATTTTAAAATTTTTAATCAAAAACTCTTTTATTTGAACAGTTCTACCGTGTGACTTATACTAACGGACATCACAGTAATTTCGGTATTAAGAGTTTACACAATTTTAAATCCGAAACTTCGATAGCATTTGTTGGAGGAGTCAAAAAGTGTTAAATCAGATTAATATAATAGACCGGACACCAAACTATTCTGAAAGTTTAAGCTCATAGAATATATATTTTTTTACTATATATATTAGATTCTATCTATCTAATATTCGATATGAGAGTAATTAATCATAACTTATATTATAATAATAATATCAGATATTTCCGAACTTTCTAATCACAAGAATGGTAGCATTGTAGATATGGAGAAAAGGATGGGCGAATAAACTCTCTCCGTTGGGAGCAGCGCCCTTTGAACTTGACTTCCGCGACATATGGCCAAGAACATGGAATCCCAAGTTCCCAATTCCCGGTTCAAAGTGCAACCCCCAGTGAATACCGCAAAAACCTCGTCTTTCCTCTTCCGCAACACCTTCTCCCTTTTCCTAGCTCTCGTTTCTCGATTCTGGGAGCTTTTTCGTCAACAATGGAGTCCGTTTCGGTCGGTTGTGTCGGGAAGCTGCTTGTCTCTTCGGCTCCTTCTTCTAGGAAGTGGAATTCCCGTGCTCGATTTGGCGGAAGTGCTGGTTCGAGGTTGAAGAAGGACCGGATATTGGCGAATGCGGCCCTGATGGAGGTTGGGCAGCCTGGAGTGGACTTCGGGGATTCTGATACCAGGAGGATTTCGAGAGGCGGTTTAGGATTCCACACCTCGCTGATGTGTTCCCTGACCTCGCTCCGATCTCCTCCCCCTTTTGCCTCGAGAGAAAGTGAACTCATGGAACGAAGTTTGGACTTTCGTTTTTTTACTGGTTCTGATAGCATTTGTCACAGTTCAAATCATAATTCACTCGGCGTCTTGTTGCCGTATGCTTTACAGGCGCCCGATTGCTGATGAGAACTATATATATCGGACGAAGCCACGAGAAATTCAAAATTTTGCCTATAGCATACCATGAAAGGTTACACAGAACAAGTACGGAGGTCACTTTCCTCCCTGTTTCACCCAAGGTTTTCGATTTCGGTTTCGATTTCGGTTTCGAGACCGGCCGAAACCGATACGTTTCGGCCGTTTCGGTTTCAGTTTCGGCCGTTTCGATTTCGGCCGAATTTTTTTTTTAAATTATTAATTAGGCGTTGACCAGAGTTTGACTATATTTTGACTGTGATTTGACTTCAAATTAAAAATACGATAAAATATTTGAAAAAATTTGGAAAATTATGAATAAATTTATACTTAATTTTACAATAATTTTAAATATTATTTAAGTTAATTAAAATTAATTTTGATAGTTAGTCACTGATATTGTCTGCTTTTAATATCTATTAGTGTATTAAAAAAATATATAAGAAATGATATGAATATGATTAAAATTTAAAAATTAACATAAGTAAATTTAACTTTTCATTAAAATGTATTTCACACATACATAATTTATAAATTCTAAAATAATACAACTAATCATCATAGTCATCATCGGTTGAGTTTGGAACATCTGGGTGTGGAATTACAAATTTAGTACCTCGATGATCTGGACGAGCATTTATGGACATATGAATTAAAACAATTAGCTCTACGCGATCTCATAGCAGCGGTTCTGAAGTATAACCATATATCGAAGGTCTAAAATAAAAATTGTATTTTGACTAAAATTTAATTTAATTTTAATTATTTTTTAACTTCAAATTAAAAAATTATAATATATTTAAAATTTTTTAAAAATAATGAATAATTACGTGAATAATATTACGTACGTAAATAATATCTGACAGAAACCGATAAGGACGTCGAAATCAAATTGATGACAACACTGGCCCCAGTGTAAGGCCAGCCTCATTTTACGGGAGTACGAGTCAAGTTAGCGAGGGCACGAGATAGGACGGCGGTAAACTAGTAAGTGCGTAGGCGGGCGGGAGCTCGCCGAGCTTACGCGGGTTGGGGGGGCGGGAGCTCCGGGCGGGCAGGCGGCCGGGCGAGAGCTTGCCGAGCTCGCGTGGTGCCCACAGGGGGCGGGGGGCGGGGGGTGGCGGGGCGGACAGGCGGGCGGGTGGGAGCTCGCCGAGCTCGCGCGGGTTTTTTTTTTTTTGTGGGGGGGGTGGGGGGGGAGGGGGGGTCGGGCGAGGACCTCGCGCCGGCTTCGTGTTCGAACCCAAAAACCCTGCGCACTTACTAGTTTACCGCCGTCCTATCTCGTGCCCTCGCTAACTTGACTCGTACTCCCGTAAAATGAGGCTGGCCTTACACTGGGGCCAGTGTTGTCGTCAATTTGATTTCGACGTCCTTATCGGTTTCTGTCAGATATTATTTACGTACGTAATATTATTCATGTAATTATTCATTATTTTTAAAAATTTTTAAATATATTATAATTTTTAAATTTGAAGTTAAAAAATAATTAAAATTAAATTTTAGTCAAAATATAATTTTTATTTTAGACCTTCGATATATGGTTATACTTCAGAACCGCTGCCATGAGATCGCGTAGAGCTAATTGTTTTAATTCATATGCCCATAAATGTTCGTCCAGATCATCGAGGTACTAAATTTGTAATTCCACACCTAGATGTTTCAAACTCAACCGATGATGACTATGATGATTAGTTATATTATTTTAGAATTTATAAATTATGTATGTGTGAAATACATTTTAATGAAAAGTTAAATTTACTTATGTTAATTTTTAAATTTTAATCATATTCACATCATTTCTTATATATTTTTTTAATACACTAATATATATTAAAAGCAGACAATATCAGTGACTAACTATCAAAATTAATTTTAATTAGCTTAAATAATATTTGAAATTATTGTAAAATTAAGTATAAATTCATTCATAATTTTCCAAATTTTTTCAAATTTTTTCAAATATTTTATCATATTTTTAATTTGAAGTCAAAGCACAGTCAAAATATAGTCAAACTCTGGTCAACGCCTAATTAATACTTTAAAAAATTCTTTCGGCCGAAACCGAAACGGCCGAAACTGAAACCGAAACGGCCGAAACGTATCGGTTTCGGCCGGTCCCGAAACTGAAACCGAAACCGAAACCGAAAACCTTGGTTGAAACATCAAGAGCATTGTACAAATCCTGCTGGGGTGAGTTGGATATTATTTTTTCAAACAAATATGAGGGGCTCATGATCAATTGCATCAGTTGATGTCTCATAATTGCTCTTTTCATATAGGAGATCATTTTATTATTGATTTGTACGAGAAATTAATGCATGTAAATACAAATTTTTCTTGTATCGAATTTCTTAAATATTGGCATCCATTGTGGGTTTTGTAAGAGATTAAGAGAGGATCAGAGGAGTAACTCAAAATCTTTCTGTTAAACGTAGGTTAAAACTGATTTAAATTTTGTAAACTTCATGTCAGGCTAAACTCAACTTGAGTTTTAACCTCTCGTAACGAAACACACCTCCAGAAGTATAGAACAGTAATGTGACCAATGTGTTAGTCGCAAAATCCCAACCGGTTGGGCAAAATATTCAATTGTTGATATGTGAAGGGGTTAATCTGCAAAAATACGAAAGATCACTAGATAACTGGGAGGCATTTGCAAAAAAACCCTTCATTGAGCATCATCCTTCGCTTGCTCATGCGGAATAACAGGGGACTCTCAAGCTTAATTAGGGGTTGCTCCATCTCTTCTTCAGCGTATCACTCGTGCCAGCCCCCGACAGCCGCCGTTCACCTTTTCAGCCGGCGCGCGCCTCTGGTAGGCGCACTTTGGGTGCTCAGCCTCGGCACGCTGACCACTCTCGCCTGCAGGACGAGGTGCTCTCACTCCCTCCCCTTTCTCACGTCGATCTCGATTCTCGCCTCCCAAATCTTTAGTTCCATTCTCTTTTCTATAATCAATTACCTATTCTTTATTTCCCATTTTTCCAACAAAATGAAGTTGGGAACTCGAGTTTCGCTGTCGATGAACATTTTTGTCGTGTTTTATTTTTCTTGAAGTTGTTCGATTGCGGAAAGACCATATTTTTCAAAGGTCACGGATGATTAGCGACTGGTTTTGGTCATTGCGACGTATGTGAATCTGGTTCACCATTTAAGGACATATTTACACTTTATTCACCAGTTAGGAGCAAGTGTTTTAATAATCTGCGAGCAAAAAGATTTTACGCAAACAGTTTTTTTGTAACTTTTTGGTGCATAGCGTAATTTCATTTTTTTTTTTATGACATAGCAACTTTGAATCTTTGTTTAGTGTTCGAGATGCATATTCTATTTTTTTTATTTTTTCACATCCTACCGCTGCGGTGATGATTTAGTACAGGATCAATTTTGATCAAATACTTCAGTTTGCTGAAACCTTGCAGGCCAAAGCTCGTTAGTCAATCATTTGCAAGAATTCTTCATTCCTCCAGAATGGATTCTGCTTCCAGCACAGTGCCCAGTATAGTTGTTTATGTTACTGTTCCAAACAAGGAGGCAGGTCTCTCACAATTTTCATTTCCACATTTCGCAATAACCATTTGTTTTCATTTCTCTATTTTGTTTCTTATGAGTTGTATGCCGGACATATTATTGTCATCCTTATTTAAGATATTGCAAGAAATGTGTAAGGGGAACTTTTTCTGGGAACCTTACTTTCCAAATTTTTCTGAATCCTAAGTTCTCAAGGGACATGTCTGACAGAAATGCAACCAGTTTGGTTTCACCTGCTTATAGGTTTTTGTGAAATCTTGTTTTAAGTAACACTGCACAATCTCAACATTCATTAGATAGAACATTTGCAGGGGCTCTTGAAAATGCTTGAAATTATATTTGATTGATCTGAAAGTTTGAATATTAAACCAGTATATGCTTAATAAGTATTAAGAGCTATTCCATGATTTACTTGATATGGAGAAAGCTCTCTTCCATTGGAAGATTATCATTATTACTGAAGACAAGCTGCTAGTTCAACCTACTGACCTAATGCAACTTGGGTCATTTGTCCTGTAATACCTGTTTATTCTTCTCTTGAAACACTCAGTTTTTAAACAATATCCACGTGCTAAATTAGACCCTGTAATAAGCTTTATTTTACTGTATCAATTGGCTGCTTGTTCTTCATGCACTTTTGTTTGTGGCCTCTGCCAGATACATTTTGCTTATCAAAATCATGTGCATGGTATATATGTCTAGACCCCCTTTCTCCATCATCTTGACGAGATATTGAATATATTTATAGTTTTCCTTTATTAGTGGATGAGCTGCATCATAATCTCCAGTCTAAAATGAGATGGTTTGGCCAGTATTTCTGCAACTCAAATGAAGGCAAATTAGAAAACAAATCACTTCTTATCACTTTGTGCATTTGCTTAACATCTACATCATGTCATTGTACATAGGGAAGAAGTTTGCTGAGAGCATCATCAAAGAAAGGCTTGCTGCATGTGTTAACCAAGTACCAGGTATTGTAGTTGGCCTTGATCAAGTGTCCTGTAAACTCAAATCACCAATAACTTTGAGACTACTCTTATTGTTTGATGGCATCTGTATACATCATATATGTGGCATAGCCAATCCTTAGCATCTAATATTTGTCACATTTATGACATCATACTGGTTCCTACTTTTTATTAGCAAATAGGTTCATACTGTAGCAGATCATATATGTATATATATATACACACATATCCATAGATTAGACTGATCATGTTGCAAATTTATAGTGTTTTTTTGTATACCTAGCAATATGTGATCTAACCCATTAACCTGACCTGAATTAAGTGGTTTTGAATTTGTTATAATAGGGTTTGGGTCGGGTCAACCTACGTAACCCGTTTGTGATTTGGTTGACCCATTTGTCTAATCGGGTCAGGTCAATCAGGTCAAACCATTTACAAAAATAATTGAGAGAGATATATTAAAGTCGGGTCAATTCGGATCAAGTTAAATTATATCCTATTTAATTAAATAGGTCTAATCAAGTTAGGTACCTGACCCGTATAATAAATGGGTTACCCAGGTTGGGTCGATTAACCTGTTTAATAAATGGGTTAGGTTTGGATTGACCCATTTAGTATAATACTATGGGTCTAACTCGATCCGAATCCGATCTGACAATCCGAATTGCTAAGTCTAGCATTTTGGCCCTTGAAAAATACTTGATGTGTGTAGCTATATTATTTTCACTATCACTGGGATGAAAAATTGCCTGCTGCCGTGCTTTAATTCTCTATGTTCCTCTTGAGGGTGACTTATATTGTTGTTCTAGTAGATGTAGTGATAAATTATTCAGTTTGAGGGTGATTTCTTTTAGTCAATCTTCTTAAGTATGGCTATTTTTGTTTCAGGCATTGAGTCTGTTTATTGGTGGGATGGTAAGGTATATACCTAGCTTTTATTTTTGAAAGCTATAACTATATTTAATTTGCTCCTGATATATGCTTCTTGCTTATTTGAACATTAACTCAGCAAAAACCTCTTTCCCTCTTGACAAATCAGATTTTCAAATTCCTGATGAGGGTGTAAATTTTGGGAAGGAAACCCTCATATCTTTGTACCACCTTACAGTATACATGTTCTATAAATAGATGGAATGATGTCTTAGAAGATGAGATATGTTTGTGAATGAAAGAACAAGAACCTATATGCTAGATGTGCAATATGGATTAAATTAATCTCCAATTTAATGAGATACCATTTTCTTTGTTGTATCTTTTTGGGCATCCAATGTTCATCATGACTGTTTAGTAAGGTTTAATTTCTGAAAAGCAGATACGCCAACCGACTGAATAGATTTGCACCATTGTCAGGATTGTACCCTTGATTAGTCATGAATGATAAAAGCAATTCACAGTTTTCT
This sequence comes from Trichopus zeylanicus subsp. travancoricus, assembly GCA_005019695.1. Classification (NCBI taxonomy): domain Eukaryota; kingdom Viridiplantae; phylum Streptophyta; class Magnoliopsida; order Dioscoreales; family Dioscoreaceae; genus Trichopus; species Trichopus zeylanicus. Next base: position 574,463 of record RXID01021982.1, read on the forward strand.
CTACCTTTTGGCTCAGTTTGACATTCCTTTTTTCAGGTTCAAACTGATGCTGAAGGGTTACTCATAATTAAGACAAGAGAATCCCTTCTTGATGCCTTGACCGAACATGTGAAGTCCAACCATGAATATGAGTAAGTTCCATTCTGAAATGTTGCTAGCTCAATGAGAAGTTTTGATTGGATACCGACTTCCCTTGTTTTCGCAGCGTTCCTGAAGTCATTGCTTTGCCCATCAATGGTGGCAACTTGAAGTACCTTGAATGGATCAAGGACAGCACCAGAGAAAACTGAATGTTGATGAGAAGTGCACTGTGAGGAGTTTCTGGGTCGTCATGTCCGGAAAGGATTTGAGAGATACATATAGCGATAGTTGCAACATGCATGTGTAACATGCATGTGTTTGATTGAGATATGATTGAGGACAAAAAGGTTTCTGTGCCTGTGTCCAAATAAATCCCGGATGTGTTGTTGAATCTTTGCTTCTGCGTCTTTTTGCTTGTGTATTTGGCTGTTTTACCATCCGGGATTCCAGTGTTCAAATTTACATATCAGATTTTTTAAACTTTCTTTTGTAGATAATATAAATTTATCAGATACACAACTTGGAGCTTAGTTTATGCAAACAAATATAAACAACCAATTTGTAACAGCAAGAACAACAAGCACCATCGAGAGCCTGTATGGCTTCAAATTGTTTTTCCTAATTGCTTTAGAACCTCTTTTGGAACTTGCATCTCCTCCAGGTTTTTTCCTAGATACATCAACTTTTGTTCTCTTAGCTTTTTTTTGGGATTTTCTAACCTGCATTCCAATTTCCAAGTGGAACAGTCCTAAATAAAAATCAATTTTTTAAAAGAGTTTTTAAGAAGTCACCTATTTTATGATTGATTTGTGAATTTTTTTTATTATTTATAAAAAAAATTTATCTTGTGGATAGTCGTAAAAAATAAAATCAAAAAAATAATTTAATTAATAAAAATTGAATTAAATTAAAAGTAATTTTTTATAAATTTATAACATAAAAAAATTTATTAATAATAATAAAATAAGTGATTTTTTGTAAATTTATGGCAGTTTTTTTATAATCAGTGTAAAGGTTTTTGTCCATCTTCTCGGTTCATTTTCCTATTCAAATCGAGCTGGGGCCAAGCCTTCAGCATGAGCTCTCCAGCTGCAGCAAAATAGAATTAAACTAAATTTTCTGCATGCAGTTTTCGACTGTTAATTTTGCAAATAAAATATTTATCTCTTGAAACATACATTGATGCCGCAATTTCATCATCCTTCTTATCAGGAAGCCACCTCTGCAACAAAACAAAATATTTCAAAATTTAATCGAAAGACCTAAACCTTGAGATGTAAAAAAAAAATACCACCAACCGATGCCAACCGTGTGTAACTGGAACGGGATGGTTTCCTGTAATACTCCTGCAAAAACAATTTAGGGATTCGAAAGAAAAACGCAGTTCATTTAGTGATTTAATGGCAGAGAATTTGAGCGGTTTTGGTTTGAGACCTTGGGTTCGGACAGAGAAGAGACGAAATCGAAGTCAAAATCGAAGGGGAAGCCTCGCCCTCCTCCCGATCCTTATTCTTCTAGGGTTTCAGCGAAATCGATGTCGAAATCGTCCCACAGCATCCTCCCGCAGCAGTGGAACCAAGCGCGAAACACGAGAGGCAGAGAAGGAGATATGTAGGTAGTTATCTTATGTTTTTGTGATTATTTTGCGGCTTGTCTGTTCGTCACAGACTGGCAGGGGAATCCTAACTGGCAACGGTAGCACCGCCACCGGGCGGGAAATTCATGGTGCTTTCTGCAAAATCAACAAAGATGGGTGCTATACGGTAAAATTCCGGCGCTCTAAGATCTTTTGCATTACAATGTTATTAGGATTAGTGTGATCTTTATATGCCATAACAAATCATTATTTTTTTTAATAAACAAGGTTCTCAGATAGAATAGTTACACAGCAAATTTTCTCCTTTTTTTTTGTTTTTTGGATAACAAAAATTCATCAAAAACACAACTCCGAGCTTCATCCATACAAACAAGCAATTTGTAACATCACACGAAGAACAAACCACTACCAAGAGCCGGTATGACTTCAACTCGTTTTTCCTCAAACACTTCAGAATCTCTTTTGAAACTTCCATTTATCTCTATGCAGGTTTTTTCTTCCTTCTCTTAGCAAGTCGGTCTGAGGTCACTTCTTCAGCTTGGGTTTCTTTTCCGAGACAAATCAGCAGTTTTTTTTTAACCTCCATCTTCTCGGTTCGGTTCTGCTCTTCAAATCGAGCAGGTCTGAGGCCAATTCTTCTGCATCAACTCTCTGACCTGCATTTCATGTGGAGAAGTTCTAAATGAAACAATCTTTTTCAGAGATAAAATAGACCTGTAGCCATGCATGAAGTTTTTGTATGTTAATTTTCCGAAATATTGTCTCCCGTAACCATACCTTCAAATGATGCAGTGATAAATATGATATACCTTACTTGTGCCCTCCTCTTTTATTGTTGGAAGTTGGTATCCGCTACATTCAAGTACAAGAAAAACAAACAATGATATTTCAATAGAACCACACTGAACCCTTGGACAGAGGTTGGGACTAGTAGCAATGTAGCATACCTCCCATGAGGGGTGGGAAATGGAACCTTCTCCAGCTTGTTCCTGGAACTTTTCAATGGGGATTGGATCCTGAACCTCACAAACATAAGCTGCCTCAAAATGAAATCCATGGTGATGCTTGCTACCCACTGTCTCTTTATGATGTATGTCACTGATTTTAATTGAAACCTTATATTATAGTTATCTATCTAATAAACAGCACAATTAATGAAACAACAAAATAAAATTTCACATTGATAACAGTATAAAAATAAGGCAAATAACATCACTCAAATCAATTTTCTTGTTTATATACCTATATATAAATATAAGAACTAATATGTACAGTTTACCTTTGACATTGTTGCAGCTGTTGCAGCACCTATCAACTCCATCAGCATGAGAAGCTGCTCATAAAAAGGTGGCATAGGGGACTTGCAAGTTCGCCTGTGCTTGTGATATTGATGCTTTCCTTGATAGTTGTCATCCAACCTGTTGACCCTCGCTAACCAGTCAACTTCCTGCTGGTCATTTCTATCCTCTGCCTCGTGCTCAGATATCTACAAATGAATCTCAAGTCTCTTCCCTTACGGACTAGTCTGCGATCAGTGGAAGAATGAGGTTCAAGAACAGGATCTGAGTTGTTATGATGCTTGCATTTGTGTGTCTTATGATCTGTGACAATCTTCTTCACATCCTTCACATCACTTGACATTTCTTCTCAGCTATGATGATGATTCATCCAGCAACAACCACTTCCGGGTTGCCCTTGTCCTTGTCTTTGTATCTTAGTCCAGCGACTATGGTGGAGAAAAAAAAAACATTAGTAAATGGCACTGTGCATTTCAGATCCTTCCAGAATATTATTACTGTGATTTGCGAGGCAAAGAGTGATCACAATCATCCAGAAAAAAAAAAAAGGCCTACAGAAAATTCATTCCCCACATGCCATTTGATCAGTCAATCATTTGCATGAAGAATGCACAGAGCAAATCAATTATCATATCAGGATTACATCTATGACTGGTGATTATGAAGTGCTGAATCAGCAAATTTATAGCCAGGCAGCAGAGGGCAAGACAGTCTACCCAGGTTCAAAGCATTATTCCGACGGTGAGACGATATCGTAGTAATATGGAAGCTATACCACCTCAATTTCACTGTAATAACATGGAGAAACTATTCAACACTCCTGGAGCGTGGGTTATATGGAGCGCTGACCCAATTGCAACCATCCATGTAAACACTATAATTGTGATTACTCCTAAGCACTACATCAGCCATGCACCAGGAGAACTGAATAATTTGTATTAATACCTCAGGGAATTGCATATGAAGATTAGATATCGCACCTTAAGAATCGCAAGCAGCAGAAAATAAATCATATTATTTACACAGCAGTTCTGTAAGAGATGCAATGCACAATAAGCAAAGCAAATATTACAGTTCAGCCAACAGTTTCAGTAGTCATTACTCTAAGATAGATTACTAACTTCACTGTAACAGATTCTCTAGCAAATTACGACCCTACTTACATTCCATGCTCCCTTTCACCATCCTGAAGATCCATATGCTCTGCCTATGTAAGCGGGCATTCTCCTTATCTCCTCCTAAAAGCACTGGTGAAGGCAGACACACCATCGTCATGAACCCACTGGGAAAAACTAACCTCATTATATACTGTTAACAAGACTTCTGAACACACATAGTGAATTGTATCATTATATAGCTGTTCGGCATGAGTTGTAATTCACAGCCAAACCAAACATTCCAATTTTAGCAAATTGTTTTAGTAGACACCACTCTATGATAAATTACTAAGTAACCTCAACGTAATAGATTCTCTAGCAAATTACATGACACTGCTTACCTCTCATGCTTCTGTTCCCCATGCTGAATATCCATATATTGTGCCCCTGTGAGGAAGGATTCTCCTTGCGGCGCCACCACTGAATGGTGCCAGCACTCATACATCCCCTCCTCACGAACCTTCTCCAGCATGTTCTTGGAGCTTGGCAATAGGGATTGGATCCTGAACCTCATAAGCATAAGCTGCATCAAAACAAAACCAACGGCCACCATCTCTTCTTCCATCACTGACTCTTCCTATTGCTTACTTGCTTTGCATTTCCTACTGCACTCTTCTCGCCTTTTTATATGGCCTCTAGGGAAGAATCTAGAAGCAATGCCAGCACATCTATTGCAATCTGATGCATGTACCTGCCTCTGGAGCAAACAGATTCATGCACCTTCCCAAGATCTTTGTGTGTAGTGCTATTTGAAGGAACCAAGATTTGACCGCAGACATGAGTCGCCCATCAGATCCCAACCCTCCAATGGGGTAAAGATGCGGCAATCCGAAGGTCAAAGTGCCACACCTTTACATGTGACAGGTTGGAATTCGTCATGGGGTCTCGTATGTAGCAATAGGATGCTGGCTCTGTTTGAAGAATTAAGAAAAGGAGACCAGGGCATACTGTGTATTCTTGCACCTAGAAAGGGTAAATCAATGGAAATTTTCTGTTTTTGCTATTTTGGTCAATTTTGTACACATAAATTCTGACATTCAGATATTCATACATGTGATGTGTTCAACATAAAAGTTTCTGTCTCAAGGAATATTAGTTGTTGATTAATTAGACTTGTTGATCAAACATCACACCAACAACACTCAAGCAAAAGACTTGGTTGAAGTCAGTGAAAGCTAATATCTTTCATTCCCAAAGGACTATCAATGTGATAGCTACAAAAGTAAAGCAAATATTTACATCACTCAATTCTCTAGTTGCATTCAGTAATGTTTCAGGCAAACAATTTCATAAATCTCAGTGTACAATGACGGTGCTCCATCAAAGTTCTTGACTTTCCTAAGCTGATACTTCACTATATATAATATCTGGTACCAAGGCTGTTGCATGTCAATATAAGCCCCTTGTATTGGTTGACATAATTCTGGAATCAAAACAAAAATTTAACAACAGGGATTGCAATAATTGCTGATCCAACTATCAGATTTCAATTGGAGGAACAGGAGCTATTGGCAATCCTATTGCCTTTACGAGATTTTGGTGCATGCCTCCTATAGTAATGAACACAATCATGATGCTTGAGCATTTTGTTTCCTTTTTGAACTGATAAAACAAAATAAATATACTTCACTCACAACACGTGCTAATGGAAACACAACTGGATATGTTGTTCTTAGTTTCTATTTATAGCAGGTATCAGCTGATATGTAGAATCTGAAATGCAACAAAGGGTAGATTCTTACAATAAGAGTGCTATCTTGGAAATGCATTATCCCCTCCTTGTCATACTCTTTCCTTTTGACAGGGTCACTAAGAACTGTTCAAAAAATAAACACAGAAGCAGTAATCAGGTTAAACAACTAGCAGTAACAAGTGATGAATATAGTTAAACTTCTCTTTTTAAGAATGGAAGACTGAAGAGAACAGAAAGCATGCTCTAATATGAATGACGTAATTTCGTTTCTCCATTTTTCCCTTCTTTCTAATCCCTCCTGATGATTCATTGAACATGGCAATGATCTTATCACCTTTGTCTTCCAAAATCATTTTTTGCTTGTATCCTGTGATTTGGCAATGCAATTTCTACTTTCGGACTCCATAAGAAAAATCAAATGCTCAACAAAATTTTCTAATTCGCATTTCTCACTAATTTGATAGTCACGAACTAGTACCACTAAATTACCTTTATATGCCTTGTTGATATCTTGAAACATTGGCGTCGCAATGTCATCATTCGTCCTCTTATCAGGATGCCACTTCTGCGACAAAACAAAAATATTTCAAAACCTAATCCTAACTCCAAACCCTGTAACACATAAAAAATAAAAAAAAGCTCACGAACCAGTGCCAAGCGTATGTAACTGGAACGGATGGTTTCCTCGCTGGCATATCGATCAACCTCGAGTATCCTATAGAAATCCTGCAAAAAACAGTTCAATGGGGGATTTTGTGGTAGAGAAGTTGAGGGGTTTTGGTTTGAGACCTTGGGTTTGGATAGGGAAGAGAGGAAATCGAAGTCGAAACCGAAGGGGAAGCCTTGCCATTTTCCTCCTCCTCCTTCTTCGTCATCATCTTCTTCCAGGGTTTCAGCGAAATCGAAATCGTCCGACGGCAAACACAGGGTTGTTTGCTGCAAATTCAACAGAGTATAGCGCGTTATATGCCAAAACAATTCTTTTAATATCCGTTTCGTTTGGGATCAATATCGGATCAGCAAATTTTTAAATTATTTTTTTATAAAATTAATATTATTTATTTTATATTATTATTAAATTAAATTATTATAAAAAATTAAATAATTTTTCGAATTTTAAATTATTGAAGTATTAATTTTGATAAAAAATATTAATTTAAAAAAGTAGTTAACTAACTTTAATCATGGTTCCAAACCAAACGATATCTAACAAGTTTTAGACTTTTCAACAAATAATTATTTACAATATTCTAAATTTTAAAAAATTAAATATTTTAATAATAAAAGGTATTTATTTTATATTAAGAATTTATAAAAAATTACATTAATTAAAATATTTAAAAAGTATTTTACTTTAATTTGATTTTATTAATTAAATTAATACAAAAATATCAAATTATTTTCATCAAGTCAATTTTATTTTAAATAATCGTGCATAATAGCAACAATAGTTTTTTAATAATTAGATTTTGAAATCAATTTCAATAAAATCAATCGATTTCTCGTAAGAATTGAAATAAAATTAATTTTTATATTAATTTAATATTTATTTAAACTAGAATCAAAAGAAAATAATTTAAATTTTTATATTAATTTTAATTGATAAAATTGAATTAAAATAAAATATTTTTTTAAATATTTTAATCGATGGAATTTTTTATAAATTTATCATTTAATATAAGTAATTTTTTAATGCAATTTTTTATAAATTAACAATAATAGAGATGATTATTTGCTTAAAAATTTAATAAATTATAATAAAATATTATTTACATCTAAGTCCTGTGTTTATCGAATAATTTATAATATTGTTGGAGAGTGACTTCGTCCTCCCAGCACTGACAAATCTCGTAAAATCCGCACTTAGAAAAGGAAAAAAATGGTTATTCGAATCTATATTAAATGACACTTGTTTGTTTGCCAGTAATTTGAGAAAAAAAATTTTATTTGTTTTTAAGGGGAAAGAATATAAATAGACTGTAACATAAAAAAAAGACATAAAAATGACAAAAAATTCAGGAATATTGATGGAAAAGACATAAAAAAGAAAGCATCAGAGATACGAGCATACGACACAGCACCCGTGACTCACTTTCGCCTCCCGTCGCCGTACCCGATTATTACAGCCGCATATCACGACCCAAAACAGACAACACGTAGTGCACTATGCTACACCAAATCCTGTCAATTGCAGAGCTCCCGCGCAAAACCGACCCGCGACCCGGCAACATCAAACAGCACCCTCAGATTCTGCTGTTGCAGGTTGGCAATCACGTTCACCATCGCATTCACGTTCTCCGGCGCCGCCGCCATCGCCAGGCAGGCCAGCGACGTCGCGCTGCTGTGTATCACCGTGTTCTCCACCGGCAGCATTAGATCCAATCCCTCGAAGTGCAGCGTCACCACCGGCACTTCTGGCGCAGCCGACGTGTCGAAGCACGTGTCGAACGCGCCGAGAGAATAATACGCGTCCGCCTTGACCTGCCGCTGGAACTCGTCGCGGAGGGATTCGTAGACGGGCTTCACGAACCTCGTGATCACGGTGCCGGAGTCCACGATTGTGCCGGCACCGGTGATCGGGTCGAAGGCCAGCGTGCTGGGCGGGATGGCCACAGGCGTCTTGCCGATGCTTATGCCGGTGAGGTTGACGTAGTAGAGGGAAGGCCGGTGAGGGTTGCGCAGCAGCGGCGTGGTTCGGATGCTGCGCGGCTGGCCAACGGGGCCGAGCTTGAGCGAGCCGGAGAAGTAGTACGACCTGAAGCTGGGAAGACAGTAAGAGAACACTCCTTTGTATAGAGCGCCAGTCTGCGAAAGCAGCGACGAAGGGCCACGCCCGAGCCCGAGGAGCCCTTGCTTCGGGAGCGAGGTGCCACCGGAGACTGCGTTGATGCAGCCGAACGTGTAGTTTGGCACGACATCAAGTGCCAGCCTCAATGAGTCCTGAGAAACGACGGCAGAGAAGGAGTCGCCGCCAAAGGATTGATTGAACGAGCACGGCGGCAGTGATGAGTCGGCGGAGCATGGGAAGCCCTTGAACTGAGGGCACCAGGAGGAGGAGCAGGGTACGGTGGAGTAGGAGGAGGAAGAAGGAGGGGAGAAGAGCGTGGCGGAGCAGCCGGTGCAGCCGGAGCAGGGGACAAAGGCGGCGTCGCTGCTAGTATCGAGAGCCATAAACATGAGCTGGCCTGGAGAGCCGATATTGGCGCGGAGGACGTAGTTGGCGGTCTGCATGAGCTGCTGGCCGGAGGCAATGGGTACGGAGGACTTGGTGGCGATGAGGGAGGAGAGGTAGGCGAGGCGGGCCGGGTCTTTGGTGGAGAGTCGGGAGACGGAATCGAGGGGGTTAGAGGGATGCTCTGTTGGAGGAGAAGCAGATGAGCATTTGCTAAAGGTGTGGAAGATGGAGAGCACAGTGCCTCCAGAGGGCGTGGGGTTGGCACAGAGGTCGGTGGCCGTGGCCGAGGAGAGGAGGAGGAGGAGGAAGGGTAGGGTGGAACGGGCCATGAGTTGGCGTGGAAACTCGGCCTACTTGGTGGAGTGCTTGAGTTGCATGGGAGTTATTTATGGACATTGAGCGGGCGATATTGAATAAATGCTAAACATTTTTTGGGCCCTTTTTCTTGCTTACCAAAAAAGGCAGCCAGTATTCAATGGAATTATTATGGAGATGGTATGTATTGCTAATGCAATGGCCAGACTCAGTGTGCGAACATCGTATTGGGTGACTTAATCTATTTTTTTAATTTCCTATTCTATCCAAAAAAATACGTCAATAATTATATTTATTTCTCATATATTAAAAATTATGAGCTTGAGAGTTTGGAATATCTTATTTTTACGGACGTGGATGAGTCAATCCAATTATATTTGCTTCTCTTATATATAATTAGAAGAGAACATTTGGTTTGAAATTTTCTCATTGTTTAATCAAACTAATCAAATTTAAACTAAACTATTTGAAAATGAGATTAGTTCTTTTTTTTAGTCCAAAATTAAATAACGTCTGATTGATTATCCGTAATCTAAGGCCTTATTATTCTCCAAGAGAAAAAAAAAACACAGTTGATCGGTATAGGTCCCATGTACATGTCCTCAAATTAAAAACAAAGGAATACCATGCATCAGACATAGTGCATGAAATAATTGAGCACTTGTATCGTTTGGTAGATCAGCAACATCTCACCACCAAAAGACAGTAGCTGTGCTATTTTTTCTTCCTCAAAGCTACTCATGCATAAAATCTGTAACATAATGCAGAATTGCAATTCAAATAGTACGACCTAAATCATAAACAAGTTGGATTTTACTCTTTAAGTACTTCATCTGCCCCTATTAAATCCATTGAAAGCCGAACTTAATGACAGTAACATAACCAAGATAGATCATCCAGATCAGCAATGTCGCAATCACGATTGGAATTTCGCAAGCTCAAGTCCAGCAAATCTGGGGCTTAATTGGCATCACCATGGCGCCCGTGATGCCGGAGGTCCCGCAAGAACCAAGTGGAGAGCTTCACGTGACCCAATGCCTGCTAACATGCCAGAACTCTCCTCCTTTGCTTCTTCTCTATTTTGGCTCATGCTGCAGCAGAAGCATAGACTGCCTAACACACCTCACGTTCTTCCGCTAGACGCTGGGGAAGAAGAGTTTTGTATTCTAATTGCCAATTAAATATCAGGTTTAGTGCAGATAGATAGGTTTGATTACTCGTTTGTTGCAGGGATCCACAGAGTCACGGGCGGCTTCGTCGCTTCTGCGCCTCAGAACAATTCCTTTGACCTGCAGAATAACGGAAAGAAACCAAAGTGTGAACAAATATTACGAGAAGTAGATGTTTCCGGAGCATGGCAATTGATTAGTCATTTTATATTATTGTTACTGCTTTGGACAGTCAAGCATTTTGTTTGCATATTCTGCTGTCTGATCAAATTATCTGTACCGCTTGAAGAAATCAACGAAGGAAGGAATGAGGAGATTTGAGTACAGCAATGCGATTTGAGTACAGAAATAATATTAAGTTTAAGTTTGACAAATATGACCAGAAAAGACATCATTGAAGGAAACCAATTGGCCACAAGTCTAGAGCTCTTTAACACAATAAGCATTCACAATCCCACATATATGAATATTATCTCCCAAACCTCCATTTTTTATACTTAATAAGCAGAAAAGTATCCTATTTAGGACACAAAGATAAATTTGTTCTGTTGATATCGTAGCAGCAACAATTCTAGGATTAACAGTAGCGGTCTATAGATTGAGCTGATTGCGTATTGGAAACATCAATGAGATGCAAGAAAACCTTAGATATGATAGGCTACAAACCTTAGAAAAAGGTTTAACAGGAGATCTTATTTTCAACAAATACCAAGTGTCCTTGTGATCTGAAAAGGCATGTATGAAAAAGGAAAGGGCATATGAAAATACTACAATCACGAATACTCTCATTTTTAAAATCTAACGTCAGCGGCAAGATTGCAGAAACCATTTCTTTGTTGTTTATATATCTTATGTGCTTCAAGAAAATCAGACCATGTGCACTTAAGCTGAGTGGAGGACATATGATGCTTCTTTAAAACAAGAGTTTTCTTTATTTTTTTCAGCAAAGACAGGAAGAGAGGATAAATTTAAAATGATCTAAAATTCTGCAAGTTTAAGATCCAAGTGATTGAAATGCACAGTAGAGTGCCAAGAAAACATTTGATAACAGTTGATTCATGGGGTTGTACAATTGTCTGACACAAGCAATCAATAAATCAGTAACTTTGTATAAAACATCCAAATAAGCTTTATAAGCATAAAGCAATTTTATGATTGTGGAACAACATGAAACAAAGTACTGAGTAAGGGCAATTGAGGTCTGGGCCAACGAGAGGTGGACAAACATTTAAAAACATCTCAAGAACTTACAAGGTCATATATAATCTTTGTCCCTGACACATGTTTCCTGATCGGTATTTTAGGGTTGTACCAATAATGAACATGTGTATCAAGAATCACTTTTGTGCTGAATTGAGTTTGACTCAACAAGATGAGCAACTAATAAAACGAACGCCCTGTGACTCTACATGTTTTTACATTCCTGAGATATCTCATACAGCAATAATTTCACAAAAATAAATCCTACTCATTGCATCTATAAAGATACGAGTTTTCCAAAATTGCCTTGGATGATTTAGTGGTTGTTGCAGTATAAAAACAACGGGAAATGTCTGTTGGAACAAACCAGCAAGCACAAAACATTTTATACAAAGTATTGTAAAGCCTTTCCATCTCCCTATGGATCTTGGAAAAAGCTTTAGGCTGTTTGAACCAAAATAAATAATGAATGTAGGTCAGAGGCAAAAAAGATCCACTGAAATTGCTTGTTGTCGTACATTACTTCTCTAATCATCTTATGTTTACTAACATGAACGAAAAAATTGTTCTTCAAAAATTAGGTCTTGCGATCACAAGCCCACTGAGACATTTTCAGTAGAACTTTTGAGTTAATTTCAAGGTAATTCTTGGTTATCAAATTTTATGATGCCCTCTGGTTCAGTCAATGAATGTCAGAAAATTTGAAGCAACAAAAAAAATCTCAGATGGAAATCAACCTCAAGACAACAAAGTATTTCACAACTAGAAGTAAGACCTAGCACTCTTAACGGTGAAAAAAAGTTGCATTTGCAATCCAAAGAACAACATTTTCAATTTTAGCATCCAATCACAAAAAAGTTCTAAAATTTTGAAAAGCCACTGCTTTCGAATGATCCATAAGATTGCATTTCCAAGCCTAATTTGCAGGAACCCTTCAATTGACTAGAATCAAACAAACGAACAGATGAATCAAACTAAAGCAAATCTAGGATTGCAAGTTTCTCGAAGCGAGATCACTTCACAGAAATCCAAGCATGGATAAAAAGTGCAAAGCGAAAACCCTAAAAAAATTCACCTTTCTCGCAGCCTGCGATAAAACCCGAAAAAGAAGCGAGAGACGAAAGATCTCCGAACGACCAATCGAATCAACGGCCAATCTTAATTTGGATATTTTGCGGTAAACGCCCGAAACCATCTGTTATTTGCCTAGTTTCCAAAATCCACCTGTGATCTACTTATTGACGTCATAATTTCAGGCCATTTTGCAAATATGTTAAAGACATGTTTTTTTATGTAAAATTTTCGATTTCCGCGCGCTTGAGAACTGAAGGGCCTTGCGTGATTAAAAAGCTAAGCCACTATATTTAGAAGTAGCACAGCACGCTAAAAAGCCCGAGAGCTCATCGTCAAGGGTTTCCAGAGATCAATAAACCTTGAGATCTCATCCTGTATGTATTCAGAGATCAAGAAGCTTTGAGATCTCATCTTCTAGTTTTTGCAGAGATCGAGAAACCTTGAGAGCTCATTTTCTAGGGTTTTCAGAAAGCAGCAAACATTGAGAGTTCGTCGTCTAGGATCGGTTTCCGCTTCTGAAGTCCTCAAGAACTCCATCAAGGACAATGATAGAGCTTGCCATTATGATCGATATGGTAAATTTCTTGTTTCTTTGTCTCACTACTTCTGTTTTAGGGTTTTCGGTGTTTCTTTTTGAGAGGTTTTGAGTCTCAAGACCACGAACGTCGTCCTTTCACGTGCAGGAACACGCTGCTCTTGGCCATCTTCAAGGAGGATTCGAACCCTGGAGCAGCAATGGTGAGTTTTCTTTTCTATTTTCTTGTTTTTCTGAAAATTTCTTTTTTTTTTTTTTTTGGATATCATGTTGATTATTCGTTCTGTCTCTCATAATTTTTGATGGGCAACCAGGGCAAGATTCAACCAGTACGGGTCGTTCATGCCTGCAGCCGATCGCCGAGCTGAGAAAGAGTACAAAGCAGCAGGAAATATGCTCAAGGAGGCCAACGACCTCGACAAGGCAGCCGAGCACTTGAAGGTTTGTGGAAATAAAGTTTCTCGCGGCTCTCAAGTTCCTCCTTGGCGCAAACTTGGTGGAGGCATGTAAGACATTGTGCCCAGAAAGAAAGAAGATGGAGGGAGCAATACGTTTCTACCAACAAGCAGCAAGACTTTTTGAGTATGTGATTTACACACTTCATTAGGCTAATCCTATTATAGTAGTTTCACTTCCTTTAATAGAACCTAGATATCTTTGATGAATTCCTATTTCTGCTTAATTGACATAATAAAAAAATTATAGCTATCATCAATTTTTTTTGCTCTATTCAATTCTGTACTGCATATCACGAATCAGACATTATCATGTTCTGGTGACTGAAATTGGAGATCATTGTTATCTAAGTTTATGTTAACATTTTTTTCCTTTTTTGATTCAGATCATGTGCCATGATAAGTGCAAAGCACAGCAAGCCTGAAATCTCTGCTCTTGCATACAAATGCGCAGATGTGTCTCACTTGAAAACCGTTTGGATTATTCAAGGTAATCTAACGATAATGATCAGTTTTTACCACTGTTAAATATTTATACGTACTGTAATTTTTTTTTCAAAAAAAGATATTTTTCTGCGAAATTGACTGTAAGGTACTTCGATTGAACTGAAATGGTCTATTTTTGCCTCCAATGACAGATATCATAGAAGTAAGCCGAGGAAAGACACCATCATCATTTAGATCAAAGAGGGAGTTGACTTCTATTTCAGCAGCCTACCGGTACAGGAGCTCTAATCCGAATGGTAAGCATCATCTTCGCGGCATGGTATTATAAGCAGCCTAGCTGTTCTGTCATCGGAATTTTTTTGTATGATGGAAGATGGGTTAATATATCCTGATGTGTTGTTTTGAAGGGCAAGCACATTGAAGCGGCAATGAGCACATCACGAAGATCACTTCGTTCTCTGAAAGATGTTTTGCAAAGCTGTGTGGACAACAAAAAGAGCTCAAAATCGCTGAGTAAAGCTATGGATTGCAGCTGCTATAACATTGAACATTTTGTCAAACTGGTTAAAGAGTCATTGGAGGACATGGAACACTAGATCTGAGTCACGAGATGTTTCTACCGTGCTACTGCAACTGTATAGTGTTCCATGACAACAGAGCCACGCTTATTATTTGTGCTACTGCAATTGGATAGCCAGACCATACAAGTGCAACTGCAGAGATTTTGGTCTGCTTACTGTGGCTCGCTGGGTATGTTTTTCTTCCAAGTGTGTCTCTACCAAGCTTGCTGTTTTATTTTCTTGGTTTTTGTCTGTCCAGGTGGTTTATGTATTGTTTGTTTACCTTTTCTCCTCCATGTCCAAACTTCTCTAGGGCTTATCCGCTTTGCCCTTGTCAATGGAGACCCTGGGAGAGAATTCATCAAATTAACCAGTATATCTTCATGTTGCCGAGTTCTCACAATTTGGAAGAATTAATGAAGGGGCAGGTTATACCAACGAGCAAAGAATGTCATCTACTTCCTGCTAAAAATAAATCTGTCATGGCCACCATGAAGACAGAACCCAATGAGACCCTACTGTAGCAGCAAATTGCACTTCAACATCACGAACACCTTTTGTTACAATTACAACCTTAGGGGCCAAATGAAAAACCCATAACTAAGACTCCAGTTGGCAATTGGCAGATACCACCGCGTGCATCATCAGCTGTTTGTTCATCCCACTGATGCATTTATCTCTGACCAAAATAGGAAGGGTACTCCTCATATGCGGGCAACATAGGAATTTGCTTGTGTGACGTATCTTACCCACCGATATGGATTATATGTCTTTGACTTTTTGGCTATTTGCAAGTATCTTACCTGCAGAAGAAGAAATTTAGCATCCGTCAGGTTAATCCGCAATTAAACATTTAACAAGTAGTTTACATGGAAAGGATCAGTCACAGCACAAGGGAAGAAAAAGACGAGCTGCGATATTCTTAGAGGCAAAGAATTGGAGATGGGACAGAAGTTAAAGAGTAACACTTGATATAGAGTAATTAAGTTTGTCAATTCACCTGAAGCCGTGATGCATTGTACATTGGTATGGTGAAATTCATGCTTACTGGGCCTGCCTCCCTTGTGATATTTCCTGCATTATAGAACTTGTGCTATGTAAGCGTTCCTCACAATAATCACAGAAGCAAAAAAAGGATGAAGCAGAACAAGATTGCTGTTTATTATATAGAAAAGGTTTAGAGTGCAAGGTCTATCGCGTGTTGCAGGAGTGTGTCTGAAACTATTCACGAGGGCCATGGACCTCAAAGCAAGAATTAGTTCTCAAGTTCCTAAAACAAAAGAAGTTTTTATTGCACTGAGTGGCATATATACCAAGCTAAGCCATATGAGTTGTGTGTAAAACCATGATTTAGATTAACATCAGCTCAAAACCAATATAAGCATGTCAACATACCATGTGATTCCTGAGAAAATGTGAGCTTTGCACGCAACATATGCTCAGACCCACCGACAATCTGAAATTGTACATTAAATTCATCATATAGCTGAAGGATTTGATATGCCAGAGGGTGATTCATTGGCCAAAATTTTCAAAGAAGAGAAGGTCCCTGCCTTTTTGAGGCACCATTCAAATTTCCTGCTTCCTTCCTTAAAATCTGTTGTTTGTCCAACTGCTCCAGCTTCCATCTCAAAGCTGACTCTGTAAAAAAGAAATCAAACAAATGAAAGGAACAGAGCACCATATTTTGTAAAATTACACCAATGCAACAATATTCAAATGACATGCTCATTATGCCAGATCCAGAAATGCACACCTTGTAGTGTAAGTTGGCAGTGGCATTTGCACTGAAATTGTGTTTGCAGTTACACTTGAAGCAAAGTCAGCACGAATCTTCAGAATAACTTCAGCCTAATATCATTAACAAACTATATTAAAAACCTGAATCCATCCTACTAGTTAATCATGTAAACTAGAAAGAATGAATACCATAGATGAACCCCTGAGTTGAGCACACCTTAGAAGGTCCTGCTTCTTCAACCAAGGCATTGATACGAAATGGAGGCTTAAACTCTTGAGTCATACGATAGTTCATTACTGAAAATTCCCCATCTGAAGGCACCTAAAAGAGGATGGATAGTCATTCATCTCATCAAATGTAAAGAAGAAACATCAAAATTATTAACAGTACAGTTTTTATGAAACCAGTATAATCCATGTAAAATATTTCAATATTATATAACAGAAAGTGAATACTACAAAAAAACAGAAAGAGACTCAGACTGTCAGTACACAGTAGATGCCCATAAAATTTACTCACCAATGTCAAAGTCCTGTCAGAGTCAAAACTATCAAGATGTACTGATTCATGGAAGTTGCAATCATCAAGAATCACAACTCCACCTCCAGCAGAACTAGTATAATCTGTTGCAATAACATTTCTGTAAGATAACATGCATGATGACCAAAATTGCTATTCAAAATTCATGTGAAGTTCCACAATAGTTCAGCACAAATGTTTTCTTTTTTCTGGAGAGAACTGGTAACCATTGCAATAAAGCCAGTATAACCTGGACAAGTTTAAAGCCCATTACAAATAAGCAGTCAATAGCCTGGCGCAGACCAAAACCAAACTGAGCTCACAGCTCCAAACAAGAAAATTTTATGCCCACTAAACGATAGGCAAGAAAGTTCCAAGCACAAATGTTGATTAAAGAGTAACCCATGCTAGAAACCCAATCTGAATACTCAGTTGTAAAACTAAGAAAAAACATCAAGAATATTTACACCGTAGCTTTATAAAGCTAACAAATCACCAAAGCCACAAAAATTAAGCCACAGAAGATATTAGTGGCAGAGAACTAGAACTGCTCTAATTATCTTGATGAAGGAAATATGACTTGTACTAATCAGGGTAAATTTTATCTAATTATCATACATTTGAGTAATGCATGTTAAATCACAACCATTATTGTTTAGATGCCATAATTCCACTAACAAGGTCCATTTAGCAGATCCCTGAAGTAATCAACTGATGCTACAATAGAACACCCAAAGAACTTCAATCAGACTAAAATACAAAAGCATGATGAAGCATTGGAGTCGATGACAAGTGAATTTAAAACAATACCATAGACAGATGCTGCATTTCTGCCAATACCCAAGTCCTCATTTAATGCTAAACGTATTTCTGGATTCCCACTAAGATAACTCTTCATTTGAATGGTGCCATCAATCTCTGAAGTGAGTATGTAACCCTGTTAAGCAATCATTAGCTTAATCCCAGTCAACAGCACAAGACATGATCAATAAAAACAAGGCAACAGATACACAATATAGACTTGAACCAACTCTGAAAACAGAGGAGGTGTTCTACAAATTTTAACTGGTTGGAATATGAAATTGTTTGTATGCATATTCCAATAAGGCAACGATTCTATCCAGCTATACTTAAATGCTTTGCTTCCTACATTAGTGATGTAGGATGTTCAAAAAAAGTTTAGAAATATCAAAAGAAACTAATTCAGAAGTCAAGGGCCCATGACAAATGATTTAATTTACTTTTTTATTTAAACTTAGGATTTACCTTACTTAGTACCTTTTTATATTAAAATTCTCTTTATTATGATATCTTAGGTCTTATTCTCGGATTCCACCAACCTAAGATTAATTTTGGGCTGAATCCTATTCAATTTAGAACTTGGGAATGATGAATCCTTATTTAGGATTTTATTTTTGTAAGTTAACTTATTTAAAATTTCTACCAACCCAATTAGTGGTTTCAAGCTGATTTGTATTCAGTTTAGAGCTTACAAAACCAGAAACTTACTCAAATTGGACGTCTGGTATTTGTATAAATAGGCCTTCAGCCCTATGGACGAAAAACAACTTTTATTCTCAATAAAGTTCTACTTTAGTGAAATTTCTCTCTTTCTTGTGGATTTAAAAAGTTCTTAATAGAGGCAACGGTGTTTTCCTTGTCTACCACGTTTGTTGCTACGTCAAGTGGTATCAAAACGAGACTCTCCTTACTTAATATCTAACGACGACGCAACAAGCAGCAACCCTAGGGACGGTGTTCTTGTGGGTAATCACATTAGCCGTGAGTATTTTGATTCGACCATGGAGGCAATCCAAAACTTACTTACAAGCTTGATGTTGAGGATGGATCAACTTGAAGGCCTGAATCAACCACGTCGACGGATCGATGAAATGACTCGCGATCCAATTAGTCGAGGAAAGGCTCCACAAGTGAATCCAAAGGATTTATAAATCCTTGGAAAACTCCAGCGATGAAGAAATTGAAAACATCCTTCATCGACCAGTTTCTGAGCATGATAGACGTCATGATTTTCGCTTGAAGATTGATCTCCCATCTTTCAATGACCAACTTCAAATCGAAGATTTTCTCGATTGGCTTGCTGAAATGGAACGGTTCTTCGACTACATGGAGATTTCAGATTCGAAGAAAGTGAAGCTTGTTACTTATCGACTCAAAGGGGATGCATCAGCATGGTGAGAACGCATCCAGTTGGAAAGGACACGCCAAAATAAAGCTCCAATTCGAGCATGGCTACGGATGAAGGCTCTTCTCGAAAAGCAATTCCTTCTCATAGATTATGACTAGATACTCTTTCAGCAATATCAAAATTGTCGACAGGGTAATCGCAGTGTGAAGGCATATGCTGAGGAGTTCTATCACCTATCTGCACGTAATAATCTAATAGAAACTGAATCTCATCAATTGGCAAAATTCATCGATGGGCTACGCATAACTATCTAAAATAGGATTTCCTTACAACCTATTTGGAAGGTTAATGAGGCTGTGAGGATTGCAATTCGTGTGGAGTCCCAATTGGAGCGACCTGTTATCAGAAATCAGATGGGAAGAACCATTGGTGAGAATTCAAAAGAAGTACAATCTATTCTTAATAGAAGTGCAGCTACACAACCTCCTCAACCTCCCACACAAGTGAGTCTTGAATCTAGACCTACAAGGCCATCATGAAACATCACATCAGTAAAGAACCAAAGTTCAAATCCTAATCTAAAGTGTTATCACTGTGGAAAATTTGGACATCGTTCTAATGTTTGTCCAGCACGACAACCTGTGAACCAGGCTATTGAAGATAATTTTGTGACTGACAATTTACAAGACTCAAAAGATGATTACCTATCTTATAATCAAGAAAACTATGAAGATGGAATATTTGAGGAACCTGATGGTGAAAACTCATCTTTAGTAGTTCGGAATCTGATGTACATCCCAAAGTAAGAGGAAAACCTACAACGTCACAATATCTTCCGCACTTGATGCACAGTAAATGACAAGATCTGTGACATGATTATTAATGAGGGAAACAGTGAAAACATCATCTCCAAGACTATAGTCGATAAGCTCCAATTGAAAACGAAATCACATCCCTCTCCCTACAAGATCGGTTGGATTAAAAAGGTTGGTGAAACGAAGGCAACTGAACAGTGTCAAATTTGTTTTTCCATTGGAAAATTCTATAAGAATAAGGTAACTTATGATGTTGTGGAGATGGATGCATGTCATATTCTTCTTGGCAGACTTTGACAATTTGATAGAGATTCTACACATCATGGGTGAGACAATCGCTACGTCTTCTTCAAAAATGGAAAGAAAGTCATTTTTACCTCCATTGGCGAAGAGCATCGACCCAAAAGTTTACAAGATGAGGGTCACTCCTTTCTAATTGTGCAAAATTTTATAAACGAGGCTAAAAAGACAGTTCAAATATTTGTTGTGATTGAAAAAGGAATGGAAACAATGCACATTAAAGCTCCAAAAGACTTGCAACCCTTCCTAAATGAATTCAAGAAAATCATGCCTGATGATCTTCCTGATGAACTACCCCCAATGAGAAATATTCAACACCACATTGACCTTATTCCTGAAATGAGTTTACCAAATTAGCCCCACTACAGAATGAGTCCAAAGAGTAACAAATTTTACAAGACAAAGTTGAAGAGTTGATCAGAAAAGGAATGATCAGAGTCAGCATAAGTCTACGTGCAGTTCCAGCCCTATTGACACTTAAGAAAGATGGAAGTTGACGGATGTGTATAGATAGTCGAGCCATCAACCAAATCACGGTAAAGTATAGATTCTCAATTCCTTGCGTAGAGGGCATGTTGGACATGTTGGAAGGGTCAAACGTGTTGTCGAAGATAGATTTGAAGAGTGGATACCATCAAATCAGAATTAGACCCAGTGACGAATGAAAAATGGTTTTCAAAACAAAAGAAGGACTTTATGAGTGACTTGTTATGCCTTTTGGACTCTCAAATGCACCAAATACTTCATGTGATTGATGAATCAAGTATTCAAACCTTTCATTGGTCATTTTGTTGTTATTTACTTTGATGATATCCTGTTGTACAGTCATAATGAAAAATATAAAAGATATCTAACAGAAGTATTTACTGTGCTGAAAAAGGAGAAGTTGTACATCAACTCAAAGAAATGCCATTTTATGACTAACCACTAGGGGTCTGTTTGGAACGGGGTCATGGTCAAGGTCAAGGTAAAGACTAGTGAACCACTTTTGTAAACTAATATCTTTTTATCAAAATTAAGACTTCAATAATTTAAAGCTCAAAAAATTATTTAATTTTTTATAATTATTTAATTTAATAATAATATAAAATAATAAATATTAATTTTACAAGATAAAAAAAAAATTCTAAAAAATACTGACCCGGTCCTGATCCCAAACCAAACAGGCCCTAGGTGTTCTTGGGTTTTGTTGTAAGTGCTGAAGACATTCATCTTGATGAAGAAAAGGTAAAAGCTTTTAAGGAATGACCGATACCCAGAAGTGTATCAGAAGTTAAAAGCTTTCATGATCTGATAACATTCTATCGAAGGTTTGTCAAAAACTTTCGTTCCATTACGGCACCAATAACTAAATGTTTAAAACAATGCAAGTTCTCTTGAACTCAAGAAACTAATAGATGCTTCGAGTTGATCAAGGAGAAGTTATCTATTGCACCTGTTTTGGCATTGCCCAGCTTCGAGAAATTATTCGAGGTAGATTGTGATGCTTCGTACATAGGCATTGGAGCCGCTCTATCCCAGGAAGGAAAACTAGTAGCTTTCTATAGCGAAAAGT
Source organism: Trichopus zeylanicus subsp. travancoricus (assembly GCA_005019695.1). NCBI lineage: Eukaryota > Viridiplantae > Streptophyta > Magnoliopsida > Dioscoreales > Dioscoreaceae > Trichopus > Trichopus zeylanicus. The sequence goes on from RXID01021982.1 coordinate 596,298, forward strand.
TGAGTGAAACTCGAAAGAAGTGGTCAACATATGAGTTGGAATTTTATGCGGTTGTACAAGTAATTCGTCATTGGAAGCATTATCTAATTCAACGAGAGTTCATTCTATATACTGACCACCAAGCTTTGAAATTCATTGATAGCCAGAAGGACTTGAATCGCATGCATGATCGATGGTCGTCATTCTTATAACAATACACCTATATTTTGAAACACAAATCTGGACAAAAAAATAAGGTGACGGATATTTTGAGCCGCAGTACAACCTTGATGGTAACTATAAACAACGAAGTTGAAGTGTTTGATTATTTGAAGGAATTGTATGCTGAAGATAAAGATTTTAAAGGGGAGTTTAGAAAGTGTTAAGTAGAACAAATAAGTGATTTATATCTCCATAAAGGCTTTCTCTTTAAGGGTTCTCGTCTTTACATTCTAAGGTGCTCCTTGAGAGAAAAAGTGGTGAAAGAGTTGTATAGCAGTGGCCTAGCAGGACATCTTGGGCGTAACAAGAGCATTGCACTAGTTGAAGAGCGCTACTACAGGCCACAACTTAAGAGGGATATCAGTCGCTTTGTACAAAGGTGCTATGTATGCCAAACAGCCAAAGGAAACTCTCAAAACACTGACTTTTATATCTCATTGTCTGTGCCAAATGCCTCATGGGAGGAGCTATCGATGGATTTTGTTTTAGACCTCCCCAGGATTCAATGAGGCTTAGATTCAATATTTCTTATTGTCAACAGATTTTCTAATATGACACACTTCATTCCATATAAGAAAACAGCAGATGCAACAAAAGTGTCTAATCTATTCTTTCAGGAGATTGTAGGGCTACATGGAGTGCCAAAAACTATCACTTCTGATCGTGACACAAAATTTCTAAGTCACTTTTGGAAGACATTGTGGAGGCGATTTGATACTCTTTATAATTTAGTAGTGCTTATCATCCACAAACAGATGGACAAACTGAAATGGTGAATTGAATACTTGTAAACATTATTCGATATCTTGTAAGAGACAAATCAAAGCAGTAGGACTATGCACTTGTACAAACTGAATTCGCTTTCAATAACATGAATAACAGATCCACGGGAAAATCGCCATTTGAAATTGTCAATGGAAGAACCCCAAAGCACCCGTTGGATTTGGTAGTGTTGCCCAAATTGTCAGGAACAAGCATAGTTGCAGACAATATGGTGGAGAGAATTATTAAAGTACATACTAAGGTAAAAAGAAATTAGAAGAATCCAATGTCAAATATAAAATTAAAGCGGACATTCATAAGCGTCCAAAAGAGTTTCAAGAAGGAGATCTGGTGATAGTGCAATTGAGGAAGGAACGGTTTCCAGTTGGAACTTACAACAAACTGAAACAGAAGAAAATTGGGCCACTGAAGATACTAAGAAAGATAAACAACAATACCTATATCATTGACCTCCTGAAGGATTTGGGAATCTCAAACACTTTTAATATTCAAGATTTATTTGACTATCATGCACCTGAGAACTGTAAGTTACGACAAAATAACTCGAGAACGAGTTCTTTACAAGAAGGGGACACTGATGTAGGATGATCAAAGAAAGTTCAGAAATATCAAAAGAAGCTAATTCAGAAGTCAAGGGTTTATGACAAATGATTTGATTCACTCTTTTATTTAAACTTAGGATTTACCTTATTTAGTATCTTTCTATATTGAAATTCTCTTCATTATGATATCTTAGGTCTTATTCTCGGATTCCACCAATCCAAGATTAATTTTGGGCTGAATCCTATTCAGTTTAGGACTTGAGAAGGATGAATCCTTATTTAGGATTTTATTTTCGTAGGTTAACTTATTTAGAACTTCTACCAACCCAATTAATGGGTTTAAGCTGAATTATATTCAGTTTAGGACTTAGGAAGGCATAAACTTACTCAAATTGGATTTCTAGTATTTATATAAATAGGCCTTCAGCCCTATGGACGGAAAACAACTTTTATTCTTAATAAAGTTCTACTTTAGTGAATTTTCTCTCTTTCTTGTGGATTAAAGGAGTTCTTAACAGAGGCAACGGTGTTTTCCTGGTCTACCACGCTTATTGTTACATCAATTAGTCTGTTTAGAAATTAAAGAAGATAAAAATATATAGCAGAAGCAGATATTTTACATCTCCTTAGCAATATCCAATTAAACATATGGGGGTTTAAGGTTATCTGGAAGCATTCATTTTCATACTAACATCAGGAAAATCTTGTGTCTCCTAAGTATTATCAAAGAGTTGCTGCTCTTTTCCTCGAGAAAGCAAAACTAGTAAACAAAGCCAATATGTCAGGAGGCTCTTTTTCACCTAGAGAGTTATGGAATTTATTATCATTTTGCACAAAAATTGATAGATTGTGAAAAAAATGTCCAATGTGTCACCTAATCCAAATGATTATAGTGAAAACTAAAGCTACAAGGAAGAACAAAGAAGAGGCGGCAAAATGCCAAAATCTACTCACACTAGAGCTGAATGTAACACTTATTTTTTCGATGATGTCAACAAATATTTCCTCTCTCTTCCTACCACTTGGCTCATTTGCTACAACAGATTTTGTAACAGCTGTACCCGGCATCCTGTTGGTGCCTTGCTGCACTCAGAGATGCACAATCAGCTAAGATAGCATGAAGCAACATATTATCTCAATAATGTGATAACACTTAACAGGTACATAACAAATACCATAAACATGGCAGCAGGGCCAAGAGGAGGAAGCCTTGCAGCATCAACCACAATTGGTTCATTAAAAACATATGACTTCAGAACCTCTGTAGATGTATTCTGTGGATAACCAAAATCCTGGAAATAGGAAATGCAGTGAGGACAGCATCAATAAAAAAAATCTTCCATTTCTAAATTTAAGACCTCAGCTACTTCAACAACCACAACGTTATAACCTGCTTCTTTATCATGCCTAGAAACATTGTCATTCAAAAAATAAATTACACTAATATCTATTCTGCTGTGGAAAATAGCAGAAGATACTTACAATGACTTCATCGAGCAATTCATAGACAAGGACGAAATTTTTTCGCAAAGAGTCTTCATTGAGAAGCCCCAGGTAGTCTTTAATGACACGTGCAATCCTTTGTAGAAGTTCCAGAACAAGTGATGGTGACACATTGACTCTTGTAGTTGCCACAAAAAATAACCCTGCAACCTTTACATGAATGTAGTTGACCCCATCTACATTCTTATCAAAGGCAAAAGGCAAAAAGGAAGTGTTAGATGAAGTCCAAAAGCTTATTGCAGATAATGTTGAACAATGAATGACATAAGGATACAGATGAGGGCCACATGAGAATTAAAGAAGAAGAAACAGGACAAAGAAATAAAACACAAACATAATATCAATAACTGAAACAATTTGTTTTTACACGTAAAAGTATAAATTTCAAGTTTGAATCATAAAGCCAAAATTAGGTATATATTCCTCATTCTCAAGAGTTTATAGGAGTCCATCCAAGGTAATTCAAGTGTTTACCATGATCCCTGGAATGAAGTACCTGGAACTATTTAGTTATCCCTAGCTAGCTAATTTCTACAGAAAACACTAGAACTGAAATTTGACAAAAACTCACATTTGACTTACTACACAGTTATTTCAATTATACTTGAGCTCACTGATTCAGAGAGATAGAAAATGAAATGTCAGAAAAAAAGCTAACCTTCAACATAATGTGCAATGAAGTTGATTACCACAGAATATTGGATTTTCCTAATTGTAAGCTAATAATGCAAATTTTGCAAGAGCAGTTTATTTTGAAGGCCAACCTGCTATATTGTATTTTCTATCCAAAAAAAGAGTTACTATCATCTGCTATAGTTCTTGTGGATAAAGTTCTCTGGAACCAACATTAGCTTTCTGAAATACAAATACCTACAAAGACAGGCGGCGCCTCCTCCACTTCATCTCCTTTCCAAAACTTCACTTTGCGAAAGAAAATCTCAGCGCTTCCTTTCGGTACCTCACCGCGATCTACAGGCATACAATAAGGTCAAACCAAAAAACCAAATGAAATTGGTAGCATACACTAGCAGAATTCCACAAATATATTTGAACAAATTAACAAACACGGCAACAGTCAAAGAGTTTCCGAGCTCAGAAACAAAAACGTAATCGAAATTTTTTTAAAAAATCATAAATTAACGAGTGCAATTGACAGCATCTACTGGAAGAATTCCACAAATATAGATTGAGATTCAGATCCCTAAAAGAGAAGTATCAGGCCTCCTCCCCATCCGATCCGCGACATTTATCTAGATCGGATCGCCAGCGCTATCGTGGCACTAACGCAATGGGCAATTGGGATCTGATCGGAAGGACGAATCGAGAAACAAATCTCGGAAGGAGAAATTAGGTCTTACAGTCGCGGAATACGATGTTGTCGCCCCGCTGCGAGAGCACGAAGAACTGCGAGATCATGGCGCCGGCGGACTCGACGCTGCAGCGGAGGACTGTGGGAGAGAGAAAGAGGTAGAGAGACGTGCGGGCTTCTTGCTGGTTTACGGCTTTAATGGAGACACGTGATTTGCGCGTGATACAAACCATGTGCGGGTGCGCCTTCTTGACATCCAAGAACAAGATCCCACCCGAAATGCGAGTGAGCAGAAGCGAGAACCGGATCACGATCCGGATCCGGGTCGAACAGTTTGTTGATTTCCATCTAATTTCACTGTTTTTATTACGATTTGTTAGTGTAGTTCTGGTTCTAAGATTGGTCGTGTCGTGTTCCTTTTGCTGTTTTAGAGTGGATGAGATTTTTATTTTGGGTGAGAAATCAAAACGATTATACATATTGACTGCAAGTGTACTTTTACGCATGAAACGTGATAATCTAAGATTGGTCTGTCCGAATTTACTAATTAGCTGAATTAACGAAATTAAATACTCAATTTTCTTAATTCAACTAATTCAGTAAATTCTCACTTTTCTCAATTATTTGGATATAAAAAAAATTCGAAATGAAGTAAATTCGTAATTTTAATAATTTCGAATTACTAATTTAAATTTTAATAAAAAAAAATTTGTAATTCGAACCGAAATTAGATGGTCCCATCACCACGTGGCAACGATAATTCACTTTTTCAAAATCGGCCCGAATCGAAATTTTTTGCCCCGATTCTAGCTTTCGTTTCCGTCACCCGAGCGATCGTGGTCGCCGTCTCGAGTGCTCGTCTCCGTCTCGAGCAACGGTCGTCACCGTCCCCGGCAGCAGTCGTCATCCCGAGCGCTCGTCTCCGTCGCAAGCAGGTGGTCGTCACCGTCCCCAACAGTGGTCGTCATCCCGAGCGCTCGTCTCCTTCCCAAGCAGCGATCGTCATCGTCCCCGGCAACAGTCGTCATCCCAAGTGCTCGTAAGAGGAGATCGATGGCGTCAGAAAAGAAGACGCGGCCAAGCAAGTAGTCGAGGAGGGGCTTGCGATCGGGAAGGGTGACGGCGGGGACGCGGGAGACGCGGGCAGACTGGAGACAGTCGGTGTGCTTCAGATGATGGTGGCGGAGGAAGAAGAGGAGAGTCTCAAGAGAGTAGAGGGAGCCGTGCTTGGAGCGGTATGCGGTGTTGGCGTCACAGGGGAAGGAGTAGTTAGAGCCGCCGAAGTGGAACTCGTCACCGAAGTGGGTGACCATGTCAAGCTCGCCGCGCATGGCGTAGTCGCACAGCACGGAGAGGGGATCCATCGCCAGATGTAGAGATTCCGGCTGGCAAAATTTTTAGGCTGATCTGAGAATGTAGGGTAATTGTAGGACTCGATTAGGGTGCGTTCGGCACCTGGAACTCGGGGAATCCAGAACCCAAACAACTTTAGAGAACTCGACCCAATTTAGAAGCTGTTTGGTTTGAGAAGAAATAGAGAAAAGTCATCAAAATGAAATGATTTTTATTTATTTATAACATTTAACAGTTTAGAAGTAATTTTTTAAAATTATTTTTTATGAAGTAAATATAAGAACATTTTAAATTTACTAATTAATTTACTAATTCAATATCTATATTTATTTTAAAATTAAATATAGAAAATGTTAAAAAAAATAGGGGTAATTTCATCCATTAAGAATTGGGCGATCATATCTCTAATTTCAAATCCAACCAAACATCAAAATTTCAAGAATTGACAGAATTCGTTAATTTCTACTTACATTTCAAACAACTGAATTCACGGAATTGATTGAATTGACAATTATTTTTTTTTGTTATAAAAATACATCTAAATACCAAAATTATCAATTTCGCCAATTGCCTCAATTTTCCGTAATTAACTAAATTAACAATTCTCTTAATTTTGGATCCAAAATTGATCCAAACGGCCCCTAAATTTGTCACTGCTCAAGAAGCGTTTGATTCAAAACTAGGATTAGTATCGTTTTATTCTAACCAATCTATTATTAAAATATCAAAAAAATAACCAAATTATTTTTACTTTATTTCAAAAAATTAAATCATTATATTACTATTACCTTTACCTTTATTTATTCAAATTTCAATAAATAATATATCTAAAAATATAAATATTTAAAAAAATTAAATAATTTACTAATCAAACTAACATCCAAATACCAATATTGATACCGAACCAAACAATGCCTTAAATTTTAACCAAAAGATATCAATTTCGGTTAAAATTATAATGAAATAACTGCAAAAATTATTTCAAAAATTATGGAATACTTGAAAAGTCAAAATGTCTCAAAACCAAAATTTAAAACCTTATTCAAGGTCTACAGCCATCCCATTCTTTAGGAAGTGATTTTTTTTAACAGATATGCATTAATTTGGTAGATTTAGAGGCAGGATAAGATCAAAAGATTCAAAACCAATCATGTGAATGATGCTGCAATAGAAATGAACCACAAATAATCTATCTGTTTGATTCAGGAATACTATTTCATTGGGCAAACCCAAGCCCAAAATATCCAAAAGAATCGATTGATTGAGAAAATGGATAATCAAACAAACTGAAATAATATATGGGACACTTAAGCAGCCATAAATCAACATTTAGCAGAGTAAACATCATGAAAAAAAACAACAAACAAACAAGCAATGACAACATTGTTAATCCATGCAAATGACAAACCTGTGTATAACATAGCAGAGTAAACATCATGAAAAAAAACAACAAACAAACAAGCAATGACAACAGTTAATCCATGCAAATGACAAACCTGTGTATAACATTCATATTAAAATTCTTGGAATCAATCTATTGAATTAGCCATCAACAATATATTTTGAGGAGCATACAGGGAGTTCCACATCAATCTCAGAGTTCACAGGCATCGATTAACACATTAAACAATTACTTCTGACACAAAATCAAACATCCTTTTGCAGCAAAATTTTATCAATGATTCATATTCATTTGCTCAACTGAAAACAACAATCTAAGAAATCTCCTTGCTCAAGCAACCTGTTGACATTCATCGTACAAAACTCACCCTCAAGATGTAATCTATCAATCAACTTCAGGGTTATCTGGATAACATGGTCGAGAATAGGACACGCTGTAGCATTTCTTCCAAGGCCCAATAAAACAAGTGTAGGGAACAATCAAAAGCAAACAAGCTAGAGCCATTTAGAGTTTCAGTATCAATTGAGGAAGTTCAAGAATGTTCGAACAACAGCCTCATCAATTGCACCGAAGTCAAGATCTCATGTGGCCTTTATGGTTTACTGTTCACAGCAATTCAGTACAATGCAACACCCGCATGTACCGATGCTAAAGAAACTATTTTGGCTCACTCTATATGGAGTCCTGACTGGAAAACAATTAATTGCAAGGGGGCATGTTTTATAAGAATGATAATGACACCCATTATTTGCACAATCTTCAGCGTTTATGCATGATATCAGGCACATAGGTTGTTCACATGAAGTATTTCCTACTAACTTGCTTTCAAGACATCAAGATAATCATAATCAAATGAACATGTAACACATGCATCTAATTTCGTAGAAACTGATGGTTATCATATCCAGCATATTTCATCGGATCATATCATCTTAGTATTGATACCCAGTAAATGAAATTATGGTGAGATTTCACCCAAAAAACAAAGAATTTATTGTAAGATATGACAAAACCTTTCGACTTGGACCTGTCAATCACACCCCAAAGAATCTGCAATCAATTTATGTGTTGCACTCGATAACACAAGATAAAACATGAAAAATAACGTAAGAGGACACATGATGTTTACATGACCAAATGCAACGGTTTTATTTTCAGATTAAGGGTTACCATTTACGGTATATGCGAACCAATACATTATAATTTCTAACAGTGCAGTTCACCCATCAAACAGCATAAACAATTCCACAAAACATATAGAGGTGAAAGGCTATGAGGGATCAGCATCAAAAATGGGCACTAAAAGAACTGGCGAATTGAACCAGCCATTTATTGCTCCATAAAACTACAAACCAGCCAAAAACCTAAATGTGACTATACACATTAATGGCGATGTGGTTGTACCCATTCTATACCCTCAAGTCTAGTGTCAAGCATGCTTGCTAGCAAAGAAAAAAAAAATCATCTGAACATAAAAGAGTTAAACATAATAAACTATTTCCTCTTCAGATTCTTACAGAAACCAAGACAATACAGGAAGTATATTTTGCACAACCACCTATCATCAACCATCGAATTCAATTAGACCATCAGTAAACCAGGCAACCACAAGTTAATGCCATACCTTTGCTATGTTTGTGATTTAACAAAGACTCCCTCCTGCAAGCTGCAACCTGCAAACTGCAAACTGCAAACTTTAACGTCCAAAACTTGTCATGATAATCCTTACTTCAGTAGTATCAATTTCTGCAACAAGTAACAATTCTTATACCATATTGCGAAAAAACTGAACTTCCAAAAACTAATTGTACATAAGAGACTATAAATCACAGCAGCTTGACACATTAATCATACAACAACAACAGAAAGCAAATGAAAAAGTGCTACTCATACTAAGTACAAACCCCTGGCAGCACTGGCACTCTAGTTCAGGAATGGAAGGTTTTGCAAATTCCCCAGCAACTCCACCGTCGCATCCAAATCTATGTGATACTCCACATCCTGCACCGCCGTCTCCTTCCCCTCCGACCCCCCTCCGGCCATCTCATTTATATTAATTCCCGCTGCCTTATTTGCCTCCGAGCTCAACACCTTCTTCCTCAAGTTCCCTCCCACCCTCTTCCTGGCCACCTTCTTGCTCCTCCCCTGTCTCGCGCCACCACCGGCAGCACCATCCCCGTTCTTCTCAGGATTAGGCTCGTTAGAGTTAGGGTTTTGGGAATTAGGACCAGAACTTGGGGGGAAGAAGGGGATGAAGGGCTTCCAGTCGGGATCAGAGGGGGAAGTTGGAAATCCGATGGGGAAGAAGGCCCAGGAACAGTAATAGGACTCAGTGCCAGGCACAATGGGCGGCGCCGTCGGAAGCTCAGCCGCGCGGAATGTCCGGGAGCAGGACGGGCACCGGAGATTCCGATCCAGACACTCCCGCGCGTACTGGTGCGCGTGGCAGCAGGCCGGACACGCAGTCCAGAAGGCGGACTGGTTCTTCTCAGTGGCGGCGGATACGGCGGCGAAGGCGTCGGAAAGGAGCTTGAAGGCCAGGGGAGCTGAGGGGAGAGAGTTGCGGTCGGGGCGAAGTAGGAGGGCGAGGCGGCGGTAGTGGCGAGGGGCCGCGGACGGATCGGAGAGGGCAGAGGAGGGGTCTACGCCGAGCACGGCGAAGGGGTTGTCGGGGTGGGTCTGGGAGGCGAGGAGGACGTCGGCGACGGCGAGGACGTGGTCGATGCCGTCAAGGAGAGGGTCGTGGGCGAGGGCGAGCTCGGCGAAGCGCTTGCTGCCGACGAGGTCGAGGGCGGCGAGGAGGCGCTCGGCGATGGCGAGGTTGCGCGCCGCCTCTGCGCGGCCGGAGTCCATCGTCTGGGGCCGGGATCCGGGGACATCCGAAACTGCAAGTAGAAAACATAAAAGAGAGTGGGAAGGGCATTTTTGTCTTTTCGGGTGTCGTGTGCAAAACCCTGTCATCCGAATGCATGATTTATTACCGTCGGAATTTTCATGCTAGATATTGGAAAATTCCACGTGACCCCTTGAATGTCGGAAAATTTCATTCCATATAGGCCCCTGATTTCTCTTTAATCTGCTCTCAGATCGATCGCCATGTGTGAATTTCTTGAAGTTTGAGGGGGCCATGTAGATAAAAATCCTTTTGTCCAAATCCACACTATGGACCATTCAGGTGCTGCACCAACAACTTTGTCGCCCGGATCCGGCAGACAATGTTACTCAACTGAATTATCTCAATTTTTAAAGGGATAATTATCGTACACTCCCGTAATTAGGGTTAATTATATATATCTTCAGTAATTTTCGCAATTATTTGTACCAATTTTTTTAAAAAATATTTACTTACACCTCTTATTATTATTTAATTAAAATTTTTTTCAAAAATTTCGATTTTAACATTGTGATTTTTACAATTAAACCTCTAAAAATTTATTTTCTCACTCTTATTCTTTCTCTCAAATCATTTATAAATAAATCCTAAAAATATTTTTATTTATAAAAAAGTCCAATTATTTATAAACGAGCGGTGAACAAGGGCAGCGAGTGCGCGGGTGCGGACGCCGGCCGGCGAGGGGTCTATTTGTAAAATTTAGTTTTAAAATAAACAAAATTTGGACTTATTTATAAATAAAAATATTCAATGAGTCTAATTTTAAATGCATAAATATTAAACTTGTAGTTTTAAATTTTAAGTTTTAAAATATTCAATATATTTTTTGTAAAATTTTATTTAAAACATGACAAAAAAATTAAACTTATTTATAAATAAAAATATTCAAAGAGTCTATTTGTAAATATACAACATGAAAGTTGTAATTTTAAATTTTAAGTTTTCAAACCTTTAATGACTTATTCGTAAAATTTAGTTTTAAAATAAATAAAATTTGGACTTATTTATAAATAAAAATATTTAAGGGGTCTAATGTTAAATGCACAATTAAATATTAAACTTGTAATTTTAAATTTTAAGTTTTCAAACCTTCAATGTATTTTTT